>OX632368.1:16991851-17741851 GCA_951751655.1 Ophion costatus | reverse complement strand
GCCAGTTCCGTACAGGGCTCGGTTGCGCGTTCCCGGAAGTCGCAACGATGCACCGGATGTCCCGGTTGCACGGAGACGCCGACGAACGATTTGCCCCGTTTAACGGAAGTCGGGCGTCCCACGACTGGTGAAAATCGCGTTCGTGCCTGGCTCGAAGACGTCAAGACCCCCGAGAGACGATGGAACCACAACGACGCGACGGATTTCGTCGAGACCACGAGGAACTTCGCCGATGGTACGAAGATCCCGAAAATCCTGGCCCGCGGCTTCGAGCACGCCAAGGAGATCGGAAAAAACGATTTTTTTCGCGCGGAAAATTCAAACACGAGCGGAAAATCGGCTTCGGGGTGGAAGGAAAATCCGCCGATGCTAAGGACTTTTCAGAATATCGCCAAGAGCGAAATTCTTGGCGAGGACGACAGGTAAGACTTTTTCGATTATCAGAAATCGGTACTAAAAGATCGTTAACAAAAAGGGCACGGGACGATCGTTGAGAAATCGGTACCGAAAGATCGTTAAGAAATCGGTAGGGGAAGATCGTTAAGAAATCGGTATGAAAAAATCGTCAAGAAATCGGTGCGGAAAGATCGTTAAGAAATCGGTACGGAAAGATCGTTAAGAAATCGGTAGCGAAAGATCGTTAAGAAATCGGCACTGAAAGATCGGTAAGAAATCGTTACAGAGAGATCGTTAAGAAATCGGTACAGAAAGATCGTTAAGAAATCGGTACGGAAAGATCGTTAAGAAATCGGTAGCGAAAGATCGTTAAGAAATCGGTACTGAAAGATCGGTAAGAAATCGTTACAGTGAGATCGTTGAGAAATCGGTACAGAAAGATCGTTAAGAAATCAGTACTGAAAAATCGTTAAGAAATCGGTACGGCAAGATCGTTAAGAAATCGGTACGGAAAGATCGTTAAGAAATCGGTATGTACAAAGTGTCGACGTTGAAGATATCGCGAGAGATCGTTAAGAAATCGGCAGGGGAAGATCGTTAAGAAATCGGTATGAAGAAATCGTCAAGAAATCGGTGCGGAAAGATCGTTAAGAAATCGGTACGGAAAGATCCCTAAGAAATCGGTACCGAAAGATCGTTGAGAAATCGGTACTGAAAGATCGGTAAGAAATCGTTACAGAGAGATCGTTAAGAAATCGGCACAGAAAGCTCGTTAAGAAATCGATACTGAAAGATCGTTAAGAAATCGGTACTGAAAGATCGTTAAGAAATCGGTACGGAAAGATCGTTAAGAAATCGGTACGGAAAGATCGTTAAGAAATCGGTATGTACAAAGTGTCGACGTTGAGGATGTCGCGAAAGATCGTTAAGAAATCGGTAGGGGATGATCGTTAAGAAATCGGTATGTAAAAATCGTCAAGAAATCGGTGCGGAAAGATCGTTAAGAAATCGGTACGGAAAGATCGTTAAGAAATCGGTAGCGAAAGATCGTTAAGAAATCGGTACTGCAAGATCGGTAAGAAATCGTTACAGAGAGATCGTTAAGAAATAGGTACAGAAAGAACGTTAAGAAATCGGTACTGAAAGATCGTAAAGAAATCGGTACCGAAAGATCGTTAAGAAATCGGCACGGAAAGATCATTGAGAAATCGGTACGGAAAGATCGTTAAGAAATCGGTATGTATAAAGTGTCGACGTTGAAGACGTCGCGTTCGAAAAATCGGTAAAAATAAATCGGCAATCGCAAGTGCCGATCAAGGCACGATTATCAATGCCGTTATTCGTCACCCTTCGTTTCTTTCATCGTCGTCCTCATCGGCAGACACAGTGTCTCGAAACGTTCGACGAAATCGATGTACGAGAAATCGAATTACGATCGTTACTGCCGCGCTAAGACGACGTCCCCGTTGTCCTTGGGAGCCGATGGGTTACGGGAGGAAGAGGGGGAGGAGGATGATCGTGAGAACGCGATGAACGCGAAGGTGCGCAAGGCAATCGAGAATTCGTTCATAAAGCAAATGGAAGAGAACGCCGATATGGAGGATCGAAGATCGGCAACGATCGGTAGTACGCGAAAGAGAGGAAGAAAGTCGAGGGCGCCCTGCGCGCCGACCAAAGAACTTCCGGACATGATAAATCAATTGCCACCCTCGAAGATACCGGCTAAGCGCATAATGGACGCGGTCATCAGGGAACTGGTGGATGCGAAGGCACTCGAGCACAATTCTCGACAGGCCGATCAGGCTGCCGACTACGAGATCGACAGCCTGGAGCGAACGAATCGAAGACCTGCCGGTCAAGGTCAAGGTGAGCCGAGAAAATCGGCAAAAAACCTGCTGCAAGAGAAAGAGATCGGCAAGATCGGCAAGGCCAACAATAACGATCAGCCTTCAACCGAATCGCCCCACGATGATGCCGTTTCACGACGCAATTGTTACAACAATTTGCCGGAATTGTTGACTCGTGGACGCGAGGGTTATTCCCTCGTAAGCGAGGTCTACGTGAACGACGGTTACGCCAGTCCAGCTGGAAGCGACGATTCCGGGCCCGAGATAAGATACGAGCCCGAGAATCCTGGACATCTCACCATAAAGGTTCAAGACTCACCCGAGAATTACGTTAGGCAGGACGAGTCCGAGTACGAGCCCGATACACTCGATCGCAAACCCATGAGACTCAAGATCAACGGTGACGTTTGTTACGAGCGCGAAACGACGAGCGAGACTTACGTCGATTCCCTCGAGAGACCCCGAAATATATTGCTTCGTAGCCGGGGTAGCTTCAGGGACGACGAGACGACCGCGAGAAATCCTACCGGATCCCTTCAACGGGGCTACGGGAGCCTTCGAGAAATTTACGAAGCAAGATTACGCTCGAATCTCAAAGATTCCAGTATTATGAGCAGCACGAGGTCACTCAACGGCGGGACCGAGGATACGCTCTCGTGGAAGAAGAACAGGTTTGTTATTTTTCCTATTTATTTTCCATCTGTTTTCTTCTATTTCTTTGCCATGATTTTTTGTTTTCTATATCCGCCATCTTGGAAATTGAAGACTCGTTAGTCTGCCATCTTGGCTCCAGCATTTCGAATTTTGACATTCCGATGTAAAATTTCAATTCAGCGGGACGAAATATATAGGGTACCAATGTTTATCGCGTTTGGGCACCTTTTATCTTTCATGGTCAGCCATCTTCACGCCGCCATATTGAATTTCAAAATTCCGATGATAAATTTGAATTCAGCGAGGTGAAAGCCCTTGGGGGACAAATTTTCATCGCATTTGGTCACCTTTTAGCATTCAAGGTCGGCCATCTTGACGGTCGGCCATTTTGATGTTGAAAATTCCGATGACAAACTTCAGTTCAGCGAGGCGAAAAACATTTGGGTACTAATTTTTGTCGCGTTCGGGAACCTTTCAGCTTTCATGGTCAGCCATCTTGACTCCGCCATTTTGAGTTTTTAAATTCCGCTCACAAATTTGAATTCAGCGAGGCAAAAACCCTTGAAGTACCAAGTTTTATCGCGTTTAGGCCTCTTTTAGTTTTCAAGGGCGGCCATTTTGACTCCGCCATTTTGAATTTCAAAATTCCGACGACAAATTTGAATTCAGCGCGGCGAAAACCCTTGCGGGACGAATTTTCATCACATTTGGGCACTTTTTAGCTTTCATGGTCGGCCATCTTGGCTCCGCCATTTTGAATTTCGAAATTTCACTAACCTGTTTGGGATCACCGAGGCTGACCGCCTCCACCGAAGAGTTCCCAGCTGAACGAAACAAAATCTCGAGATTCGCGATAACGGCGTGAAGACGGGCAGACGTAACCTCAAAACTCGGGATTTCCTTACATACCGAAAGATCGTAGCTCATTTGTTCATCTTCAGATACTTGACACCGGACTCGAGGCAGGCGAAGAGGCAGCGGAAGCCCCAAAATCATCCGGACGTCGTGCCGTTACCGCCATCTGAGGAGATTTATCAGAAGCCGAAGCCCCCGCGACGAGTCGAGTGCCTGGGGGAAGCCGCGAGCGAAGACGGTGGCGAGTCGGCGGGCTCAAAAAACGAGTTAGACAGGAGTAAACGCGACGCGGGTGACCCTACGGCCGGCGACGGTTCTCCTGTCTCAGAAGAATTCCGAGAAGAAAACGGCGTAGGGAATCCGGGTCTGGCGACGAGACCGGAAGTGCCGCGGAACTTCGAAAAAAGCGACGTCGAGGATGTGACCGAACGTTCGGGCACGCGAGACTCACATCCAAAATGGCGGCCGACGGTAGCGCCACCGTGGAAGTTCGAGTTCGACGCGCGTGCGCGGCGCCATCTTGACGCCTCGGCGAGTCACCGAACTAATCTCGAATCCGGCGCCATTTTGTCAAAGTCTCAGACAGCCGGCCATTTTGAGAAAGCGGTTTGTCCGATTGAAAAAACCGCCTCGATCGTCCGCAAGATGGAGGTCGCGCGCAAGCCCACAATGACCTTGGGCAAGATCGAGGACAGCGGTTACCTCAGCAGTACCGACAGCAACGAGTCCCACAAACAATTGCTGCTTACGCGCGGCGACAACGCCGGTAGCCTCTCCGAGACCGACGAGACCGAGTCCATGTGCGACGGAGCGAGCGAAAGTGGCGCCGAGAGCGTCGGTACCGACAGCGTTTTTTTCGGCAATTTTCGACGTCGCCTATCCGACGCGTCGAATTTTTCGAAAAGCGTCGATTCCGGGGTCGACTTTAACATGAGGAGCACCATCATCAAGCCCTGCTTCACTTTTGGAAACGGCGGAACTTCGAGCAATCATCAGGAGAGATCGCCGAGCTTGTTTCAGGCCAGCGACAGCGAGAGCGAAAGTTTCGTCACGGTTTTGGCACCCAATGGCGGTGAGAGTCGACGAAATAGTCTTGTTTCGTGAGTTGCAAAAAGAACCTCTCGAATTTTCACTATTTAGTTATTATCCGTGTATTATTTATTATTATTGGAATATTATATATTATTATATTAGACGCGATCATTCGTATTTTATTATTTCAACATTTTTATCATTGTTACTAACATTTATATTATTATCATTATTTATTTATTTATTTATTTAAATTACACACTGAAATGGAACGCTCTCAGCGTCCACAAAAGTTCATTGATCGGGTATCCATTGTCTAGCTTTACCATTAAAAAGACGATTTATGGCAATTTATTTCAATAGAAGTGTCCAGAACGAGTATAGCGGGTGTCCCATTTTGATCGGGCCATTCGAATGCCGTCGGATCTGTTGATGTTAAAAAATGTTTGAGGCAAATGCGGAATATGGAGGCACGTATTTCACTGCCGTCAAAACAGAAGATATTCAATTAAGTCGACTTGAATGGTACACCCTGTATACTCGTAGACACATAGGGGTCAGAAGTTAATTGAGAATAGTTGGATGGCCCAGCGGGCGATAGTGGCCGGAGGTGCAATATTAGGTTTTCATGGAATTAGATATTTATTTCGTGGTAGAAATATTATTTATTTTTTGGGAAAATGGGGTGGGGGTAGTGTACGTTCGAAACTAAAAGTCATTGTTAAATGTTTCGCCGAATTTTTGGCAATAGTAAAGGGAGTCAGCGCAATCGTGCCAGGTTCCTGCGACCGTTGTCCAAGTTTCGTTCGATTCGGTCAAGAAGTTTTCGAGATATGGGCGAACGAAGTTTCGAGGTGGAACAAGTCCTTTTAGTGGTTATGTGCGGTCAATGGCGGGAAAAAAAACTTCGCGACCTTTTTCCGCCATTGCGTGACGCGAGAATTCATTTGTCGTTAATTAGAGAAATCAGGAGGGTTACGGAAAATGGTCGAGCGGCGAGTTTGTTTATTGTTATTTATTACAATTGTTATTTCATCAATAGGACAATTTTATATCGAGGTAGAACGTAAAAAATGTTAACTCGTTGAATGTATGAGGAAAAAGAACTGTATTATTTTATCAAACGAGAAAAAAGTGCCTTGTTGCGCTTAAGTCTGTAGCATATTATTTATTATTGTTCCGCCCATTTGTAAAAATAATTAGATATTAAAAATTATTGAAATCGTCGACAATGGACGTGTGAAAATAATTAATTAGGATATTTCGCCGGAAAAGCTATTATCATTACATTCAGATTTGTTTGAATCTTTTGTTATTAATATTATTATTGTTTAAATATATTTACAACTTTATTGCAGAAGTCTTAGGATCGCAATTCGTAGATACGTGTCTGTTTTTTCATTCATTTTAGATATTTATTGTTGTATTTATTGATAATAGCGAATTGAGCAATTGAATTATTTATTGCTGTTTTTTCTTAAATTAGATTTTTGTTTGCTGATTTTTCTTAGTGAATACCAAGTTCTCCGCGTGATTATTTAGCGAAGCAAATCGTTAGACAAGGAGCGCACGCTTCCACGTACCTGCCAAATGTAAATAAATATAACGACTATCAAGATAAATCAGTCCATAGTTTTGTCCCGTATTTAATTGAATTAATATATTTTGAATCGATCAACATATAATAATATATTTTGATAATTGTAATATATACGTATATGGTAGAAAATATATTTGGGCTTGGGATCGAGAAATTGTTGTTTTTTTCGTGAACAATTTCTCTCCCAGGAATTTTGGGATTATGGTGCAGGGGGGGGGGGGGTAAATGTCACTAGATAAATTAATAAGTCCCACGAGCTGGTAATTGACACTCCTGAAAAAAATGCTCACTTGGAAAGTTATTTTTCACCTTCTTTCCCCTAGATTGCAATCGTGCTAGGTGATATGTACGAGAATCGTTGATCATGTGACATATTATCGTTAAACGACACGAAAATGTTTAATTAGACCTACAATATTAGTCGAAATGTATTTTTATCTCTTTGTACTTCGTAATTTTGTACTGTTTCGGAATAACGACGACAATAAAGAGCAGAGAAACTCGTTTTGTAAAATAGCAACGGATTCGAAATTTATTTCAGCCATTCCGATAAATAATTCGGTATATCTAAAATGTGTATTTCGATTTTTCCCGCTTCTTCTGTTTTCACCTTACCATCAGAGCAAAAGTTGTACACTGTGTTATCTGCAGTCGGTAACTGCAGGTCATATCTGTCGTTCGAGCAGGTGGCGCTGTCTGTGGCCTACCAACTGAAGCTTCTGATCGTGCGACTCCTCCAATCGCGAGGGTGCCGATTGTTCACGGATTCCCCTAGCCCGGGCGCCGGCCAATCGCTGCGTTTCGTTCCTCCAGCTCCCACGTGCGCGCAACTTTTCATAGATTAGTTTCGCGGCGATATAGACGTCGTCGACGCCTAAAAAAATACGATGAAATAACGCGTGCGAAACGCCGAAAATAACTTCGCATTTCGAGGACGCGAAAGCGTGATTCGTCGCGTGGCTGTCAGTCGCAACGAGCACCCAAAAAACCCACAGACGTTGAAAATCCACGAGACCCTAACTAAATTGTCAAAGCCTGGCAAAAAAAGAACTTTAGTCATGTTCAACACCCTGACAACGTATTCGCGAATGATCGTGCGACGAAACAAAGGCCTTGCCGCGAAGAAGAGCAAACTTCCGCCCAAGTCCAAGACCGGCGACCTTCCGAGTAAGTTAACCTTGAAAGTCGTGATTCGGCGTCTAACCTGAATTTCCGAAAACATCGACTACCCCTCCCCCCCATTTGTCTTCGGATCTTAACCATTCTTTCCCTTAAAAAACGTACCCCGTTTTTAGGTTAGGAAATCTTACGAAAGAAGGAGAAAAAAAAGTTTCTCCGATTCAATTGCGTGTTCAAAGAGAATATTGATTATATTATCCTGCCCATAGTCTTTTATGACAGTTTCCTCATTAACAACAACAACAATAATAATAATATAAATGAAATAAGTAATAATGACAACAATTTGACAAATCATAATAACAATCGCGATAGGCAATATAAATATAATGCTGACAATTACAGTAATGATAATAGTAACGATAACATGAATGTATGGGAATAATATTGCTGATGATAAGAATAACGACGAATAGTATCAGAAATAAACAAAACGATCATTACGAAAATTACGAAATTGAAGCCAAACAAAAGTGACTCAAACGAAACCAAACAAAACTGACCCAGACGGACCCAAATACAAAAAAGCCCCAAAACGAACCCAAACAAACCGCAGCAAAGAGGGCACAAACAAACCGAAGCAAAAGGGGGACCCAAACGTATCCAAACGAAAGGCCCAATAAAAAAGGGACCGAAAAGGCCCAATCAAAAAGGGACCGAATAGGCCCAAACGAACCCAAACGAGAAAATACCAAAAGGCCCAAACAAGCCCAAACAAAAGGCCCAAACGAGCCGAAACAAAAAAGGCCCAAACGAGCCGAAACAAAAAAGGCCCCAACGAACTTAAACAAAACCGACCCAAACGACCAAAAACTGACCCAAACGAATCAAAACAAAATCGGCAAACGTAAAAGAAACAATATTAGGAATAAAATGTTGAAAAAGTTAAAAAAAATTCGAAGCAAAAAACGAGCTCATTCGTCGATTGCGATCGAAGTGAACCAAGCGAGAGTTGCGCAGTATTTCAGTACGCGAGCGGCGAATCCACGGAGCGCAGAGTTTACGTTTGGGGGTTGGCGGACCACGGCGCGTTGGGGACGCTCGGTCGCACGAGAAAAGCGGACGACGCGTCGTTCATAGCGAAGCCGAGCAGGCTGTACTTCGGCGAGCATCACCGTGTGGTGGACGTTGCGTGCGGCTACGGATTTACGCTGTTCGGCGTGCGCTCGGAGGACAAAATCGTCGTCTACGGCAACGGCATCAACACGGACTCCCAAATCGGTGAGTCTTTGTGCGAGCTTTCGAAGCCCGCGGAGCAGCGTCGGCGATCAGTCGACCAAATTCGTCAGGGAAGAAAATATTTGTCGCGTGCTTTTCGATCGAAGAGAAAAATGGAAAACAATGTATCGGCAGGTTACGACGAGGAGGACAAGAAATACGCGAGCAATATCATTCCGGTGCCGAGGCCCGTGCGCCTGCCGCTGAAGGGGAATTCGCCGCGGGTGCTGGGCCTAGCGGCTGGGAGAGCCCACACGCTGATCCTCACCGACGAGGGCGTCTTCACGCTGGGGAACAACGGCTACGGGCAGTGCGGCAGGCCCGTCATAGACAACGAGGAGTACGCGGGCAGCCGAGTCGTCCATCGGATTCCCAGCGTCAAGGGAGAACGCGTGACAGCGGTGAGCGCCGGCCAGGATCACAGGTGACACCCATAAACATTTTGCTGTTTGCGCGCTTTTTGAAATCAACGCTGATACTTTCCGAACGACGCAATGCGCACTACGCTTCTACAGCAAATTATACAGAAGTGACTGGAAATGTAACGACCAAATCGGCTTAAAGAATAAAATCAAATAAATCAGTCGCAAATAAAATTATTGCAGTCATAAAAAAAGAATACGAAATAATAACACACAAAAAACACGAAATAATAACAATAAAAAACGCATATGGAAAAGCCGAAAATCGTAGGGACTTTCTTTCCTCCTCGAATAATCGGGCAATACTCGCGGAATTTTGTCCAGCATTTATCCCGTGCAAGAATTACTGAAGTAAAATTAACAATTTTACATAATTCTTTATTATGTACCAAAGAAAGGTATGTCAGTGCCAATTTAAAATTTCGACAAACAAATATCACTCGAGTCCAACATGCATTCGATTTGTCGATACGCAACCAAATATTATCGTACGAGAATGCAATTTTTTTGACCCGTCTGGGTAGATGTAGCCCGGTGAAAAGATAGACGAAAAAGGCGATATCGAGAATGTTCATCGATCGCAGAGCGAAGCGAGAAAAATTTGCTGCCCATGCCTCGCAACTGTTGTCATTATTGTTGCATTGACTTCTCGCTCTCCTTTTGCTCTTGGCGCAGCGTTCTTTTAACGGAGAAGGGAAACGTCTACACATTCGGCTGGGGCGCCGACGGACAAACCGCCCTTGCCCATTACAAAAACGAGAGCCAACCCTGTCTCGTCAAGGGGGACTTGGCCGGCCAAAATATAATCAAAGTCGCAGGCATCGCGGACTGCGTTTTGGCTCTCAGTGGTCAGTGTAGCGACGATACGAAACAATAAAAAACATTAATGGACCGTTGTCGATAATGATGGCAAACTTATCGTAACGATAATAAGACAAATATGCATAATTATCGATTATTATTGTTGCATAATAATAAACGATAATTATGAATATTTTGATACTTGTTATATTACGATACATATTGTGATATGTATTATATTATAATATTCATATTACAATAAGAATAATTATAATAATATTCATAACTATGAATATAAACGATATCGTTACACAATAGTAATAAACAATAGGTAAACATTAACAAAAGGTATAACATTTGAATTTAAATGGAAAAATTCGAAAAATTGTCACTTTTTCGAGGCTTGCGCTATTCTTTTTTGTCTTTTTGGTTAATTCCTTTTGTTCGCTTTTTACGATTTTTTCTTCGGACGATTGCTTACTATGATTATTATTATTATTATTTTGCTAATTATTTTCATCATCACAACGAATAAAAGCAATTAGGGCGAAAAGTTTGATTTTTTTTTTTGAGATTCAGATTTTGCTACGGCACAATCGATTTTTTGGAATTTAGACGTTGCCATAGGAATTTGTGAAATTTCAAGGTTCTTCTTAAATTAACGACAGACAAGGGCAAATTGTTCGGATGGGGAAACGCGGAGTACGGTCAACTTCCGGTGAAGGGAGACAATCGTCAAATAAACATCGCGACCGAGCTCGAAATATCGCCCGAGATCGGTCACGTGGTTGACATAGCCGCGGGCGGCAGTTTTTGCATGCTCTTGAACAGTGAGTACTCGTTTCGTTTTTTTTTTTTTTTTTTTTTTTTCGTATCTCGAAAATTCGGTTTTCCGGATTCCGAAATTCGTAGTATTTCGTCGTTTGCGAGAAACCGAAGAAGGCAAAAAAAAAAAACATTTTTTTTAGGTACCGGAAACGTATACGTGTGGGGCTACGGTATACTTGGCTTCGGACCGGAAGTCCGTATGTGCGAGAAGCCCACCCTCATTCCCCCCACGTTGTTCGGCGCGAACGCGTACGAAAAGAATGTGCAGGTGAGGAAAAACAGAATTTACGAGAAAATCGAACGATCGCCGCACAATAGGCGTACAGCAATAAAGAAGTTATTGATTATGCTAAAGGCCATCAGAAATATTAATTCTCGATTGAAATTGAACGTCAACAAAATATTCGAAGTAAAACGAATAATGGGCATGGAATATTACCCAATATCATTGCAATGGGATTTTTCTTTACATTTTTTTCGGGCTAAGTACATATAAATTTTTACTATAATATTTAATATCGTGAAAAATGGGAATAAAAAAAATATTCGATTCAATACTCACTTTGGAGAGCCCTCGAATTTTATTGGTCAATTGTGTTGTTTGTTTGGCCGTTAAAAATAAAAATTGTGCATTTTAACGAATACTTTTCGAGGTTTTCCGTGAATTGATGTGAGATTATCGGGCAGGTGTCGAAAATATATTGCGGAATTAGCCATCTCGGGGCTGTGACGAACACGGGCGACCTCTACATGTGGGGGCGAAATAAATTCGGCTCCCTCGGGCTTGGGCATCGCGACGACCAATTTTTCCCCCTGAAGGTACGACGCGATCGAAATTAAACGTTACAAAAAACCCAACACCGTAATGATTCCACGTAAATCATCTCCGCGCAGACGAAAACGTTAAACAAACCACAAAAAGAAACATCGAAAGATGCAATAATTTTATTGCAAATTGATTCAGACTGTAGAATAATTTTTGTCGACCCGTTAGTGTTGGCAACTTTTTTTTTTACCCTCGAGTACAGCAACTTTTCGCGCTTTGCAATTGTTTGTTTTTTTGCACCCAGTTCCAAACATTTAGTTCACAATATTTGGATGCGATTTTTGAATATACGTTCGAACTATTTCGGACGTTGACCGACGGATTTTGCAGGTGTCGATTGGGGCCCAGGTGAACAAAGCTGCCTGCGGCGTGGATCACACCGTCACACTCTGCAAGCCCTTCATATGATTTCCGCCCCGGAAATACGTCGGTGTGTTTTCTCGTTTTATTTCTGCCACGCCGTGGAGCGCGAGATGTACATACGAAGCGAAGAAAAGATACCTGTTATTTACCTCGATGCGAATAAAAGCCACAAATTCGTAAAAAAAAAGAAGTTAGAATAAGATGTGGAAAAAAACAAAATTCCGCCTGATTCTAAAAGTTCGAGGTTAGTTCGCCACGAGTGACAATCCAGTCGGAATGAACTTGACTTGTTCAACGATCCCAGCTGCCAATTTGTTGCTGTGCTGATTATGAATTTGAACTCGAAATTCCAGCACCAAGATTTATCCAAATCGAGCTGTTTTTTGCACTTTCGTCCGCCATATTGGATCCGCCATTAAAAATGTTTGAATTTTGTGTTCAGATTCGTAATAAGCGACCTCGAAAATCCCAGAGTACAAATTTTCATCTAAATCGAGTAAAATTTTCAATTTCGGTCCGCCATTTTGAATGTTCAAATTTAAAGTTCAGATTCGTAATAAGCGACCTCAAAAATCCCGGAGTACTAATTTTTCAACTAAATGAGTAAAGTTTTTGATTTTTGTCCGCCATATCGGCGCCGCTATTTCGAATTTCCAAATTTTGACTTCAAATTCGGATTCAGCGGGCCCGAAAACCCCAAACGAGGTTTGTTAAAAAAAATAAGGTGACTTTTTATTGTTGTCGAAAAAGATTTAATCATTAATATCTATTTCCTTCCCTTCAAAGTAGTCCCCCTCAGTAGGCCAATTCTGTAACTCGTAACACCTTTCGTTATCGTTAGCTAGCAACAGCCAATAAGAGACTCCCTTTCTTCTGTAATCGTGCATGTGATTGGCTGTCGCTATCGCTAGCTAGCGTCAGCCAATAAGAGGCTCCCTTTCTTCTGTAATCGTGCATGCGATTGGCTGTCGCTATCGATAGCTAGCGACAACCAATAAGAGGCTCCCATTCTTCTGTAATCGTGTATACGATTGGCTGTTGGTATCGTTAGCTAGCGTCAGCCAATAAGAGGCTCCCTTTCTTCTGTAATCGTGCATGCTATTTGCTGTCGCTATCGATAGCTAGCGACAACCAATAAGAGGCTCCCATTCTTCTGTAATCGTGTATACGATTGGCTGTTGGTATCGTTAGCTAGCGTCAGCCAATAAGAGGCTCCATTTCTTCTGTAATCGTGCGTGTGATTGGCTGTCGTCAGCTAACGATGGCGAAAACTGTCGGTACCGAGTTACAAAATAGGCCCGCAGATATAATACACTTGTGCCAGCACTTTTTCCAATCTATCCCCAATATCTTTCAATTTAACGAGCTTTTATCTAACTCGACTTTCTGTGAGACGCAAAGCGGAAAATCGACATTTCACCCACTTCCCGACTACTCGGAGCTCTGAAATTTTGCAAACATGCCCCCAAAAGGTGACAATGCATGACTTAAGGAGTCTTTTCACTTTAGACGCTGACAAAGGCCATTTTCGTGAATTTCGTTTGTTAGGCTTATATTATAGATATTAATATAAAAGTTGTAGACTTTTATATTAATTCACTTAATAGACTTTCGAAATGCATGCAACATTTTTTTTATTGTGTGAAAATAAAGACATGTGTGACTCAAGTAAAACGGGCGGGGGGGGGGGGGGAAACCCGAAGAAAAATTCACATGCTGCCCAAAAAAATCGTACCTTTATCTTCCCCTCCGGAGGGGCAGGCGAGGGACCTCTGGTAATGAAAGGGAAATGTGGGAGGTCCGATAAGGATTTATCTTATCGGAAAGAACGTGGGAGCGTCATCGAAGCCGCTAAGTCTTATCCACACGAATCCATTGTGTGTGTGTGCAGGCGAGGTGTGAACGTAACTCTAGTTACGACTCAATTAACGTCTAATACACGCGTAAAATATACCAACAAGCCCGATATACAATGCGGGCGAATGAATAATGGATTTCAAGGGATTGTTGCTGATAACGTTCTGGGGTTCGTTGTAAACAATTCTTTATTTTATAAAAAATAATATACATACCTTAAATTACATTCATACGTGTGTGCGTGTAAAATAATCATATATAGTAGTAGTATTTTATTTCTTGTATGCCCTTTTTAAGGGTGTTTACACAAATGTACCTTCTCATTATCATCAATTTTTTTACTTTGGTTTTCTTATATTTATCCTAGATGCTAGTCTTCCGAATTATCCGAGGTAACAGCATGCTTCGCTGGTTGCATTTTCCGCTGACCTGCCATTTTCTAATCAATTTCCAACCCCCTGCTACTTTCCTACCATTGCTCCACTTTATTTACTTTTTCTCGGTTCTCCCTTAAGGCCGTTGTCTCGTGTGACAGGTCGAAAAAATCATAATCACGAAATTCCGAATATTTTCGTTTTTGAGTCGTCAGAAAAACTCGAAAAATGACCCGAGTTCGGCCTTTATAGGGGGCGCAGCGATCGGAGTGACGGCCCAACCTGCACGGCGTGCAAGACCTGTTTCGAGCGCCCTAGTCGCCTGTTTATAGAGATATATTATCTTTTCAGGCCAATGGAAGCTGAGATATGTCCAAAAAACTACGGCGTACATTTTTCTAGCCACATCAATGTAACTTTGTTAATAATTAAGATTGTTCAATCTACAAAAACACGTATGTTTTTCATTTCTTGTTTAATGAATCACAAAAACCCGAAATGTCTTGTGGCTAATGGTTTTGGAGTAGAAAAAAATTCGGGTGTACACTTGCAAATATGTCTCAAACTTTCAATTGCCCGCTTGCACGTTCTACAGGTGGTTTCTTCCAATTCTCCCCTAATAATGTTTCCCGCCGATATTTTTCCATGCCATTTATATTCCTCGCCGTTTATTGACGGATCCATTTTGCTCCAATAGTATTGAACTGCCTAATGAGATTTAATTTTTATGCCTCTCTATTTTTCTCTCCAATCTCCTTACAAAATTGCATACAAAATTAGATGTTTATGAAGAATTTTTATTTAAAAAATTATAAATCTAATATATAAAAATACACGTAAAATGTTCCAATATAAATTTTTAATGACTTTCATAGTTTTCATGATTTTTCAATATACGAAATCTATGCAAAACGTTTATCGTTTTTTGTTCAGCCACGTGTTTGGTTCTTTCGCAAAAAACCATACCGGAATATCTTCGGGAATGTTACGAAAATGCGACCCTTCGGGGTCCCCAGTTGCCGATGAATTTACAAATAATCATCGATATCGTGAGAAGGGCGGAAAAATATTCCGAAACTTCGATGAACATGAGAACGATGTCGTCCTCTTTGTTGCACAGGTATTATTAACAACGAACACATTAAGTTTGTGTTTGCATCGTCGATAACAATAATAATAGTGAGCAATAAAGCTTAATATAATAATAATCATAATAATCATAGTAATAGTCTCAAGAGACAAAAATAAATCAATAGTTTTTAGAATGCAGAAATAATAACAACAATAACAATGATAATAATAGTATTCTTTAGTCTTAAAGGACAAGGATGAATAAACAATTTGAAAAATACTGGAATAATGATGATATATAAATAAATAATGAAAAATGCCGAAATAATAATAATGATGTTCTCTAGTCTCTAAGAACAACGATAAATAAATAATACAAAATTACCGGTGTAATAATAAAAATACAACTATTTATCTCCGAAGGAAGACGATAAATAAAATAAATAAAATAAATAAAATAAATAAAATACTGAAACAACAACAACAACAATAATAATAATACTAATAATGATAAAGGGCATCGTTGATAATGTAAGATATTAAAGCAGAAAACGATACGATTTTTATAAAAATGAATAAATAAACAAATGCACAATTTTATATTTAGAAGAACAAATTAAATAATGAGGCGAAAAAAAATAAATATACTCATGAATAAATATAAAAATAAATAAATGCGTTTATAAGATAAATTACCCAATAGTTACGTAACGGAATAAAAAAAATTGTAATCGAGGAGATGTCGCGTTGAGAAAAATGTCTCCGTCTTGGCAGATTCAAATTCGACGGTATCGAGAATTATTCGAAGGTTGGGGTGAAGGAGGGCGTGCTGCCTTTCGGTGGCACGGGTGCCCAACGCTCGAAGCACCACATAGTCGAGGAATTGGTGCCCGGAAATCCCCGCGCATTTCCGGCCGAGGCTCTCACACTGCCGGAACGGTGCGCCCTTCATCGCGCTATATCGAACACCATTTGGGAACACGACGATGCTGCCCGTGACAAATTATGCACCGAAGACGTGACCGACAAATTATCCGGTAATCGAAGAAAAAAAAACCTTCCGTAATTTTCGTTTCGATATTCCCAATTTCTCGTTCTAACCTCGAAATTCCGGCAGGGCGATAGCAGCGCCACCGTTGCTCTCGTCCTCCGCTTACTTCTGTAGAGACGTTTTTTGTACTCTATGATTCTCACGAGGAACATCACTTTAGTGTCCTCCGATCTTGTTGAAACTTTTTTATGTGGAAGCCTATCAAAAACTACGAGACACGTATTTTTTTTTATCGGCGGAAGAACGGTTTTAAGGAGGGAAACGCACCCTCAAAAATGGGGATGTTTTTCGTTTTTCGTCGATAAAGTTTTAACGGTACGAGATATAAAAAAATTTCAAGTTGCAACAATGTTTGTTTTTTTCGTGTACTATACATTGGAGATGAGAGCGATAACGTTATCGAGGAAAAACGAAATACACCCCTATTTTCGAGGGGTGGTTTCACCCCTTAGAACCGTTTTTCCGCCGATAAAAAAAAATACGTATCGCTTACTTTTCGGTGCTTTATACCATATCCAAATTTCGACAAAATCGAAGGGTGTCACCCGAGGGATGTTCGTTAGTAAAAAAAAAATCACCAAAACCAAAATAACTTCTGTTCCACTGGCAATCGCATAACATACATGGGGCTTCAATCGATAGATATCGCGGTGCCCCATCGTTATGTTTAGTTTGTCCCACTCCGCGCGTTACACTCTGTGTATTCCTGGGATCCAAGCACAGTAACGCAAAACTCGCGTTCGGTCTGTTGTGAAGCTAGCAACGAAACCGTTCGTGCGATCGCAGCGCCATCCCTGTTGCCTTCAGAACACTAGCGACGCCTGCGACAGGATTGAGCACTACACTTCTGCGACCGCTTGAAAGAACTTCGTACATACAGGCTAGGATAGGGCGTTTGGACTCCTTTACTCTAGTATCCTTGACTTTTACCCTCATGATCATTTGGACCTACCTAATTCTAAACTAATGAACATTTGAGTCACTAAGTATATTTTTAAAAACGAACGAACGAATCAATAATCATATAAATAAATAAATATATAAACGAGCGACGTTTTGTTCCGTTTTATAGCTAGAATAATGCCGCACGAGCAAAAAATGTGTCCACTGGAGTACGGCGTCGTACTGACCCCCTTCGGTACGATCTCCCTCGGCACCGTTATCTCGGCAATCGCGGCCTCCCTCCAGCCCCAGAACGTGACCGTGAAACTCTTGCTCGAATCGCCCGGTTCCGAAATGCCAGGTATTCAGAGACAAGAAGATTAATTAAGGGGGGCAGATACCTTTAGGCGAGGAAAAAAATTGCTGATTTCTCTGATTTTCTTCTCTTCAAAACAATTCTTTCATCATTTTTTATAGTGACGCGACACGCCTCTGCTTATGCTTCCGCAACTGCGGATGTTCCGCGCGGCAAAATTACTTTTTCTTAAATACAACTTGCTTTTATTACATTTTGAACACTAATTTAACAAAGAAAACATAATCTTTGACAAAGAATTGTTTTAAAATAGTATTTACACTTTCGCTTCTGGTTCCACTCACGCTAAAATTTACTTTTGACATCTGCTTCCGCTTCTGCTTCTGTTGTGACACTTTCGTTGCGTCACTGATTTTTTAGACTCAGGCTATGTTTTGCTGCTAGCCTTGGTTGTGAAAAGTGCGAAGTGTTGAAAATCGATTAAACAAAGCTTTGGAACGAAAATATTTAATTTTTCGAAAAAAATGGCCACATTTTACAATAAAAAAATACTTTTCTTCATTTTCAAAGACATTTAGGATCATGTTTCGGACAATAAGGTTAGAAAGATTTAAACCAAGTTTCATAAAAATCGATCGATTACTTTTTTAGCTATACGTCACGCGAGTTTCGAAAATGCAGCTTCGAAAAGCGCGGCATACCTCAATTTTTAAAGATTAATTTAAAAAATATACTTCGTAACAGTCAAAAGTATTACGGAATACCCTAAGCAGGGAGACTAGAGTAAAGGAGTGGACACTGTGTGCTAACGATGTCGCTCCAAAATCGAGGAAAATAAGAGTTTGTAGGTGGCGTTGCAATCGGTTTTCCCTTATATATAGATATACTCTCTTGCTAGGCTTTCCGTCGGCTACATGCGCATGCCTAGAACCTTTAGCTACAAGAATCGCGATCGCAGCGCCTCTTGCGGTCTCTTATAAGGCGGGATTTTAGGGCCGTCTTTCGCTGCTTATCTCCTATGGAGTGACCACTCTTTTACTCTAGTCTCCCTGACCCCAAGTCTCGAAAATGAGGAAGCCATATTTCCTTGAAACAAAACAATGAAAATCAGCAAATGTTTTACTCGCCTAAGCCTATTTACCCACTTAAAAAAGAAATGTCACCATTCGAGTTTTCGAGATTTGATTATCACGCTTGAGGATGAATTCGTGTCTTGTAGCGGTTGCTAAGAGCCTTGATAACAATAAATACAACGAGGACGAGGTTGATCTTGTTGTGCCTAAAAATCAAATGGCTTTAGACAGATCCATGTGGCTCAGGATGATAAAGAAATCGACCACCCACATTGACAACGTATGGGTCTCCACCGTTGCAGGTAAGCTGTCGTTTGCCATTAACAATTAATAACACCAACGTTGACGTTGACGTTTTTCTCAGTGATAACATTTTTCGACCCACTTCTATTCGGATCTTCCGTGTTAAAAATCGAGTCGACTTCGCTTCGGTCGTGGGCGGAATGCCATTTTGACTTTTGTTTTTTCAACAAATTTTTCGTTTTTTTCCATGAAATTTTTTTTTTTCGCATGAGCCCTATATTTTTTTTTCGACAAGTTCCCGAAAAACTATTCCAAAAGCGCACCTCGACTGATTCGAAATGGCCGCCCAAACGGATTTAAAAATAGGTGGCCATCCCCAAATTGTCGCCCTGTACATGAAAATCGATCACTCGCGATGCAATGTAAATAAAACGTGGACCCGTCGGCAGGCGACCTTGCCGAAATGGCGGTGTACCAGGGCCCGGTGGAGGGAAAGCAAATGATCCTCGGCGCGACGGGCTTTTGGAACAGCTCGATGCGACCGAATATATACTATCTCGCGGGTCGCGACGGTACCTTCGACGCGACCAGAGCCGAAATGATCGGGGGCGTGGATGGTAAGGAAAAAGAAACGAACAGTCACCCAAAATTGATTAATTATTATTAACAACAAATAAGTCTCCAAAAGTGTCGAATAAGGTCCTTTCTTTTTTTCCTCCCTGGAGACAAAGTTGAGATTCACGTTTTACAAGAAAAACTTGAAAAACAAGGAAAATAGGGGATATTTAAAAATGATATATCATTTATGAGCGGTATCATAAAGTGCCTGAAACAAAGCATTAATAATTGATTATGAAATTTCTTATAATTATTCCGATAATTGATCATCAAATTTCTCATTATTATACTGATAATTGATATATTAAATTTATCATCGCTATGCTCATAACGATAATTTTTCAATTTATTATTACGCGAGCAGCCATTGCATCATTGTGATTCTCATTAATCCAGGCTTGATAATTGCCAAAAAGCTGGCAGGTTGGGTGGAAAAATTTCCAAACTTGCGTCTTAGTCAAGTGCTGGACATTTATTACTTCAACGAGGCCTCGTCGGGTCTCGACGCGAGTACGCGCGCTTGCGATCGCGGCAGGGCGTTCTGGAACGTAGCCCCGATCACTGTTATGGAAGAACAGACGTATGCGACGTCGCAAATTTTGGCATATCGCAACAGCGTGGCTTACATGAGCGAGGAGGTGCTCGACGAAATGGTCAAACACGCGGTGAGAACGTTCAATTCTTATGCAATGCACAATTTGTTCAGCGAGTTGCGTTGCCCGCTGAACGAGAAGATTTGTCCCAGAATCGAGGCCCTCGTTGCTTTCGACGGTGCTTGGTCGAGAAGTTACACCGCCGATTTCTTGTCGTAAGCGTATCGAACGAATAATACAAATTCTTGTGTAAAAAAAAAAAAACAAATCGTTTTTATTGAAATTGTTCGTATCGCAAATTTATTCATGGAAAACGATAATTGAATTATCAGAGTTATGGTGGAGGATTTCGAGGTATCGGTTTTCGGCTCGAGAATGGGACTGATTCACGGCAGCACGGGCGATTGGCTTTTAAACGTGACGGAGAGCACGGCACGTGTGCACTATGCCCTGGCTAACATGAACAATTATACCTGTGAGTTGTCAGCTCGAATATTTATGTTCCATTTTTATTTTAACTTTTTTATAGATTTATATCGATCTTACGTTGTATCGATAAGTATCGAGATCGCCAATTCACATCGATACATCGATAAGTATCGAAATTTCCTATTAATATCGATACATCGATCCGTATCGATATTTTCGATTGATATCGATGTATCGATTAATATCGATACATCGATTAGTATCGAGTAATATCGATATATCGATTAGTATCGACATTTTCGATATATCGATTAGTAGCGATACATTCGATACATCGATCAGTAGCGATATTTTCGATATATCGATTGGTAGCGATATTTTCGATATATCGATTGGTATCGATGTTTTCGATATATCGATTAGTAGCGATATTTTCGACATCGATCAGTATCGATATTTTCGATATATCGATCAGTGTCGATATATCGAATAGTAGCGATATTTTCGATATATCGATTAATATCGAAACGGTCGATTAACATCGATTTATCGATTCGTATCGAAGTTTACGATTGATATCGACATATCGATTTGTAGAAGCGGTAATTCAATATCGATTCATCGAAATGGCCATTTAACGTCGATATATCGATTTTCTTTATTTTCGTTGGCTGCAGGGCCCTCGGGGATGAATTTAGCGAATGTTCTGGCCTCGGCCTCGACGTATCTCGATGCTACTTGGCGAGAGAAACACGAGACACACAAAATCGGCGGCCTCGGGCAGGTTATTATTTTTCTCGCTCCACGCGTTAACTTCAACACGATGGAGCAACAAAGCGTTTTGACGCTGATCAAAGAGCTCAAAGACAAGCATCCGGGTAATTGATTTTGAAATAATGATAATGGTATTTTTTTATTATAAATTCATCATCATCATCATCATTATTATTATTATTATTATTATTATTATTATTATTATTATTATTATTATTATTATTATTATTATTATTATTATTATTATTATTATTATTATTAAAGGAACGAGTTATTATTAGAATTTATAAGCAGTTTATTTTTGTTATTATAATTATTCCATGTTTTACTATCATTATTATTGATGGAAAATTTTCCAATACTAACAGAAACGATGGTGCCTAAATTTTTCTACAGCACGCCCCCACTTTATGACAATATCGAATTGCTTATTTTTATTTTTTCAAAACAAATCGATGCCTCTGTTTTTCGTATTTATCTTTTATTTTTCATTGCAGATGTACATTTTCTTTATTTCGTGTCCGAGGCAAATGCCAAATTGTTCGCGTCTTTTTTGCTCACGGAGGAAGATCACCTGGTGAAAACTTCGAGTGTAAACGACCTCACGGACGTTCTTCTCAAGGGTAAAAATCAAGGGCACGAAAATCATGAAGTTTGTTTGATGATGGATGAAAAAATAGTAGGAAATTATGTGAAAATGTTAAGAATTTGTAAGTTTTCGAAATGGGGAAAAACACACTGGGAACAATATTAAAAATATAAATCGAGTGTTGTCATTACGGGGGTGGGGGGCGAATAGTGAAAAAATTTAAAAAAATACGAAACGAAATGATGAAAAAAAGTTTGCCTGTAGCGACGAGAGTTTTGCGACCCACCGAGTGCGGTGCGAATGCAAGAGAGGGCGCGAGAGATCAGGTCGAGGATTATGTGGCCCCGCGGAAATCGGTTGTTTATCGGTTGCACCCACGTTGGCGAAAGAATACGAGGCTCGTCACCGTTACGGTGAGTTAGCTCGAGCGCAACATTTCGATCGTTCGATCTTGCACCGTTATTGTTATTAATATCTAATTATTATGCTATTATTAAAATATTCGTCAAAATATTATTTTGTTTATATTACCATTATTATCGTAGTCAAATTTTACTTGAAATTTTACTGAGGTGCTTTCGCGAAAAAGATCGAACATTCTTTTTCTTCATAATATAATAAAAAGTCCTTGAGGTTTTTGAAGCGGAAGTACGAGTACAAGAAATTCTCAAATTTTGCGCGATGATAATTATCGTACGAAGCGCGTACGATAATAATGTGCTGACGCACATCCGTACGTGGGCATGAAAATTATCGCATATGTATGATAATTATCGTTATTGAATTATCACCGTTTGACGCGTTATTTTTGTTATTGCCGTTATTATTATCTCCAAGGTGCACAATGTTGGTTACGGAACCCTCGAGATCTGTACTTGGAACAAGAGGCGGAACAATGTTAGAAAGGACGATCTCTACTGCAGACGCTTGTCGGGTCACAGCGAAATGTCCTTCGTGGATTACGCCACGTGCAACGACGACACGATATGCACCAACACGACTCATTACGAAATCAACGGCGTTTCTTCGAAAAAGCAATGCGCCGGTACGAACTTACGGTTGTTTTTCGTATGAATTTTTTTTTCTCAAATTTTTTTTCACTGCTCGGCAGTTGGAGGGGCGGAAGGACAAGGGAAGGGGAATATATAAATCTACAGGGTGTAGGATTTGATACGACACTGCGAAATATCCCGAATGTGATGCACTTTAGGGAAAAACGTTTCCAACGACAGTTGGTAGTTTCTGGGGAGGAAAAATAATGGTGTTGGTCGTTTTTTTTACTGGCAATTTTCAAGGTTATTTCGAGATCAACTTTAGTTTTTTGAGTGGGAACCAATAGGTTTTATTGCAAAATCATTTTTTGCTTAGGAAAATACGTAACTTTCGTTTGAAACTTTTTCACGTTTGACGTCAATTTTTCGAGATATCGATTGGGGCCATATACCGGGTGTCCCCAAGCTGATGATCGATATCTCGAAAAATTGAGGTTAAACGGGAAAATGTTTTAGACAAAAGTAACCCATTTTGTTACGCAGACAATGATTCAGCAATAAAAAATAGCGGTTCCTATTGCAAAAACTGATGTTGACCTCGAAATAACCTTGCAAATTGCCACTAAATGAAAAACAACCAACACCGTGATTTTCCTTTCTTAAAACTGTAAAACTTTTGTCTAAAACTTTTTTCCATTCGACTTTAATTTTTTGAGATATCGATTATTAGGTGGGACCATATACCGGGTGTCCCAAAGGTGATCATCGATATCTCCAAAAATAGAGGTTAAACGGGAAAATGTTTTAGACAAAAGTAACCCATTTTGTTACGCAGACAATGATTCAGCAATAAAAAATAGCGGTTCCTATTGCAAAAACTGATGTTGACCTCGAAATAACCTTGCAAATTGCTACTAAATGAAAAACAACCAACATCGTTATTTTTCTTTCTTAAAACTGTAAAACTTTTGTCTAAAACTTTTTTCCATTCGACTTTAATTTTTTGAGATATCGATTATTAAGTGGGACCATATACCGGGTGTCCCAAAGGTGATCATCGATATCTCGAAAAATTGAGGTTAAACGGGAAAATGTTTTAGAAAAAAGTTACCCATTTTGTTACGCAGACAATGATTCAGCAATAAAAAATAGCGGTTCCTATTGCAAAAACTGATGTTGACCTCGAAATAACCTTGCAAATTGCCACTGAATGAAAAACAACCACCACTGTGATTTTTGTTTCCTAAAACAGTGCAACTTTTGTTTGAAAAATATTTTCCTACAATGCAGCCCTCTCGGGATATTTCGAATAATAGATTAATAAAAGTTATCTTCGAATACTTGACACTACAAACGGACGATCGTAATTGTGATTTTTTTTTAGAGATCGATTGCCGTACCCCGGACCACATAAGGTACATAATACGCGTGGGAAATTTGCAATGTTCCGGTGGCTCGTCTCGAGATTCGTCGACTTTCGCAAACGTTTTCGCGGCCCTGGCGTCCCTGTTCATTTATTACGAATTCAACGTCGATTTTGTAGGAAAATATTTCATGTAGCCAATGTACACAAATGAAAAGAAAAACTGAATAATTCGACGTAAAAAAGAACTTTATTTCGAATAGCGAGAATTTTATTTAAAAAAAAAGTACGAACCGTCTTTTTCTCCGGGCTAATTGTAACGTTTGTAGACGCAGACGCGATACGCGTATTCGTAAACGAGCTTGATGAGAAACTGGAAATTGCTCGCGGCAGCGAGAGTCCCGAGCTCAGGCTCGGCGAGGAGCGCCTCGAGCGGCGGCAAAAATTCGTCCACTTGACCACCTGAACAACGAAAGAAAAAAAAACAGTTTCCAGGCGTTTGTAAAGTGCCAGCCGCGAGTGTATATTTTCGTCACAATTGTGGGGCTAATTACCGAGGAAGTGCGCAAGTTCCATCAGCTTGAAGAAGAGCGTCTCCTTGACCTGTTGCTCGGGATTTTTCGTCACGGTGTCCCAACGATCGCGTCGCGCCGCTCGCGCCCAGATTCGCAGCCTCAGCGCGGGCCTCTCCTCCTCGGGCTCCACGTACTCGAGGAGATCGAGGCCCTTCTTGAAATCGTACTCGTTACCAACCACGTTCTCTTCGCACGTGTACAGCTGCATCGAACAAAAAAAAACACAAAGAGGACATCGATGGTAACAATAATAATAGTATGAGAATAAAAATGATAATAAAATTATTAAAGCAATCAAATAAGATAAATTGTTGAATTGAGTATCGGAATTCCTAACAAACCCGAAACGTCGTTTATGAAAGCCGAAAAATTACCGTGATAAGCTCGTTAGGCGAGAGGACGCGAAGTTTGTTGACGTCGTAGCCGTAAGTTTCGAGTACGCTTTCCGAGACGTCCTCCTGATGGGCGATCAACGCCAATTCGTTGTTGATCCTCTTTACACCCTCGGCGATCTCGTCCTCGGCCTCGTCTGAGCCCAGCAGAGCCAACTTCGCGAGGGACAACATTGTCTGGAAAAAAAGGAAAAATTCGTCCAAAAGGAGAACGCTAAATACAGAAAGATTTTGAAAAGAGTACAAGAACACACGTTCTAGACAAAATTGAAAAAAAAAAAACGCAATTAATCGTTTCAATTGGCCATGAATTAGTTAAGATTCAAGTATTTCGAAATCCAGTCAAAATCAATTGGAAATTCGTCTATATTTATGAATATTCAAAAGTTCACAAAAAATCACTTCAAAATTTCAATTATCTCGAACTTTCTCGAAATTTCAATTACTTAAAAATTGCTCGAAATTTCAATTATTTCAAAATTTCTCGAAGTTCAATTATTTCTTGGAATTGCAATTATTTCAAGATTTCTCCAAATTCAATTATTTTAAAATTTCTCGAAATTCAATTATTTCTCGAAATTCAATTATTTCTCGAAATTCAATTATTTCTTGAAATTCAATTATTTCTCGAAATTCAATTATTTCTTGAAATTCAATTATTTCTCGGAATTCAATTATTTCATTTCCCCCCCAAAACTCACAAAAATTCCATTTCATTTTTCACCAAAATTTACAAAAGTTCAATTATTTTTAAATGTACAGAAAATCAATTTTTTTTATTTCACCCTAATTTCAATTATTTCAACTTTCACGGAAAAAACCATTTAAAAATCAATCGAAAATTAATTATTCGAAAATTCAATTCAAGATTGAATTATCCCATAATTGATTCAATTACTCCAGAGCATTAAAAAACGCAACAAAGCACAGAAATTTGAAAGAAAGAATGACAAAATACGAGCGAAGATATCCATGAATTCTTCCAAAAAGAGGAAGAAAACAAAACTATTCACAGAAGGAAGAAAGAAGTGTTCCCAACCTTTTTTCTCCTGGCGAGCTCGACCTCCTGAACGGAGAGGGAGTGCAGCGTATTCGCGGCCAATCTGAGCTCGTCGGTCAACGCGGCTTGGACCCAGGCGAGCGAGGGATGCTCCGACAGTTTTTCCGTCAACTCCGTGGCCCCGGGGCGTCGGCAGCGTTCGACCAACTGGCCCTGTCGTCCGTTCTTAACGTACCTGACCAATCAATATCGTTTTTGCATTCCATCGCAACTTTAATGACCCGAAAAACGTATTTAAACAAGATCCATACATATATGTGTCTTTAATGTTTTGCTGATAAATAATAATTGAAAAGGGAGGGTCAATCGAAACTAAGATCAATCACCAAGAAAATAGAAATCCCACGAAATCCTGGGAAGCGAATCTATCCATGTAATTGTTGAGGCGCGTTTTGTTGTCGGTTAGCTCGCAGATTTGCACGAGCGACGCGAAGTCGCAATACTTTTCGGCGAGCATCGCCGCGTTCTCGTACTGCTCGTCTTTGACTGAAAATACGTGAAATTTACGCAGTTATATATCTGTATGCTGATATATATGTTTGAAATTTATAGACTCCGACGCAGTTTGACCCATCGCCATAAGAGTCTGCACACATAAGTGTTTTCTCATGGAGAAAGTTTTTATGCTATCGGCTTTGTTGTAACTCGACGCTAGATGGCGCTGCAGCGCGTCAACTTCTGCACCGTCCAACGGATCGCCGTGAAAATTGGCATACACGGGTAATTGAGCACGGTGAATATTTTGGCGCCATCCATTTCGCCGCAACTCGCCGCTAGATGGCGCTGCAGCGCATCAACTTCTGCACCGTCCAACGGATCGCCGTGAAAATTGGTATACACGGGTAATTGACCACGGTGAATATTTTGGCGCCATCCATTTCGCCGCAACTCGCCGCTAGATGGCGCTGCAGCGCATCAACTTCTGTACCGTTCAACGGATCGCCGTGAAAATTCGTATACACGCGTAATTGAGCACGGTGAATATTTTGGCGCTATCCATTTCGCCGCAACTCGCCGCTAGATGGCGCCGCAGCGCATCAACTTCTGTACCGTTCAACGGATCGCCGTGAAAATTCGTATACACGCGTAATTGAGCACGGTGAATATTTTGGCGCCATCCATTTCGCCGCAACTCGCCGCTAGATGGCGCTGCGGCGCATCAACAAGTTTCCTCCAACAGACGGAGCGTCGCGCGGAGTAGGTTCGTGTGCGTTTGCGAAATTCTTCCCTTAAGGGGGTGAAGTAGAGCATATTTGTGTTAAACGTATCTTTTACGGTTAACCGATGAGCCTTCGTTGATGGCTTTTGGTTGACACTCGAGTGTCTTGAGTCTAACCTCAAAATGAAAAGAAGCCTACGGAAAGACGCCTTGGCGCGACTGCTACATTAATTCGACGATGAGAACAAAAGCGAGAAAGAAACGAAATAACGCGAAGCTTACTCAACGGCTGTATGAGATTCGTTCGTTCGGCCTCGTATTGCTTCAGCAGTATCTCGAACTTTTCCGTCCCTCGTATGCTCTCGAGGTGGCATTTTCTCCCGTCGAGGATTAGATCGATGAGGCCGACAACTTGTTCGCTCAATTCGTTCCTCAGCGTCGAATCGTTCGTGCCCGTCACGCCGTGCTTGAGCGTCAAGCTTTGCTGGCGAATAACGACAACGATAACAATAACAATAGCAACAACGACAATGACGAACAAGCGTACGACTATCGATCGCATTATTAACAACATTGACGCGCGTATGAGAAAAACAATAATAATCATAATGACATTAACGACGGGAAATGATAATATCGATAACGACGATAGGAATAAGAACAACAATTATGTTGATATTTGTATCGAGCATAACAATTGATAATAACAATTCAATTGTTCAATTATTAACTATCAATAATTCAATTATTAACAATATTTGTATTGATAATAATAACAATTGGTAAGAATAATTCAATTGTTCAATTATTGACAAATTATCGATACGAATATTGACAATATTTGTTAATATTTTTATCGATAATGATTATTCAATTATTCAATTGTTAACAATCAATTGTACAATTATTAACGAATTATCGATACAAATAATGAACAATATCTGTTGACATTTGTATCGATAATAATAATTCGATTATTAAATTATTAACAATCAATTGTTCAATTATTAACAAATTGTCGAGACAAATATTGACAATATTTGTATCGATGATTTGTTAATAATTGAATAATCGATTGTTCGGGTTGATGAAATGAAACAATAACAATTGACAATAATAATTCAATTATTCAATTATGAACTATCAATAATTCAATTATTAACAAATTATCGATACGAACATTAACGATATATGTTAATATTTCCATCGATAATGATAATTCAATTATTTGATTATTAACAATCGATTATTCAATTATTAAGAAATTGTCGATACAAATGTGAACGATAATTGTATCGATAATAATAATAATTGCTAACGGTAATTCAATTATTCAATTATTAACAAATTATCGATACGAATATTAACGATATTTGTTGATATTTGTCGCGACAATAATAATTCAATTATTGAATTATTAACATTCAATTGTTCAATTATTAACAAATTATCAATACAAATATTAACAGAAATTGGATCGATAATAATAGTAATAATTCATAATAATAGTTATAACAATAACAGGAAACAATAATTATTGTTTACGTTTATTTTGATCGGGTGCTGTGGTTCTTTCCTTTTTTTTTTTGCAAAAATATTCATTATCATTATTATTATTATTTATATATATATATATATAGCGCGCGTGTATTTGGCGCATTGGCGACTCACCATCGTATTCAAACAGCCGCGCAGGCCTTGTTTGCCCGTTGCGGCCGTCCACGGCAAATATTCCGTGATTCCGCTCCATCCGCATCCGGTCGGCACGTAACGCTCGGCGTTCTGTTGACGATACTTCACAACCTCGTGCAGTACACCCTTAAAATGCGGAAACAAAAATATTCATACTCTCGTGTACGAGCGAACTTTCCGCCGTTAACGAAGCGATTATACGAACGATCAATTCATTGATTTATTCGTTCGCCGATCAATACGCTCTAACACATTTATCTGACGATTAATTTATCATTTGCATTAAAGCGAACGAAAAATGTTGAACGATCATTTACAAATTGAATATTCAAACGAGATGGACCAACGAGTAGATTGAAAAGAAATAAAAAAAAAGAATCGTCGATAAGTCACAATGAGAACGGGAAGTGGTGAAAAAGGAAAATTAATATCGTGGAAATTCGGAACGTCGAACGATCCAAGATTGTTTTAGCTTTTACGTCAGTTTCTTCGACTTACGAGCAAGATCGCGTTGACCTGCTGTATGTACTGGGAGACTTGCTGCGTCAATTTCTCGGACTGCGTTACTTCGGTGGCGCTGCCGACCAACGTCGGCAACAATTGGTGGACCGTGCTGACCTCCCGATAAAAAATGTCGCGGGCTGTCAGCTCGTCGGAGACGTAGGCCTCGGGACTCAGGGTGCGGTCGATTATGTTGTCGAGGATCTCCGGATATCTGATCGATCATCGATACGCGTCGAACAAGTTACATAAGTTACATACATAAGTTGCATGCATAAGTTACATACATAAGTTACACACATAAGTTACATACATAACTTACATGCATAAGTTACATACATAACTTACATACAACAATTACATAAGTACATGCGTAAGTTACATACATAAGTTTTAGCATAAGTTACATGCATAAGTTACATACATAAATTTTAGCATAAGTTACATGTATAAGTTACATACATAACTTACATGCATAAGTTACATGCATAAGTTACACGCATAAGTTACATGCATAAGTTATATACATAAGTTACATACATAAGTTTTAGCATAAGTTACATACATAAGTTTTAGCATAAGTTACATACATAAGTATTAGCATAAGTTACATACATATTTTACATACATAAGTTACATGCATAAGTTACATACATAAATTACATGCATAAGTTACATGCATAAGTTACATACATAAGTTACATGCATAAGTTACATGCATAAGTTACATACATAAATTACAATGCATAACTTACATACATAAGCTACAATGCATAACTTACGTACATGAGTTACAATGCATAACTTACATACATAAGTTACAATGCATAACTTGCATACATAAGTTACAATGCATAACTTACGTACATGAGTTACAATGCATAACTTACATACATAAGTTACAATGCATAACTTGCATACATAAGTTACAATGCATAACTTACATACATAAGTTACATGCATAAGTTACAATGCATAACTTACATACATAAGTTACATGCATAAGTTACATGCATAAGTTACATACATAAGTTACAATGCATAACTTACGTACATGAGTTACAATGCATAACTTACGTACATGAGTTACAATGCATAACTTACATACATAAGTTACAATGCATAACTTACATACATAAGTTACAATGCATAACTTGCGTACATAAGTTACAATGCATAACTTACATACATAAGTTACAATGCATAGCTTACATACTTAAGTTACAACACCTAACTCATTATAAGTTTATTGAGTATCAATGAAGTACTATGAAAAATATCTTATTACTGAATTATATTTGGTAATTATAATTGTCGTATCAATGGTCTACAGCGATAACAATTCATTCCAATACGACATTGCCATTCCTCAACAATTGTAATTATTCGAATTTTCTAATTTTTTTCAGTCATATTTTCGAAAAATCTCGCTCCCGACTTTATTTTCGTTGTTTTTTTTAGTCGGGACTCACGCACTAACCTGTTTTGCAAATTGTAGATGGTCAGGGCGGCGACTATTTTCTCGGCGTATTCGCTCAGCACGTGAGCCGTCGACATTACGATTCCCCTGTACGTGACGGCGCAAAACTAAAGAGAATCATCACCGGGAATATTACTGAACAAGAAATAGTATCGGTAGAAAAAAAATGTATATTTTATCATCGCTGATAAAGCCGTTATTATCCGCGATGACGAAGCGACGAAACTAACGGGCTACATCCAGCTACATCGAGTAGGTCAAGAAATGGCATTTACCAAAAATATTTTCGATAGTATCACCTTGTAGCTGTGTTCCCTGAAAAATGTCATCCGTAATCTTTCCCCACCTTATCTTGCAGACATTCCAACGTTGAAATGAAAAACGGCATTATAAAATTGAAATGGTTCGTTCACTAACTCTGGCCCACAGGTTGTACTCCTTCAGGAACGAGACGAAGAGGTCGAGAGCCTTCTGCTTTCCCTCCAACTGATGGGGAATTTGGACGGATATCACCGCACTCATCGTCATCGCTGCGATGTTTCGTTTTTTATAATTATTTTCTCATTGATAAAAGCGGAATAAAATAATAAGACTAGTGTCGCGAATAGCTTCGAGAGAATCGAAAGTTCGAATTTTCGATAGTCGTAATTTTCGATTTAGCGATTTGTTGATTATTGCAAATTACCCGATGACAAAATCGGATAATTTTAACGTTGATAATCGAGTCGGGAAGTTTCGTTACGTTTCGAAAGGAGTCGAGTAATCTTTGAATTCTCCGGAAGCAAAGGAGACGAGAAAAATATTCACATAGATCCCGACGATTTGCCCAGCGGGGATCGTTGGCCGGATAATCGTCGATGAGATTCTTCGCGACTTTGAGCACGAGGGTGTCGAGGCTCGCGTCTATGTCCATCACCGGTTCCTCTTGGAGCGGAAACAATTCCGAGAGTATTTGCTCGCACTCGGCCTGCACGAAAAGCGTGTCGTTCATATTTTTTTTTTAACTATTCGTACATTTATCAATTTTAAGTGCTTTACGGTTTAATTTGAATTTTGGTGAATATGAATTTAGATTGATTCGTTGAGTAGTTTCGATCGATTCGTCGACTTATCGAAATCGATTTATCAATGAATTTAAATTAATCCGTCAATCAATTAATACTGATCTATAAATTAATGAAAATTGACTTCTCAGTTAATGAAAATTGACTTTTAAATTATTGAAAATTGATTTATCAATTAATTTAAATTAATTCGTCAATCAATTAATACTTATTTATCAATTAATTGAAATTCGTCCGTCAATTACTGAAAATTGAATTTCCAATTGATGAAAATTGACTTTTTAGCTAATGAAAATTGACTTTTTAGCTAATAAAAATTGACTTTTCAATTATGGAAAATTGATTTATCTTATAACGTAGTTAATTCGTCAATCAATTGATACTGATTTATCAATCGATTGAAATAATTGAAAATTGATTTGTCAATTACTTTAAATTAATTCAACAATCAATTAATACGGATTCATCAATTAATTGCAATTGATCCGTCAATGAATGAAAATTGACTTTTCAATTAAAGAAAATTGACTTTTCAATTAACGAAAATTGTCTTTTCAATGAACGAAAATTGATTTTTTCAATCAATTTTAAACAATTCGCCAATCAATAAAAGCCGATCTACCAATTGATTTTGATACATTCGTCAATTGATTCAAATTTATTCGTCAATTAGTCTCAATCGAGTTATCGAATAATCGTAGTTCGTTCTGTGCTTTGCGATAATGAAAAGGCGCAAAACTTCAATCAACGTCAATCGCAACGACGAGCGCGTGGGAACGTACGGTGCTCTGGCGAAGACTGAGGAGAAAAGCTGCCGACAATTGCTCAACGGCGTTCGAGCTGTAATACATCTCGCGTAATTTTTCGTTGCTGACCACGCTAGTGAAGTTCTCGGTTATCGTACTGCTGTTTAGTGCGTAGTCCATGCTGGTGTTTGCCTCCGCATAGCTTCTGCAATTATTATTATTACTTGCATCGTTATTATCGTTGGACAAATTTGCGGTGGTTATTAGCGTTGGTAATCATCGTCGATAGTTATCGTGGCCTTTACGTACAATTATGGAAAATGTAGTTACGTCAAGTTTGCTGCATCTATTGTTATATATATTTATATTCGTTACTATATATACGTATATTGATATATTTACTGACCCGTTGAAATCCTGGGCCGAAAAATCGGTTGGCATGATGGTTATCAGGCCAAGATTGCGCGTGAAAAGTACAGGCGTACCGGAACAGAGGGCGCCACCGAGAATTCGGTCCTCCCCGCCTCTCATCAAATCAATTTTGTCCTGCTCGTGCTCGTTCATACCTTGAACGGCATTAATCGATTATAGGCAAATAAGGAGACACGCGTGCCATCTGTACATATAAACGAACACGGCCTGACTCGTCAACGTCGAGCCATAACCGCTGAAGCCAAACACGCGAGATTTCAACAGCTCAGCGAAGATGGCGCCACGTAAACGTAACGCGAACAAAAGTAGGTGTCGACGGGAACCGTACGTTCTCACGGTTTCGGTCTTGTACTGAAATTATACGAATGTACAGGATGGACAATAATTACGGATCACTCACTATTGACAACTACGACACTCTGGGGATCGTAGACGATCGTTTCCCAGCCCGAGAGCACGAAGCGGTACGAGAGTATGGCCGAGTCGACGTCCTCGCGATGCACGTCGTACATCATCGGGCCGATCTTGATCTGCGTGAACCACTTGAACGCGCTTGTCAAACTCGTCCTCGTCAAGGGCACGAGACCTAAGGTCAACAAAAAAACTCAATCGACACAAGTGTACGTAGCTTACGGGAAAGTGCGTTTTGTCGGGGACGAAATCCAAAAACCAAATTCTCGTAATTTCGGGAAATTGCTTTTGCTTCCAAACATTCCAAAAACGGAATCCTCGAATTTTTCAACGAAGCGCTTTCGTTTCCAAAACTTCGGGAAACAAAATTTTCCAAATTTCAGATACGTGCTTTCGTTTCTGAAAATTACCAAAAATTCTCAAATTTTCGAAAAAGCGCTTTTAGATCCAAAAATTCTTTAAAAACACACACAATTTTTATGGAAAGGTGCTTTTTCCAAAAATTCTGAAATCAAAATTCTCGAATTTTCGGAAAAGTGCTTTCGTTCGGAAAAGTCATTTTGTTTTTAAAAAAATCCGAAATCACGATTCTCGGGTTCGCAAATTCACGGAAAAGTTCTTTTAGATCCAAAAATTCTAAAAACAAACAATTTTCGAACTTTCGTTAAAGTGCTTTGTCCAAAAATTCCAAGAGTGCTTTTGTTTCCAAAAATGCAAAAAAAGACACAATTTTCGGAAAAGTGCTTCCGTTTCCGAAAATGGCAAAAACGAAATTCCCAAATTTCTCGAAAAAGTGCCTTTGTTCTCAAAAACTACGAAAACAAAATTTTCGTTTCTGAAAATTACAAAAAATTCTCAAATTTTTGAAAAAGCGCTTTTAGATCCAAAAATTCTTTTAAAAAACACAATTTTTGTGGAAAAGTGCTTTTTCCAAAAATTCCAAAATCAAAATTCTCGAATTTTCGGAAGAGTGCTTTCGTTTCCAGAAATGCAAAAAAGATACACAATTTTTGGAAAAGTGCTTCCGTTTCCGAAAATGGCAAAATCAAAATTCTCAAATTTCTCGAAAAAGTGCCTTCGTTCTCAAAAATTGCGAAAACAAAATTTTCGGACACGTGCTCTTGCGTTCAAAAACGTCAAAATCGAAGTTCTCAAATTTTCGAAAAAGTGCTTTTGTTTCAAAGAATTCCAAAAACGAAATTCCGGAATTTTCGGAGTCATTTTAAAAAGAAAATTTTTGAGCGACCAACTGAACATACGCTTCGAGGAAAAACGATAACTGCGTTTTCTCCCTCTCTCTTTCTCTCTTTTTTCAATATTGCTCACCGATCGCGAAGTGAACCTGCGGCGAGACGTCGGCGCAGTGGGCCGCCATTAGTAGGATGATGCCCTCGTCGCACGGCTGCATGTCGATCAGCCAAGTGTCCACGTTGTTCGGATTGCAAGCGCTCGATTCCTGCAACAGGCAAAAGTCGATTTTTCAAATGAAAATTCGAATGCACGGAAGGCTTGAGCGGCCTCTAAATATTTTTTGCCCGCTCGCAGCTTGCGCGACGATTTTTTTTCTTCAAAGAAGATAATTGGACGGTGAGCACGAGGAAAAAAGATACAGCCCAAAATGGTGCCACCCTAATACATATATATATTTATTTCACGGTCGCTTTAGTTTTCCAACTGATGCTTTTATTCCAGAATGACGTTTCGCGTGAAAGAATCCGTAAGTTTGGTTGAGACGTGTTTCATTTTCATACCCAGAGTCGTCGCTGAAAGGCTTGCGAGACCAATTGGCCGATGTCTTCGTCGAATTCCATTTTCTCCTGTTCGCCGATGGGGAACGACCAGTACTGTAGGGAGGAGCCGGCGAGTATGAGGACGCGGGAGTCACGGTCCCCGACACCGCTGCAGGTCACCTTCACCAATTTCTGTCAACGAAAAATGCCGCTCTGTCGTTTATAGTCGCCGACAAATGATAATTGCTCGGCAACTATTGTCACCAACGAATAAAAATCACCTTGCTGATCATTGGTACCGAAGAATAACGATTACTTCACAATAACCGTTGACCGATTGGTCGTCAGTGAGATAATAGTTGATAATAGTTGTTGAAGCGAAATTATTAGCTAGGAGGAAACAACGACTTTGCACAAATCGTGATCGATAAATGATAATTAATTTCAAATAATAGTTACGAACGAGTCAATAGTTGACAATAGTTGTTCGCAATGATTAATTTGACACAATAACTGTCAGCGAAGGATAATTGGTTGACAATAGTCGTTGAAACATTGCAATTAGTTGTCAAAGAGTTAATAGTTGATAAGTAATTTATAATATAGTGAGAAATATACGATGTATGATTGAATGCAGTCAAATGCCATATTGCGATGGTGACGCAAGGGCGTGAATGGCTCACCGTTTCCGCAACGGGCGACTGCGGCATCGCGCCGAAAATGAGCGAGGACATTCTGCGCCCGATACCGCCGAGCCAGCCTTGGCTGGTGCGCAGCACCCGGCAGGATATTTGATTTCTCCCGGCGATAAATTGTGGCTGGAGGAGAGCGACGGTGCACGTGGTGGTCGCGAGGATGCAGCCGTGGCCTGGCACGTGGGTCAAACAGTCGACCTCCTGGCCCGCCAATTCGGCACTCGTCTCCACTGACGAACCCTCGTGGGCTACGCTCGACCAGTAGCGCACGACACCCTCGGGCGACACGGCTATGCAGCTCGGTACCTTGGGAATTAAAAAATGACGCCGGTTGAGCGATTCGTTCGATTCGACGATCGACGGTCGGCTCATCGAATTATTAGGGACCGCAATCGCACATCCTATCGTATTGTTTCTATTTCCGTGAAAAAGTGGTCTCTTGTCCTTTCGATTCTCGAGAAACGCTTTAAAGCCTCAGGGGAAGCGGAGGTGGGTGTACAACGTACCTGTTGTCCGGAGGGCAGCCAAACCGCGACGCACTCGGCGCGATGAGCGAGGTCGCTCTGCGGCAGCAACAATTCCCTGCACTGACTCTTGAACGCGCGCCTCTGCTTGGGATCGTGAATGGTCGTTTTGCACTGCCAGACGAGAAGGCGACGTCCGCACACGAGCCAGGCCCAACCGTCCGGCGAGACGCTGACGCTCACCGCCGTTTGCCTGTCTACAAAGGTCAACGCCTCGGTGACCAGGACCGGCAGCGAAGAGCCGAAGCTCTCCACCACGTGACTCGGAGTGCGACATATCACCTGTACCGACTGGTTGGAGCGGCCCGACACGCTCAGAGTACTGGGAAAATTTACAGTGAGGTTGTTGTTTTTTCACCTCAGCAATTATTTTCCAAATCAAGGTCCGATTTTTCTTTTTCGTGGAAAAAAAAGGAAAGAAGAATGGGGGTATTTTTTTTAATGGACAAAAAGAAATAAAGGACATCGAGGTCTTTTTTTTTCTCATGGGAAAAAGGAAAGAAGGCGTCGAGGTCGTTTTTTGGTTATAGGAAAAATAAGTAAAGGGCATTGTAGTGCTTTTTTTCGATGGGGAAAAAGGAAAAAAGGTGTCGAGGTCGTTTTTTGGTTATAGGAAAAATGGATACAGCACGTTGTAGTGCCTTTTTTCTTATGGGAAAGAGGAAAAAGGGCATCGAGGTCTCTTTCTTCTTATGCCAAAGAGGAAAGAGAAATCAAGGTCTTCGTTTTCTTGCCTGAAGAAGAAAAGAGGAACCGAGGTCTTTTTTTTTCATCAAGAAAATAAGAAATAAAGGATATCGAGGTCTTTTTTCTTATGGAAAAAAGAAAAAAGGGCATTGAGGTTTTTGCTTTGTCATGGGAAGAAGGTAAAAGGGCATCGAGGTCTCTTTCTTCTTATGGGGAAGAGGAAAGATAAATCAAGGTCTTTTTCTTTTCAAAAGGAAAAAGAGGAACGGAGGTTTTTTTTTTCTTCGCATAGGAAAAAGAATCAAAGGATACGGAGGTCTTTTCTTTCTTATGGGAAAAAGGGTATCGAGGTCGTTTTTTCTTATGGGAAACGAAATAAAAGCCTCGAGGGCTTTTTCTATCGTATGAGAAGAAGGAAAAGGATCGATGTCTTTTTTATTCTCGCGAGAAAAAGCAGAAGCTTTTTTTTACAGTAAAGAGGGAAAGGGCATCAAGGTCTTTATTCATAAAGGAAAAGGTCATTAAGTACTGTTATTTTATTTAAAAAAAAACGAAAATGAAATCGAGGTCTGTTTTTCGCAAGAAAAAATGTTAGTTTTTGTTTTTAAAAAAAAGTTAATCGAGGTCAGACCTCATTGGAGCTAAAAAATCGAAATCATTATTAAAGAATAATTGTAAAAATCATATAGCAATCAAAAATGAAATTAAAAAATACCAATAAAAAATGAAAAAATTGAGGTCCGTAGTACATTCTACAACGAAAAAAAAAAATCAGACTTGCTATCAAGATACTAATAATAATAATACCAAGGACTGATGATAACTCAAATAATTTATCTAAAAGGAAAGTATAACAAAAGTTTGCGGTTAAAATTTAGAGGTTATGCGACTAATTAATAAATCGCGGTATATGAACGCGCATGACGATAGTAATTATATCGATAATAATAATAACGATTGATAACATTGATCAATAATAACAATAACTAATAGTTAAAAAATGTTTGACGAGGTTGTGTCAACATTTTTAGGTTATGTGACGAATTCATACACGGGCATTTATTCGACGCGGAGGAAAAGTAATGACATTAATAAATATTAAAAAGAATACCGCATGCAAATTGGAAAAGAAAAAGTACTTTGCGCAACTGTGTAAATGGTATACGTACGTATTTTTCTTCAATGATTGTACAATGGACATTCGTTTTCGCGGTGAGGTTATGTTCTTCCCCAACAAGCTCCCGATGCTCTGGCGATCCATGATCTTTTTAAAATATTCCCGATTTTTTCGACCTCGCGTGTATCTATCATCAATAAAGCTTAATTGTTCGAATGGCCAGCTTCTTCAAAATTATAATCACGCTTTAGCAACCGACAACACGAGCGGCGAGGGCAATATTTTCGTACACCGGTTTTGCGCTCTTTTTGGATAGCTTAGGTCAGGTTAGGTCGTGTACCGACCGTCGGTAGGAAGCATTTTTTAACGAAAATACTGGACAGAAAAGTGTATAAATTATTGTGTCTATTATTGACGACGTAGATGTTTTTAGGATTCTCGATATTAATCGAACGATCGATACCAATGGGTATTATGCGGAGAACTCCGAAATGCTTTGCGCAGTACCGACGGTCGAAACAAAAGTTCGTAGAAGAAATTCTGGACAAAGTTGCGGTGCGTTCCATTCGAACGAAATATCAAACGTATAATGCTCTTTGTTCAATTTTGTATAGCAGGAGGCAGTTCCTCAAAATAGTTTTAAGTATATTCTGTACTTTTAATAGGCAAAATAGTTTTTAAGTATATTCTGTACTTTCTTTAGCGATATTTTAACGCAACAGTGGTATTTCTGTATTATCTTTACCGACCGCTGGTAACATTTTTCTTACCAACGGGCGGTAAGAAAACGCCGCAGAATAAATTATGGAACCTTCACAATGTGTCCTTCCAACATACCAACACAATACAACACATTGCATTACTTTTGCCCTGAAAACGAACCAATTAATTTATAATCCCCCGCCAGTTTCCACTGATCGTAAAAATCGTCATTGCCCACCTCCTCCGCGCCCGACAAGAACCCGCGATCGAGCTCACCACCGCGCTAACCGATGGCGCGACGATCGTTTCCGACTCGTCCCTTCTACCAACATCCACAGCATCCGCGATCGAGCGCTCTCCTGCATTGAGCAACGACTGTCACAATACTCGTCGCTCTTCACAAAAATCGGTATATGTACACACATAAGTATACGTACGTGCAGTCATATTTATATTTTACACATTCTTATGCACGAAAGTAATAAGCTACTGCGAAAAAAATGAAGAAGAAAAAAACAATATTTCTCCGTAAACGTTCAGATGTGTCTATGTTGTTTTGAGGTTAAGTGAGAATGATCGATGCCAGTGGAATAATAGACATAAAATTAAGATAAAACTAAACAAAGAAACATTGAAGAAGTATTTGGAAGATGGGGCAGGGACTCTGCCTGTAAATTCGTTCGATTTGTCGATGTTGCAACGAGTGCTTTATGTTTCTCGTCATTTGATACAAAATGACGCGACACTCGGTATTTCGTGCAATATATATATATATAATAGGGTATATAGTAGGAACGAGTTCTGAATCGTATGAAGTAAAATTTTAGAACTCGCTATATGCATATAAAAGAAATTATCGAAGAAATTAAATTTCCGTTTTAATCCTTTAAAAATTCCTGACATCCGTTACACACACACACACACACACGCACACACACACACACACACGCGCGCGCGCGCGCACGCGCACACAACACACACATACATATTTCGCCACCCATTTTGGCGTAGTTACGAGGGTTACGAGCGTTCAGTTAGTCTCGCACGTGGTCTCGTGTCGAACGGTTCGTACGATTTTCTGTCCCGGATTTTTTCTCTCTCCGCCTCGTCGTGTAATTACCGGGAGGTGTTCATCTTGACGATAAAAAAAATGAACAAAAAATCTCGCGTGATCGCGAAGGATCGTCCGGAGAAGAAAAAAATGTGAAACATCGACGCGCAGTCGTGTGGGCTGAGAACTTTTTCCTTCCGCCTTCGTCGCTCGGTTTTTCTCGTGACAGTGACGCGAAGTGGCAAAAAAAAAAGAAAAAAGCGGTAAATAAATCATTTTGAAAAAGCAACAATAAATGTTGAGGTAGGGAAAAATTTGGCGGCAAGTGCGCGCGCCGCTTTCACTTGAGGATCGCGGCTTCGGCGTCCTTTGCGCGAAAGTGCGATGCAAAAGTGAAAAGTGCGAGTGCGCGACGAGCGAGAGAGAGAGAGAGAGAGAGAGAGAGAGAGAGAGAGAGAGAGAGAGAGAGAGAGACCGCGTAGATAATTTCGACTGCAGTGCTTGTCCATTAATTGCAATACGATAATTATATTAGCCGATAAACCGCACGATAAATAATATAATATTTAAATAACGCGAAATTACGTTCGTAAAGAAAAATCATTATTTGTGGTACTGTATTTTTTTTTCTTTTTTTTTCATTATTAATTGCGTTGTTTTTTTTATTCCTTTTTTTTCAATTTCGTACATCGTCGCGGTGGTACGAAGTTTGTGTTACTTGTGGTACGTTTTGAGGAACGGAAGGTACGTTCAGAATTCTGACCCACTTGAGCGCTGGTAATCTTCTTCTAGGAGGATATTATCGACCGTTGGGGGTCATATGACGTCTTCCCCTCCTTATATATATATATATATATATATATATATATATATATATATATATATATATATATATATATATATATATATATATATATATATATATATATATATATAACTTACAAAGGGTGTCTCAAAACCAAAATATTTCGGTGAAAAATCATTTCAAGGTCATGATATCACAGGTCGTTGGATTCGTCTGAATATCAGCTGCAACGTCTTGATAATAGCTGTATATACAGGGTGGACCATGAATGGTCCACCCTGACCACCCGGTCACGGTGAACCGTGACCACCCCAAATATCTCCGTTGCCTTTAGAGTAACGAAAAATATGTCACGAGGTAATTTGAATGATTCCGAAGGGCTGATACAGTGGTGAAAAATTCATTTTCGTCAAGGTCATAGTTTTTGCGTTCTCAAGGTCATCAATGGTTTTTCAAACGGGAACATGTTTTTTTTTTATTAAGCCGTCGCAGCTGATATTCAGACGAATCCAACGACCTATGATATCATGACCTTGAAATGATTTTTCACCGTAATATTTTGGGTTTGTTTGGGTTTGTTTTCGTCAGTCGAAGGCAACCGAGATATTCGGTGTGGTCACGTTAAATACTCGTCCGGAAGTTGGTTCGTGCGTTAATTTTGCATAAGATCTTTTTTCACGAAGTTTCATTAACATTTGAGGTTAAAAAGAAGGTTTTTGCAGAAAAAAAAACATTTTTTGAAATCCGGCTCAAAACTAGTTATCATTTGTAGAAATGACACGCCCGCGGAGCCTCGTAATTTTCGGTCGTTCTGTTTGTTTTGTCTCGTTTGCGACTGCCGCGATGTTTTTTATTTGGCGGCATTGGAATGAACTTCAGCAAAGCCTTCACGAGAATTTCGCGAGATCCTAATTGCGTAACGCACGTCGCGCGCCAGCTTTCTAATTCCAAGTGCGAATGGAAAATGCGCGGATGCGAGGAGAGGATATTTACGTATGCAGGTGTATCTTGTGTGACGCAACGGGAGCACGGAAACGATCGAGAATCATTTTTAAACGATTGTTATAAATAATAATAATAATAATAATAATAATAATAATAATAATAATAATAATAATAATAATAATAATAATAATCGTTAAAAAATGAAGACCAGAACGATCGAGAATTATTTTTAAACGATTATATACATATACATATATATCGGGCGTATATACATATAAATCGGGGCGTTTTTTTCCGAAAAAATACATTTTTTTGACTAAGGGTTGTTTCGAAAAACGTCAAAAAAATTCAGAATGATTTATGTGCCTATACCTACGTACCCTCCCCTTAATGTGTATAATTATAGATGAGCAGGTTAGAACGCTTGAATTACGATTCGAAATGTTCATTAAGCTTCAAGAGTCTCGCCATTCTCTTATCATCCACAAAGCACTCATTTGCGTTTCGTCAGTCAATGCTGAATCAATGAAGACGAAAAAACATAACATCCGCCGTGCGATAAGATAAACTCCCGGCGGCCTAATTCGTAGGATAAAGAATCGAAGAAACGATGATTTTCATTGAGCAAACGTAGGCGGGGACACGAGACCGAAAGGGTCGCGATTAAATAATAATTAGAATTTTTAAACACTAGCCGAAATAATTACGAGCAAAGAGACGTTTTATTATTTGTTATCGGCAAAAAATTATCACGTGATTAATTTAATAGTTATGTACGTTGAAAACCCTGATAACGACCATATCATAATTTAACAATGATAATATCGATGCGAGTAAAATATAACAATACCGACAAAATATATAGATTATTGCATTTATTTTATATACTGCCATCGAAGATTTATACGTTTCTTAATTTAATTTAATAATTTAATTTAATATTATTAAATTAAATTAATTTAGTGTAATATTATTTACTGTCATTAATCATGATCAAAGTAGGACGATGATAAAATTAAAATGACAACGTTAGCAATGGATAATGGCGGTAGTAAAATAGTACCGAAGGAGGAGCCGAATAAACAATTTTTTTCTTGGTTTCTTCGGTGCATCGTTAACATGCAAGTTTTCATTTTTTGTTTGCGGCGATGACGCAGATATGGAGAAGAATGCATCACGAATGGATGCTGGAGCGAGTGGACCAGCGGAGCCGACGGCGCCAATTGCCCCCTCGGCTCCTCCCTCTTACGAGGAGGCCGTACGCGCGATAGGAAATATTAACGCACAATCAAATTTAACGCCTTATCCAACCGGCCAACCTGGAATGCCTACGCCTTGTGAGTAAATAAAGCAAAAAAAAAAAAAAAATTACAAAAAATATTTGCAGCTTCTATTGGGTTCGTGGTATGTCGGGATTCAGTGCAAATATTGATTTAAACAAACTTGCCTGAAATCGAATTCGAGTCTACCGTTCGGGTTAAGGTTCAGGTCAACTTAAGTCAAGGTTAAGGTCAGAGCAGAACTGAAATTCGAGTTCACGGTCAAGCTGTAACTCGAGTTTAAATACAAAGTCAAGTCGTAATTGGAGTTCAAGTTCAAAGTTATCCTGTAGCCCAAGAAGAAATGTAAAGTGTTGACGTGACTGAAATTCAAGTTCCAAGTCAACCTGTAACTCAAATTTTCGTTTGAAGTCACGCTATGACTCGAGTTGAAGTTCAAGTCATGCTATGACTCAAGTTCAGGTTCAAGTCGTGCAGCGACTCAAGTTCAAGTTCAAGTCATGCTGTGACTCGAGTTCGATTCATGCCGTGACTCAAGTTCAAGTCATGCCGTGACTCAAGTTCAAGTTAACTAAAGTTCGGATTCAGGTTAAGGTCAACTTAACTCAAGGTTAAGGTCAGAGCAGAACTGAAATTCAAGTTCACGGTCAAGCTGTAACTCAAGTTCAAATACTGCGTCAAGTCGTAATTGAAGTTCAAGTTGAAAGTTATGCTGCAGCCCAAGAAGAACTGTAAAGTGTTGATGTGACTGAAATTCAAGTTCGAAGTAAAGCTGCAACTCAAGTTTTCGTTCGAAGTCGTGCTATTACTCAAGTTCAGTTACAAGTCATGCGGTGACTCGAGTTCAAGTTCAAGTTATGCTCTGACCGAAGTTCAAGTCATGCTGTGACTCAAGTTCAAGTCTCGCTGTGACTCAAGTTCACGTTCAAAGTCATTCTCGGACTCGTGTTCACGTTGGGACTTGCAAAATCGATTTTGAGTTCAAGTTTAAACCCAAACGGAACAGTAAATTCATTTTCATTCGCATTTCTGCGCAAACGTGACAATAAATTCAACAACGTATGAATAATTGCAAAACAACAGACGCACAATTGGCAATTGCGGCACCTCCGCCGCCCGACCCACCTACCAACACTTACGCCGTTCAAGGGGCAACGAGAACGGAAATACGTGTCGTACGTCAACCCGTACCTTATGCCCTCGGGCCAAATCCTGTGAAAATGCAGTGCCCAACTTGCATGGCGAATATAAAGACGTCAACGGTCTCGCAGAGACAACCCAGCGCCCACATATGCTGCATTATACTTTGTGTACTTGGGTGAGTCAGTCAAACGATTTTCGAACATATTTTTTTCATGGATTTCTCGACTTACGTCGATTTACTCGAATCGAGTCTGAAAACGAGTCAAACTTGATGTTGAATCAAGTTGCCACTGCGCCAAGCTCTTGTAGGTTTGAATCGAGTTGAAAGCGCGGCAAGCTTGAAAGACGTTGCCGAGTTTGTGCTTGAATTTGAGTTTCAAGTCAAGTTTCAACTTAGACTCAAGGTCAAAGTCAAGTTTGCATTTGGAATCAAGTTCGAGGGCAAGTTTCAACTTAGCGTCAAGTTTCATCCTAGAGTTAAGCATCAACTTAACGTCAAGTATCAAATTAGAGTCGAGTTACGACTTGTCAAGTTTCGAGTCAACATTGAGCTCAGAATCAAGTCAACTCTGAACTCAGCGTCGAGTTTCAACTTGGAGTCGAGTTTCAAGTCAACTTTGAGTTTCAAGTCATAATCAAGTTTCAACTTGGAGTCAAGCTTCGCGTCAACTTTGAACTCAGATTCAAGTTTCAAATTAGAGTCAAGTTTCAAGTCAACGTTGAGCTGACAGTCAAGTTTCGAATTAGAGTCGAGTTTCACGTTAACTTCGCGCTCAGAGTCAAGTTGCAAAGTCTAGTTGAAACTTCGAGTCAAGTTTGAAGTCGCAGTTCGTGGGCAATCGAGACTCGACCAAATTTCGCAACGTCGATACAATTTTGACTCGATTGAGTCACAAGTTTCACTCATGTTCGAAGCTGCTTCGAGTTCGCGGACGACATTCAATCTCGTACTTTATTCCCAGCTTGGTCTCGATGGAAATTCGTGCTTGATTCAATCTCGGCCTCGTTTCAAGGTCGCTCTTGATTCGAACTTGGCCTCGATTGGAGTTCGAACTTGATTCAAGCTCGGGCTCGATTCAAACTTGTCCTCGATTCAAGCACGGACTTGATTCAAACTTGGCCTCGATTCAAGCACGGACTTGATTGAAACTTGGCCTCGATTCAAGCACGGACTTGATTGAAACTTGGCCTTGATTCAAGCACGGACTTCATTAGAACTTGGCCTCGATTCAAGCACGGACTTGATTGAAACTTGGCCTCGATTCAAGCTCGGACTTGATTCAAACTTGGCCTCGATTCAAGCTCGGACTTGATTGAAACTTGGCCTCGACTCAAGCCCGGACTTGATTGAAACTTGGCCTCGACTCAAGCACGGACTTGATTGAAACTTGGCCTCGATTCAAGCACGGACTTGATTGAAACTTGGCCTCGATTCAAGCACGGACTTGATTCAAAATTGGCCCCGATTCAAGCCCGAACTTGATTCAAGTTCAACTTTGTTTACATTCGAGCTCGTCCTGATTTACGTTCACGTTTTCGACTTGACTCAAGTTCAGGCCCGACTTCGGAATTGCGTCGAGTTTAAAATCAAGCGCGACGAAGTTGTGCAAAACGAACGTTCGCACGTGGATCTGTTATTTCCAGATGTTGTCTGTGCTCATGCTTGCCGTACTGCATGAGCGCTTTCCTGACCGTTCATCACCATTGCCCGGCCTGCAAGGTGTACATCGGCACTTGGAAGGGTTGATCGCCGATTCATTTTTTTTCCACCCCTAGCCCCGCCGACCTTTCTTCCCCGGGGCGCATTTGCGTCGCGCCGCCAAGGGCTTCCGTCGTCGCAGAATAAGGAAGCAACGCGGCGGCGTCAATCCATCGAGAGCCCGCTCGAAAAAGCAAAATATTCCACAAACAAAGTAGATAAAGCTGAGCAAAAAAAAAACAAACCGGGTTCCTAGCTCGAGAAGATATACGCATTTTCTTACATACATATATATATATATATATATATATTCTTTTTTTATTTACCTTCCGGACGGAAGTCGAGAATTTTTTTTCTCAAAGGCAGGGTATGTCTCATTTTTTTTTTTATCGTTAGTAATTTAGGATTTTGTTGTTCCATTTGCCAAAAAGGAAAAAAAAAACGATTAGATTCGTTGGAGACAAGCGAACGATCGCGTTGCGTGCATTTACGGTGGGGTATTTTTTAAAATATACTTTTCTTTACTTTCCATTGCGTTAATGGATCGCCAAATATTTACCCTCGTACGTTTCTTTGTCTAGTAGATATTTTGCAAGTCTGTACGATAATATAACAACAACATCAACAACAACAATAATAATAACAATAACAATAACAATAATAATAATAATAATAATAATAATAATGGTAATATAAATACGCGAAATATATTGAATAAATATCGCAAGTCAGTATATATTTTCAATGAAAAAACGCTTTCTTTTTATTTGTCTTTTTACTACAATATGATTTTTCAAACGTTGTGTCTATGTGTGTACGTATGGGTCTATATTCTCATTTTTTTTTGTAAATTGATCAGTTCTATGCGAATTGGCACACCAGCGTATCCTCAAAACGCAACGTATTTTTTTTGCTCTCTTGGCAACAACGATTTCCTAACGAAATTAGTCGATACCGACTGATGGTAAAGAAGGGACCCCGCTTATCATCGGTCGGTAATACAGGACACTAGTATTATTCGCATAATTGAGGCAAGAAATATTATTCCGAGTATAAATATTATATCGATGTGAACTTTTTCGATTGAGAAAATTGTGGCGCGTCGTGCTTGTCGTCAAAAGTTGGTTGGAAAACGCGAGGTGAACGGGTCATTGGAAGAAGCGCGAAAGCAACGACGGCGCTGCGATCGCGCGTGAAGTTCGGTAGACTTTCGGAAGCCATTTTGAGCGATTTGATCACGAATTTTCACGTTCGATGTACCTAATTGACGATTTTCATCGATTTCATCGACATTAAGCTTGAGAATACTTTGGCCCTTTTGTCTTTGGACTTATCCAACGCGATCGGTCACTTCGATGCGCGTTTGACGTTGCCACGCACATTTCCGATCTGCTTTTCCAACGTTCGCCCACTCGTTGGTAAGTGATTTACCGACCGTCGGTAAATTACCGACCGTCGGTAAATTACCGACCGTCGGTAAATTACCGACCGTCGGTAACTAATGGTTTCCTGAAACTCGCAGCGAGCTGAATAAAAATTGGCACGGAATCCAAATAATCCCCGTAACGCGTGATTTTTCCTACCGTGTTCCTTATTACTTACGATTTGAATATTTAACTACGTCTGCTGTTACGTATGATTCAGAGATAGAAAAGAGAACGCGGTTCGACGCCGAAAACGGTTGCACCAGCCTGTCCCTAATTAGTCTTTGGCCGAAAACAACGGCCGTTGGCTCCTACTCGAGCACACACTCGAGTTCAAATTCAATTATATACTTCAATACAGATTCGGTTTATACTTGAGCTTGTATGCTACTTCTACTTGAGTACAAACGTTTTCGAGTCGAGTACAAACTTAGGCCCGTACGACAAGCTGAAACTTCAAATTGATACTTGATTCAAGTGTCATAACGTCTTGACTCAAGTTCTAAAATCACTCGTGACATCCAAGCTCAATAGCGAGCCTGAAGTTGAGACGTCACTCGAATTTGGGACTTGATTCGAAGAGTGCAAACTCGACCGCAATTCGAGGTTAACTTTCAGTCGTTATTCAAGTCCGAGTACGTGAGTCAAGTTCGAACGTTGCACGGTTTTAGATTTAAACTTGACTCGCAAAGTGCAAAATTGATTGTGATTCCAGTGAAGCTTTCACTCGGAAGTCGAATCCAAGTTTGTGGCGCAAGTACGAACTTGACATTCCAGTTAGGTGTCAACCGGATGCGCAAAGTCCAAAGTTTAATTGTGACTTCGGTTGAACTTTCAGTCAAGCGCTAAGTGAAAGACTCCGAGTCAAGTTTCGCCCTTGAGAGCCGATTCGAGTTAGCGCGAAGTTTAAATTCGAGTCGCGAGGCAAGTTTTAAGCAACGGCCGTCGTAGGTTCGATCTTTCGTAGCTTACTCGTCGACTTTCTAAAGTCATATATATAAATATCTAAGTTCCAGGAAAGTTCCTCAGGATATTCTCCTTAGGCGGTAAAAATTGTTGTCTCGCGACCGACGAAAGTTCGATGTCGATTGGCTTAGTGTCGTCGTAGAAGGCGGGCGCTTCACCGAGGATCGCGAAGGTTCCGACCAGCGATGCGATGATGAAAATGTAGAGGAAAAGCCGATCGAGAACCATCGCAACGAAACCCCAGTCTTGGTCCTCCTGTCGAATGAATCAAGTTTCGAGGTTAACTCACGTTTTTGTCGTTGTTTGTTTGCGGTTAGTTTGTACGTACCGCGTTGAATTCGTCCTGGCGTTGTATGTGGTGCTGAATGAACATGACATTGTGAAGTGCTTTCTCGAGCTCGAACGGGTACTTCTTTTTCGGCGTGACGTCACTCATTGATTCATCCAAGCCCGACATCACAGTTGGAAGTCCGTTGTAACCCCCCATATTGCTGACACCGAGGGTGCTCACGAGAAATCTGTTGTGGGCCGTTGTCGTGTGAAGGCCGTTGCAACCTTAGGACCATCAACACCGAACGACAAGCCACAAGGTCATACCGTCGAGTTAAAGTACTTCGGTTACGCGATCGAGCTTGTCATAATCAGGACCGAGCTTGAATCAAGTTCGAGCTCGTAATAATCAGGTCCGAACGTGAATCAAGTCCGAGTTTTATTCAACTTGAGTCAAGGCTAAGTTCAAGCTAATTCCAGCCAAGTCCGAACTCAAATCAACTCGATCCAAGCCTGAACATGAATCTGCATTGGCGCAAGCCTGAATAACTAGAATCAACGTGAATCACGTCAGCACTTGATTCAACCTGACTCAGATTAGACCCTGAGTCAACTTGACTTGAGGCAAAACTTAAATCAATTTGCCACGAGCCTGAACAACTTGACTCAAATCGAAAAAATTTAATCAACTTTACCAAAGTCGGAACGTGAATCGACTCGGCGTAAGCATAAGCAACTTGAATCAACGCGACCGGAGCCGGAACTTCCATCAACTCGACGCAAGTCAAAACTTCAATCAACTCGATTCAAGTCAAGACTTGAATCGACGTGACTAAAGTCGAAACGTGAATCGTCTTGAGTCAAGTCAATACTTGAACCGACTTGTCTCAAGTCGAAACTTGAATCAACTTGACGCACGTCAAAACTTGAATCAACTTGACTCGAATCAAAACTTGAATCGACTTGACACGAGTCAAAACTTGAATCGACTTGACGCGGGTCAAAACTTAAATCGACTTGACGCGAGTCGAAACTTGAATCGGCTTGACTCGAGTCTAAACTTGAATCGACCTGACCGGGTCAAAACTTGAATCGACTTGACGCAAGTCAAAACTTGAATCAACTCGACTCGAATCAAAACTTGAATCGACTTGACTCGAGTCGAAACTTGAATCGACTTGACTCAAGTCAAAGCTTGACTCAACTTGACTAACGTCAAAGGTCGAACCAACTTGACTCAAGTCGAAACATGAATCGACTTGACTCAAGTCGAAAGCTTGAATCGACTTGACTCAAGTCGAAAGCTTGAATCGACTTGACTCAAGTCGAAAGCCTGAATCGACTTGACTCAAGTCGAGAGCTTGAATCGACTTGACTTCAAGTCAAAGCTTGAATCGACTTGACTCAAGTCGAAGCTTGAATCGACTTGACTTCAAGTCAAAGCTTGTATCGACTTGACTTCAAGTCAAAGCTTGAATCGACTTGACTCAAGTCAGAACTTGAATACGCTTTACTTAGATCCCGACGCGGTTATTTCGAATGAAATTTGGCGGGTAATAAATAAAAAAAAATGTCACCAAAGCTCGAAGGAAAATAGCGTTGGGCTCTTCACACTACTGACCGTCAATTCTCTGTCGTCTGCCGGACTCTGGCGACGAGACCAGGGACTGCGATTGCACGGCAGCTGTGATCGCCGCGTCGAATTTGCTCTTCTTGCTGCCGGTTCTTCCTCTCCCGTGTATCTTGTGGGCGGCGAGGTCGTTCAGCAGATCATCCGGTACCCTCATCAGCAACAATTTTGGCAATCGTCTGATGAACACTTTGCGCACCCAAGGGGCCATTTTATGGGTGCTCGGCTTTCGATAGTGAACGTTTAATATTATGATGGTAATTACGACCGAAAGAGCGACGAGTACCATCGTGAAGAGTAGATACTTGCCGAGTAGGGGTAGCGCGAGGGAGGTGGACGGTATTATTTCGGATATGAGGAGGAAGAACATGGTTTGGGAGAGCAGTATATTGATGCAGAGGGCGATCTTCTCGCCCGAATCGGCCGGCAGGTAAAACGCCAACACCGACAGGTACGAAATACTGACGCAGGGCACGATCAGGTTGACCGTGTAGAAGAGGGTCTTTCGGCGCAGGGTTATGTTGAAAAATATATCGGGATAGGGCTGCGCGCAGCAGGGATAGTATCGCTCGTGACGCTCAGCCGGTACGCTCAATATGTCCCACTCGACGCTCGGATAATACTCGCGCAGATCCATACCCAGCTCCACGTTGTTGTTACCCAAGTGCTGGTTTATGTGCTTCAGATCGATCTGCGCGCAGCACGAGAATCAAAAGGAGACGAACGTCATTCCGTCATTCTTATTATTGTTATGCGCGTTTTAAGGGGTCTTCGCACTTTAGACGTTAAAATCAGTTGATGAAAGCGTTTTTTCTCAAAATTGTATTTTTCGAATTGGATTCCGAGATATCTCAAAACTTTTGTGTTGGCGAACTTTTTCCCTGACCCCTGCAAATTCGATTTTTTAAAAGCTGATTCCATTGACTCCAAAAGACAACCTGCATTTTTTTTTTTTTTTACATTTTTCGAAACAACCCTTAGGCAAAAAACATATTTTCCGAAAAAACGCCTCGATTAAAAAATCTGAAAAAATTCGCAAAAATGCGTGATTATATGTAAAAATTTTCCAGCTATCGTGCGCAGTGGAGGTACGATTTTTTCGTTAGCGGTCAAAAAGTTTTGGTATTAATTTCAATTCAAGTCGTCTTTAGGACAGAAAAAATCATTTTTTCATTGCGGGTGATAGCTTGAAAATTTTTACATATAATCACGCATTTTTGCGAATTTTTTCAGATTTTTTTAACGAGGCGTTTTTTTTTGGAAAATATGTTTTTTGACTAAGGGTTGTTTCGAAAAATGTAAAAAAAATGCAGGGTGGCTTTTAGAGTCAATATATGTGAGATATCATGGAAGCAAATTCGAAAAAATACAGTATGTAGCTTAAATGTATTTTTCGTGTGGATATATGTGGCAAATAAATTATAACGCGTAACACAATGACATACCTGAAAGCCATCGTAAGTCCAAGAGCCAAATTTCATAAAGCACGTTTGCTGATCGAACGGGAAGTAACGAACGTCGATTTCGCACGATGACTTAAATATAGCCGGTGGCGTCCATAAAACTTTTCCCGTGTGATGAAGAATCGCCTTCGTCATCGTCGTTACTCCGTACTCGCCATCGGCACTGAAAATATTTTTATAATTTTTCAATCGCTGTTTTATTGTACGGAATAAAAAAATCTATGTTAAAAAATTATTAAAAGAAAATTATTCAAAAATCACAATCATTTAACGGAGTGGTTATGGTTTTTGAAAAAATAATTGGTAGTTGATATTTTCGTAAATTAGAGACTGTGTTTTTTTTGGTTTATTTATTGAGCGGCCTATTTCGGCTCTCGGTATTAAACAATAACAAAAAAATTATTAAATTTTTGTGTCTTTTGTGGCAGTTTTTTGATCCTCACTTGTTGTACAGCACAATATCCGGGAGCCATATGTGCTCACTGGGCACATAAAGCTCCGTCACCCCACCGTACTCCGAAGGATCCCACTGGAATTTGTGGTCCTGCCATTCCTGCATTTTTTTGTTGAATTTTCGTTTTATAATTTTTTTCGGGTTAATAGAAAGTATTCAGGACGGTAGGTAGAAATAAAGGTCGAGACTCACGTGCTCCAGCCACACGTTGGTCGTTAGAATCTGGTCTTTGAGATTCTAGGGAAACGAAAATTAGAAAACAATTGCTTTCTGGATGAATTCGGGGGTTAAGAAAAAAAAAACAAAAAATTCCTTGAGATTTTGAATTTAAGAATTTGAAATTAAATAATTCATTTTTTTTTACGAATTGTGAGAATGGACATTTTATTCTCGAATATCAATTTCTGCAATTTTCAATTTGAGTAGGCTTTTAAATTGAATAGTTGATTTTTTTACGTATTAGGAAAATGCACATTTATTTGTACTTCTTAAATATGAATTTCTGCAATTTTCAATTTGTGCAGGATTTTAAATTGAATAATTGACTTTTTTACTACTTATGAGAATGGACATTCGTTTTTTACTTCTCAATTGTCAATTGCTGCAGTTTTTCATTGAAGCAGGCTTTTAAATGGAATAATTGATTTTTATTACGAATTATGAAAATGGGCAGAGGTTTTTATTTCTCATATTTTTCCATTCTGTTTCAAACAAGCGATGCATTTTTTACCTTCAAATATAATTACGCAGGAAATAATGTAAAAATGTAAAATTGTTGAATAGGAAAATGGAAAAATGGTTTTTTCTTTACTCACAAGATCGATGAGCTGGGACAGTCGAAGTCCCAGCTTGACGACGACCGTGTCCGTATTGTTGGTTACCGGTCTTATCAGTCGATTGTAATTCGACAGCAAATCGTCGTAAAGCCTCTTTGCGTCGGGATTAGCGTTGCACGTACCGGAAAACGACGCGAGTATCCAAAAAATCACGAGACCCAACATTTCGTGTAGCCTTTTGGTCCTCGCTCGTTTTCCGAATGGAAAATCGTTTTCGCGTGCCTTTGGCACTCCAAAATTTGATTTTCGTATGGGAGACATCCTAGGAGGGACAGCGAGAGAGAAAGAGAGATGCAATTTTTTAAATACGAATTGGCTAATGACATATAATATTTTTGTAAATAAAAAAAAATACTTCAAGATAAAAATCTAAAATATTAAAACTAAAGAAAAATGTTAGTATAAATATTATAAATAAAAGAAATAAAAATGTCAAAAAATGCAAAAATAAATGCGAAATACAAATTAAAAAATTACTAAAATTCAACACAATAAAAAAATGAAGAAAAAAAATCTATTTGATGGAACATTTAGAATAATTTTTAATAAAATCGAAGAAATAAAAATATCCATTCGAAAATAAACAAAATTAAAAACAATACGAGATCAAATTTTACCTGTACATCATTGGGGCCAAAATATGACTGTGACTAAACCAAATTTGGACAAATAAATGAAAAATAGGATTACGTTGCATACTGGAATAGGCTGCAAAAAATAGAGGCCGAATTTAGGCTTTGCTCGATCGAAGCAGTCTCCGACTGCATTTGAAATTGAATATAAAGCTCCCAAAAATCGGTGCCAAAATTCTCCCGGAATAAAATAAATCGAAATAAAATTCACAAAAAATCGCCTATTATCCGAACATGAGTTTTCATCTCGGATTAACTTCGCGTTGTCGAATGTCCGGTTGTTCTCTCAACTCCAACTCCGAAAAAGCAACGAATTGAGCAAACAGCCGCCACCAAAAAAATCAGCTATCAACCGATCGACAAACAACGAAGAAAAAATTGTTCAAACGTCAAAAAATCAAACTTCCCAAAATCTCAGCGATCTATTAATTGACAAATCGGGCCGACCGAAAAAAAAAAACTTTTCGATAATCTCCAAACGAATTAAAAAAGAACATCCTTCAATTATTCAAAAAGTAAAAGTTGAACTTACAGTATCGATGCTTCCCGGAGACTTTCAAAATTCCATCGCGACTAGCGTCACGCGTCCAAAAATCGGGGCGAGCCTCGTCCGAAAAAACTTCGCAGCATCCCAAGCGATTCGAGGGCCAATCTCGCCAAGTTTAATTCACTTTTCGCAATTAATTTCGCCCATTTTTCGTCTCGTTTCCCCTCGCTCGTCGACGATTTTTGCCTTTTTTTTTTTTTTCCAAAATCGAGTTTTCCCGATTTGCGAATCCTCTCAACCCCCCTGTTGCACCCCTGGGCGCAAGCAAATCATTTTTCTCTTCGAATTGATCGGGCGAAAAAAAGCGGTGCCTTTTTTAAATTAATTATTATTAATTATCGAGCCACGTTTACCGAAACAGAGATTTATTTGTGGAAAGTGACGTCGTACGACGCTGGCTGGTGGACCACTGGCTCGTAGAAGTCGACGGGGTTGACAGACCCCTCGGGATCGCCGGTACACAGTAGCGGAGGGATATAATGGAGAAGGGGCGACGGAGGGGCAGGGGAGGGGGGAGAGGGGTAGTCGAGAGAAGGGATGGTCCAGAAGTAAGGGATGATCGATATTGCGACTGCGCTCAAACATCCGAACTACGCTCGCGTACCCTCTGCATCGAAATACACACCGAGAGAGAGAGAGGGCGGGGGGGAGAGGACGAAAAAATAAAAAAAGCATCCCTGGAGATCCAAAATAAAAATACATCGCGGCTCCAACGGGCGCAGACGCGGACCATGCATGGAAAAATAGAAAACTAAAAGCTCGTCTGCGTTCAAAAAATTTTTCCTTCCCTCTTGGTACCCCTCACCGGAAATTTCAAAAATTGTTTCTTTTTTGCATATCGTTATAGTGTAAGGGTTGAAATTCCGAATTTCGAACGATCAGAACGTTCAAAGCTCCGAACGAATTTTACACGTAATAGCAAAACTCCGAAAATCTCACCGTCAAAATAATTCGGCGCTGGATGCCCGCGGGCTAATTAACTCGGCTGCCATCAGCGTTTTTTGTGGTTTGATATCTGCCCCGGTAAGCCCGATAATCCGCAAAGAGGAACCAGAGTTACGTTGAAGGCTGTAATAGACGGAGGTTCCGAAGTTGAGGGGAGCACGGGGGGCTGAAAGCAGAGCAAGTAAAACTCAGGCAAGATAAGCCGGAATCCCATAATAGTCGGTTGTTGATGCTGCCGCGAAATAGTCCGGCATTTGCAAGTTTGCAACCGGCTTGGAAGAGGCAGGAGGCAGGGTAACGTTAATGGCCGCGATTTCGCTAGTTCAAATGAGAGTTCGCGCTCCATAATTTATCGTGCGTCTACTTTTCCCACTTCGCGATTCGGCGTCCTTACCTTTTTTTTTCTACCGTAGCCTGCTCCGCGTCCTCTCGCCTCTCGATCTAACCAACCGAGTCCGCGAACCCTTCCTCATCAACCCCGCTGAAATTCCGTTCCTCAATTCCGGCTGGCTGCCTCCATGGTCGGGTACGCAGTGATCACTCACAAGGAACATCCCTCAGGTGTCCGCCTCCGATTTTGTTGAAACTCATATATGTGATAGAGCATCAAAAATTTTGAGACACGTATTTTTTTTTATCGGCGGAAAAACGGTTTTGAGGGGTGAAACGCACCCTCGAAAATGGCGATGTTTTTTCGTTTTTCGTCGATAACGTTTTAACGGTATGAGATATAAAAAAAATTCAAATTGCAACAATGTTTGTTTTTTTCATGTACTATACATTGGAGATGAGAACGATACCATTATCGACGAAAAACGAAAAACACCCCTATTTTCGAGGGCGCGTTTCACCCCTTAAAACCGTTTTTCCGCCGATAAAAAAAAATACGTATCGCTTACTTTTCGGTGCTTTATAACATATCCAAATTTCAAGAAAATCGAAGGGTGTCACCTGAGGGATGTTCCTTGTCAGTCGCGTTTCCGCGTGTCTGCCTCATTTGAGATTTCGCCGAGTCCATCAGACGAGGAATGCCCTTAGGTGAGCACTGATATCCGGTTAAGGATTTTCTATGTATCATTGATGAATGTCCGGCCATCGAGCGAGCAGGTTCCCAAGATCACCTAACAGATAGTCGTCAAAGACATGTACCCAAGTACCAACGATTGATGGACATCAATCATTTCGTTAGTTACTAACGTTTAGCACGGTTAATAACTGCTATCAAGATGCTGAATCAAGATCAAGATGCTAGAGTAACATTTAGCATCTTGATAGGATGCTAAATTTTTGGCGAATTTAGGCAGCATGGCCCATTTGATTGCGTTTATCCAATTGTGGTCAGCGATCAGGATAGTAGATTTGGAACTTGATCTGGAGGATAAAGATGGAAGATTTCGATGTTTATGTTGAAGATGAAGACAGAATTTGATGCTCATCTTGAAGATGAAGACAGAAGATTTCGATGTTTATCTTGAAGATAAAGATAGATTTCGATGTTCATCTTGGAGATAAAGATAGAAGGTCTTGATGCTCATCTTGAAGATTGAGACAGAAGATTTTGATGCTCATCTTGAAGATTGCTAGAGTAACATTTAGCATCGTGATAGAATGCTAAATTTTTATCGAATTTAGGCAGCATGGCCCATTTGATTGCGTTTATCCAATTGTAGTCAGCGATCAAGATAGTAGATTGGGAACTTGATCTTGAAGATAAAGACAGAAGAGTTCGATGCTTATCTTGAAGATAAAGATAGATTTCGATGTTCATCTTGGAAATAAAGATAGAAGGTCTTGATGCTCATCTTGAAGATTAAGACAGAAGATTTTGATGCTCATCTTGAAGATTGCTAGAGTAACATTTAGCATCTTGATAGGATGCTACATTTTTATCGAATTTAGGCAGCATGGCCCATATGATTGCGTTTATCCAGTTGTAGTCAGCGATCAAGATAGTAGATTTCGATGTTTATCTTGAAGATGAAGACAGAAGATTTTGATGCTCATCTTGAGGATGCAGACAGAAGATTTTGATGCTCATCTCGAAGATAAAGATAGATTTCGATGTTCATCTTGGAGATAAAGATAGAAGGTCTTGATGCTCACTTTAAAGATAAAGGTAAAAGATTTTGATTGCCATCTTGAAGATAACGGTAGAACATTTGCTTTCGTTTGCTCAAACCCTCGTTCCTTCTATTTGATTTGGCGATTCCTTCTATTTAGCACCTCAACACCTCTCAGATCAAGGCCAGTTAAGGCAGATAATCAGATAAATCGAGATAAGTCGTGAAAGGCACCCCACCATGATTCCACTGATTGAAGTGCATCATTGCCAAGCGAAGATCGTCTCAATGATCACCGGGATTTCACGTTGATTAGCCATCAAAGAAGTCCACCCAATAGCCATGATTCCAGCATCAAGGATCGAGATCCTAGAATCTCAAGTCACCTGATACATTCACCCATGGGTCGTCCATGATGATGCTATATCAAGCACAATAGTCCCAAGATCAGAGAGATGCCTAGATTGGCAGACTGATCCAGCCAATTGGACATCAACGGTTGTCCCGCATCAAATGCTGATACCCAAAGAATCTCGCGTCAAAATGTACTCGTAGATCGAGCATTGGACTCACTCCAAAGCACGGAAGAACCGGACCATTATTGTACGATCCCAGGTGCCTTGTACGTGTTGGACTGGTTATTGCGGTATTACATTCAGGTCTGACGGAGTCACGAAGAGCGTTATTTTCACCTGCAAACTCTTGTTATCACAGCACTAAAACACTTCCACCATGTCTCCCTGTCTCCTTCATCGTTGACCCAAACTTTGCCAATGGGAAAACGAGCCGGTGTGAGTGGTCTCTATTTTACTTTTACGAGTTCAGCGATAGCTGGAGTGCCGTGAGAAGTGGCCTCTCAGATTGTGTACCCTCTGCGTATATTCGATACATTTTTATCCGGCTGTTGAAGGGGAAAGGGGGGAGGGGCGTGAGAAGTGGGAGGTGATCGTGGAGGGGGTTCGAACCCCGTTTACTTCGGGATAGTGAGGGTCGGCAGGATACTAGGGTCGCATAGAAGTGGAGCGTCAACAAGGCAGACATCGTCGCCAGCCTGGAGGGTGAAGGACATCGACAGTGGATATGCATAAGCTTCTCACACAAAACGATTGGAAGAGACAACCATTGTTGATGCCGATACAGTTGCATCTCGATTATTCTTCGCACCCTTATCTTTCGAACTACCCTTTCCAGTCGATGATTCTTGGTCACCTACTTCAACCCTCTCTCCAGTCTCTGCTCCAGGCCACCCCGCAATTTTCGCACGTTAATCGAGATTCAACTGTATTCAGCTTTTTCTCTATCCTAGCCGCCAGGCGAACGATGTTTGTCCATCGTTCCGAGTGGAAACGGCAAGGGATAAAAGCGGCACGAAAGCACACTATGGTGAACGGGGGTGGAAAATGATCGAGGAAAAGTGGGTCGGTGGGCCACAAACAAATATATATATATAAAATAAAAAATAAAAAAATACAAACGGAAACGAACGTGTGCAGTCGAAGGGTTATCAAAGGGAAATCCTTTGCTGAGCTTGACGAAGGGCAGCATTTTTTTTTTATCGTACCCTAATTTCTTCAAATTTCTATGCACACGTGTGACTATTGATATTTTCATTATCACGATTCACTCGTATCCTTACGGTGATGGGATGCGTGATGAACTTTTTCATTTCGAGCTTATTTCATCCCTTGCTCTCCCTTACGACCTAATTTCGAAGTTGGTCCACGGAGATTGATCTTTCTTATTCGTTTCCGTATCTCTCGATTTCTTATCTCTCGTTTCTTCGTCTCCACCCCCGTCCCCCTGCCGCCCCGCACGTCATAACCGAGAGCCAAATCTTTCCGTTCGTTTGTTCTCTTTTTTTTTCCTCCCTCGTTCCGTATCGGAGTGACAAACGAGGAGGGAAAAAGGGCTCTATTATTTTTCCAGTTGATGTGCTCAAGCTCGAGAGCACCAGAAGTACATAACCATAAAGTAACTTTCCCTTGGTCCTGGCGCGGATGTACTCTCGTCCTTTTTTCCTCGCTTCGTCCTGCGGGAACGAGGGATAGGGTGGGGGAAAAAAAAACTTGTCAGCCACTGATGACACGACCGAGTTGGGAGCTTTGCTCGAGCTTCGGGAAACTTGCTAACCGGACGGTTTTTTTTTTGTTTTTTCGTTCTCTCGGTCGTCGTTGAAGCTTCGCGAGATTACGACGTTGGATTACTTGACTTTGTTGCGGCTGCTATTTTTTCACCCTTCTACGTGGATGCTCGCGGTGCACGTACTATTCAACGAAGCACTCTAATCGTTTTTGGATATGAAAATACACGAATTTCGTGTTGTTTTTTTTTTTTTTTTTTTGGAATTCGTCGCAGATGGCGCTTCGGAATTTCAACGAATTCAAGTTGGCGCATAGAGGGTTAAAAAAACTTTTATTTGTGTGAATTTTTGTTAAAAAAGGGTTTTTGTGGTTGCTGACTTAAAACTTAACCCTGAAATTTTGAGATTCATTAAAAATGTATTCAAAATCTCAAAAATCTCTCAATTTTCGAACTTGACCGCAGTTCTTCGGGAATTCACAATGGCGGACCTGTAGACAAAAATACTTCGATTTTCACGAAGTTTGGTGACAGAAAAGGATTTGCGGGCGTTCTGATTTCGGATTTGACCTGGCTATTGAAAAATTCCAAGTGTCGGGCTAAAATAAGCGTGGATAAAAATGCAAAATTCAAAAATTGTTGCTTTGCAACGTACAATTTCAAAATTTAAAAAATATTCATATAAATAATAAATAAAATATTCGAATAAAATAAAAAATTTTAAATGGACATTTTTCAACTACCATTTTCGTCTATAAATAGTGACTTAAATAAATGAATTTTTTAAAAATGTCTTTCGAAAGTGTACTTATTAAGTGTAATAACTTTTATATCAATATTTATAATATTTGAATATATATTTATTTAAAATATTATATATTTATTTAAAAAATCACGAAAATAGCCTTTTTCAGCGTCTAAAGTGAGAAGACCCCTTAAGGCCAGAAATTCCTTTAGAATTGTCAAAAAATCGATTTTTTACTATATAATACTAAACATAATTACTAAATAATAAATAAAATATTCAAATAAAATTGAAAATTAAAAATGGACATTTTTCAACTACCATTTTCGTCTATAAATAGTGATTTAAATAAATGAATGTTTAAAAAATGTCTTTCGAAAGTGTTCTTATTAAGTGTTTTATATCAATATATCAATTTTTTTATATCAATATTTATAATTGATATAAAAAATATTGATATAACACCTTTTATATCAATATTCATAATATAAACCTATTTAAACAAATCACGAAAATAGCCTTTTTCAGCGTCTAAAGTGAGAAGACCCCTTAAGGCGGGAAATCCGTTTAGAATTTTCAAAAAAAAACATTTTTTACAATTAATAGTTAATTTTTTACAATTAATTTTTCACAATTAATAGATTTTACAGTTAATGCTACAATTAATAGTTTTCACATTTCGAAACTTTAAACGCGATTATCTCGAAACTACTCTTTCAAAAACTGCTCGCGTTGTAGCTCAAAAAGTGATCGGCCGATTTGGATGAAATTTCGGGAGGTTACTCTCAGTAATATCATCGGAAGGATATACCTAAAGTTTGAAAGGTAGCGTGTGAATAAATAATTTTTTCGGAGCCAAATATATCGAAAATATGGTCGAAAATTCGAACTTTGGAGTAAAAAGGCTCCCAAATTTTCAATTTTGCACTTTTTCATCATTTTCTAGGTATATCCTTCCCCTTAATATGCCAGTAAACAAATGACACTCGTTAAATCGTTTTCCATTTTGTTGTTACTGGTCATCCGAAAAAAAAGAATTTTTTTCTCTATTTTGACAGTTACAACAAACTCATGTCCAAATTTGAAACTGATCAGATTATTTTATCCCCTCTAAAAAAAAAATGCCTATTTTTCACGCTCCTAAAGGGATTTCTCGCCTTAAAGTGCAATTTTAACGAAACTTTTTCTCCTCGCAACGTGTCCGTGTCCATCGTGCAAAAAATTCAAGTCCGCAAAGCTCGACCATCAACACTGTCACCGGGCTCGACCTCGATATCCAATGCAACGCGCATGCATGCAAATCGTACGTGAATTGTTACAAAGTACGACGTGAGAGTTTCGCCCCCCCCCTCGCAACCCCCCCCCTCCGTTTGTTTCTTTCAAGGGAACACAAGGCAAAGAGAGAGGAGAAGCCGGAAGTGGATAGATTTGCGAAGACAAAAGCTGACACGAAGCTCGAGAATGGGTGAGGTCGCGAGGTGTGAAGTCAAGAATAATACAAGGTGGCGAAGGTTCCGATCCTATTCCCACTCACTCGCTAACCTCTTTTCTTTTCATGTCCATTCTCATGCCCGACTAAGATCGCGTTGAAACGGTCACCCCATGCTTCTCACGTCGCTGAACAACAAATAACATTATTTTCCATTAATTTATACATTTATTTAAAAATATAAATACACAAAATGTAATAAAATGAAATTGTATGTTTAATTAAAATGTACATTTGAGTTGTACATTTATTTCGTATAAAAACAAATGATTCAACGATCATAAATTATTCGATTGGAATTTTGTAATAAAAAATTCTATACATATATATATAATTGTAATTTTTTTTATTAGACCAAAGTGCTTCGAACAATTTGGCATTTATACATATATTATATATTGTCATTTTTTAGGGAAAAATTATTAAAAAGAGTATTAAAAAAGTAAAACTTTTAAGTAAATTTTTAGTAAATTTCAAGTAATTTTTTAAATAATTTAAAAAGTAGTTTGAGCTTTTATTTTTGAGTTTATTTTGGAATTTTTTAGTTCAAATTTGAGTTTAATTTGAAAAGTAATTTAAAATTTAAGTAATTTGAGTAATAAGGAAATACGACAGAAAAGATTTAAAAATGATAGGAATGGTTTTAGGAGTTGATCGAAATGTTAACAATGATGGCATATCATTTGGAACAACTAGGTTTCTCTTGTGAGTGGCGGTGGGTGGTTCGAAAAGCTTGGAATATCTTGTGTACGTATACGTTCGGAGCTGAACCTATTCAAGACGTAAGGGCGACGGTTCGGGGGGTTTGGGAGGGGAGGGAGATGTTACCGGCTTGTTCCGCTGTCTTGAGATTCGCTCTTGAAACCTCTTTACGGGCGATGCATTTCCATTCAACCGTCATGGAAACGGCTTGTGGCACTTCTTATCCTGCCTCGACTTTCTCGTGCTTTTGTTGCCCGGCCTCCCCTTTCGCCTTTTCGCGAGAGAGGGAGAGAGAGAGAGAGAGAGAGAGAATTTGAAACGATACGTCTTCTGTTGAGCTTGAATCTTTATGTGTGAAAACAAAAATTGTGAGGACGACCGTTTCTTCACACTTTTCGTGCCAACTTCCCACCTCGCCTGTTTTCTTGGCCCACCCCAAGCGACGTGTCGTACCAACAGGAAATACGGTAAAAAAAAAAAGAAATTCATGCCCGAATGAAATTTTTATATTAATTTTTTTTTTGTAAAAAAATAACACCAAACGCCCATTTTTTTCTAAAAAGAAAAATCCCGATTGTCGCAATTATTTTTTAACACCGCCAATTTTTATTTTCCGAAAAATAATAGCAAGCTGCGCCATATTGTTTTATTATTTTTTTTTTACAAAAGTGGTCCCAGAACGCGCATTTTTTGCGTGGAAAAAAGGATTGACCTTTGGCACGATTTCCCATCATTCCTACCCCTGATTTGCCTCCGCAGCCCCGGAGAATTTTAGGCGAAGGAGTATTTCGAAGGCGAATTCGTTTTTGGGGGCAGGAGAGGTCGTCTTTTTTCTTCGTCGCGGCTGGCTACAAAGAGTCGCTCTCGAAGTGCGATTCGCGAGGGAAAATGAACATTTTTGGGATATTGCGGGGGATATCTCTTTGAAATATTGGTAATGATGAAAAAGGGATAAAAATCATGGTGATTCGGTGTCGAACGCGTCTTTCGAATTGCCATTATCGTTAATCTCTTTCGTGACCCTTCCGGTGTAGGGGAGAGTCGATTTTGGCTTGTGGCCATCGAATTATATATATATATATATATATATATATATATATATATATATATATATATATATATATATATAGAGTAAAAATATTTTCAGTGTTGGAAAGGAAATTCGTGGAGTAGAAAATCGTCCTCATAATGTTTCTGTCCAGCATTTTGTAATGGCCGTTAGAAAAAGCACGAGACGCTTTCAAAAAATGTTATTTACACATCGGGCATAAAAAAGTAGGAGATGGACAAATGCCCAGTCAAATATGCAGCAAGTTGCGATAAGGTAAGCGTTAATGAATTTTTTTTTTCCGAATGGTGTAAATAGGATCAAAAAAGAAAAAAATTCGGTTCAATATGTAGCGAAAGTTTTGAAAAAGTAATGGTTGAAAGAGGATTTCATAAAAAAAAATTCTTCCATTTTTGAATCGAGCGTAAAAAAGCGCCAAAAAAGTAAAAATTCTCGGTCAGGTATGTAGGGAAATTTTTAGTTTTTTTTTTTTCAGCAGTTGGTACACTCGCTCGTTTCGTATGGCTGCGAGAAATCCCGAACGGGGAATCCCCGGAGCAGCGGGGAATTTGGGAAACGTATGTATGTGTACGTGTATGCGGGTGTTCGATCGGTTGAGAATACACACGACCGTTGAGGCGCGGTACAATCGCCGCGATACTGTTACTGCCAAAATATTTCGTGCCGTAGCACGCAATACTTTGGGGAATTTCGTGGACGTTGCGCGGTATCGCGGACAGAGAGAGAGAGAGAGAGCGAGAGAGAGAGAAAGAATTTGAGGTTATGTGCGCCACGCTGAATATCCGGTAGGCCCACATTTATTCGGCTTACCTGGGCGTACAGTGAAGTGGGTCGCAATAGTTACCAAACGTTACCATATATCTCAAAATAATTGTTACTAGGCCCCAACTACACGACACGACGAACATAACCTACAATTCGAAACAGCTGTCTTGTACGGCTACTACGACGCGATGTAAAAAAGAGGCCAATTCGCATAACCTCAACATTTTTTCTAACCTATAATGGCTTTGAATTGATACTGGTGCTACATGTATCAATTATTCAACCACGCCATTTTTATCAGATTGTGAGGAAAGTTTTTCGTTTTCGAGAATTACATTTTTTCTGCCATTTTGCCCGTCCCAAATATCCGCGAACGTTTACAAACGCGACGAACATAACCTCAAACATTTTTTCGGCTCGACGGTATCGTTTGTATACGCCTGGGAAAAAAGAATGTGTTTTTAACTTTTCCATATGTGCGCGTCGCATCGGCTCTTTTTCATTAAAAATCATACTACCGCGGAACAAAACACAGCCGGCAATTCTCACATGGATGAAAAAAAAAGCATGACCTGTTTCTCGCGGAAAAGCGTCAACAGCGCAGACAGCGCCGCCGGGAATTGGCGGGATTATATCGATATTTCGATATATTTAAAATTGGCGTTTCACAAAACACTCATGTTTCTGCGACGATACACTTTGTATTGATTACTTGAAACTTAAACAATGTACAGCCATAATGTACAAATAAAAATTAGTCGAGTTTTGTAATATAATTTTTTAAAATTATTTTGGGGTTTTCTCGATAATCCAATAATATTATCATGATTTATTGAGTTTCCTTTTTTTTTTTAATTTTTGCGAGTTTCGAACGCAATTTTTTAGTGTGTGAGATGGCAAGAAATAAAAAACAATAAAAATGCATTTTAATCAATATTCGTAGAAATGCTTGATCATAGCATACATTACTTTCTAAGATCACGTACAACAACGATGAATGCATAATTAAAACACAATACCTTGAATAAATATGCATTAAAATTTTATTATCATTAACAAAAAACTCGCACATACATCAATATATCTATGTATACATGTTTACACATATAAGCTATTCCTAATAAAAAAAATTATGTATTATGAGGGAGAAATTATGGCACGATGTTTAGTATTGTGGAAGATAGCAACAAATAAATCATTCAACATTGAAATCTTCAATTCATTTTTGGAAGGAGGTTTTTGTTCATTTGTGAGTGCAATATTTATATGTTGAACATTTTTCCACGTCCAACCAGTCTCGACATTTCTTGTCGGGCTGAGAAATATGATTTACAGCAGCGAAAGCGAGCGAATTATCCACGATTCAATGGATTCGAGTTTTTCGTGGCGCGCGAGGGAAGGGAACGAAAGGGATAGGGAAGCAGAGGGTTAGATGGGTAAAAGGGGTAGCCGTCTGTACGATTAATCAGTCGATAACGCGGCGTGTGCGTAATGGTGTAAAGTTGTCTGACCCAATTTATATATATATATATATATATATATATATATATATATATATATATATATATATATATATGTTTGTGTGTATAGTACTTCCTTAAGGTCCTTACCCTTTTTCCATGCAGTGGATGGCTGATACACTTATTACTTTCTCCGATGCAATGTCCATCATCGACATCGTAGGATCCCTAAGCGAGTTTGATATTTTCTCAATCTGATAAAAAAAAATTAAATCCCGTGGATTTTCAACTGCATTATAACGGGAAAGAACAGCGCCAACTTGTCACGATTTCGAAGAAGAATTAAAAAAGTCCTGTTCCAAATTCGCGAAAACAAAAAATAAAGTAAAGGAAACAGCGGGCAGCGTAGCGAGTTCCCTGAATCCGGACGGTTTTTGAGGAATTCCCCAGTAACGGGTTGGTTTTGGGGAAAAAGCTGAGTCTTAGGTCCTGCGCTCATAAATTTTAAGTATCCAGGACCTTGTTTCATCCCTTAAAAGCGACCCGTTTCGGAGATTTTTAGGCTCGACGGGAGAAGCTTGGGCCAAGGGCCCGATACTGGAGACTGCCTAATCGCAGAAGTGGCGAACGTGGTAAAAAGAACCGGGTATCGTTTCAAATTTGCGATTAGGATTTTGAACGAGACAATCAAAGCAGGTTGTTTCCCAAATTTAGGCAGTTTTTGGCTAATCCCCAAAACTACGTTGGTTCTAGGGAAAAATCCCGAGTCTTAGGTCCTGCGTCCGAGAGTTCCGAGTCTCCCGGAACTTGTCTCGTTCCTCAAAAGCGCGGCGTCTTCGAAACGTTTAGTTAACGCCGTCGATTTGGTCGTATCGGAGTGTCCTCCCAGGAAGATTTCGGCTGCACGTGGTCATCCCGGTGGCAGGGACCGCGCGTCAAGTGGCGGCCGAGCGTTGTGTCTCTTCAGGGTGTATTCCGCAGGAGTGAGTACAATCACCCTTGTACTCACTCCTCACCCGTGGCCACGGAGCATCGGCATCGTCGCGGCGCAGCGGTGGCGAGTGTCGGGTGTAAGGTGTCGTCAGGGGTGCGGGGTTGGGGTGGTTGTCGGCTGGGGATGGTGAGGGGAAACGCCATAGGTGGGAAGACGGGTGCGCGCCCAGACGCTTTCGGTCGACTTCGGACGGATTCGCGACTCATCGCCCGACGTCTAGCGTCGCGGGGCTCTTCCACATGGCTCGGTATTGGCTCCCCGGGATGAGGATAGTGCGGCGGGGAAATAGCCTCCCGATACACGTACATTCAGGAACACAGCCCGATGGAAGAGAAAGAGAGAGAGAGAGAGAGAGAGAGAGAGAGAGAGAGAGAGAGAGAGAGAGAGAGAGAGAGAGAGGGAGTTGCCGAAGATTGGAACTGCGAGCGCGAGGGTGGAAAATATGGAGAGCCAAGGGTGAAAGGAGGGAGGCCGATGGCATCAGCAGCGCCGGTAGCAGCAGCGGTGGCGACGCCGTCAACGACGACGACGACGAGGTAGCGCACATCGGGGTGGATCTGCAAGCGAGGGGTGGAAGCGGGGGCAGGGGTGGTATGGCTGTGATAGCAGCAGCCGTTGAGGGGTAAGTTGCCGTTTAGGTGGGGACCCTACGGAAGGGAGGCAGCGTGCAGTCGGGAAACGAAAGTGGGATAGTGGTGATGGTGGTGGTGTTAGTTGGAGGAGGCGGCGGCGGCGTCAACGGCTACACGGCGCGGCACAACAGCCCCAAAACGGGCAGCGTCAGTACTAAGAAGGGCGGCCAGGACTGACGGTCTGCGGTCGGTTTTTCCAGCTATGTCCGGGGAGTGCCCGTTCACCGTCATCAACATCGCTTCCAGCGGTTCCGGAACGTCCACTGCCGTTCGCTTGCTCCGAAAAGCCTCGTCCATCCACTGTGCGATGTGGATGTTCCATTGATTGGTGATCGGCCATCAAAGGCAACAACGCGACGTGGAGGAGCCTGGACTTCCGGCGACGATCAACTGCGCTTATCAACCCGGACCGACGTCATCCCAACTTAGCGGCATTGCTCCAGAAGAGCCGTCGGACCTGTAGTGTGCACCAGTAGCGCGACGTTTCGGTGACCCCAGTTGTCCGGGCAGTGAATCGGTGATCTTCGACAGTGGCAAGTGACTCTGCTGGCTCAAGCGCGAGGAGGGGTGTAAAAAGACTGCGCCAGGAAGTGAACGTGTTAATCGAGGAGGGGCCGAGTCAGCCGGAGACACAGCCAGGAAGGAGAGAAGAAAATACAGCAGCGATAAAACAGCACACGGGAGGCTTACCGGAGGCTCGTTGGAGGTCATGGTAGTACTGTACATGTCATGGTAGTACATGACGCGGTAGTCGTTCACTAGGGGGATGTTCTCGTACCGAGAAGGAGTCAACGAGTGACCGTTCGTGTTGACGACTGCAAGTAACTGTTGAAGAGTACTGGTGGTGTTGGTGCGTCTAGCCCTTATCGTCACTTAGCAGTGAGTGTGCGAAAGCAGCGGTGCCGTAGGGGGTGAACACGGATACTGCACCCTAGGGTATCAGAGCACTTGGGTGTGCGTGGGTGTACACAAACAGTGAACCACATATACGTGCAAATAGCCAGGGGTTGGAGAGTGTCCGGTGTGGTGGTGTATTTGTGGGTGGGTGTGTGTGCGTGTGTGCGTGCGACGTGACGAAGCTGTGTACGAACCGCCCAAGGGTGCTTGATAATACGGATCGACGCCGGGACGTTTTCGAGTTCGTTGCCACCGGGTATATCCGCTAGCCTGACTTGCCCTCATTGGAACACTCGATCACTCTAGGCGAATCATTGGGACCTTTGATGACTTCTCGGACTTAGGGGCGAATTGATGTGGCGCACTAGGAAGCACAGGAGGAAAAGCAGCCTCCAGGCTGCCAACTTCCAGGCTTCCGAGTCTAGTGCACGATGAGGTTAGGGTGTCCAGGAGGCGTTATCCACCAGGGCTCAGCGAATGCAAAAGGCTTGATCCAGCCAGGCGCGTTGTCGTCATTGGCCCATGTTTGCGCGTGACTGATTCGACGTCCCGAAACCCCATTGAAGATCCGGTATCAACTGCTGCAGCTGTTGCGGATCACCCGGTGCCGATCAACGTGTCCGGGTAGCTTTGCCCACTCGTTACGACCGCCTGTCGTTTGTGGATCAAGTTTGTGGACGTTTTCTCGATCGTTGCCGGCAAGTGCCAACGGGCGAATCCGTGAATGGTTTTCCCTTCGGAAAGTCCATCAGGTCAATCACTCCCCGATACCTTGCCGCGTAGAGGTTGCCCGTATGGTTCGCGTGGACGTGGTCCTGGCGTCGAACCCGAAGAACGCGGGAACTCGTCGGTGGCGTCGTTTGGCTGAGAGACGATGTTAGTGGAGGGGACGAGGACGAGCCATCACGGGGGAAGAAAGAAGACTAGAGACCCGAGGACGACAGGGCGACCGCGGAGATTCCGAGGAACCAGTGAGACCCGATACGCGAAGAGAGTCCCCAGGTTGCAGGAAAGGGAACCGAGGAGGACACTTGGAGGCCAGGTGGCTAGGCCGCCCATGATGGGCGCGTGGACGATCGACCAACCGGTTGGTAAACGTACGTTGAATCAGCTGACGAAGCGAGGAGCCTCGAATTGGGCCGATTACCCCAATACCGGAGTCATTGACGCGCCCCCTGCAGGTATTCGGCGGTTGCGCCGAGATTGCCGAATGGCGAGAAGCCCGGAGACTACTTCGACGTGACTACCTGCGACAATCGTGATCAGGTGTCGGCCGCGTTGTGATCGTTCTTCCGGATCCGTCGCAACGATCAGCGGCCGAAGGTCGGCCAACGGGGTCGTTTAAGCTGATCGGCTGGTACCGCGAGACCGGAAACCAGTTTTGAAGGTCGGCACGTTTTTTCGGACGGTCACGTGAACCGCTGGTCAGTCGCAAGGTGAACGACTCGAGGGCACCGAATCGCCCCGGAGAAGGAATCGTCGGGGGCACTTTTTGCCGACAGTCCCCAGGTACGGGGCCAGGAGGCGCTCAACAGCCGGACGTTTCGGCTCTTTCCCTTGCTTGCCGGGAATCCTCGGCCTCGGGCGAACCAGCTTGGGCAATGTTGGCGCGACAGTTGGACGGCTTCGCGTGCCGCTTCAACGAAACGATCACCTTCGCGATCGGACGTAAGAGGCACCGCGGACCTCGTGTCGGGCGTCACATCTTTTGCGAATTCGTGCGCGACTCCAAGTGGAATCGTTGTCGTTGGTGGGCAACAATAATGTTCTCGAGCCTCATCGGGACAGGAGGAGTGCGGTAGCTCGATCTACTTCATTCTTCTCTCTCAACGACGCCCCTGGGCAATGTGCCCATCCGCCGGCAACGCAACGTAAGTACTTCTTCACTTTCCGCGTGACCAAAGGTGAGCAGCTTTCCTAGCTGCTGTATGCGCTTCGCAAAAGTGAAGAGAAAGCGAACCGCTGATGTGATCCTGCTGGATCGAATCATATTTTGTTGTAGCTGGAGGTCCAGGGTATTCTCATTGGGGGAGCCCCCCCGAGGGGGTGGGGTCTTGGGGATGACGCGTCCGGGTGGGGGATTTGTCGTTAGGGAAACTTTGGGGATTCTGCGTTGGGTTTATTTGGGTATTTTTCGTTGGGGGAGATCTGGGGATTCCGCGTCGGGGGTTTGGGGATTTATTGGGGGGGGGGGCGGGATTTTTCTGTGAGAGGATTCCTCGTGGGAAGAGGTTTGAGTATTTTTGTTGGGAAAGGCTTGGAGATTGTTCGTGAAGAGAAGTCTGGGATTTTTCACTGGAGGGGGGCTTGGGGATTACGCGTCTGGGTGGGGGGGGGGGGGGGGGGATTTGTCGTTAGGGAATGTTTGGGGATCCCGCGTTGGGTTTGTTTGGGTATTTTTTGTTGGGGGAGATCTGGGGATTCCGTGTCGGGGGTTTGGGGATTTATTGGGGGGGGGGCGGGATTCTTCTGTAAGACGATTCCTCGTGGGAAGAGGTTTGAGTATTTTTGTTGGGAAAGGCTTGGGGATTGTTCGTGAAGAGAAGTCTGGGATTTTTCACTGGAGGGGGGGCTTGGGGATTACGCGTCCGGGTGGGGGGGGGGGCTTTTGTCGTTAGGGAAGGTTTGGGGATCCCGCGTTGGGTTTGTTTGGGTATTTTTCGTTGGGGGAGATCTGGGGATTCCGTGGTGGGGGGTTTGGGGATTTCTTGGGCGGGGCGTTTGGGGATTTCTTGGGGGGGGGGGGCGTTTTGGGATTTCTCTGTGAGAGGATTTCTGGTGGGGCGAGGTTTGCGGACTTTTTGTTGGGACAGGCTTGGTGATTTTTCGTTAAACGAAGTCGGGGGTTTTTTATAGGGGCGGGGGGGGGGGGGCTTCCGTTCGGGAACGCGTAGGCATTCCTCGTTCCGGAAGGTTTAGAGCCCTTTGAAGATTTCTGATTGGGGAGGTCTGAGAATTTTCGGGGGGACATTTGGGGAGCCTCGAACATGTCGGGGAGGTTTGGGTATTTCTCGTTGGGAATGTGTTGTCGGGAAAGTTTCAGGCGTTTCTCTTCGAGGAAGGTTTCGCGGTTCCTCGTTGAGGCAGGCTTTTATCCCCGAAGAGTAATGGCTCCCTCACTTTTCACTGTTTTCTCACGTATTCTCGCAATCGGTGTGTCTACAAAGAATTATTTAATTTCGGAATACACAGCGAGAATCTCCACTTCGAGTGCCCTCATGGGTCCTCATTTTGTCCTCTGTATGACCTTTTATCTTTGTTCGGAGTGACGTTTTTTTCTTTTGTTCTCCTTTTCCTTTCTCTCGCTCTCTCTCTTTCTTGATCTCTTCTTGTGTCCTGGTCCCCGTTATCACTGCCCGAGTTCCAAGTGCTCGTCACGCAAAAAGCTCCGGGCTTTTTTTTTCTCGAAAAGCTGAAAACTGCTGGCGGCTGTTTTCTAATGGTACTTCTTTGCGAGACCGAGGGCTATAACTGATGATTCTAGGAATACCCCTCCCTCTCGCTCTCCCACCTTTTTTTTCGCAAAGTTTTCATAGGATTGGGGTCCCGGAGATGTTCTTCATTGTTTGACACTCGTCTTCTTTTTTTTCTCTCTCTCTCTCTTTTTCTTCGTTCCTTCTTGCTCCCCGTGCGAGCAGCCGTTGATGGAAAGCTCGCAAAGTTTATTTCCCCCTCGCGTAAAATGGAAATCTCTGCTCCCCCTCGTGATTTATTTTCGCCCGAGAGATATTTTGTTGCTTGCTTTTTTTTTGTCTTCGTTCTCTATTGTTTTTTGTTTTCTTTTGCCCACGCGGAAATCGCTCCAGGTCGCCATGACGGGGCGAAAAATTATTCATATTGCTTCTCGCGTGGCCGACGAGAAAAATTACTCGCGCTCATCGTTTTATCGATTTTCCTTTCGTTTTTCGAATCGCCGGGGGGCGTGACAGCGGGGAGCAAAAATTGCACACGGAAAGAGAATCCTTTCGACGTTAGCCCCGACGAGAGCGAGTGGACGACAATCATAGTGGTACTTTTTTTTCCCCTTTTCGGCATAAATGCCGATTCGTTTTTTTTCAGTAACTTTGCGTGAGGAAAAAATTGTAAAAAAAAGCAAAAACAAGAATTCGACGGAAAGTTAATTCATCCACAGCCTATATATATCGTAAAGATAATAAGTAATATGTATATAGTATTGATAATGAATAAATACATTGATAAATTACCAGACATATATGTATATATTTATTTGTTTATTTATTTGATAATTAAAACACACTGATTCTTTTATTTTCAAACGGCACGTCATTAAATTCATCCCGATGACAAAACAATTAATTTTAATATTTTTGATGGTACGAAAATACGTTTTTTTTTATTTTTTTTTCGCGTTGAGCACTTTTCACGAATCGTGGGAGTGGTAGGGTACGAAAAAAATGGCCAAACATGCGTATGTAAGCGAGGAGCTTTCTACGTATAGTTTGTGTGTCTGTGTGGGCGTGGGTGTGTACATATGATCGCACGTAAATGCAGCAGTAGAAAGTCGGTCAAATTGCACTGCTCCCCCCCTACCTCGCTCGGCCACCCCTGGCGGCTGAAGAAACGTAGGTTGGTTAGGGATGAGGGCTGCGGGAAAAATTCGCATACACACCCACACACACACTAAGCCCCAAGCCTGACTACGCGAAAGTTGTTTCAGCCAGGCAACTTTTTACTTATGAAAAACGGGGATACCTTGCGACGTGGGCGAACGGGGCGCGCACGCAACATCCGTTTCTTCCCCTTACATTCTTGCTTTGTTTTTCGGCCCTCTTTTACCGCCCCCCCCAGCCGCCAATAAATAACGCTAGGAGAGAATGAGACTACGAAGGGGAAAGAGAAAACATGTATATAGGGAGGAAATATTCAATTGCAGGTTTGATAACTTCTTCAACATTGTTTTACAATTGTTGCTTTGTTTTTTATGTATTTTGGAAATTATTTTTATTCTGATTGAAATATATATATTTATATATGATACAAATAGTATAGAAAAAGATAAAGATTATATATGTATATATTCTTGAAAAAAAAGTATTCCTTTTTTTCAACTTTAAGCTCGATTGAGGCGGAATAGAAAGCGAACAAATAGAAAATTGCGTGGTGTTCGGTGTGAGTTTTTGACTTGAGGAAAAAGTAAAAAATAATTGCATCGTAGGGAAAAAAGAGGACGAGAAAAATATGTAAACATATATATTTATGATACAAACAATATAGAATAAGATAAAAATGAATATAAAAATTATATATTTTTTTTTTTGAAAAAATATATATATATATGAGGTATTCCACGTGAATCCGGTGGACTTTTTTTCCTGACGCCAATTCGATTTTTTAAAATCTGATTCCATCGACTCTAAAAGACGCCTTGTTTTTTTTTACATTTTTCGAAACAACCTTTAGTCGACAGAATTGTTTATTCCGAAAAAAACGCTCCGATTTAAAAATCTGAAAAAAATTCCCAAAAATGTGTGATTGTATGTAAAAAATTTCGAGCTATCACCCGCAGTGGAAGTATGATTTTTTCGTTAGCAGTCAAAAAGTTCTGGTATTAATTTCGAATTGAAGTCGTCGATAAAATTTTCACGTATAATCACGCATTTTTAGGAATTTTTTCAGATTTTGAAATAGGGGCGTTTTATTCGAAAAAAAACATTGTTTGACTAAGGGTTGTTTCGAAAAATCTAAAAAAGATCAGGGTGTCTTTTAGAGTCAATGGAATCAGATTAAAAAAAATAAATCGAATTGGCGAGGGTCAGGGAAAAAGTCCACCGGATTCACGTCGAATACCTCATATATATATATATTTTTTTTTTAAAGAAATCAATATTCATTTCTTCAACTTCATGCTCAATTGAGGCGAAAAAGAAAGAAAACAAAAAGAGAATTGCATGGTATTTGGTTTAAGTTTGCTTGAGGAAAAAATTTAAAATAATTGCATTGTAGGGAAAAAGAACGACGCGGTAAAAAAAATATATAAATATATTTATGATACAAATAATATAGAAAAAATATAAAAATCATATATATATATTTGAAAATGATAAATATGCCTTATTTTCAGCTTTAAGCTCGATTGAGGCGAAAAAAAAGAAAACAAAACGAGAATTGCGTGGTACAGGCTTCGAATTTTCGACTTGAGGAAAAAATTAATAATAATTCCATTGGATGGCGAAAAAAGGAAGAATTTTTGATCTGACATTTCGAAGTGTTACGACGACGCAAAATAATTGTTTCTGCGGTCAATAATTCTTCCCCAATAGCAAAAAGCATCAGCTGCTGTTTTTCGGAGTCAGCAGTGTCAAAAGCGTTTCCCATAAGAGCGAGAGAGCGAGATTTTTGCAAGCTCGCGTTTGTGTTTTCGCCCTTTGGGGGAGGGGGTTGCAAAACGAGTTTTCGCGCCATCTTGGCCAACACCGACTAAACTCTCTTTGTCCCTTTTTCCCTCTTTTATTTTCCGGTCAGCCAGGCCGAGTGTCACTGGAGATTGCTGGACGTCGGCCAACCATTTTTCTTCTCCAACCCCCTTGCAACGGGGGATGAAAAAAAAAATATATAAAAAAACACAAGATTACGCAAAAAAGAGAAGCTCACGGGGGAAAAAGTTGAACGGACTCAGGGTCGCCACGACGGAGGAAAATAAGGGCAGAAACGAGAAGGACAAGGGTGGAGGGGGAGAAAAGAGAAGAATTTGCTAAATAGCTCGCAGTGAGAGGAGAATCATTCGCGGCTGGACGCGCCGCCCCGACCATTCTTCGATAAAATTCTTGCCGTGTAAAACGCCGCGGTGATCGTATGGCGTGAAACACGGCCGACGTTCCGTAGCTATGGGGCGATGTGATATGCTTTTAAGTGGTGGAATTGACCCCATCCGCGGGCTTGATTGAGGCGTTGACGTTCCACTCAACGGCTAAGCCAAGCGTTCCGTGACGCTCCATTTTCTTCTCCACGTTCCCTTGACCCCCCCCCCCCGTTTTTTTCAACCCTCACGGATCGTGCGCCCCCTTTCATGGGGGTGTACATTAGGGTGGCACAATTTCGAGCTCTACTTTTTTTTCTCTTTTTTCTCAACATTCAATCACCTTCTTTAAGGTGGTTCGTAAGGAACAATTCAAAAATCGATCAACGTTTAACCTCCTATTTTTTTGTGAGAAAGAGATAGTGTGCCATTAACGCGTTACCCCCACTTGTAGCCCAAAAAAAGGCCTTTTTCATGAATTTTTTTAAAGAAAACTACAAAACTTTTTGAATCGATCAGTATACCATCTTAAAGAACACATCTTGAAGAACTTTCAGTAATTTTTTTATTGAAAAATATTACATTGCTTAGTGGCAAATGGCCGTCAATGAAATAATGTTTTTATATACACGGTTTGCGGTGACCAACATTGCGGCGAAGTGGATCATCGGAAAAAAAAATGCGGATGGATTTAGTCAAATATAAGTATAAACTAGTCTTTGATCGAAGGATTTTAAAAAATATTCATTTTTCACAAAATGGCGGACAGTCAAAGTTAATGGTTCGATTTTAACGAAAAAAAACGGCCGTTTTTTGTCTATAAAACGGCCATTTTTTTTTCGAAAAAAAAATCGAACGATTAAAGACTACATTTTTATGTATTAAATAAGCCTGCAAAATTTCAAGAAGATCGGTTCATTAGTGTTCGAGTAATCTTGGTCACCGACTTCAGAAATGCCATTTTGAGGAAAACGCGTTTAAAGTTTCAATTTCAGTTCTTCAATTCACGGATTCTTCTCTTTCAACGCTCATATCTCAGTCAATTTTGTTCGGTTCGACTTGACATTTTCAGGACATATTCTCAGATACTTATACTTCAAAAAAATGCAATAAAAAAAAAATGATTTTTTCAAAATCGCAAGTGGGGGTAACCCTTTAATGACGTTGAAATAAAAAAAATCACGCCACTCCACCGTACCATTTCCGAGATACGAATGTTGAAAGTTGGCCTAAAATACACGCACTCGAACGTAACTTAGGAAAAATTTACCAGAAATGATGAATTTACGTAAAATTCAGTCGTTTGACCCAACAAACAAAACTTCTCATTCGAATCCTCGATTAACGTGAGATATACACCTAGGAGCGCGAAAAAACGGTCATTTTTGTGAATTTTTTCAAGGAAAACTATTTGAAACTTCGGATTGGGGTTTTAATTATCTAAAAGTATATACAGTCAAAAATATGTTAAAGTAACGAGGTAGATAAATAATAACAAACGGAGAAAAAATAATACAAAGTGAACAAAAATAACAAATTTAAAAAAGGATAAAAATGAAAATAATAAAATCGAAAATGGAAATCTACGTTTCGAATAAATAAAATTACCGAACAAATATGGAGAAAGGGAAAAATGAAGGGTACGTGAAAATGAGTGCTTAACTAATTAATTATCGACTTAATTGTGACTCGGTCATATGCTCTGTGGTGAAGAAGAAGACGAAGCGCGAGAGAGAGGGGTGGGGGCTGACGAGAGTGAAAACGAAAACAGCATCGATTGTAAAAAAAACATAACTCACACTGAAAAGATAATCAATATAAATCCAAATAAACACACTGTAAAAATAATAATAAAAAAGAATAGCTTTCTAAAAATTTTTATTTAAAGTTGTGAAAATAAAACTCTCTAATAATAATAATAATAAAAGAGTGTAAAAGTAACGAACTAAATAAAGAATACGAATAACAAAAAGAGAACAAATAATATAGAGTGAAAAACCATAAAAATGATAAATTATAAAAGGGATAAAAATGGAAATAATAAAATCTGATACGAATATGTTTCGAGTGAATATAATCAGAAAAAATTGTGGCGAAGGGTGAAAAATGAAGGGTATGTGAAAATGAGTGCTTGACTCATTAATTAACGACTCAATTATGACTCGGTCATATGTTCTGCAGAGAGGAGGGCGGGGCGGGGGGGGGGGGGGGGTGAGCAAGAGAAACAAGGAGAAGCAACGAGACAAAGACTCGAAAAAAAAAAGAAAGCCGGTGCTCCCCGCCAGGGGCGCTGTAACTACTTCTTTTGTCCCCATTCCCTTTCGCCTTTGTTCCCCGGCTCTGTCAACCCTGTGAGGACGCCGACAATTCGTCGTACACCTGAGAAACCTGAAGGCATCCGCCACGAGCACCGTAGCCACTCCGAGGCCATCTTTCTCGCTGTTTCGTGTCAACTTTGTTGCACCCCCTTTCGACCCCTCGTTAGGATCGTAATGGTGCTCCGGCCACCCCTTGTACTACTCCGCAGCCCGAGGGCGAGCCTGAAATATTAAGTTGGTCAAATAAAGCGAGGCTTCGAAGGGGGCGCAAAGAGAGGGGTGAAAAGCATCGGGGGTTGAAGGGGGGTAGAGGGGGTGGGGGGTGTCAGGGTGAATAGTAAGGGTGAGAGGATGCATTCACGGTTGTATCGCGTCCTGATTAATCAATGGCGCTAATTAGCGAAGCACGCGATAACTTACCTGCCATCGTATTTGCCCCAGCGACGAGACGGGGGTTGGGGGATGAAGCTTCCAGGGGGTGGGTGTCCAAAGGGCTTGGTGCGTTTTCCGATGAGGCCGAATGGATCTTGTGCCGACAATCCACATGGAGAAAAGGGTTAGGAAAGGGTTGCTTGCGGGAGGGGCCCGAGGGGGTTGAAAAGGGGTGAGAAATGCCCGGAGTAGTTTCCCGAGGGCTTGCACTTTCCTTGTCTTTTTATCCTCTTCCGCGTTTCTCTATGTTTTCGCGAGAACGCGGACGTTAAGGGTGAAAGTGCGGCGAACGGGGGTTGCAAGCGCTGAAAGGGGGGGTAAAGTTGGGGGATGAAGCTTGCAGGGGGTAGGGCTTGAAAGGGCTTGGTGCGTTTTCCGATGAGGCCGAATGGATCTTGTGCCGAAAAGCCACGAAGAGAAAAGGGTTGTCGACGAGGGGCCCGAGGGGGTTGAAAAGGGGTGGGAAAAGGGCGGGGGTAGTTTCCCATAAATTTGATTATCAATTTTTTTGAAACATTTCACAAATATTTTCATGATTTTTCGGATATTCTCGAAAAGTTGGCAAGATGCAAATTTGGAAAATTTAAAGCCCTTTTTGTTATATTTACCTTGGCGAGGGAGGGGGGGGGGTAGAAACTGAAGAGAGAATTTCACGAGGGTCTTGGGGCTTTTTCAACTGGCCAGCTAATGGTGGTCCATTTGTAACGAAGCTTTTGGCTGCCAGAAAACGAAATTGTTCTTTTTCGTCTTTACTTGCGGCCTACCCTTTCTCGAGGGCACGGGGAGCTTCGTTTCTCGAAGCAATCCTACCGGATTTATCGTCGAGGCATCCGCAGCCGTGTTGGACCTCGAGAGAGCCCCTGCGCATTTTCCTTTTTCTTTATTCACGAAAAATGCGAAGCCAGATGAACCGAGAGGAAAATGGACCGTGGCAATCCCAATTTTTTTTTCTCCCCTTTCTTTCACGAGCTCGTGAGCAGAGGGTTGAAATATTGAGAGTCGGAGAGGATTCGGTCGCGATAGCTCGTGAATTTCCGGTCGAGCGAGTGCACAGCTTTCGGTAAGAAAAATAGCCATGTTTTTTGGAAAACGAATTTAATTTGGTCCAATCGAATTTACAGTTTTTTTTTTTGGAAAGTTGGATTAATTTTGTCGATCGAAATTTAAATTTTTTTTGGAAAGTTATTCCGATTTTACGACATCGCAATGAAAATTTTTTGGAGATATATTCCAATTCGACCCTATCAAATTCACAATTACTTGTTAGATAATACTAATTTTATCCAATAAAATAACTCTAATTTTATCTAATAAAACAGCTCTAATTGTATCCAATAAAATAACGCTAATTTTATCCAATAAAAAAGTTCTGATTTTATCGAATAAAATTCACAGTTTTTCGAAAAATGATTGTATTTTGATTGCATCAAATATACAATGTTTTAGAAAGTTATTTCAATTTCATTTAATCAAATTTATCATTATTCGGAACATAATTTTCATTTGATCCAACCAAATTTCCATGTCGTAAAAATAATTTAAATTTTATCCTATAAAATCAATTCAGAAATTCACAATCCATTGGAACATTAATGTAATTTTATCGGAAGAATGACAATTTTTTGAAAAAGGATTCTAATTATATCCAATGAGTTTTCCATTTTCGAGAAATAATTCTGATGTTAGCCAAAAATGCTCTCCATTAAAAAAAATAATCCTACCTTTATAGGAACAAATTCATCGTCATTATTTTCTTTAATGAATATTATTCTCCACTTTTTTCTTTCTTTCGAGAACCCATTAAAATTGACTGGGTCACCCAGAAAGGGTCGAAGGGCATTTCGACTAAAGAAATAGCGAGTTTCGACGGCGAGAAAGGCCCCCCAGAATTTTGGGTGACGTATACGATCGGATATTTCGTGGTTTACGAGGCAGAATGGTGCGCCACGATTTAACGAAATTGACAACAATAGATAACCGAGTGCGATTCGAGCCTATTAAACGTAATTATTCGGCGATCAAGCGGTTCCCGAAATGTGGGAGGCGATATGATGATTCACGGGAAGAGAAGTAAATTGTATATCCGGGCATATAAACAACGATAATGAGTGGCGAATTGTCGGTGCCCATATCACCAAAAAGTGATTGTATCTGCTGCTACTCTCGGCCTCACAATAAAATAATTTAATTTTCATCCGGCAACGGATAATACCCGGTATAATTGTAATATTTTTTGAACATTTTTGAAAGGTAGAAAAAAGAACGCCAAGCAACAAAAATCCCCCAAACATTTTTTTTATTTAAAGGGGTAAGACACCTTTAGGCAAGGAAGTAATTGCTGGTTTTCATGAATTTTTTTTTAACCAAAGATTTCTTTGCCATTTTTCAGACTTAGAGTATGTTTTATTACTATTCTTAGCTGTTACATGCCATTTTTTTAAATTGATCGTCAACATTTTTTTCATCACCAACCACCAGAGATAAAAAATAGTTTAACGCATGTATTTTTCACGTGATTTTTTTCGGCTATTTAGCACCAAGATCATTTCTGCAAACTTTTCGTACTTCGGCAGCGCTCAATATTAATTAATGGTAACAATAAATAATCTCGTAACATAAATATAAATAAGTATAATTATAAATGACATGTAAAAATAAAAACCTCCACTGACGCAGTTTTTTTTCATAATAATCGTCGATAATGTTATACTTTATCGAGTTTGCAGTAACCCATAAGTTTTTCCCATTCACGTAATGAAAAAAGCATCATTTTTCCTTTTAATTGCATATTTTATGAAAAATTAGCATCTGCAGAATAAATCTACTCCTCGAATGCATTTTTTCGAGGTTCGTTAAAAAAAACGTTCATCGACCCTTATTTGATTCAACTGGACTGCTCAAATCACCGTAAACCTGCGGTTTTATTCATCGGTTGTCACCAATGTAATTTCCACTCGCACACCAAATTGCGGCAACTCGTGTTTTTTTTTTCGACTAAAAAGATAAAAGAACGTTGAACTTATTTTTCTACAAGAAACGAAACGGATCAACGAAAGGAGTTCGGGCTCATCGAAGTTGAGGAAAAGGAAGAACAATAATAAATTGCAAATAATGTTGCATGACTTGGTGCCAATATTCAACATCGCTAATCGTCTTTCGTAAAAACAATTTGCCATTTGCGGAACGATCGCAACGGCACGCCTTTTCGCCGCAACTCTTAAGTTCGTTTTCTTCTTTTAATATTCATTATCGCGAAGCTTTCGGGGCTTGAACGACCCTCGACGTGCACGCACCGAAGGCTCGAGTGTGCGTCTGGAAAAAATCCATATTCATGTTTTTTTAGTCGCTTGCGCAAGGATCGCAAGTACTCGAGAACTAGGCTGGATACGTATAAATATATATATATATATATTAGAAGGTTTATTACGGACGCGTGGGTGGATAAGAGAGCGTGAACTTTTGTTAATTATCTCAACAGTGTTTTTTTTAATTGTCATGACATGGCCCGTGAAATGGTATGAATGCATATAGAATTTTAATTGCGCTCAGGGTGCTTGTTTTTTTTGCACGTTGCACAAAAAGCGTACGAGGCGACGGTATTTTTGATTTTTGTTGGAAGATTACGAGTACGATGTGGCACGCGTAAAAGTCATTTTGCTAAAAAATTAAGGAAGATTTTTCTTTCGACGTGATTAAACGATTTTTTTTAAACAGAAATGTATCCTGTCAATTTTTGCCTGTTAACGTTCCATGACGATTATTTATATATATTTTTTATGATTCATTATTGTCAACGTAATAGCGTAAAAACGACACTAAAGTATTGCTTGAATGTTGGATATTTCGTGATAATTTTTTCCCGTAAGTGGCTCGTCGAGGCAACGCTTTTAATTAAGGTTTAAATAGCTGCTCTGACCAGGCAGCATCGCATAATTTCGACATTCTCTTCTTCCCCTCCCCTCCGCCCCGCTTAACATTGACCAACGATACATTGTAATACTCGACGTGGGCCGAGTACAGCTGCAGGAAATTCAGCAGCGCAAGCGAATACGCATTAATTCCATCATTAAAGTGCATATTCCGATGATGTATGGGCGCGTTGGGCCACACGTCGTCTGCTGCAGAAACCAATCAATCGTGTATTATTCATCGATAACGTCAACCCTCTCGATGCTTGCCTATGGTTACTGCTCTATTGCTCTCCTTGTCTTCACCTACTCAAATATATATATATATATATATATATATATATATATCTTACTGGGGTATATAATGCATAACACAGTGTGCTATGTATGGTGCATTGCACCCGACGAAGCCCTCTACAAATTCCGATGATTGTCAGGACCTTTGATTATCCTCCAAGACAAGCCTTCTGACGTACCAGGCCGAAAAGTCTTCGCTATCATCAAGTAAATTTTTCAATCTGCACTTCCTTCACGATGTTGCCTCAAAATCGTAAAATCGGTCGCCGAAAAAATTGAACCCTCAAAATCTACCTCAAGTTGGGTTGTACGAGCCTTGAGGATATTTGGGCGTCTTACAGAAACGTTACTTTGGTGATTGCAGTGAGTGAAGTAGGCGCAAATAATGGTGATTAAAAATCAATACCATGAAAATGTTGGGAGGTTCGAGTGGAAAATTGCACTGGCCTCACAGTAAAGGCGTTTCATCGAATTCCACGGAGATTGTGGATTGGTGGATGTGCGAGGAAACGTTTGATGACTGGAGGCCACCGAAAGGGCTGAACTATTAACAAATTGTCAGCGTGACTTGCTACGGAAGTAGGTTGCGGAGAGCGGGGGTGCACCCCACGCGGATGAGGCTACTCAACAGACCAGATTACCCTATTCGCTGCTCTGAGTGATGTGTCGATCTTCGCCGTTATGCTATGCGGTAGGACAGCCCCCTAAATACGGGGATGATATTCGATTAAGAGACGTATCATGCGGTATTGTATTGCCCAAAAGCTAGCGGGGCACTTTGGGGAATGGAATACAGAATGTCACAAAAGCCGCGTCTCGCGTATGCAGGTTCGATAGATCGTGAAGTTCTGAAGAGAAAAGTCCTCATCCGTATTTATCTGCGATGCATCGTTGTTGAGATATCAGTTAATCAGTTGTAGCCAATACGTGCGCGCCGGTGAATCGGAGTGGGGGGCGGTATGCGCGCAATGAGTGAGCGCGCCCCGCCCTCTTAGTAGGTCAGCGCTCCGGATTGGCTGTCGTTAGCTACTTGATATCTAAGCAACAGCGCACCGTAGAGGAAAATCGATGAGAACTTTTCTCTTCGGGATATTGCGATCTACCTAATCTTCAAATACGTCGAATCACTTCACTCGATTCAAGCCTTCCATTGTGTCGCTACATCAGGATTTTCGTTATTTCAAGACACACGATTTCGCACGTAGCTGGAGCGCGTAAGCTGAAGTATTCGACTCGCATCGCTGGGCTCGATAGTGTGTATCAAACGCGCCACATCCACTCCACGGATTAGGATCGCTTGTAAGGGTCTCGAGTGGGTCTGTTGAAAGTTCACGCTCCGAAACTAGATCCATCACTCGCTGGGTAAGAATTCTTATAGCTCGGCGATCGGTATATCTGTAGATCTTCGGGGATAACAAATAGCTTCCACAACTCGTAAGTCTCGTTCCAAGTAGCTTCAAGCTTATTGCCAATATGGATCATCTTTCCGCGAGAGATTCGCCTGGTTGGAGTGCGCCACTATGGTAGATCAATATGGGTTGTCTCCCGCTCGGTTTTCCGGTAAAACGGTGGTGGATATTCACAAGAATGCCATTTCTTTCAATACCGCCAAAGAGTTTTTACACCGGACCCTCCTAGCTAATGTACCAGCGGTGTACTCTGAAAAGAATCATCCAATGTTGAATCAGCCCAAAGACCAATTTAACTGATAAACATCGTTAAAGTGCTTAAAAACCCAAACACTCATACTAGGGTTGCTGGCGTGTAACGGCAACCGAGTAAGCATACAACAAACTTGGAGCATGACCCGCACCGAAAACCCACCCCACGTATCTGTTCCACGCCCCGGTGGAGTACAGCTATAAACCGTGACCGGAAATTTAATGTTCCCGACGTACCATAGTGGGTGGTGGCTTAACCTCGACGATACATACCTGGAACGTCTTTGCCCAGGAATCATTTAAGCCGTTACCTTCCAAAGGACCTGGATCAAAATGATTAAGACTCCTTCAAGACTTTCGACGCGGTGACCTTCATTGATCTTGCTTTGTCACAGAAGCTGTCGAAGAGAATCTCTAGGGTAATCTAGACTCCGTCATTCTCCCTTATGACAGTGCCCAATGAAACCCTAGCCATCGACAAGTTTCTTTTGGTGGGTGTCCAGACACCTGCAGCACACCTGCCAATGCGTACCCATGATTCCATCAAGGTGCTCATTCAACAGACCAACTTTGGTGTCCTCGCGACATCCCAAATACGACGACAAGTCTCCAGTGGCTGATGGCTGAGATAATGGTAGGTTGTTGCGGACATGTTGCCATTTTCCTCAGGCCTTTTATCACTCACAACATACCAGGCTAGGAATAAAGTCTGCATAACTCAACATGCCTCCAAGGAGGAACTAAAAGGTTGAAACGCCCCCGGTTCTCAGATGGTCTTGCTGTTTCCTTGGCTGTTACCAGGTCGCCTTGGTCGTGGGCTTGGCGGTGGAACTTTAGTAGGAGCAAACGTAGGAGAGTTTTGAAGTGCCTGACGGAGAGAGAGAGGGGGGGGGGCAATTGAGAGAGGCAAAGGCTGACGGGGGAGCAGCAGCAGGCGTTGTAACGTAACGGAGTTATTGCGCTTGGTGCAACACTCGAGCCTCGTAAATATCTGGTACGTCCGACAGCCATTTCCCTACCGAGCTTATACGATTCGTCAGTAGAAGGGCTGCCCAACAGTCGCGGATGCAGTTAGAATCGGAGCCGCCAGCTGGAACCGTACCCACCGATGAGCTCCGAGAATAAATTCACGTGGATAAACGGGATGATAGTGGAGCTTCGCTTGTATACATAATTTACTCTCGATCCGAGAAAAGTTGCTCCAGACGTATCCGGTGATCACTTCTTACCTTCCAAGTTCCAACCCCCGTGTCCTCTTTCCGCCTTGGGTCGCGCTAGCTCGTTGCACGATCCAGTCCACAATGCCTGAGGAGCCCCGTCAACCGGGGCACTCGGCGAAGCTTCGACGAGACTTGGAAACGGATACGACGACCAACTAGCAAACGCACTGCCGCCTGCAAACTTTTTAATTGCATCGCACAGCCACTCGATTCACCTTGCGCAAGGACGTGCGTCAGAAGTTTCGCCATGACAATGAAGCTGCTTGAGGATGTGCTTTAATGGTCTTCAGCACTCGGTTACATCCAGGGAGAAACTGGTTTGGAGTCCTTCAAACGAGGCTGCCACGTCGTTGGCAATTTGGACGCAGACAGCAGTCGTTCAGGGGTGTTCTTTCCCTTCCTCAGTGTCATCTTTCCTTTTTCCTCAATAGAAGAATTGCGCTGATTTTTCCTATCCGGAAGACCCTGTACATGATCCGTACTTGGATCAGCTGTCCGGTTGCGAATCTTCTCGATCGCTGAGAGGAATCTTGGGAAGTTGCTTCAAGGGCAATTGCGTTTCATTGACGATCAAGTGGTTCGGAAATTGCCATTGCTGTGGCAAGACTAGGGCAAGGGTTGGGTTTATCTTCGTGCACATTAGATCTTGGAGCTTTTAATCTTAGGGTTGTTTGGCTTCAAGTCCGGCTCATTCCAGGCCACTGGAATACTTCCACTACTGAAAGAGCTTATCCCGTCGTCAATGGTAGGTTGCTATTCCAGGTGTCTCCACCAGCCAGCTGGTGCATCTTCCATTGGATCTTGAAGCATTGAATCGTCGATTTGGCTTTGAGCCCTGCTTGTTTCAGGTCAAGCAATATACGATCGGCGATCAAATGAGCTCACCAGCTTTCATTGCTGAATTTAGCCGCTGGAAGGGTTGGGCACTGCGCCATCAATGGTAGTTCTCTATTCCACGTGTCTTCGCAAACGATCCAACACCTTTAGTGGCCCGTGAAAGCTTTAAATCTTGGGTCAAGCGTTCCCCAGGTGCCGCGCCAGGAAATCTCGCGTGAAAAAGTCCACCTGGCGATTTTCGTTAAGATTTTAGCATCTCGCAGTGCATCCGCGATGGGCTGTAGTCTCCAACTCGTTTTCAGCTATCACCCATGCATCCACCATGAATAAACGAGCTGGCCTTGTTGCCGCATTTCCTCCGCGTCGTAAAGAAGACTCTTCCCAATTGACCTGACATCCCTGGGGCGTACCCCCGTCACAAATCACATCCGCAACGAGGCAAAGTGACCCGGGCATCAAATGTCTCGCGTCCGGGATCAACTTTGAACGCGCTTACCGTAGCTTCCGCCGCCGACTGCGCACATTGGACTTCGACTTTCAGCTGCTGGACAAAAGGGGATGAAACTTGCTGATCTCGCTGACGTCTGAGCTTTCGGAAGCCTTCGGCATGACTCGAATGCCGAAAGCGCACACGCCCCGGCCTCTTTGACAACAAAAACGCTTGGAATTTTTGCAAAACTATGCGTGACTGCCTGCACGCTCCAGGCCCTCCCTCCCTTCGAGCGTGTACCGCGAACGATCAAGGGGAAAAGCTCAATACCCCTGGGGTAGGATACTCTGGTTGTCAACCCACATTTGCACCCATCCACCCTGTTCCTGAGGGTGACGAACGCTTGCGGCGAAAATGCCTCTAAAGGAGAGAGGGGGCGGGGGAGGGAAATGGAGAAGGAGCAGCTGGGAGGAAAAGGGGGAGGGGGAGAGACTTTTCTCGGCCTCTGCCAACCCGGTCGCGACTAAAAGCATTCTAAATTACGTTCGAATGGGCTTGCCGAGCCGAGCGTACCATTCTCAAGTGCAGAGAACGAAAAAGAAGCGGAAAACGCGGAAAGCTCCACTAAAGAATGTATACGTATATATATATCAGCGGACATACATATGTATGCACGCAATATATGTATGCAGGTGATTTAATCGGAGGAGGCTGCGGACCAGCTGGAACACTCGGCAGCAGGCTGTACCCCAACTCTTTGAGGATCCCCCAACTTCTAGGGGAGTTTGAGAGCGAGCTTTTTCGACCTAGTGACTGTATAAGTGAATATGGAAAGAAGAACAAGAAAAAAATCGGCAAAAGCCGGCCTTGGTTGCCACTTCAGGAATTTTCTGCCCCAAATCCTCCGGAAGGAGGCCCGGTAGGTGAGTGTCAATGGCTCCAGGGGACATCCTATTCGCGCAAGGCTGTCATTCTAATTTTTGCACGGGCCCAGGGGCCAAACTGCCCGCAGCAACCTTGACTGCAACTGGCAGTCAAGGTCGTTTTGACCGTAGCTGCTAATGACCTTGACTGGCAGTTCGGACTCTGGAGGGCATGACTTGCAGTTTTGTCCGGAGAGTTTTAGAATCTTGCGATGACATTTGAAAAACAAACTGCCGGTAGCGTTCGAAGTCAAGGTCGTTTTGACCGAAGCTGCCAATGACCTTGACTGGCAGTTCGCACTCTGGAGGGCATGACTTGCAGTTTTGTCCGGAGAGTTTTAGAATCTTGCGATGAAATTTGAAAAACAAACTGCCGGGAGTTTTGGCAGTCAAGGTCGTTTTGACCGGAGCTGCCAATGACCTTGACTGGCAGTTCGTACTCTGGAGGGCATGACTTGCAGTTTTGTTCGGAGAGCTTTAGAATCTTGCGATGAAATTTGAAAAACAAACTGCCGGGAGTTTTGGCAGTCAAGGTCGTTTTGACCGAAGCTGCCAATGACCTTGACTGGCAGTTCGTACTCTGGAGGGCATGACTCGCAGTTTTGTCCGGAGAGTTTTAGAATCTTGCGATGACATTTGAAAAACAAACTGCCGGTAGCGTTCGAAGTCAAGGTCGTTTTGACCGAAGCTGCCAATGACCTTGACTGGCAGTTCGTACTCTGGAGGGCATGACTTGCAATTTTGTCCGGAGAGTTTTAGAATCTTGCGATGACATTTGAAAAACAAACTGTCGGTAGCGTTCGAAGTCAAGGTCGTTTTGACCGAAGCTGCCAATGACCTTGACTGGCAGTTCGCACTCGGGAGGGCATGACTTGCAGTTTTGTCCGGAGTGCTTGAGAATCTTGAGATGGAATTTGAAAATAATTGAGGTGAGGGGAAAATGGTCCTTGGTGGCTTGGGGATGAAAAAATGTTTGCTTGAGGGCGTCTCGAAGGAGGGTTTGGATTGTTCACCCTACGAATGTTATCAGTGTCGAGGCAGTTGCACAGGTGACAAGAAATTGCCTCGCGTGAAATTATTCTCATTCTGTTTCCTCTCGTCTATGCCAGTCAGTCAGAGGAGCCACAATCTCTCGGGGTCTCAGGATTATCCTGTCGTCTTAACAAGCAATGCTTTATCCTTGCCCTTTGTCCTTCGTCCCGAAGCTCCTTGCGCATCTCGTTCTCCTGCCAGATCCCCAACCACACCGAGACCAGACACTTTCTCATCCCTTCGCAGCTACTCGTACTTACGTCATTATCTCACGAGCGCAGATGTCTTCACACCCAACCAAATCCTTGACCTCCTTACACCCCAATGTCCCGAGGAACGCGCACGTTCGCTTTGCACGAAAAAAAAAAAAAGAAATAAACACGTCACGGACCACGGCTATGAATATCTGAAATGCAATTTCGACGACTCTTTTGGATCGTTCGCATTCTCGCTTTTTGTTTATTTGATTTTGTGTTTTTACAATCTTTTTATTCGACTATTAGCGCTCATTTTTGTACACTTTTTCGTTCGTAAATTTATCTTATTTTATGTATCTTTTTGTTGTGAATTTTTTATTTGACAATTTATTTGATTTTTTGTCGTTTTTGTTCGTTGACCATTTTTTATTTGACAATGTGTTTGATTTTATGCGTTTTCTAAGGTTGGAATTTCTTTCTTTGATAATTGGCTTTTGGATTTTTCACATTCTTTTTAAATTTGAGAGTTTTTTCAGTCTTGTGTTTTGTTTGTTGATTTTTTTAAAACAATTTATTTGATTTCATATATTGTTTTGATCGACAATTTGTTGTTCGGTCATTTGTTACATTTCGGGTATTTTTATTTTTACCTGTTAATTTTACATCTGTTTTCACTTTACGCGCTTCTTTTTGTTGAAATTTTTTACTTGGCAATTCATTCAATTTCATATATCTCTTTTTTACAATTTCAGATTCGACCTTCGATTTGATTCAATTTTTCTTTGGACTTTTTTCCAAAATTTTACACCTTTTCATATACTTCTCTTTTTCCAATTTTTCATTTGCCATTCGATTTAATTCAATTTTTTTGTTCGTATTCTTTTAATTGGTTAAATTTTGATTTTAATTCAATTCAATTTAATTGATTAATGGATCAATATCATTGGACCTTTTCCATCAAAATGCACAGCAACACAACGAACTTTTTCATTGTCGCTGTTTTCAGGATGACTAAGCCCAACGAGTATCAATTCGGAATTAACCCTCATGGGTACGAGGGTAGAATTTTTGCGAGCTCCGCCCTTCCCGCTCCGCAAAAGTCCACGATGAAAAATTGATTAATCAGCACAGGGGTGTTTGACTTTGCGCGTTGAGGGTTGATAAGATCCCGGACGAGTCTCGTGACTAACGAAAAGTGAGCAAGACAAGAAGAGAAAGGGACGGAGGGCGAGAGAAAAGTTGGACAAAGGATCGAGCTAAACCCTCTCCTGGGAACTTTTGTGATACCGACTCGAAAAAAAACGAAAAAAAACGCCAGACTCAAACACACCGCACCAGACAAAGGAAAAAACGAAACGCACAAAAAATCCGGCGCCTTCGTACATTATATTCGGGGATTGCAAAAAAAAACATATGAAAAACCGAAAGGGCTTTGGTGGTCGTGGGTCCGGGCAATCTTTTGGGGAGGCTTGAATGGCGAGCTGGAATGGCATGAGAGGGATGCACCTAAGACACCTAATTACAAACCCTACCGGATATCGTCGTCCCAGCTTTTCAACACTGTTGCTTCTTTTGACTTCTTTTTTACATTTTCCAGCAAAGTCTCCGTAATAAACAGTTCTTTTTATACGAAAATATCTCAATCTTTTTAAAAACATTTTTCCGAAAAATCCCTTTTATCCCATTCGTCTAAAAATTGGGCTGACACGACGGGCTATCAGGATTGAATCTTTAAAATGAAAAAAATGGATGTTTTATAATCAGTTTTGTTGTTATTGTTATTATTTCTTGTGCTGTTATAACTAGTCTAGATGTTATCATGATATTATTATTATTATTATTATTGCCATTGAAATTGTTATAATAGTAATAATAATTATAATTATAATAATTATTTTAATTATTTATTGTTAGAAGAAATAATAACGCTCACTAAAAAAATCACAATAATAACAACAATAATAATAATAACGATAAAGCATAAGAATAACAATAAATAAATAATAATAACAATAAATAAATAATAATAACAATAAATAAATAATAATGACAATAACAATAACAATTATTATGTATTGTTATTTACTTATTGTTATTATTATTTATCTTTTATTGTTATTATTATTAATAAGTTATTGGTATTATTTCTCGTGCTGTTATAAATGGTCTTGATGTTATCGTGATATTATTATTATTATTATTGCCATTGAAATTGTTCTAATAGTAATAATAATAATAACAGTAGAAAATTATAATACAAAACTCATGATAATACGTGATAATACAAAAATGGCTCATGATAATTAAAAAAGTAGCAATGCAAGCCAAAATAATAATAAAAGTTGTTGTTGTTGTTACAATTGTTATTATGAGCATTACAATGATAATGTGCTGATAAACGAGTTTTTTTTCTTTTCGGGACAAAAAAACTGAAGTTCTCGTACGTTTTTGTTCCAACCATTCAGTTTCTTCAACCAGTTTCTCTTCCCTCCAAAAAGAGGTTTTTTTTTTTTTAAAACCCTCGTTTTTCTCTTATCAAAAAAAATTTATTCCGATTTTTAAATCGGTCTTTTTTGCAAAAAGTGGTTTTTTGTTTTTTTTTAAACTATATGCTTTTCCAAAAAAATTAATCAGTTTATTTCCTTCAAAAATATGATTTTTTTTTGGAAGACCCCTCGTTTTTCACTTATCAAAAAAAATTATGCCGTTTTTTAAATCGGTCTTTTTTGCAAAAAGTGATTTCTCGTTTTTTTTTTAAATATATGCTTTTCAAAAAAAAAGAATTTTCCTTTCGCCCGTGATAATTCGTTGTTCAACAAATTGACAAAATTTTTACTCGAGTTTCGGATGTGCGGTGAGGACTGATATGAGAATTTGATAGGCCATGTTCCGCATCGTCTAGATCAGATCCGAAAATGTGCTGACCTCGTTATTTTTTTCCTCTCATTCCCGTTCGTCGGCAAACCGCTCGAGCACAGCACAGGGGGTTGAACAGAAGAGGGACGAAGGGATGAAAAAAAAGAAATTCCCTGCGTGTGTGCATGTCTGTGTGCCCTTATCTGGCGTTACGGTCCATTTTCCACGACCAGCCGGGCTCACGAAAGGTCCTGGATATACGTCCGAACGTTACGAGCCCGCCTGGCATCAACCCCCGAAAAAGAAAAAAAATAATCATTCTACGAGGGAGCATCCCTTATCCGAAAGCGTTCGTAGGACGTACGAAAACGCCGTTCGTTATTTCCGGTTCGATGAGCGCAAAAAAAAAAATAATCATGAAAAAACCTTTAATACATTTATAATTATTTTAAGGGGCGTAATTTTAAAGTAATGATAAGATTAAGCCGAGAAAGAAATTGATGTTTTTCATGATTTTTTTTTAAAGGAACGATTTCCTCGACACTTTTGAGACTTGGAGTATGTTTTATTACTACTTTTGGCTGTTACACGATATTTTTTTTTTATTCGTCTTTAACCAGGGCGGAGGTATGGCACAGTCTTATAAACGGGTTGCAGTGGATGTTTTCAGACGGCGTGACACGTAGCGTCGGTGAAAATGATCTGAAAAAAAAATCAACGAAAAGTTTTCTTTCATTGACACTCATACGCAGAATATGAACCAAGAAAAAATGAGGTTTGATGAAAATCGATGAAATGGGAGGCTTTGAAAGAAAAAGATTACATTTTTTGAAAAAATGGCTTTATTTTGCAATAAAAAAATACTTTTTTGTTTGATTTTTTAAAACATTTAGGCTCATGTTTTAGACAATAAGGGTAGGAAGATTTATACCGAATTTCGTCAGAATCGGATGATTAGTTTTTTAGCTATACGTCACGCCAGTTTTAAAAATGCAGTTCAGAAGACCGTGCTATACCTGCACCATGTTCATAGATCAATACATTTTTTAAAAATAGTACAGAAGTAGTAATGAAGTATCAAAAATTGTGAAGAAATCTTTGCTTAAAAAAATAACATGAAATTCAGCAGATTTTTTCCTCGCCTGAAGGTGTCTCCCCCTTAACGAGGATATCTTGTCAATGAGCCATTAAATATTGTCGACCATCTAGCAAATTATATTTAACGAATAACTAAACCATTCATTTACTCAATTAATGTCTAAATAAATAAATGAAACATTGTATAACCCAAATATGACTACAAACAATCGAATGGACAAAGTGCTCCAACGAAAAGTACTAAGAAAAAAATAGTAATAAAACTAAATGCGAAAAATAATAATAGAGGTTTGTTCAATGAATAAATAATTCTGCCAATAACGTCATACCGTTTACACAAATTATTATCGACCATTGAACGCCTGTGAACCGAGCAAAGAATTACTGAATAAACTAACGACGCCGTAAATAAATAAATAAGCAAATAAACAATTGTATCAACTAATAGACAAATAAAATACGCCAACAATATTTTTTCGTAAACTTTCCTGCTCGTGCAACCACCAAAAAACAATAGCAAACAAAATAAGTGTCAAAAATTAATAATTATTTCAGCCATAAGCTATCCAACAAACTATTACTCATCCTCTAATATCTCAGAAATACGTAAATTATCATACAGGTAAATGAATAAGCTGCAAATAAATATAATTAAAAAAATAGAAGACAACGATATGAATAATTGAATAAACAAATAAGAATTAAGAATTAACGAGGAAACGAAAATAACGAATAAACAAGAAACAAATACAATCAATGCGCAAAAAAATCATAAATAAAACAAATGTGCCAACGATTTTATTTTCCTGCTTTATAAATCCTGTACCATTGCAAAATTTTTGTCGAATTTACAGACGAAAAAAAATAATTTAACAAAAAAAGAAAAAACGTTTTTCCAATGCGACTTGCGCGCTATTCGTAATTCTCATTCGGATTGCGGCTGCACGAGACATGTCGAAGGGAGTGACTACTAACGAGGGTGCTGGTCTCTATCACGGGGTACCATGTGCCCGGTCAATCAAGCGCTCGGTGTCTAAGGCTCAACGCTAATATTGATGTTGTAGATTAGCGAAATATCCGTACGCTTTATACACGTCCGTATTTCAACGAGAAATCCCTTGCAACGACCCCCTCCCCCCGCGCCCCCGCCCGTGCCCCCACGACCTCGTTACTGGTGTACAGTCGTAGTATTATTACTGCAATGACTGTTGCAGTACGGGAGTATTCTCTTGACGGATCAACCCCCACGGGTGGAGGGTGAGGTTCCGAAAACCTCCAGCCTCCGACCGAGCTGAAATTTTGCACAGGCGTCTCTTTCAATATTTTAAGACGACCCTCAAGGGAATTTTTGGCGACGTGCAATAGTTTTTGGGTTTGGGTTTTCTTGACGCGCAATAGTTTTTGGGTTGGGTTTTTTTGACGCGCAATAGTTTTTGGGTTTGGGTTGGGATTTGTTTGGGTTTGTTTGACGCGCAATAGTTTTTATGTTTGGGTTGGAGTTTGTTTGGGTTTTTTTGACGCGCAATAGCGTTTGGGTATGGGTTGGGTTTTGTTTGGATTTGTTCGACGCGCAATAGTTTTTAGATTTGGATTGGGGTTTGTTTGACGAGCAATAGTGCTTGGGTTTTTTGACGCGCGATAGTGTTTGGGTGTGTTTGACGCGCAATGGGGTTTGGGTTTGTTTGACGCGCAATTGAGTTTGGGTTTGTTTGACGCGCAATAGCGCTTGGGTTCTTGTTTGTTTGGGTTAGGGTTTGGGCTGGAGTTTGTTTGGGATTGTTCGACGCGTAATAGTTTTTGGGTTTGGACTTGTTTGACGCGCAATTGAGTTTGGGTTTATTTGACGCGCAATAGTGCTTGGGTTCTGGTTTGTTTGGGTTAGGGTTTGGGCTGGAGCTTGTTTGGGTTTGCTTCACGCGCAATAGTTTTTGGATTTGGGTTGGGGTTTGTTTGACGAGCAATAGTGTTTGGGGTTGTTTGACGCGCAATTGGGTTTGGGTTTGTTTGACGCGCAATTGAGTTTGGGTTTGTTTGACGCGCAATTGAGTTTGGGTTTGTTTGACACGCAATAGTGCTTGGGTTCTGGTTTGTTTGGGTTAGGGCTTGGGCTGGAGTTTGTTTGGGTTTGTTCGACGCGCAATCGTTTTTGGATTTGGATGAGGTTTGTTTGACGCGCAGTAGTGTTTGGGTTTTTTTGACGGGCAATAGTGTTTGGGTTTGGTTGACGCGCAATTGGTTTTGGGTTTGGGTTCCTTGGGTTAGGGTTTGGACTGGAGTTTGTTTGGGATTGTTCGACGCGCAATAGTTGCTGGGTTTGGGGTTTTTTGGGTTTTTTTGACGCACAACAGTTGTTGGGTTTGGGTTTGGGTTTGTTTGGAAGAAACATGTGTCGATATGAACGTCCACCTTTCTTCCGCCACAGCGAGTGTTTCGTTTTTGGGGACAAACGATCGATTTGTTTTTTTTTTTTTTTTTTTCAATACTCTCTCGCGTGCCATCCGACAAAAAGTCGAAATTTCGAGATCGCGTGATCTCGATCGTGACGGAGGAAGGCCGTGTAGCGCGTTTCCGTTATAATAATTCAACAGCACGAGTGAATAATCGAGTGACGTTGCTCGAAGCGTCTAGACGGTCTAAAAAAAATGGCAAATATGGACACACGTTCAAAAATTTATGTATCCGTTGCAACGTGCGGATATAAATCCCGAGCACGGCGTTGATTCGATTTCAGGCATTTCCACAGGTGGGCCCGTGATCCCGTCAAGGTTGAAATTTCTTTACTTCGATCCTCGATATTTTTGGCTCGAATTCATGTTAATTTTTTAATTATCGTGAAACGTTTTTTTGCTGAATTATATAATAATATATCATAATATGTTATATTATATTATATTGTATTATATTGTATTGTATTGTATTGTATTATATTATATTATATTTTATTTTATCAAAGCATCTTATACACTATTGTATTACTAAATGACCTTTCATATAAAAAAAACAACACGCCGAATCCATCGGAAAAAAATTACGAATGCAGAGTCATTTTTCCAAAGTAACGACAAAATAAACGCTGCCATGAAATTACGAAGACGTTTAGTGAATTCAATACATAATACGAAAGCTTTTTGGGTACGGACGAATCTCTTTGTTCTTTCGTTGAGGGAAACGGAGAAAAGTAATCAGGAGCCGTTTTTTCCGTTCGTGTTTGCCGTTTTATCATGATCTCCGAACATGATACTCAGCTCTCGTGCTCAATATATCGAAAAGTGACAGAACAACGCCGGGAAAACGGCACCGGAAGTCTTTATATTTTTTTCTCGGATCTCGTTTCATCCCCCGCATCTCTAGCATGACCAAGTTATTTTCGGATCCTTTCTGGGATATAGATAAATATATATATATAGTCGAGACACGCATGTGAGGAACATCAGGAGCGTCACAGTCAATTAACGCGTTACCCCCACTCATAGCGCAAAAAAAGGCCTTTTTCATGAATTTTTTTAAAGAAAACTACAAAACTTTTTTAATCGATCAATATACCATCTTAAAGAGCACATCTTGAAGAACTTTCAGTAATTTTTTAATTGAAAAATATTACATTGTTTAGTGGCAAATGGCCGTCAATGAAATAATGTTTTTATATACACGGTTTGCGGTGACCAACATTGCGGCGAGGTGGATCATCGGAAAAAAAAATGCGGATGGATTTAGTCAAATATAAGTATAAACTAGTCTTTAATCGAAGGATTTTAAAAAATATTCATTTTTCACAAAATGGCGGACAGTCAAAGTTAATGGTTCGATTTTAACGAAAAAAAACGGCCGTTTTTTGGCTATAAAACGGCCATTTTTTTTCGAAAAAAAAAATCGAACGTTCAAAGACTACATTTTTATGTATTAAATAAGCCTGCGAAATTTCAAGAAGATCGGTTCATTAGTGTTCGAGTAATCTTGGTCACCGACTTCAGAAATGCCATTTTGAGAAAAACGCGTTTAAAGTTTCAATTTCAGTTCTTCAATTCACGGATTCTTCTCTTTCAACGCTGATATCTCAGTCAATTTTGTTCGGATCGACTTGAAATTTTCAGGGCGTATTCTCAGATACTTATACTTCAAAAAAATGCAATAAAAAAAATCGATTTTTTCAAAATCGCAAGTGGGGGTAACCCCTTAAGCTCGTACGAGCGCAGCGTCCGCAACATCGCAGAAAGAACACACCAAGGGCTTTCCTCCCCTTCTCCTTGTTCTTTTCCTCGCTTTTTCGCCCATTGTCGGAGCATGTTTCATCTCTCGTGCGAATCACGTGTGCGACGTACCGCAGACGGAATTCGCGGGACGTACAGGCACGAGCTTAATCGAGTACTTTTTTTCAAAAAAAATTCCCAAAAATCACGCTAATTTTCAGCGTTCACACTGGTATAGCCCCTTAAGTCTTCAAAATGGCGAAGAAGTATTTGCTTTGAAAAAAAAAAAATAATGAAAATCGGCAAATTTTTCCTCGCCTAAAGGTATCTCCCCACTTGAACACAATATTCACGAGAAGGGAGGTTCAGTAGCGTAAAGACTCAACAGAAGCAGCACCTCGCCCTTAAGTAACCTCGAAAACTCGATGGTAGCTCTCTCTCTCTCTCTCTCTCTCTCCATCTTACTCGCTTCCATCTCCTTCTCCATTTCTTCACCCCTCGTACGTTCTTCGCTCATTTATTTTTCTTCCCCTCGGGCGTTCATGCTCCCACAGCCCCTGGCTCGTGGCAACGAGCGACGGTATACATCCCTTGGTATCCTCACGGCACTCGGCTGCCCGGAAACGTCTACAAATTGAGAACGATATAGCGTACGTCACACGTATCCGAGACGCCTCGGAACGCCCGGCCCTTTATTTTTTCGCCCCCTCCCCCCGTTCCCCTCTCTCTGGGCTGAGTCTCGATAACGCAATTGCCGGAAGGGCCAAAGCGGCCAAACATTCGCACGTAAGACGCGTTTCGACGCTGTTTCCCCAGCCAAGACAAATGTCCCCGTTGAAAGATCGAGGCGTTTTGGGGAGAAAAATACGAAGAGGAATACAGGTCATGTTTTTGCGGATAATTGAGAATTTTGAAATCGAAATATTGAGTAATTGCAATTTCCGAGGTCTTTATCATTTGATCTGAATTTTCACTATAATATCGATATTGCTTTTCGTTAAATAATATTAATGACGAATTTAATGCGCACCTTAAATTAAATGACAACAGTAAAAAATTATCAACTGAATTAATATATAAATGAATGTTAATATTAATATCGATGTATACAAATAACAGAATAACCATAGAACATAATAATAAGTAAAAGGTAAAGGAAATGAATATATGTATTGGTTGTTAAGTCAATTAATAAATATCTATAGATATATAAATATATGTTTATTAAATTTGCTGAGAAAAAAAATGAAAATAAAACGAAATGAGATACATAAAGTAATGGAAATAAAATTGACACAAAACGGCAAAGAATTGTTTGTAAAAATCCAACGAAGAACGAAAGGGTGTAGTTCCGAAATGGACGTATCTCCGATTAATTTGGAATTTCGTGTACCCATGTATTTTGAATCGTTGATTATGAAAATTATAATGGAAATACCCGAAAAGTCGATTTTCATGGTCAAAACTCACAAAAACGAATTTTTAAACAGTTTTTCTGTTTTATTTTAGTAAACAATGATTTTAGAGAAAAATGTTTCCTATAAAAGTTGTAGCCTATAAAAAGATTCATCTTTTATGTCCTGTACCATTTTTGTCGAAAACCATTCTGCTCCGAAAAAAATTGGATAATGCTCCAATAAGTACATTTTGCTAAACTCCATTAGTTTCAATATCTACTTAGATACTTTACCGCGGGAAGGTTGGAGTTTGATTGGGTTTGTTTGTTGTATTGTGTGTTGTTTGCTGTGTTGTATGTTATTCGGCTTTTTATGGGTTTATTTCTTGTGTTGTTTGTTGTTTAGGTATGCGTATAGTGTTAGAGATTAAACTGCAACCTTCCCGCGCTAAAGTGCGTAACTAGCTAATATCGGAACTAATGAAGTTTAGCAAAATATACTTTTTAAAGCATTTTCCCATTTTTCTCGAAACAGATTGGTTTTAGACAAAACTTGTATAGAACATAAAAGATCAAGCTTTTCATAGGCTACAACTTTTGTCAGAACTATTTTTCTCCAAGGTCAACATTTATTACAATAAAATAGAAAAACTTAAAAAAAAAATAGTTTTTGTGAGTTTTGACCTTGAAAATCAAATTTGCGTGTTTTTTCACTATCACATTCGCTATCAGCGAGTAAAAATAGCCGGATACACAACGTTCCAAATTAATCGGAGACATGTCCTTTTCGGAACTTTATCCGAACAAAATTGAAGTAAAAAAGAATGAAAATAAAAAAAGGAAACTTTCATCTCGATTGGCTCGTGGCATTCGAGAGTGCTCGTGAGTGCCTCGGCCTGACAATCGAGTGAATAATTTTAACGAACTTTTTTTCCGATGGTACTTGGATATATGGACGAGAGCCACTCTTTACTCGAGTTAACCGGTGCCAGGCTTATTTCACGAGTGGAAAATACAGACTGGCCCCTGCATATCCGTGATGAATTGAAGAGGGGCTGGGGGCGTCCACCACCAATGGGGGGTCACCCCCCCCCCCCAGAGCCCCCTGGCGCTGCGGGGTGGGGGAGGTGAGATTATAGAGTGCAATGAATGGGGTGCTATGATGGGGGCTTGCGGGAGGTTCAAGCATTAGGCTAATTACCCGGAATAAACATCCCGTGGATAATGACAATTTAAAGCCGGGAAATATGCTCGAACCTACCGCGATTCGCTCGCATTTAATACGCGTTTGACGGACGTACAAACTCAGCGTACGTGACCGTAAACGACCCTGCGGTACTTTCGACTCCTGGGGCGTCGCCAAACGAGTAACCCCTTTTAAGGGGTCTGGGGGGGGGGGGGGGTTGCTTATTAAGATCAGTATGCCCCGATGCTAAATCGATCAATAATTTTGTCTGAATAAAATTTCAAGGTCCAATTGCGTTGTTAAATAAAAAAATAATTTCGAGACGATTCCTTAATACATTTTTCACCCGAGGAAAGAATCTTTTCATAATCTTCCAAATGTCATTATGCATATGTATATATATTGTTTATTTATTTTCTTTGTTATATATATTCTTGTTCATATTTTTTCCTTTTTTTTCGTTTGGATTCGTTTGAAGTATATTTCCATCTTTTTTTTCTCAAAAATATTTGTTCAATTTCGTTGTTGAATACATAATTTTGCTTTATTTGTATAATTTTTGGTCTTTTATAAAATTGTTGTCCAATTCTTTTTTATTGAGCCTTCGCGGTCGCACGTTCTGGCTATAACACCCTTGGGGTCATTTTGACCCCATATTCTTTAGTTATTTTTTTGGTATTTTCCTTTCAAACGACACGCATTCGCGACGCAAGGAGAAATCTGACGTGAATAATTTCTCGCGACCAAAATGTGCGTTCCGTATTTTGGTCTATCGTCCTCGATCGATATCGCCGTCGCGTCAAAACAGAAGAATGTTTCTCGATAATTCGACAGCGCCCGTAAATTAAACGTTCCAGCCACGTAAATTCTCCGCTGCAAATTATTGCCGCGAATTCCTCAGATTGTTGCACGGATGTGCACGAATAGAAAAATAAAAATAAAATGAAAACTTTCGGGCAGAAATAATTAAAAGTTTGGAATACCAGATAATGCATCGTTCGTTGTAAGCATCGATTATCCAGCGGTGCCTCGATTCATTCCACGGGCTCCACTTTGCTCCGAACGCTGTCAAGTAAAGAACAGTTTTTTTTTCTTTGAAGCTAATTTTTTTTTTCGTAGTAATTGGAATAATTTTTCTGCGAGTTTGTCACTGAACGCTACCATCATTATTTATTTTAGACCATTGAAACAAGGGGTTTTACAATCCCGAAAGGGCGAACGAAAAACATTAGTCTTGAAAAAAAATTGATTGGGCACCCTGAAAATCCCTAAAAAGCACTGTCGAAAATTCGGTCCTAATTGCGTCCGTTTCCTAATTTCGTGATAGGATTTTCCGAGCTATAATTGAGCGGGCTTCTTACTTTACAATTTTCAAAAAAACGTTTGATATTTTGGAAGCTTCCACATCGGCAGAAGCCATATTGTATGGGACAGGAATTGACGATTCGATGTAAGTAATTTTTTAATTAGTATTTCTATACATAAATCAAGTGTAAAATTGAAAAACTCTTTCAGAAATTTTCAAAAATGTATTGCTCAAAAACTATGAATTTTGGCAGAACTTTATAAAGAATACTTTCGTTTTGAAATTGCCCAAAATGGTAAACAAAAATAATTCATCCCGAAAAACTTTAAGTTTTGAAAAATTGTTTTAACAATTAGCTATAAACAATTGAATGCTCGACTTTTCGGCAAAAAATTGTGATATTCGGATTCAGCGGATCAAAAAATATAAAAAAAAGTTTAGCTTCATCCATCGAACGCAAAATTTTACGAACATGTAATACCGTATCCACATCGAAAAACTTTAAACGCGTTTTTCTCGCAACTATGTTGTTCAAGTCGCCGACCACTATAATTCAAAAAGCACTCGATGGATTTTGATTAAATTTGGTGTGCTTATTGATAGCATTAGAAACTAGTATTTAATCGGAGGATTTTCATTTTTGTTGTACATTTCTATTTTTTTAAACAATAAACGAGCGATTTTTTTGTCGAAAATCGAAAGTTATCTGTCAGAAGCCGCCATTTTGTCAATTTTTGAAAAAAAGGTTCGATCAAGGATTAGATTTATTATTAAACTAATGATTTTTTTTTATTTTTGTTTTATTTCCGATGATTCAGTTAAATTTTATGACGGTCACCGCAAACATTACATGCCGAAGGGGGTCCGACAAAGATGGCGATATTTTTATAAATAATCAATATTTTTCTTTGAAAATTTGTACAAGTCAAGTTGAAATATAACACAAAAAGTCTGTGTAACCACTTTTGTAAAACAAACTTAATTACTATAGAAAAAAAATTATTGAAAATGCTCGTTTTTGATGCATGACTGCATCTCACTCCTTAACTATCATCTTCGTCTATAAATAGTGACTCAAGTGAATAAATAATTTTTTAAAAGCATTCCGAGAGTGTATTTATTAAGTGCAACAACTTTTATATCAATATTTATAATATAAACCTATAAAAAAAAGTCCTTTTTTTAGCGTCTAAAGTAAGAAGACCCCTTAAAAATCCAGCACTGCCCACGCATGTACACTCGCAACTTTTTCATTTTTTTTCCGTTCTCTTATTCATCGGTACTCGTATCTCGACGCGTTTCTGACAGGGATGTCGAAGCTTTTCCGGTGATTGGAATTTCACAGGCCAAGGGAACGGCCATAGCTCGAAGCGGCCCAACCCCTTGATCGCCTAATTCCCCAACCCCCAAGGCGCCCAACGCTGTTGCCCCAATAGTGGTAGAATTGAAAGAAGAAACAAAAAAAAAATGGAAAGGTTGGCCTGGCAAGTACTCGAACGCGAGAATGATGCGTTGGCTGAACCTAAAGGGGTTTTCCGATGGATCGATGGCACGGGTTGGCGCGTCAGTTTCTTCCCTTCGACGCCCCCCCCCCCATGCCGAGCCCGCGCCAGTTTTCCTCCGCAATTGCCGTAACTCACTCCCGCCGCTCTCACATCCGGCTCACTGGCGCTAATTTCCAGCGAATAATTTGCTTCATCGATTCCTTTGCCAAGCGCTGCTGATCTGCCCCGTTGCTGTCGAACAAACAACGCGCTACATTCGTAAATTTATCAACGCACGAGGGAAACCGGGAGGAAGGTGTGATGCCTCGTTTCTTAAGGGGGAGATTAACACGGTTGAGCTTTGGTGCTGATTAATCGACCCTGCCATGTCGCTGTCGCCGGTCTTTCTCCACTGGACTAACCTCCTCCGCATTGTCACGACCACGATGTGACGGCAATGGGTCGGCGAGTTTATGGCCGTAGCCGAATATTCCAAACTCTCCGGATCGTCGCCCGAAGTAGATGCTATCAGACCCAAAGTTCCTCGTAATGTTGCTCGTCCCAGGCGTGTTTACTTTTCGCTTGGCATTGAAGGACGCGCTAGATCGTGCCCGAAGTTGACCCCGCCTCGAGTTTGTGCAGTCGCCTAGAATCTTGGTCGTACGGCAATGCGAGGGGCCATGATTAATCCTGTGGAAGATTGACTCCAGTCACCCTATCTAGGAAGTTTGTGCTACGTGGATGGATGATTCGAGGCGGCTTCCGTCGTCCAGGGCACGGCGAGGCTAATAAGTCACGGGGATCGGCATTTAGTGGCAATCTCGGAGTGAGGAAACCAACCCAATAATGGCGGAAATATTGTCTCAACCGTGTGTCGGAAAATCGTTGATCTCGGTCGAAAGGAGGCATGACGCGAGGGGTACGAAGTGGGATGAACGATTGTTTTGTGATGTGTCGCCCTTTGGGGCAATATAGGGTCTTAGACACTTCGTTCGTCAGTACTGTGTGGTCTGAAACTTTGTCTTATAGGGTAGTAGTATTTTTTATACTGTATCATTACTGTACGAAGTTTCAGTACTGCTACGTGCGGTACAGTAATATTAAAGTAACGTACAGTAATAACAGTACAGTAATAGTAAAGTAACGTACAGTAATAACAGTATCGTAACGTAAAGTACTAACAGTACCGTACCGTACAGTAATAACAGTAGAGTAATAATAGTACAGTAACGTACAGTCCAGCAAGGCACAGTTATAACATTACAATAACGATCGGTAATAATGGTAGAGTACCGTACAGTGATAATACGGTAAAGTGCAGTGATACCAGTTTAATAACAGTACAGTAACGTACAGTAAGAACATTGCCCTAATAGTACAGTAATAGGAGTATAGTAACAGTACAGTAACTTACAGTAACGTACAGTAACGTACGGTAGCAACAGTACAGTAACGTACAGTAGCAACAGTACAGTAACGTACCGTAACGTGCAGTAACATACAGTAACGTACAGTAACGTGCAGTAACATACAGTAACGTACAGTAACGTGCAGTAACGTACAGTAACGTACAGAACGTACAGTAACGTACAGTAACGTACAGTACGTACAGTAACGTACAGTAACGTACAGTAACGTACAGTAACGTACAGTAACGTACAGTAACGTACAGTAACGTACAGTAACGTAAAGTAACGTATGGTAACAACAGTACAGTAACGTACGGTAATAACAGTGCAGTAATAGTACACGAACGATCCTTTACTGATACTGTACGTCGTGCGGTACAGTACTGATAGTACAGTAGTAACGTTACTTTACTATTACTGTACGACGGGTAGTATAGTGCCAATAGTGCGGCAACGCAAATGTACAGCAATCAATCGTTTTACAATTATCGTACAGTAACACCAAAGCAACAATGTAGTGTCAAAAACTGGAATTAATTCGGTAGTAAAAAGCGCCGGCAAAAAAAAACAAATAAACTGCACTATAGTTTTCTAACAATTGGTTACCAAACATTTGCATTTGTTTTTTTGAAGGCTTTCCGTTTGACCTCACTTTACCTCATTTCGTACTTCATTTCCACCCTGTGAACAAACTTCAAGGGCATTACTAATTGCCCCGTCAGCTGTTACGGAGGATTCTTTTTTGTCGACCACGGCAGTTGAGATCGTGCAGTAACGAAGTGCGAAACGAGGTGAGCTCCCGTAATTCTCGCCTTGCCTTAATACCCATCGGGTTTTACACGTAATATGCATAAAGCTCGGACACGTGACAATTCGAGGCATGCACATCGTCGCTCTCCAGCATTCACGATTCTACGAGATATACAGAAAAAGCAGTTCGTTTCTTTTTGTTTAGATTTCCATCGGCATGAAAAGAATTTTTTGTTTCGGGATTTTCACGATTTTGATCCGTCCAATTGGATATAATTTTTGGCGACCGATATTTTCTATTATCTTCCGGAAAAAGCACCACCTTGGCTTGGCAGTTTACAAAACTAACACATGACATAGTCGTACAACGGTATATGGACAAAAGAGCCCCTCACCCCCGACGATTTGCTCACACCCTGAACACAAACAGCTTTTCGGCACGCGAATTATTCTCTCGCGCAGTGTATTCATACAGGCAGGTTCATTCGAGCGTTTGCAGTACGTTGGTACAGCGAACCGCAAATTTTGAATGCAACGTTACCAGAAAATTTGTGAAACTGGAAATAATCCCGTTAACGCTTCCCGGCGGACGTTGGAGGAAGAGAAAACAGAACGGTACGGTTCGATTGGTTTTTTCTATGACCGTCGATGCGAGATATCGTAAACGCTTCGAGGGTCGTCCCGGTTCTTCCGATACCTCGTTAGCATCACCTCACTCGCCTTCGGACAGGTAAATAAAAAGTTACATGGGCACTGAGCTGTTGCTGAATAGGGTCGGGATAATCCCACGAGACGGTACATCGTTACTGTATGGTAGCAGTTAGCGTACAGTAATAGTTGCGGTGCAATAATAGTTACCGTTCAGTAATGGTTAGCGTACAGTAATGGTTACCGTACAGTAATGGTTACCGTACAGTAATGGTTATCGTACAGTAATATTTACCGTACAATGATGGTTATCGCACAAGAGTAGTTACCGTACAGTAATAGTTACGGTGAAGTAATAGTTACCGTAATAGTGATAGTACAACCATCCTTAGTGGATCGAAGTGGTGGTCAAGGAAATGTAGCCTCCTTGGTACGCCCGAAGTAACGGTACAGTAACAGAACAATACTGTAAGTACAGAACTACAATGCAACGATGGTGCCTCGAAACCGCCGAAAGCTAACAGTAACAATGCATCATCATATCAGAGCAGTACAGTGACCAGAAGCAGTACAGTAACAGTACAGAAGAAATATCGCGAGTATACAGTAATCGTACAGTAATATTGGAGCAACGATGTCATAAAAGTACACAAGTAGTGCAGTAGCTGCAAGCAGAACATTAACACTGCATACTGAATGTCGCGAGAAATAAAAAGAGTAAGCAAACATTGCGGAGTAATCGTACAGTAACGCTACCATAACGGTACAGAAACGGTACAGTAACTTTAAAAATCCGATAATTGTCTTGATTCAAAAACACTTTTATAGCAGGATAATGTTAGCCACAGTACAATATTCTCTACAGTTTACTACCAGTATAATAACGATTCCACTCGAGTACAGTGGTACGTCGGTCATAGTAACCCATTGCCGTACAGTAATCATACAATAATACTACAATGACACGGTAACAAAACTATACCAGCAGTACACCAACCGGAAAACACGGAAAAAACTGCTAGCGTACAGTAATCAAACACAAGCGTACAGTAACCGTACAGTAATACCACAGTAACCGTACAGTAATACCACAGTAACCGTACAGTAATACTACAGTGAAACTACAGTAACGGAAAATGCTACACCAACAGTCCGAAAAACACGGAGTATCGTCATCCCTCAGGGTTCAGTGTGAGTACAGTAACGTATCCAGTAACTCCACAGTAACAGTACAGTAACACTGAAAAGCAGTATCTATAGAAAATGCAGCCTCCAAGGAGACCAGGACAGTAACGGATACAGTTCGATAACCACACCGACCGTACAGTAACGTCAACGGTACAGTAACAGTTACTCAACACCCACAGCACGTTTCAAATCGTGTAATTCTCATCCCAGCTGTATTACCCTGCCGGTGTACCTTTACACCAACCATTCCGCATTGCAGTAGAATTTCTACGAATTCGCGTATCGATTTGTGCAGAAAAATGTCTGCCTATGCAGTCCATGCTGCATTTTTATTGCAAAGTATATGCAGCGAGGGGTGTATGTGTGAGGTACGTGTTTGTTGGTCCTGTGTCGAGGGCATGTTGCCCTCGATGTATATATTTCCCCGGCAACATGCGTGCGTAGAGTACGTCTTTGAAGAAGTAAATGGACGTCGATGCGCTTCCGGACGGGGGCAGGGGAGGCTGGGTTAGGGAATGGCTGGTTCTGTCTCTTCCCTCTCGTTTGCCAGGGCACATGCACACTGGATATGATATATGACATCGTTTCGAGGGTCTCTCACTCACTTTCTCTCTCCTCCCTATCTCTTTATCTCGTCATCTCTCTCTGTCTCTCTCTCTCTCTCTTCCGCCCAGCCAAACTGTGCACACGTGTGCATTTTGATAGGTGTGTACGTGGGTGGGTGTTCGGTGCGACACTACTAGACTCTTCTCGTTTGCGAGGTCGGCCAGAGGACGTTGCACTCAACTACAGACCAGAAGAGTACACGCTGGCTTTATGTGCTCGAAATACTCTCGCGCTCCAGGATTTCTCTGACTTTGTGGCATGTCGAGCTCTCTTTCTCTCTCCTTCCAGCATCCTACGGTCCCCTCTACCCACCCCTCACCCACTGTCCCTCCTCTCGGCCTTTCATTCCTCTCGTGATTTGCATATGTTCTCCGCATATCCTCACGGTTGCATTCCGATTTTCATCAATTTTTTTTTAATGTTTAATCTCCCGGGTGCGGCACGAGCGCTGAATAGCGCGGCTTTGAATAACAAAAAACTACGCGTCGATTCGAACTTTAAGGGGTCTTCGGACTTTGAACGCTAAAAAAGGATATTTTCGTGAAATTTTCGATAGGTTTATATCATAGGTATTCATATTGAAGTTGTTACACTTAATAAGTATACTTTCGACATACATTTTGAAAAAATTATTCATTTGAGTCACTATTTGTAGACGAGAATGGTAGTTAAAAAAAGTCCTAAAAAATTGTAGGTTTGCGCTGTTAATGAAATCTCGGAGATGGGTCATCCGAAACAAAAAAAATCACACGGTTTTAGATTCAGTATGTTAATGGCTATAGCGCATATCATACGGTTGGCGGACAAAAATGGTGGAAATTTTTCGCAAAACAAAAAAAAACGAATTTTTTTCGCCGTTCTTAGCAAAAATAAATAAAAAATATCCTTGACATGCGCTATAGCTATAGTTGTAAATAATATGTGGTTAATCGATGCCATCAGGATCGGTTCAATAGTTTCGAGGATTTTATCAAGAAGCGGTCAAAAAACGTTGTTTCGAGAAAAACGCGTTTAAAGTTTGCTTGGGTTACTATAAAAACAAAAAGAAATTTTTTAAATTTACTTCGAAAGTGTATGTGCGTGTAACAACTTTTATATCAATATCTATAATATAAACCTATCAAAAAAATCATAAAAAATAGCCTTTTCTTAGCGTCTAAAGTGAGATAACCCCTTAATGGTAAATGTTTACAACCAAAGGAGAAAACCGAACGCACACTGATCGTGGGTAAAATCGACAACAATAACTGCATTACTGTCAATAATTGTCGATCTGTCACCATTGATAATGTTCATTATATTATTATCAATAATCAATAATAATTAACCATATCCCTTTTGGTTTTACGGTGATTCGCGATCGATTTCCATCTTGTACACGACGCAAAATTCCACCCTGTTTTGATTTCAATCGATTAAAATAATTGATGAACTTCCAAAAGTGACTAATTTATTGAAAATTGTTGAAGCACCGTTTAAAAGGTAATTTTTATCGCACAGTCGCCGAGAAAACGCCCGTCTCGAATCAGTCAAGTATTAAGAAGATCTTGCGCAGTAGCAGTAAGATTCGAGGTTCCCTTTCTTGACGTTTCGTCCTTTCTTGCATGCCGCACGTTTCTCCCTCGTTCCCTAGCTCCCCGGAATTGCAGGTTAGTGGGGGGGGGGGGGGGGGGGTAAAAAATTGCATAATTTCAAGGATATAACGTTACGCTGAGTTTCACTTGCAGCCTGCAAGTGCTCTCGAGTTTGGTGAGCCCAGACATTGCTTTCAACTGTTGGGTACATATATATATATATATATATATAGGCAAGATAAGACGCTATTATAGAATTTAATTCGATTATACTTTCTACACTACATTTCTTAGGGTACTTTACAGCACGTTTCTGCAAGTACAAAAACTGTCATAAATTCGATCGAAATTGAATTGCGGTAATTTTAGTGTTGCTAAAAGTCTCACGAAAAATCTTCACTCCACAGACCAACATTGAGCAAACACTCAAATTATTGATCAAATTGTTTTACGTCAGTGGTATATTCGAGTCAATTTTTAATCACGACTTTCGCGATTATCGTGTCAATTTAAGTATTAAACGATTTATATACTGCATTACAGCTGGAATGTAAAAAAAATTAAATGTATTGGTAGATTGCGAGTATCTGCGAAGAAATAAACGTTAGTTTATTCTTTTAGCGAACGTAATTTTTCCAGCATAATGCCTATGGAATTTTCTTTGTCAAGCAGAAAACTATTAACTTTTTTTTCATTTAATTGATATGTGCAAAAAAATTTAATTTACGTTTATTCTTTTAGTGAACCTCATTTTTCCATCGCAATGACCAATTAATTATTGTCTTCAGCAGAAATAAGTTTTTCTTTTGAATCATTGATAATGTATCTACTAAAAAATTAAATGGCCATTCAACGGTCAGATTTACCGTGCGTTTATTTTTTGCACACTTTCACGCAACCTATTACCACAATTAAAAAAGGCGACGTAATTTTGTACCGAAACAAAAATTCAAATTATCATGTCGAGACAGTAAGAATTTTTTGAAAATCGTTGTTACAGAATTTATTTATTTATCGTTCAGCTCATTTTCGAATGTTTCTTATAAAGAAATACGTAATGTTGATTTGGTATTTTCGAAAAATGTGCGATTCTACACCAGGTGGCAATTTTTGGAATCATTTTTAAATGTCGGCATGAAGAATGGGGTCTTTGAAATAATTTGGAAGTTCGAGACCCACAATCTGCGCCGTAGGTTGAGATGTATAAACGTTTATCGATTTGAAAAAAAAAAACAAATAAGAAAAACGACCAAGAAATAGGAACAGAAAAAACACAAAAAAAGGAAGACGAGTTGAAATATGAAATCGATTGTTGTTGGTGTACCGAGGCGCCTTATACGGGCGATGTATCTTTACCGTTGAATTCCCAGCCGAGCGCGCACCACGCGGTATTACAACGTCGATTTTCCGATATCGTATTACCTTCGCGGCCTTTGTCTTCGCCCAGCTTGACTCACCCAGCCACGAAAACATTTCTGTCATTTACTATTATTATTATTATTATTGTTATTATTATTATTATTTAGGCGTGTTTGACGATAAGGAGTAGCACTGTGCCAAGAACTTGTAAATCAAGTCGATATCCCTGTGTCAGGAGAACATGTCGTAGCCAATTAACCGAGAGAGAGAGAGAGAGAGACGAAAAGAGGAAATTAAGCGCGGGGAAAAAAGCCTGACAAGCGAATGGCACCCGTGTGGTGATAAGAGAATTAATTCGCAACAATAAATACGTAAATAATTGACGAACGCTGGGGAGCTTAAAACTTTATTTTCCGAATTGGAAAAATAATTAAAGTAAGGACTTGAGGGCTCCTAGATTGATCTGGGGAAATTTTGTATTCTTCGAAAAATATTACACACCAAACGTAGGTAAGATAATATTTGAAGTAAAGGCAATAAATTGAGGAGCCTGAAACTCATTGAAAAGATGGAATTTCAATTATACGGGTTTACTATAAAGTTATGGTATATGTCTTGGGATAATAAGGTACGAATCATAATATATGATATTTATTCGCGAATCATCGTAGAATTGTGAATAAAAAACGTTTGCCGCAGATTACTGCATGATCATTCATAATTTTAGGACAACAATAATATTGCTTCCTAATATCATGATTGTTATTAATAATAATAATTGCATCATCGTTAATACTTATTACGTTATTAAAAATAATTACTACACTATTATTAATAGTTATAACATTATTATAAATAATTACTACATTATTATCAATAATTATCGATATTTTACCATTGGTAAGGTTCATTATGTTATTATAAACAGTCAATAATTTTAATAAACATACCAGAGTCTTGGTCTTAATAATTTTAAGATAATTCACGATTGCAATCCATCTAAGAAATTCACCATCACGTAAAATTATAGATAGATCGTAGAAACAAACCATCGAATTTTTATGGCAGCCACGGGGGTGTACTTCAGCATTTGTAAATTATCCAACATCATCCTTTATGTAGTCCTCTATTGAATTATCGAGAAGGAAATAATATACTTGCAATGCGTTACCAGCACTGCTGTTCTCCGATGAAAACTTTACCTCGGGGAATTCCCCTAGCCCCCTATAATCCACTGAACTCGTCCTGTTCGACGTTCAATCGCTTTGGATGACCTCCCTGCGCGTTCACCAATCTCCCCTGATACATTTCGGTCATCGAGACGTGACTCGACGATCTTGGGGGTCTTCAACCCTCACATGGGTAGGTTCGCAACTCCTTAATTCCTAGATGGAAGGGTCGAAAATATAATATTTTCTCGTATCGCTGCAGCTCCGAATCGACGTTAGGCTTTCCAGAGAGCTTTAAAGGACACGTAGCATATAGATTCTTCATCGGGATAACAACTGTTACCGTACAGTTATCGTTACTGCAGCCTGGTTATTACTGAAGCCGTTCGAGACCCTGTTTTTCACTGTTACTGCAAAGACACTGGTGATGGACTGGAATCGTTATTGCAACGGTACTAGGTCGCAGAAAATATCCTGATAAGGAACCGTTTTCGAACTGTGTTGCATATCGTACTCTCGAGGTTATTGTACCGGTACTGTAGAGGTTACGATACAGTTACTGTAAAGGTGACTGTATCGTTGCTGTCAAGGTTACTGTGCCATTGCTATGAAGGTCACTGTACCATTACTGTGAAGTTTATGGTAACGTTACTGTGGAGGTTACTGTACCGTTATTGTGGAGGTTACTGTACTGGTACTGTGGAGGTTACCGCACTACTGCTGCGCCGTTACTGTACTGTCATGGTAAAGATGACTGTATCGTTACTGTCAAGCTTATTGTACCATTACTATGGAGGTTACTGTACCGGTACTGTAAAATTTATTGTACCGTTACTGTGGAGGTTACTGTACCGTTACTATGGAGGTTACTGCACTACTTTTGCGCCGTTACTGTACCGTTACTGTAAAGATGACTGTATCGTTACTATCAAGGGTACTGTACTATTGTTGCGCCGTTACTGTATTGTCATTAGGATACGGCTACAACGTAATTGTACTGCTTTGGGCTAACCGTACTACTTGTGTGCCTATATTACAGTTTCATAAGGGCCGTTACTGTGTGGTTACTGTTTCTTACATTTTTTACTTGTATGTTTCCCGTTACTATTCTATTGGCGTAGTTTTATCAACACTGTTACTCTAGCATTACTGTACGATCGCCGTACAAAGTTAGGTTACTGTTCGGTACTCTCGAGGTTACTGTATAGTACGGTGATTCGTTTGTACCGCTACTGCATCGTTAGTGTACGATTACCGTGCTTTTGTTACATTGTGATCGCACTGTTCTTAGTTACTGTCACTACTTGTACGCCTTTATTGCTCTTTTACTGCAGCATTACTATACGATTACCGCAGTGTCTAATTACTGTACACTCACGGTATCCTTTCTGGACCGTTAGTGTACTGTTCTCCGGTACTGCACGACTTGCGTATTTTCATTACCCTGTGCTTCTAAGATTACTGTACGATTACTGAACAACGTTGGGTTACTGTACACAACGGTATCGGAGGTGCATAGTTACCATCGACTGATTACGGGGGTTCGACGGTTTTTGGACGAGGGCGTTTTTTCGGTCTCGGATGAACGTGGAGGAAACAGGAGAAGTTTGGGCTTGTAAAATCGAGTGGAAGGAATGGAACGAATATAAATAGTACGGTGAATAAATGGGATAGCGCATCGAGGGCACGGTAGGAAACGAGGTAGCGTTGAGACGAGCCATAATTCAGGAAAAAGTCTGAACTCTATAGAAATATGGGACCTTCTCCGGGTTGGAGTCGGTTGGACAAACACGGGAGAGGTTTATTCTTTGTTAAGCTCCTTAAGACGTGGAATACTGTCGGCCAGAGAGAAAGAGAGGGAGAGAGAGAGAGAGAGAGAGAGAGAGAGAGAGAGAGAGAGAGAGAGAGGGAGAGAGAGAGAGCCTTGGAGAGAGCTAGCAGCGAGCTTAAATTTGTCTTCTTTCTATTTTCTCTCAAGCACACGGAAAAAAAGCCGTAGCAATTATGCCAGGTATACACTCCTTTAGACAGTTTGTCTTCTTTCTTCCACATGATTCTCGCGCACTTCGCTCCCTGGCCTTTCCTCGCGAGGAAGGAGGCCATGAAATTGTTAACGAAGTCGTTCGTGGCCTCTCAACGGCGCGTCACTGTGTATCTCGCTCACTGAAAAGAAACCGCGACTGAAAGAGTATAATGGGAAGCGTTACCGAAGCCGGGTCATTTCGGGTTTTTTTTTTTCATCTCGACCCGTGAAATTCTCTGGTCCAGGGTCATTCGTATTTTTTCGGGCTGCCAAAGGAGATCTCGATCAAATCCACCTGGATGGAACTACGAACGAGCAGACGAAGGCGTCTTGGAATTCCTGTCGGCTGAAAAAAATGATGTTTCCCGCTGGACAAAAGGAAGGCAGAAAAAAAAGTTTAGCAAGAGATGCAAGAAAGAACACGTAAACGAGGATGCCGGACGTTAAAGCCTGGCTGCTCTTCATTCCCGATCACCTTGGACCTCGGTTTTGCGAAGCGTGACGCCGAAAGACCTGGACGAGTGCCAGAAGAGAGTGCTCGGAACTACGAAGAGAGACAGAGAGAGAGAGAGGTAAAGGGTGGAAGGCGGTTGAGAGAGGTGCGGGGATAAAAAGGCGAGAACGTAAGGAGGGAAAAAAACACACACATGAATGTGTGGTCACGGTAGGGTAGGAAGAAGAATGAAAGGATGAAAGGGAAATATAGTTATGTGTACGAAGGGGATGAATCTTCTCCATTTGCCGAAATCTTTTTCCAGAAGGTAAAGAAACGTTCCACGGTCGAAACCATCGTCAGCCATTTTCTTGCCTTCTCCCGATCTCCTCCAATTGTTCACGTGATCGCTCGTTTTTTTCTCCCTCGACCCTCCCACCAGCGGGCCACTCGCACTCAACTAACTCGCCACCTGAAAGCCTTGAGATGCAGTAAAAATTCGCGCTCACGTACTCGACCACTTTACGCGCGGGAGGAGTACGTGTCAACGTGACACGAATATACGAGAGAAGGGTTAGGAAAAAGGGTGAGCGCCATCAGCGCCCTGAGACATGTACAGCTTCGCCACTTGCTTCCACCCTCAACTCCCCTCCGTAAAGTCCGGACCAGCTTTGAGAAAATTAACGTTACGTGATTCGGGAAAGTGCACATTCGGAGGCTACGGCACCGTTGGGATTCGAGTTTGTTGTTTTTTCTTTCTTCTGCTGGCCAGTTATCCATCCGGGCGATATTTCATCGTGCAGCTCGGGAATCCAATTCCATTTGGTCCCTTTGGTATCACAACTTTACTAACGCATCGATGGTTCTCCGTCTGACGTACGATCAGGCTCATCTGCCCGTTTAGCTCGTTGGATGCCCCCGGAAGCACGAAAAAAGCCGGCGACTGGGTGATCGCCACCATCCGACAGGCTAGTGGTCATGGACGATCAGCTGGAAAGTCATGATGACCAGTTAGCAGATCAGTGATGATGATTGCCCAGTAGGAAAGTGGTGAAGATTATCCAGAAGACTACCTAGCAGGACCATGATCATGATTGCCCAGCTGAAAAGTAGTAATGACCAGGCAGCAGGACAGCGATGATGACTATCCGGCAAGACAATTGGTCCTGGCAATCGTCATAGCTGTCCTACAAGTCCGTGGTCATGGCAATAACTATAGCCATCTAACAAGGCAGTAGTGATTGCCTCGTGGAAAACCGGCAATGACCAACCAGCAGGCGGTGATCAAGTCTACTCAGCAGGAAAGTGGACATGACTACCCAGCAGGAAAGTGGACATGACTACCCAGCAGGAAAGTGATCATGACTACCGAGCAGGTAACTGATCATGACTACCAAACGGGACATTGGTCCTGGAAGTGGTTACGGATTCCCCGTAAGGCTTGGGGTCGTAGCTACCCAGCAGGTCAGCGATCGTATTAACTCAGCAGGACAGTGGTCATCCCGGTGGTCGTGACTACCTCGCAGACCAGTGGTCACGAAGCTCCAGAGCAGTGGTCGCGACGAAGAAAGCGTTTACATCTATCCAGTGGGACAATCATGATCACGAAGCTTTCCCAACCACAACCACGAGGTTCATCCAGTGTTGGAGACTCGTCCGGTCCGACTGTAGAGTATGACCCACCTCCGGTTCCCAATTGATGCGTCATACGCCAGAAACCTTCACTTGATACGGAATGCAGAGTCCTCGGGTGGATGTTTGCCAGGGCATCCGGCATAATCCGATTATTGTTGGGAGAATGTCGCAGGAGAGTTGTTGAACGAACGCGTGTCATTAGATATCCGCGTTCCAAACTACCCTTCAGCCCCCGCTCGGTCCAGGTTGCCGTGTACGTGGGACGATACTTTGTCGACCACAATTGAGGCTACGGGGCTCAATGGCACGGACAGCTGGGCTTGGAGCGTCGCGCTTATAGAATAGACCGGTACAGAACCGACATATGCGCTACTTCAGCCTCGTACCAACCCATGTGTCCAACCAATCCACGAAGGTTGGTAGCTTCCGGGATCCAGAACTATCTAGACTGCTCCCGGAAAACGGTTGACAACGGAAGACCACGATTTATTCGAAACATAGCCGCGTAGGAATCCCATCGAATTCCCTCTACAAAGCCCCGAGCCAATTTCCGAGAATGGTCCATGCGAGGCCAACATTGTCGAGCATTCAAATTCTTTAACGGCATTTCCTTCTCTCTCTTTCTCTCTGTCTCTTTCTCTGTGGTCTGGTACTGCACCACCTAATGCGAGGATTCGATGCTCCCACCCGCAAAGTATAACCACACTGAAGGCAATTAGATTGAGGGATTGATCGATACAGGAATGGCTACCAATTTAGATGTTGCGGAAGTGATGAATTAGCAGTCTCCCGGTTCGTTTCCCAGCGGGATACAGACCTGCGGATATGTACGAAATTCCAATTATAGGAAAGGGCCATGATTGGGCAACCTTGCAGCGGCTTCTTGACTTCCGAGATCAAGGGGCCAAAATGGTCCAGGCGTTATCGAGCCCCAGAACAACGTAGGGCTGATATACGAAGCAACGGCACGTCATGGCTTCGTGAGAAAGCCACAGAACATCACGACCCGATGGTAGAAAGCCCTGGAACATGATCGTTCGATTATTTGGACCTATATACTACAATGGCTTCATGATGTAGGCCCACATAACAGCATGGCTTCATGGTATAAAGCGACAGCACATCACAGTTCCTTTATGTGGAGTTCTGGAATATAATAGGGTCGTCATATGCAGCTAGTAACTATTATGGCTTCATGAAGGGAGTCGTGCAGGATGACTATTACGAAGCGGGTTATATCCAGCCGCTTCCTGAGTCCGTTTCCAATCAGTCAAGCCAAAGATCGTCTTTTGACGGTTTCATGATGAACAGAATAAAAGTCACCAGAGAATGCTGAATCATCTTCGCGTAATCCAAGGCCGTATCGGTGAAAGACTCCACATAGCAGCCGGCAAGTCCATAAAATAAGGGGAGAAAGACCTCGCCATAGATTACCTGGACAATAGACAGGGTATCCACTGGGTTGAATGTTGGCGGTGAACATAAAATCGATCGGCGTGAGTCTTGTATGCATAGACTGGGTCACGTGTTGTGTCCGGACTCAAAGTCGCAGTGAGGCAGGGATGGATCCGTTGTGACGACGTCCTACCACCTACAATGGGGGAGCATCCAAGACCCTCAGGGGATGTTGGTCTGCGCGGCGATTCCCGAAACCCGTGGAGATTCATCCTTTCGGACAACTCTATCAAACCGTCTGGGGGAGGATCAACCGCACACCCAATATGTGGTGGCAGCCGAACGTATGATGCAGGCTGTGTTTGAATGATGGTATCAATTAAACTACGGTGATAGTGCGGTCTTCCTACAACCATCAGGTTTCTTGTGAGAATATCTTCCCAAGCAGCATTGCCTCGTTTGACAAACTCCGTGAAATGGACTGTTCGTCGATGACATGAGGGGAAAAGTGTATGCTGATTTTTTTTCACTTGTGATTGGGGTTTTTCGGTATTGGCTTGGAGGTCCTTCAGCTGTACTGGGGAGGAAATTGGGTGGTGGCAGGTGACCATTTCCTGCGTCAGTTTCATTTCCCTAGACTTGTTTGGGTTACCGCGAATCGGTATTGACTCCTATGGGGAAGGCTGATGACTTGAACAAATGGACTCACCGTTGACGACAGTAAACCAACTTCAGCTGCTGTTCGCACTATGCAGCTATTCGTAAAATTGTGTTTTTGGGTTGCAGGGGTGGACACGGCGTACGATGGTCAGGGATGCTTGGACGGACGACGGTGGGAAAGGCTGGTGGCGGTGGTGGTCCAGGTTGGGCGGATTGTTGGCGATGGCGGTGGCCTTTTCCTGTTTCGTCACGATACTTCCGGGCGCCTCGGCCAATCCAGACGCAAAACGCCTCTACGACGATCTTCTGTCCAACTACAATCGGCTTATACGACCAGTTGGCAATAACAGCGATCGACTTACCGTCAAAATGGGACTGCGACTGTCACAACTCATCGATGTCGTAAGTACTGCATACTTTAACAGCTTTTTTCCACGTTTGTTTTCTTTGCAATTTATCGTTGTCGTTGTTCACCCTTCAAGACAGGTCCTTTTTTTCAAGGATTTCGTGTTTTCCATATTTTTACGCGATTCAATGATCTCATACAATTTAGGTTTGTTCACGTTTCACCCATTATCTCACGTTTTCCAGATCATTTAGATTTCTTGGGGTTTTGACTTTATGGTCGTGAATATTACATTCTTCATTTCGAATCCCTTGGGTCCATGGGGTTTTTCAACTTGACCATTTTTTGTTTCGAATCGAGCGTTATAGAATCGACTCCTTTCTCCTTAAGGGTGAAATAAATCGCGAAAAATTGATACTTCTTGATTGAATTCGTTGATGCGATAACATTGATGAAAAATGTGTAGAACTTTGCAATAAATATTGCGCAGCATTGTTTACAATAGCTGTGCTTCAAAACGAAGGGCTTTCGTGGTTTTTTTGTTTGTTGGTAAATGCTCGTCCACGTAAATAAGCTGGGAAAGCAAGCGTTAAAGTTCACACGACGAGAACGGTTCTCGGTCAGCAAGGGAAAAGTAGTTTCTCGTCAGGTATCGATTTAATCTTCGCAACGCAGCAAGCTCTCCCGGCTGTCCACATGAAGGGAAAAAAAACTACGTGGTGACGGAACAAAGAACGTTGGAGAATAGCAGCGCCACCAAGCAGCTCGCGACAGACAACTTTATTGACAGATGCTCGGAGAGAGGGGCGGGGGGGGGGGGGGAGGAAGAGAGAGAGAGAGAGAGAGAGCAAAACCGACTCGCGCGCTCGTTCGAAACGTTAATGGGTTAAACGACCCAAATCTCGTTCGCGACTATTTTTTTTCTTCTTTCACAAACGAGCTTTATCTCATTTAACGACCGAGATCTCATTAGGGATGGTGCAATCCTCGTACATTGCGCGTCACGTAGCTGTATATCAGTTTCGCAATTCTATGGACTGGAACATCTCCCGATCGAGGAAAAATTGTAGGCGGAATTAAGGGGGACTGCTAGCCTAGAGCCTGAAAACTGTGAATTTCGACCAATTTTTGCGGATGTCCAATTGATAAAATAAAAATGTCACTCATGTAAGATGTGACAACGCATGCGTTGACTTGAAAAATAAAAAGTAAAAAAAAACAACGACTTTAATTTACATACATCCGTTAACATATCAACTGTATTTAATTGACTGTAAAACAACCTTAGATTTCTCAACTAAAAATCTTGAAACTGAGTATAAAAGTGTGAAAATAATTTCACCAATTATCATTGTGCTAAATTAAATACGGTTAATGAAACTGAATTGATCAAATTTATTAAACATTCAAAAAGTTGAGCGCCACAAGCTTTTATTTACAGTCATATATAGGCGAATCGGTGAAAAAAATTATTTTCTACTTTTTAGTACATTAAGGGGGCTTCTTATTTTCGACGCTAAAAGGAAGGCTATTTTCATGAATTTTTTGATAGGTTTCTATTATAGATATTGATATAAAAGTTGTCACACTTAATGCTCTTTCGAGATACATTTTTTTTTTAATTGTATGTATTTCTGTAACCCAAATAAACTTTAAATACGTTTTTTCTCGAAACAACGTTTTTCGACGGCTTATTGATAAAATCTTTGAAACTACTGAACCGATCTTTATGAAATTTTAACCGCGTATTCTTTACAACTATAGCTATAGCGCATATCAATGATTTTTAAATTTTGATCTTTACTAATAATACTAATAATAATAATCGAGTTTTATTTGCATTATTTGCTTTACAAGCTTTTTGCAAAAAAAAATTGATATTTACTATCTTTTTTGCCAAAAACGGTGAAAAAACACTTTTTTTTGTTTTTTTTTCTAAAAATATTCGCTATTTTGTTATTTTTGCATATATAAAGAATCGTTTGATATGTGCTATGGCTATTAACATACTGAATCTAAAACACTTTGATTTTTTGTTTCGGTTGATCCATCTCCGAGATTTCATCACCAGGGGGCAGACCTACATTTTTTAGGAAATTTTTTCAACTAACATTTTCGTCTATAAGTAGTGACTTAAATAAATAATTTTTTTTCAAATGTATTTCGAAAGTGTAGTCATTAAGTGTAACAACTTTTATATCGATATCTATAATGCAAACCGATAAAAAAATTCACGTAAATAGTATTTTTTAGCGTCTAAAGTAAGAAGACCCCTTAAGAAAAAGCTTGTTAAAAAAGATGTTCTTCGAAAAGCAATAATTCCGGTGTTTTTCGAGTGTCCAACTTGCCGCGAAACACCCGGTGTATCAAACAAAATATTCAGCTACGAATATACAACGAGGCAGCTTTTCCCATCGTGGTGGAAAAGATAACGAGTAAAATTTTTGCTCGTTAAGTTTCCCTCCGGTTGTGAGGGCCGTTGGGGCGAGTCTTGCCGGAGATGAGCGCTCGCTGATCGTCTCACTTTTCGGGTAGCGTTTATTACGTGGATAGTGGCGAGGAGGAGTTACTCAACTTACGCTTGTCGGCCGAGAGGCGTCGCGTTTCCAATTTTCTTCCCTCCCGTAACGAACACCTGGAGTGTAGGAGGGCGGCTACCGGTTATGGCCAGTAAATTTATATCAGCGTGAAGTTATATCGCGCTGAGCCGCTGATGAGTTAAGGGGTGAGATGCAGTTAGAATTTTTTTTTAAATCGATTTTTTTATATTTTCTTGAAGTGTGATGTCTGGAAAATATTCCCTGAAAATTTCAAGTCAATCCGATGAATAGTTTACGGGATATCCCACAATTAGTGAAGGGGCGTTGGATCCCCATGACAGGTAGCGGACGGCAGGTGCAAGCAACTGGTTTCGACCCCCCCTATTATTAACGATAATACCCGGGAGGGCAGAATGCTTCGAAGACAACAACAAATTGATATTTTGGAAGCTTCCACATCGGCAGAAGCCCTATTGTATGGGCCAGGAATTGATGATTCGATGTAAGTAATTTTTTAATTAGTATTTCTATACATAAATCAAGTGTAAAATTGAAAAACTCTTTCAGAAATTTTCAAAAATATATTGCTCAAAAACTATGAACTTTGGCAGAACTTTATAAAGAATACTTTCGTTTTGAAATTGCCCAAAATGGTAAACAAAAATAAGTCATCCCGAAAAACTTTAATTTTTGAAAAATTGTTTTAACAATTAGCTATAAACAATTGAATGCTCGACTTTTCGGCAAAAAATTGTGATATTCGGATTCAGCGGATCAAAATATATAAAATAAAGTTTAGCTTCATCCATCGAGCGCAAAATTTTACGAACATATAATACCGTATCCACGTCGAAAAACTTTAAACGCGTTTTTCTCGCAACTATGTTGTTCAAGTCGCCGACCGCTATAATTCAAAAAGCACTCGATGGATTTTGATGAAATTTGGTGTCCTTATTGATAGCATTAGAAACTAGTATTTAATCGGAGGATTTTCATTTTTGTTGAAAATTTCTATTTTTTTAAAACAATAAACGAGCGATTTTTTTGTCGTAAATCGAAAGTTATCTGTCAGAAGCCGCCATTTTGTTAATTTTTTAAAATAAGCTTCGATCAAGGATTAGATTTATTATTAAACCAATGATTTTTTTTATTTTTGTTTTATTTCCGATGATTCAGTTAAATTTTATGACGGTCACCGCAAACATTACATGCCGAAGGGGGTCCGACAAAGATGGCGATATTTTTATATATAATCAATATTTTTCTTTAAAAATATGTACAAGTCAAGTTGAAATATAACACAAAAAGTCTGTGTAACCACTTTTGTAAAACGAACTTAATTACAATAAAAAAAAATTATTGAAAATGCTCGTTTTATCAAGCCTCTGGCTGCATCTCACTCCTCAAAACGGTTTAAAAGCACCGTCTGGGAAGCTGGCGTGCTGCGGGAAAGAAGAATCAAAGATCGTTTGGGTTTAGTTCGTCGGAATTGATAATCCGTTTGATCGGGCAAGCGGAAGTTGGTGTGGGGAGTGCAAACGTTGAGGAAGTCCGTCAGGAGTAGGATGGGGCGAGTTGATGTACATTGGTTCTCGGTTGATAAGCTCCGGATCACATAATACGAGCTCGGACATTGCATGATTGATGAGTTCCCGTTGGGCGATCTACCCCAGGGATTTCTCGTGGTGTAACAACAGTTTTTGTTTCAACGCCCTGAATCACATGTTGCACAAGGTGATACGAGCAATAAGTGGCCCTCGACACGCCACGTACGAGTTATCGGAGCGTAACGCAGAAGGGTCGCGAGCCTTCCCCCGGCGCCCCAGGCGGCCCCAGGCTCCTGGGGGAAAACGTCGAGGTGGAACGAAGAAAGGCGGTGAGGCGTAACATGGATGGGGCAGCAGGTGCGTGAAGTACAAGTTTCCGAGCTTTTGGGTCATTCCATCGGCCTTCATAGGTCAAGGCACAGGCCCCCTCCCCCTCCCCCCGCCGCCGAGTATGTACTTGACTACCGTCGGAAGAGGGATCGCGGGGAAGTGACGTGGGAAGGGAAGAAAATGGAGTGGACACTATCGGAACACCCCAGGAGGGAACGAACGTGAAGTCCGTTGGCCTTTGTCTATTTATGAAGGCAGTCCCTCGAGTCGATCGCCTCGATGGGAACTCGAGCCAACCGATCATCCCAAGTTCGCTGTGCTTCGAATCCGTCTTCCTGCAAAATGGGCAGAAAGTTGGATGGAAAATGGAACCTCGAAACAGATGGAAGGAATCTTTATGATCCGTCGGATTCAGTTGGAACGGACTTGAAGACCTCATTGAAGATGACGTAGAACGTCATCGACGATGTTGACGGAGCTGTCAGCGGAATCAAGTTAGTTAACCGGAGTTATGCAGGTCCGATCTTTGATCAGATCTATCACGAGCTTGAAGGACCCATCAAGGTCTGATGGCCGAGACATGATCAGCTATTGTCATGTCATGTGGAAGTTGCCATCAACGTCTGATCCATGATTCCATCCATGATGAGATGAGATACGATGGCCTATGGGTGAGATCAGCTCGAAGGCACCATCAACGTCGCAGATTCGGGTGCCTAAGTGCCCTAACATTGATCGTTTACCCTGAAACAGCCACCCGAACTCCGCGGGCCATTCAACAGCTTTGACGTTCAACAGAGTTCACTGGCTTCCGGTTGACAATCCGCTGCACATCACTAATCCGCCACTGATCAATTCGGACCCACTACGTTCCTCATTCGACACCACAAAATTGCCACCTCACTCGAACCAGGGGATGATTGGCATCGCTGGAGGCTGGTCACGCCCGATTATTCTCTCAGCCGCATGGAAGAAGATCCGAGCCGAATGGCCGAAAAAAAAAACAACTCGACAAAGACCGCACTGGACGACGGCTCATGCGGTGGAAAGTTTTTCGTCGCCGCAAAGTCGACCGAGTTTCGGCGAAATCCGATTCGAACAAGTTGACGGAAAGTTTCACCGTCTCGGAGACCAGGTGCTGGGGGGCTGGGGGAACTGGGGGCTGGGGGGAACTAGGGGGCTGGGGGGAACTGGGGGGGCTGGGGGGAACTGGGGGGGCTGGGGGGAACTGGGGGAGCTGGGGGAACTGGGGGGCTGGGGGAACTGGGGGGCTGGGGGAACTGGGGGGCTGGGGGAACTGGGGGCTGGGGGAACTGGGGGCTGGGGGAACTGGGGGCTGGGGGAACTGGGGGCTGGGGGAACTGGGGGCTGGGGGAACTGGGGGCTGGGGGAACTGGTGGCTGGGGGGGCTGGGGGAACTGGGGGGCTGGGGGAACTGGGGGAACTCGGGGCTGGGGGAACTGGGGGCTGAGGGAACTGGGGGCTGTGGAAACTGGGGGCTGGGGGAACTGGGGGAACTGGGGGGGACTGGAACTCTTAACTTTCGTGGTAGTTTCGGTCATGGCTTTGGAGGACCTTTTTGGGAGTTGTGTCAATTCCTGGTCGACTAGATCCTTGCAGGGGTTTTGGGTTTAGTTGGGTGGTTCCGGTCGCACGACCAACCGCCAGAGGATCGTTCGCGATGGCGGTACAACACTGACCGGACTGATCGGAAGTTCGGGCTGTGGCAAGTTACAGTGGCATTGGCCACACGTTGTGCCCGATGCCAGGAGGCCAAAGGGGAGCCTGGGCAGTTGTACGTCTGGGTTTTCCCCAGTTCCCCCAACGTCGTGTATCCCGGAGGGACTTTGAACAAGCTGCCAATGAACTGTGGCCGCGTAACGATTTTTGATTTCCCTTGCTTCTTCCATCCAACTAATCGACGCCTGCGACACACGCGTTGAGCAGCACCGGCCCGGGCTGATACTCGGATGGGTGAGTGTTCTGCAGGGCGGTGTTTTACACGTCTATGACGTGCTGGAATAATCCACCCACGTTTTTCACTCAATCCGATGGATAACTTTTCTCTCGCGGGACGAAAACTTCAAACCGGAATCGAAGCGACCGGAAATTGTTTTTTGACGCCTCGAAAAAAGAATGTTCACTTCTTCGGGACTGACGCGTGCACCGATGAACTTAAGGGTGAAATAATATTTTTGTCTCGTCGAAAATAACTTGCACCAGGCCTCGCGATGCCTTCTGGAAATTCAGTTGGGTTTCAAATGAATTAGATCAAGTTAAATGGGAATTCAGCTCCATGAAATTTCGGCTGGAAACTTCCCAGGTAAGTTTGCACAGTTACTCGCGTGTAGGTTAGGGTGAGCAGGGGGGGGGGGCGCTGCCAGAGGGCGCTGCTACTGATCCCTAGGAAAGGTCGTCCAGCTCGGCTCTCATAAAGCCGAGTACGTCGAAAAGCTCGACTGAATGAAGAAGGCTAATGCAAATTCTCTCCGGCTATGAAACAGAGTGAAAGATTAAGAAAAATGGAGGATAAAAAATGTATATATATATATGACGCGTAAGGAGAAGCTCATTCATTTGCTAATGAAATTTACAAAAATAGTCCAGGGTGTGCCTGAGATCCGATGAACGATCTCCCTCTCATTGTAATTATTCGCTCCCCCTTCGCTGGATTTTTTACCTTATCGAGTTCGAGACTGTCCTTATTGTCCTTAAAAAAATCGAAAAAATCGAAAGAACAATTTAATCGTAGTTTGATAACCTGGTGAATATTCATCATTAGCTTCGGAATCATATTTTGATAATGAATCGAACATTATTTCGACATGAAAAAAAAACCAGAATCCTCAGCTCTTTTACGAAGTAATAAAAATCGTCTCCGTATAAAACTTGAATATATAGTGCAATAAAAATGTATCGTAATAAAAATGATATCCCTATAAAACTTGAATATGTCTTGTAATAATAACGTTCGTTCGTTGACTTTAAAAAATCAACATAAAGAAAAGGTCCGAGGTAAAGTACCATATTTTTTGGTACTGACCATTCGCGATTTGAAAAAGGTGGTTCAAGAAAGATTTTCTTTTGTGCTCGAAGCTTTCCGTTCACTTTGAGCTACGCTGATTTTTCCCCCGCATACAGAGTAATAGTGCATTCATTTGACAGGCCCAACTGTTCACCTTTTTCCAAACGAAAAAAAAGCAAAAAGGGAATTAATTTTTTTGTGCATTAAACATTATTTGCGAATGAAGGGAGTTTTTTTTTGCGAATTACAAAAAAAAAGTTTTTCAACATAAATATCTTCTATTATTTCCTTGACATTAAAAAAGCAAAAAAGAACTGAATTTTTTTGTGCATTAAAAATTATTTGTAAATAGAGAGCGATTTTTTGCGAATTAAGAAACATTATAAAAGTTTTTCAACATAAATATTTTATATTATTTCTACGATAAATTTTGTTTTTCTCCGATCAGCAAAAAACTGTTGTCAATGTATGCCCGAAAATTAGAAGAAAGTTCGCAAAGTGTTTGCATCACTTTGTCGGACCAAAAACTGCCGTGACTACTTGAGCTGTACTACTTGCCTTGCCGTTCGCATTTTTTGGCTTCCCTTTGCACCCACGTCGTAGCTCAATCATTGCACAATTCCTAATCCCTGGTAAAAATCGCTCTCAGTTTTTATCGAATACGACGAATTGCAAAAATTACCGCACGTTCCTCGTGCACCAGTCATTTTTAGAATTGATTGCATTTTTTGCCCTCGCTCTCTGGCCGGTCAGAATTATCGATATCCTTGCGAATCTCAGAGCTGTACGCGACGGGGAACACTGACCAGCCGATGAAAAGCATAGACGTTAAAAGCGTCCGAGAAACGGGGGCAAATCCGAATTGACGATTGAAATAGAATCTGATTGGTTCGCAGATTGAATTCACGATTCGTTGCTCAACAGAGACTCCGCGGTATTTAAATAGCGACCCCCTCGCCCCTTCGCGGCCTCTGAATCTCCCAATTATATTTGTACATGAGGATCGATCGATGGAGTCCAATTATAAGAGTGCAAAAAAATCAACTTTTTCATCAATCTCATTTCTGGCTACCTCTCTAGTACGAGGAACATTTTTTAAGGGGATGCTTATTGAAGTCTATTGTTCCCTGACTTTAAAACAATATTCGTATTTCTCGATACTGCAGAAACAAAAAATAGATGAAAAAATCCTAAAAATATCCAATTAACATCACGGTGTATCATAGGGCATTTAAAAAAAATGCTTCATATTAAGGGGTCTTCTCACATTAGACGCTAAAATTGAAATTTTCGTGGTTTTTTTTATAGCTTGTATTATAGATGTTGATGAAAAAGTTATTACACTTAATACATACACTTTGGAAATACATTTAAAAAATGTTTTATGTATTTATGTAACCCAAACAAACGTTAAACGCGTTTTTCTCGAACCACCGTTTTTCGATGGCTTGTTGATAAAATCTTCGAAACTACTGAACCAATCCTCTGAAATTTTAACCACATATTCTTTACAACTATAGCCTCAGCGCATATCGAGGATTTTTTGAAAATTTCATACTAATTTTTTTTTACCTAAACGGTGAAAAAACAATTTTTTAAGGACATTTTTCTCACTACCATTTTTGTATACAAATAGAGACTTGAATAAATAAAAAAATCATTGTATTTCGAGAGTGTATTTATTAAGTGTAACAACTATTATATCAATATCATCAAATATTGCCAGATTAAATAAATTTTGTAAATAAAAAATAAAACAATAGAAATAAAAAAAACAGATTTTTGTTTTCGTCGTCTCGCAATGAAGTAAATAATGAATTGCACTTGGAGTGCCCAGTCTGGCTGCTTCGAGACAATGATAATCGCCAAAGACAGCTAGATGAACGAGGAGAAATTAAAGCTTATGAGAAAATGAGTGAATGTGAAAGGACAACGAAGGAGAAACATACATACATGTATACGTATATATGGGGATATCAAAGTGAGTTGAAAGGAGCGTGAAAGGGACTCGGGGCTGTCAGATGACGTCCGACGCAATTAAAAGTTTTCCACTTGCCGCGTTTTACTTCGCTTTGATCTTCGAATCGAAAGAGTTTGAGATACGATTGACTCGAGCTTTTTTCCCACCAGCTTTTCTGCCAGCTCTCCTGAAAATTATTTTGCCTCGGAGCTCCCGAAGACTTGGGAGTTTTCTTCGTCAGACAAAATGAAGTTATTTTTTCTCTCCGACTGAGAGAGCGACGGAGATGATAAAAGAGATTTTAAATAACTAGCTACCGAAAATCACGTTGCACGAAAATTGTCAAGTTTTTATGTCAGTTTGAAATTAAACCTGAAAAATACATTTGTGACCTTAAATTGTATGTCCACATAATTATTAGTCGTATTTACTACAGAAATATGTAATCCTTAAGGAGGCCCAATATTTCAAAGCATTTCCACATTTTTCAATTCAACTGAGAGATCTTTTGGAAATATTATTATTTAATAACATCGTTACTAATTCTAATGGTCGGTAATAGTGTAATAATTACGATCTGTTTTTTTTTTTTCGTAAAAACTGTGTCGTTCTTGAATTCCAAAACTTACGAATTATTTTCAAAATGTTTTCTCCGTTTTCTTTTTTAAATTCTTTTTTATGTTTTGAAATATTCTAATGCATTTGAATTTTTGTTAAATATTTTCATAAATGTTTATTCCATGAGATATTACAATGAATGTTGAAGTAAATTCTAGATTCCATTGTACGGGGTCTTTCACCCATTACTTTTCTACCGCGTTCCACCACTTGTTCCCGATTACAATAAATGTTTATTTTCATTGATAATTTTAATGAATTTTTCTTTTCATTAAATGTTTCGATGAATTTTTCTTTTTATCAAATGTTTCAAGGAATGTTTATTATTATCCAATAGTCCGACGAATTTTTATTATTATTGAATATCGCAATCAATTTTTATTTTTATTGAATGTTTATTTTTACCAAGTATTCCGATAATTTTTTTCTATTCCCTTGCTCCCTATTTTTAAAGTTTTGACTTTCGTATTTCGAACCCTCGGTGTATTGCGGTTCCCTGTCATCGGGGCGAATAAATGACTTGGGCTACTAACCTTTCGGAAGTCTTGGCTGTGACGTCAACGAAGTCTAAGTCGAAAGTGGAGACGTGGACAGCTCGAGGGGCTGCTAACCGATCTCGGAACGACTGTTCCGCCGCGAATAATTGCTCGCATTAGGATTAATTGCTCGAGGCACTTTGTTCCATCGCTGCTTGGTTGCTTCGTTACTCCGAAGATCGTGCACATGCCCTAATTCATTTTGCCAAGTGTCAGCCAAGTTTGTGTCTGAAAGACACAAATCTATTCATATAGTATATTATATCATATAATATTATTATAATATTATTGATATTTATATTATAACATGTTAAGAAAAATCTGTTCGTATTTATATTTTCTACGATGCGGAAAAATGAATTTTCATTGCGAAGAATTTTTTAATGTCAGAGCAACTAAAGATCGTACGGAGAAGTAAAAAGCTTCAAATTTATAAATGAATTCGAAAAACTCGAAAATATTTATACTCGGAAGAAGAGGCTTCGTAAAATTAAAATATCAATTAAAAATAGGTTTCATTTTTTTAGTTAGACTCCTTAATAATAGAGGAAATTAAAATGACATGGTAATTATTACTGATTATTAATATTTACATTTTTCACGGTGCAGAAAAAAAATCTTCGGTACACAAAATGTTGTAAGGCATGGGATAATAAAGAATGTTATATACAGAAAGAATAAAAAACCTTTAAGTTCATGAAGAAACATAAAATATTTGAGAACTGCAATTAAAGAAAGAGGCATCTTAAAATACGAAGGACTTTTCGAAATACGCCCAAATAACGACTGCAAATTATATTAATATAATACTATTATTATATTTATGAATTAATAATTTTATTATAAATTAATACAAATTAGATCAATAAATTAATTGATACATTATAGATTATATCAATATAATGAACTATAATACAACTATATTGATCTAATTACTATGAATATCTATCATTATTAATAAAGCGCCTCAAGTAATACAATCATAATTCATAACATTCCTACGAAACTCACCCTGACGTCTAAACCTCTTCAGAAATTCTAAATTTTTCCAAAACTCCTGATTCCGAAAACTCGTGCATGAAAAACAAATGAAAAAGATCCTGATTTCGGAAAGAATCATAAATTTCCTCGAAAAGCGATTGCGCAAGTTTTATTTGTTTTAATAAATAAAATGGGCCATAAGTGATCAATTTGAGTGGATAAATAAGCGAAACTCAAACTGCAAAAAAACAAAATTCCCATTTGTATAATAATTTCCAAAATAATAATTTCCTCTTATAAATTAAAAATTCCTTTGAGCATGGAAAACCGAAAATTGATAAAATTCGGTTTCAAAAAGAAACAGTAGATTGAAAAGAGTTGTGCGAGGACCTCGGGGTAATTAAAAAAAAAAAAAAAAAAAAAAAAAAGCCAGACTCATTTTTATTCCACCCTTTGCGCGCTTCTACTTCCGCGTCCTCAGCTATCGATCCGTTTCACGTCCCCGCTAGACTTTGGGCGTCTGCGGTCAAGAGGAACGGTCAAATGATTTTTGCCTACGTCGGGGAAAAAAAGGCGCCACCCCTTGACGCGAGCGTTGCGGTGGCCAGGAGCAGTTGCGATTCCACCACGAACACGAGAACGAGAAAACGAGAAAATAACGCGAAAAGTGCTGTCCTCTCGCTCTCCGATCGTGGTGACGGTTGTTGCAGCAGCTGGAGTTTTTTCGCCCCCATCCCCTAACGGCCCCGTTGGGACTTTGGGCGAGAAAACTTGGAATACTTTTCGCTGACGAGGCATTCAAAAATTGCTCACCTTAAGGATTGTTCTATCACGTCACGATGGCGAAGAGAATATTCCCTGGAAAGACATCTCAGATCCATTCCCATTCAATTTTTATTTCGGCCAGAGCAACCCCTTAAGGAAATAAAAATGAGAGGGACCCACCGTGCCATTTTCTTAACTCCAGCTCTTTTTTTTCCCACTCTGATCAAATACAGTCTCAAAAGAAAAACGTCTCTGGCTGGAATCGTTGAGGCCTTAGGCCACAGTAACGGGTATAAAATCATGTGCGAATTTAACATTTTTTTTTCGTATGAAAAAGTGATTCACTCATAAAATTAATTACACATCTGTTTAGTATGAATATTAAGCTGTTAGAGTTTTTTTTTCTATGTACAAAAAGGCCGGCTACTAATACTTTCTTTTGTTATGTTTTTTTTAGGCGCTTCGCGGCGTGACATTTAGCATCCACATTTTTTGACCTAGAACAAAAAACGAAAATTCTCGTCGATCTACATTAGAGTACCTAGAGAAGTACGTAGGGAATTAAAAAAATCCTGTTTATTCAAAAGTTGTAGGTATTTGAACTTAAGGGTGTTGAGTCCCTATGAAACATGTTAATGTTAATTGTTCAATAACGAGCTTCCTAATTGTCGTGAAATTTTTACACGACCTCTGAACTACTTCATACAAAAACGTACCAAACTTTCAGAATTTTATTATCTATTGCGATTTGGGACTCAACATCCTTAAGAAATGATTTTTCAGTGAAAAATTTCGTTACAACTGCTCATAAAATGAAAAGTTTTCAATTAATCAGAAATTCCGTACGTATTACTTCTCTGTGAAATGCAATTAGGAACATAACTTTTAAATTCGAAGTAAATCGAGTGAAAATTGTTGAAGTTATTTGTCACGCCAATTGGAAAAAGCTGTTTCGAGAAGTTTCGAGCAGTCGGCCATTTTGTACATCGAAAAAAAATTCTAACAGCTTCGTATTCATACTAAATAGATATTTAATTAATTTTATGAGTGAATTACTTTTTCATACGAAAAAAAAATGGTCAAATTCGCACATGATTTTATACCCGTTACTGTGGCCTAAGGCCTTAATTACCTTTTTTTTTTTAATTCACCGGAATTTTCGAAAAAGTGATAATCGTAGATCCCTCGAAGCGAGATTAAATTCGTTTGAGAGAGGATCGAGTGAAAAAAAAAAATTGCCACGGCATCGGACAGGCAGTCTCGAACCCTCGAGATTTTTTGCTGAGCGTAGAGAGCACGCGAGAGTTCGGAGTAGAGAAGAAAAAGGGAATGAGGATCCATGCTGTCGTACCTTTTCAGACGAAACGATAGAGCAAAACCGCAGCAATTGAAAGAGGCAAGACAGAGACAGAGAGAGAGAGAGAGAGGTAGGAAGGAACAAGTTGACGAACATTGGCCCTCGAGCTGGTGGTCAGCGACGCTCGTGGACCATTTTGCATTGACGTGAAAGGAAAAAGAAGTCGCGAGCAGGAAAAAAGCCGAGTGCAACGAGCTCATGAATGCATGGCAAGGGGGAATGGGGGGGGGGGGGTAGAGCAGGATCCGTTGGATGGCACGCCGTCCATCTCTGGTTCCACTGGACCAAGTCTTGGTGCCATACACGTGTATATATTCATGGAGGAGTGAGAGTGAGTGGCCTATGTGTGATCAAAATCCATTCGAGGCGAGCGGATCCCTAGCAGGGTGGTTCGCTCTAATTCGGACGGAAATCGATCCAACCACATTCCAGATGTGCCCCTTCGTCGGGGCAGCTCCGTATACTCGAACCGATCTACCTGAGTAGACAGCACCCGGAGATTGCCAGAGGAAGAAATTGCCGCAAAAAGGTGGCGGAATGAGGGGAGGCAAAAAATACGTCAAAATGGATAGAGGGTTGAAGGGGTGGAAAATGTTGGAGGAACGGGAAGGATCCAACCCTCAGAAAAGCTGTCCAGGCTGGAGGGCCAGTCATCTACTGATCGTGATGATCCATGGAGGACGTCATCGTTAGAGGTAGAAGTTCGCTGGACGGAGGGACAGAGGAAAGGGAAGCCTCAAGGGTGCAGGGCTGGGCCCCACTGCAAGACTAGTGTCCAATCCTCAAGACCAACCGTCCAACCTTGAAGGCCTACTGGTCTACTGATCCTGACGATTCATTGAGGAGAATCAATAATTCGTCATTGGTGCATCAACGAAGGCAGAAGTTCTTCTGGCTGTCATTTGGAAACTTTTCCCTCAATGAAAGACTCCAACAGGTCATCGAGGACATGTCCCTAACGTTTGCCGTATGCTCGAAAGGGTTACGCGCTGTAACTTGAGCAGAAGCCTGTTAAAATGGATGCTGGGAATAGTCACTGGATCCGGGGAAAAAGAGAGCGAGATGCGAGTCCTTGCCGGCTAGTTGCGTTATCTGCCAGGAGTTTGAGGATTCCAGGCACGAAACAGCAAAGCGAGAGAATCACCACCAGCAAGGCTACCGTAGCAGATCAGAACGTTGAATGTTGGGCGGACCTCCTTCCGTCTCGCTCTGACCAACGTCAGACACGCGGCTTTGATCTCGGTTACTCGAGAGCCGGAAATTCCACACGTTCCTCCGAGGCTTGACATCAACGGGCCGCACGTAGCCAAGTAATTCCACGAAACTGAGATGAGTTTTTCCGCTGCGATGCCCCGGAGAATGATAACCGAGTCCATTCTCCTCAATTGATGAACCCTTGAGTGTTTACACGCAGGGTTGATGGTGATGCGATTGAGGCAAATGACGTTGAGTCTTACTTAATTGGCAGTCCATTTTGAACTTCAGATGTAGATTGACCTTCCAATTTAAACATCTGCTCTTGATCAATCGAGACCGTAGATGGCCATCGGGCCAGAGTCAGGTTCAAGTTGCGCCTCATTGGCGGCCCAGCATAAAGTTTAGGTTACACTTGGGTAGGGAGAGCTGGGCCACCATGATCGCCAACTCATCCTGGCAACAAAGAAGCCTTTTTATTATCACATTCAGAATGTTCGAGTTACTTCTTGAGGATGATGACTTTAGGAATCCTGCTGGTCCAGCCTTTTTTTGGCACGACGGATTCATTGACACCCATCTCGACCCGGGGTTACACTTTAGACGATCAGATTCGTCCTAAGAATGTACACGTGTTGCCCAGATCACTATTCCGGAGCTTCTTTCCTCAGGAATTGTAGCAATGATGTTCGCCAGTTCATCAGCGACAGAAAGGCGACCCTCATCGATTCCAGGCACGTGAGCTGCTCAACGTCGATACAAGGGTCGTTCGTTCCGGAATCAAATTGCAGTAAGGTGCCAAAACGGCACTTCGCCATCAGCCAGTTCCAATGCACACGGCATGCGGCTCTCAGGCATCCCTAATGACGTAGGCCATCAACATCGGTGGCTCGTTAGTTGCGACATTTTGGTTCCTACAGATATGGGCCTTAACAGGGCGCGGTTGGACCGATGATGGGGTTTATGGTACGCATTTCTGTAGCAAGGACTCTTGATAGGTGGGAAGGGCATGTCTTCCGTGTGGAGAAAGTAACATCAAGGTGAGTGTAAGCCTGCCAAGCCTGGTCGTGTTATCGGCCTCGCTAGTTTCACGGGTACTTCAACACGCGACACCTTTGCCACCTCTTCCCATAACCACAGAAAGCACCACGCTCTTCAGGGTGTTTCCCTAGCGGACCGATTCATCCCTCTGTTCTTCGCCAACATCCAATTTCCATAGCATTAGGTTTCTTACATACGTAAACGGGCTCTTGGAGTCGTGCCTTTGTCGACGGGTTGTGGAGCAGGGAGCTCCCTTGGATGGCGTCGCTACGCTTCGCGGATAACAAGCAGTCAACCTTCCCTCTGCCATGTAGGGAGTATCAGGGGGGGTTGTCGCGTCTTATCATGCAGCCAGCACACTTCGTGACGGAACTACAACTTGCTGCTTCGTCCCTTTGGAAATGAGATCACGGAGAAAGGAAACAGGCTTTTTAAACAACCGACCCCAAAATCTACCGCAATACTTTAAGAGGCTAAACTCTGCTGACATTCCAAATATTGGCGGAACATTTCGCGGAATTAATTACGGCAAAACGGCCGCTGAAAAATAAGACAAACAAATGTGGAATATTTGTGAACTTCATTGGCGAATCCGAAAGTCCTTTTTCCTCGGCCTCCCATCGGATTTCGTAGCGAGGCACTTGTCAAGCAGCGTAACAAGCAGCGGACACAGCCAATCGTCAATAACGATGCGCCTTCCACTCGTGGCTCCTTCGACGATATTCATGCTCGTCCACTCCAACGCTAATTCGTATTTATACCAACGGAATGGAATGGAACGTAACCTCATCCGTTGTGCCTGGGCGCTATCGAGGGCCTATTGTACCCCATCGAGGACCACTAGTGTTAAAGGTCACCGCACGTCTTCAGGGCGGTTGGAAGGTCCTTCGGGAAGGCCTTCGGAAGGTTCTGTGTAGAAGTTCGTGAAAATGTAAACAATCTCTAGAACGTCCAAATAACTTGTTATAACATGTCATAACTTGTCTTATCTTGTTATAACTTGTCTTGTCTTGTCATAACGTGTGATAACGTGTCTTGTCATGTCTTGCCATGTCTGGTCATGTCTTGTCATGTCTTGTCACGTCTTGTCATGTCTTGTCATGTCTTGTCATGTCTTGCCATGTCTCGTCATGTCTTGTCGTGTCTTGTCATGTCTTGTCATGTCTTGTTATGTCTTGTCATGTCTTGTTGTGTCTTGTCATGTCTTGTCATGTCTTGCCATGTCTTGTCGTGTCTTGTCATGTCTTGTCATGTCTCGTCATGCCTTGTCGTGTCTTGTCATGTCTTGCCATGTCTTGTCATATCTTGTCATGTCTTGTCATGTCTTGTCATGTCTTGTCATGTCTTGACATGGCTTGTCATGTCTTGTCATATCTTGTCATGTCTTGTCATGTCTTGTCATGTCTTGCCATGTCTTGTCATGTCTTGTCCTGTCTTGTCATTTCTTGTCATTTCTTGTCATGTCTTGTCATAACTTGTAACATAATATAACATGTCATGTCTTGTCATAACTTGTCATAACTTATTATAACTTGTCTTGTCATAACTTGTCATAAATTGAAACAAGTTCAAACAAGTTTAAATAAGTCCAAACATGTTCAAATAAGTCCAAACAACTTCAAATAAGACGAAACCAGTTCAAATAAGTCCAAACAAGACGAAACAAATTTCCGCGAGAAAAAAAACCGCACAAGATCAAGCCGCAATAAATAGTAAAAGCTCGATGTGTCGCGTGCAATTTCCGTACTGCATTGTTAGTGCCATCGTCGCCGATAATTTCCACGGGTGAACACCTCGCCCGACCAGATCCATAGTACATACGTCGATAAGCACCCCAACCCAAACACACGAAGACTCCTTTGGCGAACGTGACTCCGAGGGTCCGTTAACGCGAAACTGATTAGGTCTATACGATGGGGGCGTTAGTCTCGTATTGATGATTCGCAACCATGGAATTGACTCGCTCGTCGAGATACCGTATCGAGAGCTGGAGCTGGAGGGAACGGTACGGCCAACCTCGGACCTTCAACGACCCTTCCTAGGGTGAAACAACTCTGGCTGTGTCTGGGCGTGCGCTCAGGTATAGCCACAGGGCGCACGTTCACGGGGCGAAATTGATAGCCTCACCACCACCCCCAAGACAAGGGTGAATGAGGATGGCTGCAATGCAGGTCGGATTGCTATTCCCCTTTAGTCTTCGTTGATTCGCCGGGTGTCTCTCACCCTACCTGGGTGTTCCAAACGGCCCAAATGAGGGTACGAACGTAGCCGCCCTTAGCGTCAATATTATGCAGGTGCAGTCAGTTGCAGGCTTGGTGTGAAATCGTCAATGTAGCGAGGCTATCCACTTCAGCTGTATGGTAGATGCTATTCACGATGGGCTTTCCCGTACGAAGGGTATAGGCAAAAATAAAGTATCTTTGACACGATGGACGTTCGTATTGAGTCCATGAGAGTTTAATTTTAATTTCGAATCCTATTGTATTTTATTCAGGTGGAATGTTAAATTAATCAGGTGTTAGAATTCAAATAGTGGTAATTCAGTTTTATGCGAATGGGTGAGGTCAGACGCTTATTAATTTCATTGCTACATTATTCTACGCTAGTTTTAACCTACTTAATAGGTAGTTAATCATTGATTGAATTTTTGGAATATTATTTGTAACATTTAAACATACGCACACTATATAGGATCTTCGTGAAATAATAAATGAAATTGATTATATTCTTTTTTCAACATTGTTTGGCAATTATCCGATGATCGAAAGTTCTGCAATTATCTGAAGTGTCCAAAAAGTGACGTCTAAAAGGAAAATCGAGATGCCTCGCATCTATCCGAATCAGCGCCACGTTGTACGATCTTTTTTAGTTTTTGGAAGAAAAACATTCAGGACATACAGGACAGGTTTTTTTCTCTTCGTGTATGAACTTTCCTCTTAAAAGTTTTCAAAAGCCATTGGGAGTCATTTAGACCATTATAAGTATTTTTTTTAAATCTGAACTTTAGTGACTGATCATCTCAAACCAATTTTTTAAACTGTTGATCAAAATTTACGGAATTTATGTTAGCGTTGAGTTAGTCGTTTATTGGTAGCTTGACGCGCTTGAAGTGCACACACAAGAGTGACAAAAAAATTGTTTTTCTATAGTTAAAAAAGACCGTGGAACATACGTCGGAGTGATTCGGATAGGTGATTGATACGAGGCATCAAGATTTTCCCTTTGGACGTCACTTTTGCCCATCCTGCATACCCATACACACACATTTTTACGTTTCTGCATACGTACATCAAAAGCGAATGAAACGCAGGGCTTTGGCATGGCCTCGGGTGATACGGAGCCTCCATCCCCTCATTCACTCACTCGATACTATTGGGGGTCTTGCACAGTCGTTACCGATGCACCGGATATTCGTTCACGGTGGAGGATAATCCTTGCCTATTTTTTTTTCTTTCTCTCTTTGCTTTTCTTCTCGCCGGGATTTTTTGTCTTATTCGACCGCTCTTCCCAGCTGTTTTTCTAGCGAATTCGTTCGCTTTACGAGATACTCGCGGATAGCTTTCCTGTATTTAAGTACCCGTATCATTTTTACTTCACGTTTTCAATTCTTCCCTCGTTTCTGCCTTGTGCCTCTTTCGCCTCGGTTTTACCCTTTGCTCGAATGTTTTTACCGTTGCGACCCGGGAAATTTTTAGAACGTTCCTTTTTATTCCGCTTTTTGTCAAAGCCCTTCGACGAACCTTCGTTGCTAAATTTATGCCGAAGTAAATTTTTATCACTCACTTGTCACGAGTTTCTTCGTTGGCTTTTTCCCTTCCAAGCGTTTTAAGGCAGGCGGCATTTTTTGACCGATCACTATTTTTCTGAACTGTTTTCAAGTTTTAATCGAACTCAAGGCGAACTGTGCTTTTCAATTCGGAATTGAGGTTAAAAGTTCTGGTTGACGATGATAGCGATGTTCAAATTCGAGTTGAAAAAAATATTGATCGATGGTCAGGTACGCGCAAGCGAGTGCGGAAGAGTTTAAGCAATATCTCGCTAGTTAGAACAAGTTTGAGAAAGTTCACACAAGTTGGAATTAGTTCAAACAATTTCGGTACAGTTTGAACAAGTTGAAGCAAGTTGAAACAAGTTGGAGTAAAATAAAACAATTTCGAGACAGTTTAAACAAGTCGGAGTAAGTTCACACAAGTTGGAACAAGTTCAAACAAGTTGAAACAAGTCCAAACAAGTTGGAGTAAGTTCAAGCATATTTGAGAAAGTTCAAACAAGTTTGCGAAAGTTTAAGCAGGCTGGGGTAAGTTCAAACAAGTTCGCGTAAATTTAAACAAGTTTGGCAAAGTTCAAACAAGTTGAACTAATTGTAAGTTCAAACAAGTCCGAGTAATTTCAAACAAGTAAATATCTCGCTAGTTGAAACAAGTTTGGGATAGTTTCGACAAGTTCGACTAAGCTTGAACAAGTTTGACTAAGCTTGAACAAGTTCGACTCAGCTTGAACAAGTTCGACTAAACTTGTTCGGCTAAGCTTGAACAAGTTTGACTAAGTTCGTACGAGTTCGTCCGAGCTCAAACAAGTTGGATTACGTTCAAAACAAGTACGACTTGTTCGCGTTATTCTGCATTCGTTCCAAATTTCACAAGCGCTAATCTTTTATCGCCTTTATTTATTTTATGACAGCTTCACATTGGTATCTCACGCGCATCCTTTTTTCTCGCAATTCAACGAAGTTTTTCAGGCACTTAGTCGTCGCACTTTTTATCACCGAGACTGGCTGATTTTCATGCTCTCTCGGTCTCCCTTTGTCCCTTACGTCGCGTTCCTTATTCTACTCGCCCCTGGAATTCCCGTTCCCTCGGCACGAATACCATGCGGAGCTGTTTTTTTCTTTTTCTTCCTCTTCCTTCGTAGCTGCGTCGTGATTTTTCTGCAATATAGGGAACGGCTGCGGGTTACTGTTACGGTTGGATTGAGAACATTAAGGCGCTGCCAGTAAAAACGCCCGACGGCTTTTCGCGATTGCGCTCCCTCCCCCGGCCGAACTTACCACTCGTAACACGTAGTACATCCCGGATGATATGGGGCGTTTCGTGGCAAATCGACCCTTTTTCAACGTTAATTTTCCACAGCGGGCAATTTAATTCGATATTCATTTTTTTTAGACTTTTCTTGGGCGGTGAGCACTTGTACTCTTTCTGATCATTTTTCTCCTTAACAGTAAGCTTCTCGGCTCGCAAAATTTTCCATTTTTGTACGTCGCGATTCGTTTTTGACTTCACGCCGGAGGCTTTTTTTTTTCAAGTCGAGGGATATCGGAATATATTTTGCAAAAGCTTGCAAACAGTTTCGAAAAAGGACGCACTTTTTTGGTTTTTTAAAAACCAAAAAATAGACAATTTTCAAAACAGGTTTTTTATTTTTACGAGGCTCGCCACTCAGCTTACGAATATCTTTCGACGGTTTATTTTTTTTTCTTTGTGACGACAATTCGGGAATATGATTCTTTTTTGTGGAGGATAACAATCGAAAGAGTTGAGGATAGACTGTTTATCGGTGGCGTATAAAAAGCTACACGCATTATATTTTGTCATAAAAATGTTGAGGGTACTTGTCGAGCCTGTCGTTAAAATACTGCGCGGCGTTTTAGGTACTTTTGCCTGCAGGGATTTTCGTTTTATACCGAGAAGTACTCGTCGCATCCCTTGATAAATCCGGCGACGATACACAGCGGGAAAGCTGTTCCCGAAAGGGACGGAGCTCGGCATGACGACGCGAACTCCTGATTCTCGAGGCTGTTCCGTAAGGAGGCATATTAGGAGTACACTAGACGCTGTGTACTCGTTTTACGAGTACGTTTCGAGCGTTTTTCACTGATATAAAAAAAATCAAAACAATGTGTCTATAATATTTTTTTTTATATTATAAAAACGATAACATAAATACTGTAAAATATAATAAAGGCGAAATTTCTATCGTTACATTTCTTTTTCGAAATAAATAAACTCTACGGCTTGCAAAAGGATTTTTTTTCGATCGTTTCGCAGTTATATAAAAAAATGGAAACAATAAATCTATGATATTTTTCAAATATCATAAAAAGGATAACCCTATAAATACGGTAATATAAAGGCAATATCTCGATCGTGCAATTTTTTTTTTTCACGATCGTTAATGTCCATTGATAAGACTTTGCATTGGATTTTTCGTCGTTGTTGCCTCATATAAACAACTGATAACGATATAACGATGTGGTATAACGATCTGTCCATAATTTTTTCAAAATATTAAAGAAATCATAAATATTAAAAATATAAAAATGAATATAATTATAAAATATTGTAAATATCATTAAATATTAGAAAATATATCATTATTATTCAACATTGTGAAAACAATATATTGATCGTTAAATTTTTTTTTCCAAAATTAGTTACATATATATATATATATATATATATATAGATCTGATTTTCCATTTTTATTTTCAAATCGATAAAATTACGATTTATTCATTCCTTGACACCGAAGATTTAAAAAGGCACATTTAAGGAAAGTATCACTCTGCTTTCTTTGTTGCAGAATCTGAAGAATCAGATCATGACGACGAACGTTTGGGTGGAGCAGGTGAGTTTTTCAAAATAATCCAATCGCACACTTAATTGAGGGGTCTTCTCACTTTAGAAGCTAAAAAAGGCTATTTTGATGAATTTTTTGGTAATTCATATTATAGATATTGATATGAAAGTTGATACACTTAATAAATACACTTTCGAAATGCCTTTTGAAAAAATATTTATTTGAGTCACTATTTATAGACGCAAATGGTAGTTTAAAAAATTCCCTAAAAAATTGTAGGTTTGCGCTGTTGATGAAATCTCGGAGTTGGATCAGCCGAAACAAAAAAATCAAACGGTTTTAGCTTCAGTATGTTAATACTGAACTGCGTATCATACGATTTTTCATACATGCAAAAATAACGAAATAGCGGACATTTTTCGAAAAAACAAAAAAAAATGTGTTTTTTCACCGTTTTTGGCAAAAAAAATAGTAAATATCAAAATTTTAAAAAATCCTTGATATGCGCTATAGCTATACTTGTGAAGAATATGCGGTTAAATTTCATAAGGATCGGTTCAGTAGTTTCGAAGATTTCATCAATCAACCAACCGTCGAAAAACGTTGTTTCGAGATAAACGTATTTAAAGTTTATTTGGATTACATAAATACATTTAAAAAAATGTAAATGTATTTCGAAAGTGTATTGATTAAGTGTAAAAACTTTTATGTCAATATCTATAATATGAACCTATCGAAAAATTGACAATAGCTCGAGCGCAAATTTGATTTTTTTCCTCCTCAATAGCTCATATTTATTTTTCACGGTAACGTCCACCTACATATTTTTATCTTCTCAATTAATTAAAAACTGCACATGTTAATTTCACAAAAGACGTTGATCTGAGATATATCTTAAAGACGAGTACGCATATGAAAAAAATTATTCGCGAATAGAATTGTTTTTTCCATCTGGCTCCGCGTATTTTTTTTACCGATTTTGTCAATGCTGAAATTGTCACTTCGCAAATTGACATACGTACAAATGGTTGCGTCCTTGGCGGGGCGAGAGAGGGAGAGAGGGAGAGATAGAGAGAGAGAGAGAGAAATAAAGAAAATGAGAGCACAAAAAATCGTGAACAAGAGCTGCGATCGTTCCGCCGAGAATTACAGATAGGTCGTTTCCCGGATATCGGGAAAAAAAAATATTCCAACAGTCAGAGATTTTTGTCATACATTCGAGTATGTTTATTCGAGCAGGAGTGCGAGACGAATCCTCTATGAGGTCGGGGACTCGGATGAACTCCAAGAGGAGAAATAAGGGAGGAGAGAAAAAAAATGTATCTTCTGTGCCAAGAGGACAAAGAGGGTGGGAACCTCGAAGGGAAATAGAGCATTGGCGATAGTGGAAAAAAATCAGGTCCAAGAGAAGCTGGATGATCTTTCGAAATCGTGAATGCCTGACGATATTACTTCGACGGAACTTTCCTTTCGCCCTCGTCTTTTTTCTCCCCCCACCTCCTCCCCCCGCCTCGTGAATTTTTGTCTCTCCCGCGCCACACATGACTGGAAAACGACTAGAATTCCGGAATCGATTTTCTGTAATATCACACAGCCGACGGAATTTATTCCCGCTTCGAAAACTACGATTTAAGAACGTGTACGAAAAAAAAACCGATCGCTCGTTTCGATGTTAGTGGGGTGAAATTTGCTCGTGGTACTTGGCACATTTTCTCAATTCTTTCATGTTCCTCGAGTGTTCTAGCCCGGGGTGGAGTGCAGAATTGAGAGGGCAATTTGCCCCGAAGGCTGTAAAGATCGATCGAGCAGCACGATTTTTTTTAACAAGCTGTAATTAAGAATAAAAAGTTGTCAGCAATAAAAATTGTGCAGTATATTTGTTGAGAAACGATGCGAAGTAGCGAAGGTACGAAGCAAAATGACGTGGCACCGAAAAAGAAAATTATCATCCTCTAAATATCCATGTCTGACCAAACTCAGCCATATCTACTTAGCACTATAATTTATTCAAGTAATAGCCTGCTCCTTTGTATCGACTTGAATATTTTGAACACTTTTAAACAACAAAAACCCCAAATGATTTTATTCCCTAGGATACAAAAATCGAAGAAAAAACCACTACTGTGCCGGTCAGCGCCAGTAGAAACAGGTGGACATAGTCAGACTTGTCGTTTCTTTTTCTACGTAACTCTTATGCACGATTGTCACGGCTTCCAAAATTATTTACATTGAAAAATGCACTATAAATAAATAAACACAAAAAACACGATTGTCTCGGTAGTTCAAGCCGAGTCGATCCTGGAACGATAAAAAAAATCCAAAGATTCTTCGTGGCGCGAATAAAGTGGCAGTTTTGTGTCAGCAGTGACGTGAAAATAATGACGATGCGACGGAGAGAAAGGAAGAGACGCGCAGGGGAGAAAATGGAGGCAGAAGCGAGAAAAAGGATAGTGGGAGTTCGAAACCGGCAGAAGAGAAAGCCAGAGAGATGGGGGGGGGGGGGGGGGGGGGGGAGTGGTCGAAAAATTAAAGAGGACAGAAACGAGATGGAAAGAATATTTTAATTGTAAAATAGTAGTCTGCGAGCTTGTGGGGCATTGTCTTTGCTAGATTAAGGTGCCTCGTTGGTGATGGTAGGTCTCTCCCCGGAATTCAGTGCTTGCCTCGGCAAAGCAAAGTATTTAGAGAGGCCGAGCACGAAGTCTGTTTTCCAGGGCTGGCAATAACCCAAGGAAACTTTATAACGAGCCAGGTTCTACGGTCTTTAATTTTTTGTTCCATCGTCATGGTAATTCGTGTGTACTCAGCATCGGTATTTAATTCCGAGGGATAAATGCGAGGCTTGCTAAAAGAACCACGAATGAGACGTGACGTCACGTTCACGAATCGTCTTTAGACGTCCTGGTTCGTTCTCGACTGTCTTCTTACAGACAAACTTAATTTATTTTGTGGTTTTTCATCTACATCGAATCGGGTCGAGGCTAGAAGCGATGTAAGTTGACTTGGGTCGATGGGAGCCGATTTGAATGTAGTTGAGTCGAATTGAGTTTACTTTAAATCTAGTTTAATCCACCTGAGTGGGTTTGGGCTAACTCAAACGGACTTGGGCTTATTTCAATCCATTTCGATCAACTTGGGTAGACTAGAATCGACTTGAGTTCAATCGACTTGTGTAGACTTGAATCGACTTGATTATCAATCGACTTGGGTATACTTGAATCGACTTGAGTATCGATCGACTTGGGTAGACTTGAATCGACTTGAGTATCAATCGACTTGAGTTATATCGACTTGGGTAGACTGGAATCGACTTGAGTATCAATCGACTTGGGTAGACTTGAATCGACTTGAGTATCAGTCGACTTGGGTATACTTGAATGGACTTGAGTATCAATCGACTTGGGTAGACTTGAATCGACTTGAGTATGAATCGACTTGAGTTAAATCGACTTGGGTAAACTTGAATCGACTTGAGCATCAATCGAATTGGCTAGACTTGAATCGACTTGAGTATCAATCGACTTGGGTATACTTGAATCGACTTGGGTAGACTTGAATCGACTTAGGTAGACTTGAATCGCCTTGAGTATACTTCAATCGTGCCAATTAGACTCAAATTGACTTGGAAATAGTCGTACGCGAATTAGTTTTGGTACAACTTGAGACGACTTGAGTCCGCTTCAATTGACTCGAGTCAAACTTGTGAGTAGAAATGAATCATCGACTTTGGTGAACTTGAGAGGACACGAGTCAACCTCAATCGACTTGAATCGGCTTGAGACCACTTCAATCTACTTGACTCCACTTGAATCAAATTGAGTCCGCTTGAACCGGGTTGAACCCATTTCAATTCATTCAAGTCCACGTGAATCCACCAGAGTACGTTCAAAACAACTTCAGCCAGCTTCAATTAACTTGAATCAGTACGCGTTCATTTAAATCGCATCCTACTCAACTTTATATTCAAACTTGATGTTGAGTAGAGAGCCAGCTGAAGTACGAAGTAAAAAAATACACCAAACGTGGTTCCAGAAGTCACGTCGGTATTCAAGTTGTGTATTGCATTCGTTGGCACGTGTTTTTTTTTTCTTGAGCAAACTTTTCCGAGAGAATCGACGTTATGAGCGGAGGCAGTTTGTATTTACTAGTTCGAAAAGTTTGACCGTTATCGGGGATCACCCTCGACGGCGGCTGCACATCGTCTCCGCCTCTGTGAAAGCTTCGCGTGGTAACATACGCCATGCGCCCGTGAATGTAATATCGATCGCACAAATTTTGCAGCTGGCTATCGTCTGATGCGTCAAGCTGGATGCTCAAATTCACAGAGAGAGGGAAGGCGAGAGAGAGAAGGAGAGAGAAGGAAGAGAAGGAGAGAGGGAGAGCGAAATTAATTAATTCGGAAAGTGTGAAATGGGTTTCATTGTGCAGAAATTTTGTTGAACCGATCCTCTGTGCCGAGTGAAATTTGAGTCTACACGCATGTTTTTTTTTTACCGAGAACTCCAAACGGTGGATAAACCACGATGATGAATCCATTTTGCACGCAAGCTATTGAGCTTCCGTTCACTAGACAGCGTGGAATTCGGTGAATCATTTTTCACAGTACAACAGTATTTTATTGCTACGTATATATAGCAATAAACCAATTATATATTGTTTATTACTATATATAATTTATTATATATATCTATTGTATTCAAATGTCCACTTCATCTCCGTATATTTTACAGAATTGATCTTTTTTTCCCGCATGTCAGGCCCCCAGAGTCGCTATAAAACACTATATTTTAATGTTATTTATTTATTAAACCTTTGATTTGTTTATATACTTCGAAAAAACGTTCCCTCGCCCGTGGAAATAATTTTAAAACCTTCGCCGTTCTCGTAACGAACGATTTGAGGCTGTTCGCGCTCCTAGGAGGACTCCGCTTATAGTGTCTTGGGCTGGCTGTCTCGCGGATGAGAGCGACGCGAGGCGCTCGCCATCTAGCGGCGCCCCAGCGAACTACATTATTTTTTTCGCTCGTACGCCCAGACCCGAGACCCAACTTCGAAATTCATTCACGCGACAACATGTATACGTGCATTTCGATCAATTACGATATCGACAATAATGTTCATATCCTGAAAGTCTGAAAATTTACGGGGTCGTCATTTGACGATTTATCGGAATTCGGAGCTTCGCTGGGCCAATATGGTTGATGGATTCGATAAAAGAATTACCATTCGAAATGTCAAGAAGACGATTTAGCGTGAAAAACAATAGTGTCGGAATGAAGGCGGGGTAGAAATAAATACATTCGAAAAATCAATAAAACTTCGGGGCGTTCAGCGCGACAATTTTGCCAGTCAGCTTGTAAATGCGTGTGCCAGCTTCGGACTCATGATCAATTGTCAAAATAGAACGTACGAGAGGAACAAACGAAGCTGCGTGAGCGAAGGGGGTGGGGTGGGGGGGAGGAATGATTATAGTCCGAGCAATAGGACGGTTCGTACATAAAGCGCGGGAAGGGACAAACGAGAGATACTGATCGGAGAGGGGGGGGGGAAGATGCGCAATGCCGAGCAAACGTTCATGGATGAAAGATTCACGAGTGGGTCGGAACTGTGCCGACGAGGAATTTAATTTACGTATGAATCGAATGTTTCGAAATGAGGGAAACCTCGCCGTACACAACGGGTTAAACATAGTTCGATTTCGCCACGGATGATGCATTACTCGTTTCGCTCGTACCTGCGGTACGATAGTACATTTTTTTCTCACCTCCACAAAACGAATTTCCCGAAAATATAATTCGCCGAAAAATATGGGGACCGAAAAATTTGAAAATATAAATCGAGAAGCTATTTTGAAATTTGAGAGCTCGACAGAATTTTTCGAAGCAGAAAATAGCGTAAAATTGACGCGGATCAAATACTAGTTGTTTTGGTCCTGTCGGGTTAGGAATCGGAATTCGCGATCGGCTGGACATTTTACATCGAGATGGGCGTTGCCGATCAGATTTAGTACAGGAATTCAAATTCACCGAAATGTCACCGAGCGTAGGGAAAAATAATTTTCAAAGTAATTTTGAAATTTTCAAAAGTTCAATTCGAGAATGAAATTTATAAGTGAAAATAATATTGATGTCGAAATCGAAAATTGCAAATGAATTAATATATTAAATATAAAATAATAAATTAATATATGAAATATTAAGTAGAAATAGGATTTTCCAAAAGCTCGAATTCGTTAAAACTAGAAAATAAAAATAAAATAATTTAAATTAACAGCCCCGTAAAGAAAAAACAAAATACACTGAAACAGTAATTGATATCGAAAGCGGAGATAATAATTGAAAAGTAATTGAAATATCGTTTAATTAGTAAGCAAACCGGATTGATAGGTACACAATGGAAAATAAAAAAATTGAATATCAAGCATAAAGAGGAGTAAAAACAAACCGTACTAAAAATCCACCTCGTTGGAAATGGAAAAAAAGTAATTGAAATTGTTTACACGATAAATAAAATACAAAGTATACTGAAATACCAGTAACACGAAAATGAAAAATAAACGAAAAAATTTTTCGAAAATCGGGTCTGAACAAGATGTTTAGTAATAAACAAATGAGACAATAAATTTTTAAATTACAAGAGTTATAATTGAACAAACGTTTCGTATGATAAACAAAAAAAAATACAAAATCAACAAAAGTGCAGTAAAATCTGAGAGTTAAAAAACGAAATAAACTTTGAAAATATCGCGTCTCGCGTGTGGTGGCCTTGTGCCCGAGGATGTACAATATGGGAGGTAGTTTCGTGGATTGTACGTGGAACGATGTTCTCCAGCGTTTGGTTGCGATCGGATCAGGAGCGCAGGGTGATATCGCTCGTGTATGAGGGCGGAACGTCGGAAGGGGTGTTGGTATCCGATCCCTGGCTGGTTAAGGGGGTGGGTAGGGGTGTACATTCGCGCAAATCCGGCCGAGAGATAAAAGCGTCATGGAGTAATTTATTACGCGCTGCTTATCGTTTCTCTCATTGTCTCGCCACGTTCGATCCACCGTGTTATTGAACCTGATCAAATGAGTAATTAACTCGAGCTTCATGGACCATTTACTTTCGAGATTGAGAAACTGCGCCGGTAATAACCGACAGAGATTCTTTTTGGTCAAAAGGTTTTCGAAAAATAACAAAGAGACTAATTAATGACCGAATAAGTGAATAAATAAATTAATTAATTAATACGTGAATAAATGAGTACGGGAATAAATAAATAAACGAATCAGTTGATTGATTGATAAGTAAGTGAAAAAATGAAGTGCTGAAAAAACAAATAGAGGGAGAATATTACGAGGTGAATAAATAGTTGATTAGGTTAATAAATAAATAAATACGTCTATAAAACAACGCAGGAAACAAGTGAATAAATAAAAGGGACAATTTTGGGTTTCGTCGTGTGCAAGCTTGCCGCAGAGTGGTAAATCCTTATTTTAGAATAACAAGGGCTACTTATTTTCATCCCTCTAGCTCGGGGGTTGATCGTGAGTTGTGACCTGTGCGTTTCTCTTGTGAATGGAAGATCGTGACCACTCGCCGAATCTTCTCTGTGCTAGCGACAATAAACATGAATTTTCGTGGGTATATATATATACATATAGGGTATGAAAAAATAAGTGTGCATATAAATCTTTATTCACGGTTACAATAGCGCCGCGGTTCGAAGGGGTTGGGCGGGAGGGGTGGGGGTCGTTTTCTTATTGCCTAATGAGGAGAAATAGAGCCACGAGAGAAAATGCTTATTTTTATTTTGCGAGGAGAAAGCTTGTTTTTGTCCAGCAGCCGGGCACTCGTGTTTACTTCTGTCATTTAGAGTTCCATGGGAGAGAAAGTAAATACGATGAGATTACTTTCTTAATAATGTTGGAAGCCTCCCCGTTGAAACGTTCTCGCAGATTTGTTCCCCAGTCGATTACCTCGTGAATTTATTTCCTCCGTAGTACAATTTTTTGGCGCCAAGGGATAGTTTTACGTCGAATGGAAATTAATCTTTTCGTTGAGAAATTATTTGGATGGGCGTGTATTTTCAGTCCAAGTACTTGGATCTAAGTACATTACGAAACTTCGGTCGACGTACTTGGATCTAAGTACTTGGAATAATTTTAATCGACAGACTTGGATCTAAGTGCCTGGGAAAATCTTAGTCCGCAAACTTGGCGCGAAGTACTTGGAATCCTCCTAGTCAACATACTCAGATCCTCCCCTCCGAGTCCACATACTTAGATCTAAGTACTTGGAATATTAGCGAATGCTAGTTAGTTGCTAAGTACTTAGTTACTTGAAGTACTTGTTAGTAACTAAATAATTGGAAAATTAGTGAGTTCAAGTAAAACAGAAACGTATACTTAGAACTAAGTACAAAAGGCAAACGCATCGAGTTCGGTGCTCGGCTCTCGGTCACAGCTAACTCACAAATAACCGATCAATTATTATGTATTTCCAGTACATGTATTTCCAGTCCAAGTACTTCGATCTAAGTACATTCAATCATTTCAGTCGACGTGCTTGGATCTAAGTACTTGGGAACATTTTAGTCCGCAAACTTGGAGACAAGTACTTGGAATCCTCCTAGTCAACATACCCTCCGAGTCCACCTACTTAGATCTAAGTACTTGGAATATTAGTGAATGCTAGTTAGTTACTAAGTACTTAGTTACTCGAAGTACTTGTTAGTGAGTAAATACTCGGAAAATTAGTGAATTCATGTAGAACAGAAACGTATACTTAGAACTAAGTACAAAAGGCAAACGCATCGAGTTCCGTGCTCGGCTCTTGGTCACGGCTAACTCACAAATGACCGATCAATTACCAGCCGAGTATCAACCACAAAGCAAATACAAATCTTGCAGCTAAGTACCAGCCCCTATAAGGAATCCTTCTCGACTCAGTTCGAGCGTTCGAGCCACCATACCTAACGCAAACCCTTCGGCATCTAAATACTTGGAATTATTCTATTTTTCGAACCTTTTCGCGACGAAGCTAAAATCTAAGTACAAGTCTCGAGGCGTGATGGCCTCAGCGAGGTGATTGAATTTCGTTCTTTTTTCGTCAGGAAAACGGACAGGGGTTTCGGAGCCGCCGGTCGAACTTTCAAAGCGTAATTATCGCAAGGATTTGTGGGTCTAAATCCCGTGAATAAAGGATCCGCGAATAAAAGCGAAAGTCCTCCAGGATCTACTGAGGCTTTCTTTTCTTTTATTTTATTTTTTGTCTTTTCATCCCTCTTGCGCCCCTAACCTCGAAGACGCGGCCTCGTACAGAGCCACTCGCCGAGCCTGCGGCAAGTCAAAGAATGAAGAAGGGAGGAACGATAATACCCTACGAGCTTTGAAAGAAATCGCGAGCTTGTACGAAGGGAGCGGATTGAAAAGAATTAAGACGAAATGAATGAGATCAGCGAGGCGTGGGTGGACGTTGCTCGTCCCTTCGTAGGCTCTCAAGGAGTGTCGCCATTCCGACCTTTTGACCTTCCCGTCTAACCAAACTCACAGCACTTTTATTCCTCTTGGCCGTCTCGTTGTCGACCACCCCCCCGCGATTTTTCATCGCTAACTTTAATTGACTTTCACACACGATCCTGTCGAGGACCGGTCGGTTTTTTCTTCATCCCCTTTCCACATTTTGACAGATGATAACGCTCTTGGCTGTCATATCAATTGATTCGGGACCCCCCCCCCCAATTATGCAATTATATACAATTGTATTGTGCGATTGCACGGGGAATTATTTGTGCCAATTTATTTGCAATTTTGTTTGCAGGAGTGGAACGATTACAAGTTGAAATGGAACCCTGAAGAGTACGGAGGGGTGGAAACACTTCATGTACCGTCGGAACACATATGGCTGCCTGACATCGTTCTATATAACAAGTAAGTGGATTCTCCTGCGTTTGTGATCGATCTCCGGTCGTCGTAGAAAAAAAAAACAGCACCAACGAAATAGTATTTTGAATAATTTAGTAATACTAATAATGATTTATCATTATTAACTTATATTTATTATTAATGATAATATCGATAGTAGTTATTAATTATTAATCATTAAACATTATTAATTGATTAATTATTAATAAATACAACTGATATATATATACATATATATCAGTTCTTGATAATAAAAGTAAAGATAATGATAGTAATACTGAACCCAAGAAAAACCTAACAAGCAAGTAAATCCTCCTGCATTCGTAATCGACCGTGTGTCATTGTAGAAAAAAATAGACGGCTTCGAAACACGGTTTTTTTTCTCATAATTTGGTAATAACGATTATTATTATTAATCGATTATTATTACTATTACTAATAAATTATTAGTGAATAATGATATAAACATCATTCATTACGGAAATATATTAATTATCAATAATTAATTTTGCCTCTCACTTCTCCCCGAAATTAATTATTCATCAGTAACTGCAATAACGAACAATAATAAATCTGATAATCAAAACGAAATATTAGTACATATTGATTATTGTTCGCACAGCAACTTGGGAAATTCAAAACCTTGCCTTACATTTTTTCCCCCGCAATTAATTATTTCACATTGACTGCAATAATTGATAATAATTTTGCTTGAAAGTCCGTATTGAATTTAATCGTCACGAATTATTAAACTTTTTTAAACCAAATATAAGGTCCTGGCTGGGGGGGGGGGGGCTCGAATTAAAATGTGTTCGAGAGAAAAATAATTCATACGAAAAGGCCGTTCGACAATCCTCGAATTCTCATTCGTAATAAACGAAACGAAAAATGTTGTAATGTTCATTTGGCATTTCCGGTCTAGTAGGTAAGAATAAATGCAACAGGAAGGCGTAGACAAGACAGAACAGAAAATAAAAATAAAAAGAGGTTGCAGTCTCTTATCCCTCCACCCTCTCACTCTCTCAACAATTCAGCAAAGAGCCTTGGCACAAGAGCTTCGTGACTATATCCATCGTACCGTCACGTTGACAATCGAATTTTGGTAACCTGATAGACTGCGAAAATGCTCGCCTTGAGAATACAGAGAGGAATTTTGTCGTATCGACATACTCTTACGAGACCTACATGAATGTTGATGTACTCAAACATATCTACAGAGTGTCCTGTTATGAATGGATAATCCTGCAACTGTGAAAAGATCAGATATGCCCTACTATATGTTGGAATTTCAGATTAGTAAAACTCCCACGGTTTTCGCGATTTTGGGCTTTATGTTATTCTTTTTGTTTTTTTAATCAAAAGATGATATTTCTAGATGAAACAAATAACGACGATTTTTTTAATAAACTGGGTCAACAAGTTATCGTTTGTAGAAAAGACATGCGAAAAACCAAAAGCAGATGATTTTTATCTCGAAAACCGTGGGCATTTTACTGAACTGAAATTCCAGCATATAGTAGGACAGAATCTAACCTATCGACAGCTGCAGGATTATTCGTTCATAACAGGACACCCTGTAGATATATATAGGGTGTCCCAGAACTGAATGCGTTCCCTGAAATAGAGGGTCGGGGGCGAAATTCTGAGTCGATTGATATAAGCATGTATGGGTCTCAGATCAACTCCTGAATTATTACTGATTTTTAAACGCGAGCGCATCTGATTGGCCCACCTTGAAAAATTGATAATAATTCAGGGGGTCATCTGAGACCCACACATGCTTATATCAATCGACTCAGAATTTCACCCCCATTCCCCCTATTTCAAAAAACGCATTCAGTTCTGGGACACCCTGTACAGATAAGTATAGATACTCGTACATATGTAAGACTCAAGTTACTTTTCCATCTTGTTGTACTTGTAAAATAGTCTTTCACGAAGCTTCCCATTCGCATTTTCATGCTCGGCAATAGAGACGAGTTGGCAGAAGAGAAAGCCTGAAACCGAATAACGCGAATAATTCCTCGTATCGTTACGATTTTGCGATGCAAATTTACGTTGTAAAGTGCATCGCGGACTCGAAGCACTTTAACGGAAGGACCGGATGAAGAGAGGGAGGGATGGGGCGAGAGAGAGAGAGAGAGAGAGAGAGAGAGAGAGAGAGAGAGAGAGAGAGAGAGAGAGAGAGAGAGAGAGAGAGAGAGAGAGAGAGAGAGAAAGCATATCGTATATTCTTTTATCAAGAAAATTGAATTTCGGCAACTTTGAAATTGAATGCGTGCGAGGACGCATAGGGAATGCGAAGGGATAATCAGATTCTACGGGGTACGAAAGAAGTACCGTTGGTTCGCCGGAATCAGAAGCTGGAGAGAAGTATGTTGAACGACTGTGAATTTACAGTAAATCGTATTATTATGTTTTTTTATGAAAAAAGGCTCTAGGAAAGTAAAAAAATCGAAAACACAAACGGTATCGTAGATTTGACCAAAATAGTGTTTTTCGGAAATATTTTTCGTGAAACATCAATTTTAACGGGTGGGACGGGAGTTTTCAAATTGGCGATCAATTTTACCTTGGATAAGGCCTTTGGAAAGCAAAAAATTGAAAATTTTATTTCTTGTATTTGTGGACAGCGAAAGATCGAACATTTTCATTGTGCCCGCCATCCGACCGGTTTCGAAAAAACGCCAACATTATCATTTTTCAATCGGCTATATCTTAGCCGATAATTAACCATTTGGAATTGATAACTCCATTTCCGAAAAGGATTTTGACAGACTTGGACAATGCCGTTAGGTCGGCATCGACATTTAAATTCCTTTTGATCGAAAAAGCCACCCGAATATCAACATCCAGAGGGGTGGCTTAGGAAGTTTGGCAAAATCTGGCAGGCCGACTTTGGCGCGATCCAGCAGATCGGCAAGTGGTCCTAGCCAGGTGGGTCAAAATCCATTCAAAAGCTAGATCGATTCCGCGCGAAACGAGCCCAGGTGGAAGTCCCTAGGTCGAAAGGACAATTCTGGAGAAGCCCAAACGCATAAAAATATATTTTCGAAGGTCCGGGTAGTGGTTGTCCGAATTGGCGAAACTTTGATCGTTCATATCTCAGCCGCTAATGAACTAATTGTGGTTCATAACCAGAGTTAGGGAAGGGATTTTAACAGACTTAGAGAATGCCGTTGGGTTTATCCGTCTACCTAAATTTCTCCCACGAGGAGAAGCTCACAAAGTGAATCACTTCAAAGGCGATGAGCGCCTTTGACGTGATGAGGCCTTTGCCCGAAGAAAAGCCAATCTTTCAGAATACTTCTCTGTTCCAAGAGTCGGTAATTTTCTTCCGGAAATGTACCCCCCGAATCGCCAAGTACCACGAAAATTCACTTCAACATCCCGTTTGTTTTTATTCGAGTTTTTTTTTGGCTCGTCCTAATGGCATTATGGGATGTCTCCAGAAACTTTTCCGGATCTGTCTGAATGGCCAAACAGAAAAGGAGCACGGAGGTCCTGTTTCCTTATTCAAACATTTATTCTTCTCGTTCACTCTGGCATTCCAACCCCTTGTGTATCTTCGGCTACTACCGTAGGGTTGTATGGCAGTCTGCTTATCGTATTCCAACAGGAAGTGCAAACAATTTCGCTGGGACAACGTGTGTGGTGTTTCGTATAGGCAAAGGGTACGTCAAGCGCAGTGACCTCGTCTACGGTAAGCCATTTCCTTCTTTCTTCTTTTGGCTGGTTACTACTTCGCGTTCCTCATCCGCGTGGAACATGGCTTTTCCTGGGCATCCGCATCTCCTGGTACTAACCACTGGCTCCAATGAAAGGCTGCCACCCCCTGGCCTAAAGTCCCTCCAGTTCTTCCCAAACCACCCGCCTCTCTCTCTTCATGTTTCACCGTATCTTTCATCTTACTCCGCTCCCCCTACCTTTGGCCTACCTCACAAGAATACCCGCGGCACACCGCACACTGTACACCCCATCCCCCGGCCTAACCCACCCTCGTCTTCGCCAGAGCGAAATGCAAAGTTAAAATATGCGGGAAAAAGTACGTGCGAGAGAATCTCGTTACTCAATTATCACCGGATTACTGCACCTGGCGCTGTACTTGCCTGGTGGTGCAGCGTGTGCTTGGTGTACAGGGGCGACGAACAACGTGGGCTGCTGCTCCACCAATCATTTTCAAGCCTGATGCTACTAGAGGGAAGCGAAAGAGAGAGACAGCGAGAGCTGAAGGCAGCGGCTCTTCATGTGTCTTTCATCGACCTGTTTTCATCGACCTTTCTACCCCGTCTACTGACGCACCTGGAATCCCTTTCAGTGAGTACGTAGCAGAGAACATGCCCTTCTTCGTAGTCCGCCTTCCGTTAGAATCTCTTTCGGCTTCGCGCTGAGCTAACGCTGATGAGGGGCTGGTCGTTTGGAGTCTATCATCGAGTGCATCAGCTCTCTAGCTCTAAGTTCAAGCTAAGGATATCTTCGTGGATGTGGTGAAGTTTATTATGCTGCCGGATGGACGGCTGTTTTGGCATTCGGAAAACCTTGGCAAACCTTGGCATTCGGAACTAGGGTGATCCAGGTTGATGACATTAGGCATCAGGAGAGTCGATTCAGGTTGATGGAATTAGATGGCCAGAGAAGTGGTTGGGGGATGAAGGATGTCAGCGAGCCAAAGAGCTGGCTGGGGAACGAGATGTCATCAGCTGGCCAAAGGGCTGGCTGGCTCAAGAACTGGCTGGGAATGGGAGCATGTCCTCAGTAGGTCAAGAACCTGGATGTCGTAGACTTGATTATGTTGGATTACCAGATCATCAGCTGTATTGGACGGAAACCTTTGCACGCGGATCTGGGTTGATCCAGGTTGATGGTACATTGGGCACAACCCGAGTCGATCCAGATTGACGTCATCAGACGGCCGAAGTGCTGGTTGGGGAATGGAGGTTGGCATCAGCTGGCTCGAGAATTAGCTGGAGAATGAATGATGTCATCAGCTGGCCAAAGAGGTAGCTAGGGTTTGAAGAACTTCAGCAGGTGGTCAAGCAGCTAGCTGTAGAACCCTGGGTGCCGTCAGTTGGCCCTGAGAACTGGCCAGGAATGGAAGCATGTCCTCAGCAGGTCGATCACCTAGCTGGAGAATAAAGTGTGCAATCAGCTGGCATCATAACAGTGACTCCAGCCGAAAAACGTCATCAACTGGTCAGTGATCAATTGCTCCAGGGAATGACGACACTATTCCAGTGACTACAACCCATGATGGTGAAATTCTGGAAATTCATCACGGTGAAGCCACGATGGTGACTGTTGGATCATCACAGCAGGCTGAGGATTATTGTATGAGACTTTCGGTAAGAGGAAAGGCATTCGACGTGACATCTGGCCCAATTATTTGGTACTCGAAGCAGTTCTAATAACCGGCGAGTAAGTGCAGCTGGCGATTATTGAAAACGGCGTTTGATGGAGATCGGCAAGGCTGATGTAGATCTTGGCTTCGGCGATCTCTCTTCGTTCCTTTGAAATCTGTCATGGTAGTTGAATTTCGGATTACGGGCTGGCTAAAGCCAAACAGCGAAATGGCTTTCGACCTTCTCACTCGTGCATTTTCTCATTATGAGACGTCAAAGTCGTGAGTCCCGAACTGCGTTTAATTGGTATCCGAATAGCGAGGCCGGGGTCTGTGCTAAACGGACTCTGTCCTCACTGTGCCGAGGGTGGTGTTCAATTTCGCTACCCCTCTCAAGCGCCCACCTCGACGCTCGCATCCTCGTGATATTGGAAATCGTTGGCTATAATTGCCAAAACTAACTGATGAATAGCCCCGCGAATCTAAATGCGTTTTGGTGCCTCCCAAAATTCAAACCGAATTTAACGACGAATGTTGCACCCCCTCAAAGCCAGGGTGGTTTTCATAGCTTGTCGGTATTTTGGAGCTTTTTCGGCAATTAAGTGGATTACAATTATTCTGGAAATTGATCCAGACAAACCGATTATCCCATCAGGTTTATTGTTTGTAAACATTCTTGGAAATATTCACGAATCAATCAAATCTATTTATAACAATATGAATTTATGGTGGAATAGTGTTTAACGCATTACAATATTTATTTATAAATTAATACATTTGTTATTAATGGTGTACTTTATAAATTACGATAATTAGACGATAAATGTTATAGTTTATTTAAACGCTATAACTTCTATCACGATAACATTGTAAATAGATAACATTTATTAATATAAATCTTGATATTGAGCAACACTAATGTACGTGTACGTGTGTACGAAGGCTAATATAACAATATTGGTGTACAATTTGACGAAATGGTACTTTTCCATGTTTCGAACGGTAACTTGTTTCGAAACGATTTTTCTTCGTCTTTTCCTTATCTTCGTAAGAATCGTAATAAAAATCCAATAATCTGCTATAATAATTGTAATAAATTCAAATAATAATTCACAAATACAAAATACAACAATATATTTATTTTTAAAAAGTTTAATAAATAATAATAATAATAATAATAATAATAATAATAATAAAATCAAACCCTTGCTTATGCATTTCAGGAGGGTATCCACAATAACATTAATTGCTATTACGATAAAAATAATGATAAAATCAACAACAATAGTAATAGTAATATTGATGAAAATAATAATTTCACATGAAAAAAACGATACTGATAATCAAAATAATAATGAGAATTATATCAAAGGGCTTCGGAGAGGAGGGGGTGAGGATGCAAGAGAGAGAGGGGAGGGAGAGAGGGGAGGGAGAGAGAAAGAAAGAGAGAGACAAAGACAGAGACTTACTGCAGAGATGTAAATTTATTTGCTTAGTGCCGCGACAAAATCGATCGGTCGTCCTGTTGGAAAATAATCTTACGTCCTCGCGTACACCGCAAAACTCTCACCGCAGGGCTCCAGAGTTCGGGGCTTCTGCACCAGCAGATTCTGGCGCTTGCATGCCCAACTTTCTCTTCTACAATCTGCAAAATGCGTTTTGTCCGCCTCTGGCTTGTGCCTCTGTTGCTCCGGTACTTCCATTATATCGCCCCCCCCCTCACCCCTTCTCCCACCACCCGGCCGGTGCTTACGGAGTCACGAAAAGTTACGAATTCAAACGGTAACTCGACTGTATGAACCACCAACAAATTTTGTTCGTACACACCACACTATAACCGTTCCATTGTTGATTGAAACGTTCTCGACGTAACAACAAATATATTAAATCGTAGCTTACAGCACGTGGGCTTTTTTTCGACTTGCTTTGAGAGACACGTTTTTCCACTTTCTTTTCGTAGGAATTTAACGGAAAGGGAATTTTCGTCGACAAATATTCATAGTGAATTCGGTTGAATTGCTTAAATTGAATTAAATTAAACGCAATGAAAAATAAAAATTTAATTTTCTCGTAGAAAGTAAAATTTAATTTTGGTAACAATTAATATTTAATTTTGATAAGGATATATCGTTTTGGTTTGTCTGGGTTTGTTCGGTAAATCGATTGAGAAATTAACTAGGCCGATTTATCCATTCATTTAAATTCATGAATTAATTGAAATTTAGGTGTTAACATTTTATTTTGGTTGAAAGATTTGATTAGGTTTTGAAAAAAAATATTTACGGATTTTCGTGCAGTCGTTTTGGAATTTTGCGATTTTTCCATCGCTTGTCTGACCGAAACTGACTTCTTCCACTTGCGCAGTAGTCAGGGGCGTCTTTGGTCAGACAAGTGAATTGCCGTTTTCGGTGACTTCTTCGCGATTAGCTCTTTGCTGACCTCTTCGTTGGCTCCGAACGGAGAGACTCAGAGAGAGAGAATGAGAGGAAGAGATGATAGGGAACAAAAAAGACATTTTCAAAAATTTGAACGATTCGTCGCTATGAGATAATTTAAGCATATTGTATACTGAGCCGAGGCCATTTTTCAGACGAATTTTGTCCCCTAAGAAAATTGATCTGTTTATTTCTCTATTTGTTTGTTCAAAAAAATAATATTTATTGATTATGATAGCAAATGTTTGTTTATTTTTGCATTATCTATTACGCACGGAATAAAATACTAAAAATTGTGTCGAAAGTGCACACGAACAGAAATTTGATCACAATCATATTAAAGTATATTTATATGATTGGAGTACGTTGGTAAATAAAAATAGTTGGCCATAAAGTAAAATTTGAAATATATTAAAATCACATCAGACCATAATAGTGACTATAACAGTTGATCATAAATTAAAATATGAATTATATTAAAATCACATCAGACTATAAGAGTGAATTTTATTTTTTTGAAATGTACATGCAGTATTGGAATTACATTTCAATTAGTACATCGAAATTGCCTTTTACACAGCTAAAAAAGAGAATAGAATTGATAAGTTGCCATCAAGATTGACAGCTTTTGTTTAAGGTCAAGAAAGCAAAGGAGAAATTCACATCGAGAGGATCGATCGAGTTGGGGCATAACACTTAAATTTTTTTTTTCGACACATCGAGTCAAGTAGATATCTCGAGGTTAACTGTTGAGCTTCGATCTCAACTACCTGAGGTATTGTACCAACTTTCATTGACAATGAGACCGAAGAGTGCTACGAGACAGAGAGAGACGAAGAAGGAGAAAGAGAGAGAAAGAGAGAGGGGGGGAGGGAGAGAGAAAGTAAGACCAGAGGGTGACTTTTGTCAACGGCATCAAGTTTATAAACCTCACGTCGAATAAAAAAAGGAAACTACTCTCCTCCGGATACAAGTATGTCGTAAAGACAGGATTGAACAGACTATTTGGAAGTTACGAGTTCAATCATTGAACGCCATTGAAATGAATGGGAAAAAAGCGTAAGCCCTTAATAGGGAACGAAAAAAAAACAAGACAAAAGATTTACCTCGTCCTTTATCCATGTGTTAAAAAGTTCCTTCAAAACTTTGATCGATTTCACCAGCGCCGTATTTAATCCTGCAATTCGTTTTTTCGTCCCAGACTGCTGGATATCGCGAGAAAAAATCTTCGCTCACTTTTCTGACCTTGAATTTATGCATCTTTCTTCAAATTAAATTTCAAGAAATGAATTAACTTGAAATGAAATTGAATTTCGAAGTGGAAAATGTTGTAATATTAGCAACGGAAAATTAAAAGTTTTGCATGGTTATTTTGAACGAATTCATTGGAGTACGAAATAATTGAGAAAACAATGAACAATATACAATTTTATTGAGATTGCGTTAAATAGGTACCAAAAAAAAAATTATTAATTATGAAAATTATCATTCCAATAATTATACATTATAATATTTAAATTATAAATTCATTATCATATTATAATATATGAAATAACGATATATATATTATATATCATATAATACTATAATATGTATTATAGTATATAAAATAATAATATTATTTCAATATATAGAAAAATCATAATATTATCATTTATTAATAATAAATTGTATCGAAAAAAAGCCCATAGTATGACTCTTTATTTAAATAATAATATTTAATTATTATAAATAATAATATTGAAACTTTAACTCATACTATTATTACAATATATAAAATAATAATATTATTTCAATATATAAAATAATAATATTATTATCGTATATTAATAATAGATTGTATTTAAAAAAAACCTATAATATGACCCGAGTATGACTCTAGAATTTTTCGAAAAAAATCGAGTCTTTTCGTGTAAGGCGATCAGGGTTATTTTTTTCTCGGATCTCGAGGAGGTTTGGACCTTTTCTCCCGTCCCCCTTCCGTCTTCTTTTTTATTTCTCCTTTGTATCGTGAAACAGGGAGGTCACTCTAATCGACGATAAATAAAAGGGACTTAATCCTCTTACAAGATTTTCGAGATATTTCTTAGTGTCTTTCGGTCCCTCGAGTGGATTTAATTGTTGAAGATTGCTGAAGGGGCTTCGGCGAAGGAATCCTGACCGCTTCGAGATCGAGGAACCTTATCGATCTCGATTTTTTTTCACATTCTCAGGTTTTTCTCTTTTTTTCGTTTTCCTTGGGACTTGCTCAAGTGCCATGTTCATCCCCCGTCTATCTAAAGGGACAATGGTGCACGAACGTTTTTTCTCTGGTCGAAAAAAAAATCAATTGAAAATAAATAAGATGGGAAAAAAGGTTTGAGGGGACAGATACCTTTAAGTGAGAAAAAAGATGTTGTTTTTCATGATTTTTTTTATGGGAAGATTTCTTCGCATTTTTTTAGACGTGGAGTATGTTTTATTATTACTACCATTTTCGTCTATAAATAGTGGGTTAAATAAATAAATAAAAAATTACATGTATTTCGAAAGTGTTTTTTTTAAGTGTGACAACTTTTATATCAATTTCTATAATATAAAAATATCACAAAAATTCATGAAAATAGCCTTTTTCAGTGTCTACAGTGAGACGACGCCTCAATACTCATACGCAGAATACGAACCAAGAAAATGTGGAAAATGTTGAAAATTGCTGAAATTGTACGCTTTGGAACGAAAAGATTGAATTTTCCGAAAAAGGTTACATTTTGCAATGAGAAACGACTTTTTTTAAATTTTCTAAAACATTTAGCGTCGTAGCCCATAAGGCTAGAAAGATGTATACCAAAATTCATCAGAAGCAGTCGATAAGTTCTTTAGCTAACGTCACGCCAGTTTTGAAAATGCAGTTTAGAAGACCGTGCCATACCTCCGCCATTTTTGAAACAACAAATAAAAAAAATACCATGTAACAACCAAAAGTAGTAGTAAAACATACCCCAAGTCACAAAAAGGTTTAAGGAATATTACCTTCGAAAACAAAATCATGAAAATCAGCAAATTTTTTCGTCGTATCTTCACCCGTAAGCACAAAAATGAAAAAAAGCACAAAAATAGAAAATAAAAAGCTCGTAAGCTCAAAAATAGAAAAGAAAAAAGCTCGCAAGCACAAAAATAGAAAAGAAAAAAGCTCATACGCACAAAAATGGAAAAAAGCACAAAGATAGAAAAGAAAAAAGCACAAAAATAGAAAAAAGGGGCGGGGGTCACGCATGGAATTCACCATGTACCCGAGCTTTTATTCTACATTCGGCATTATGGTAGATTGCACCAGCAGTGCTGTGTCTTCGATCATTGAGACGTCGGTGAAGAAAATGAAAACAAAAGCTGCCCCAGCGAGCTTGCAAGTATTGAAAGGAACGAATGGGGTAGGTACATCGCCGACTGCCAAGTGGAGTGAAAGCGCTATATCACAATGATCCCCCGAGGGGGACGAAGGAAGAAGCAAGTAAAAAGAGTGGGGCGAAAGCTCGGTGGAGGGGAATAAACGCGAAAAGTAAAAGCGAAAGCTCTCGGCTCATAACGATGATTCAAGCTCTCCGATTCGCTTCATCGAATTTTCTCGTATCAAGAATACACATTACATCCCAGGCTAGTTTTTTTTGCACCAACTTCGAGTCTTCTCAGTCAGGGGTTGCGAAACTTTTCTGGGCGATAATTAACTTGGAAGGACGTTCGACCAGGGGGCGAATTACATTTGATTCTGTTGATTTTTTTTCGCGATAATTTACAGTTGAACTGTTATCAAGAAATTAATCGTGGCATTCGTTGCTGCCATTATTGTATGCGCGTGATTATTAAAAATTACGTTTGAAGTTAAAAATAATTATATTGACATAATAATATTTAAATGCTAATATTTTTGTAATAATGACATTCGGACAGTGATATTTAAATAATAATAATATTTTGATAATAGTATCATTTAATTATTAATAATAATATTTGGATAATAACATTAATTCAATAATAATATTGTTAAATAATAATAATAATAATAATAATAATAATAACATTTCGATAGAAAACATTAATTTAATAATAATATTTCGATAATAACATCCATTTAATAATAATATTATCTTAATAATAATAATATTTAGATAAAATCATTATTTTAAGAATACAGTTATTTTGATGTACGTTACTATTATTTAATAATAATATTATTTCAATAACAAAGTTATTTCTCCGTATGATAATAATAACGTTATTTTAAAAACAATAATAATATTTACAACTGTAATTTTTTTTCCACATTTCTAGGTTCGTTTTTTTTTTAATTGCAGACATATATTCGCGTTATTCACGTCGTTAAAAACGAAAAGAAATGAGAATCAAATTATATTTCGACAGGGATTCGATATTTATGTCACGAAATGTCGCGGAAATGATCATAGAGTCCGTAGAAATTTTTTCGCTTTTATTTTTAAAGATCATACATAATTTTGTACGATACTAAATGTATTTAATTCCTCAGAATGAGAATTTTTATTTGAGCGCTGTCTTTTATTTATTTTTAATTGCAATTTGCGGGAGATCGATTGAGAAATGTTGAGATTGTGACGAAAAAGTTTTCGCGATCGCTCGGTCGTTCCTAATCTCTCGTTTAAATATATTAAACATTTTACAACGAGGATTAATTCCAACGGTAAGGATGGCGGAATGAGGGAGGGGGGACGGTTAAAAGCGACGATTAACGAGTTCTCAAACTATCGGGGTTTCAGCACATTTCGCGGTTACCCGCCGGTTTCGGCCCCTCGAATGAGCCACGAGTCGCGATAATTGAAGGAACGTGCAAACTTCGACTAGGTCGGATATATTTTAAACTCCCGTTCCACTGGGAGAATGAAAAGCTTGCGCGGATTATCTTGCCCGATTGTTTATCATCTCGTATTTCCGCGAAAAAGGGGGGGGGGGGGTCGTAGTAATTTATTCGAACATCACGGACGTGGCGAGAAATTCTGAAATCGTCGCGATAATCGCCAGTGCAAATTAAGGGGTAAGATACTTTGAGGCGAGGAAAAAATTGACGATTTTCATGATTTTTTTCTTTTAAGAAAAGTTTCTTCAACATTTTTGAGACTTTGGGTATGTTTTATTACTACTTTTGACTGTTTATTTCACATTTCCTTGAGTTTCCTTTTTCTGGAAGTAGAACACGTCTACGTAATCTGTTTTTTTTTCAATTTTTCACTTTGTGATAACCCTCTGAATTATAATTCAATATATATTTGAATATTGAATATATTATATATAACATATATTTGAATATATTATATACAACATATATTTGAATATTGAATATGACGAAATATATTTCAACATTGAATTTGTCACTTTATTTATATTAACTCTATTACTAATATTAATTGTATTACTAAATTGCGATTATTATCAATTATATTAGATGTAGTAAAACAAATCCATTATTCTTGCATGAAATTGAAGGCAAAATTAATGGATTTCTTTTTACTACACCTAACGTTACTAGGGTCATCATTATCATTTCGTTAATATGAATGTCGATAATAATTACTTATCAATGTTATATACTTTTAAAATAATTTCAAGATTAATTTTAAATTTAAATTAATTTCAAGGTTAATATACTTTTAAAATAATTTCAAGATTAATTCTTTTTTTGCACAATATCTATTCGCAAACTAACAGGGCCTACTTTTCGGAGGCCAACGAGCACGTTGCAATTTACCGGTCATCCGGTTCGGACGTGTCAACGTCACGCCCGGAGGTCCCAGTGGGTGTTGAAAGAGAAAACAGAAGGCGAAAGACAAGACAGGAAGAAAGATGGGGCCAAAACCATAATTGAAAATATCGTACTGACGTGAAGCTCGAGTATCTGTCACACCTACGTTCATGATGATCCCTGCGCGATACACTTATTCCCTCTTGAGAAGACACATCCACCTATCAGACGTCCAATATATTATATATATTCATTCATTATATATATATATATATATAATTCTTCTATATTACTATTCTATATTAATTATATAAAAAAAAAAAAATATATATATATATATATATATATATATAGAAAACAAATGAAGAAAAAAATTGACGAAAAATTGAGAAAAAATTAAAAGTCGTTTGAGCACTGCCTAAAAAAATGTTCAGGACTCTCATATTTTGCAAAACTTTCTTTTTTTTAACATACTTCAATTTTGCGTTGAGAAAAAAATCGATTTTTTAAACCACCTTAATATATATATATGGATTTATAACATCTTCGACAATTTCAAAGCTATAAGCATTTTTTTACTTGCTTTCGATCCAGCCATTAGGTGTCCCGAAAAAAAAACAAGCTTCCCTTAAAAAAAAGCGAAGGTGATCTTCGTTGCATATATATTTTATATTATATATATATATATATAATATAAAATATATATAATTCTTCTATATTACTATTCTATATTTTATATATATATATAGAAAACAAATGAAGAAAAAATTTGACGAAAAATTGAGAAAAAATTAAAAGTCGTTTGAGCACTGCCTAAAAAAATGTTCAGGACCCTCATATTTTGCAAAACTTTCTTTTTTTTTAACATACTTCAATTTTGCGTTGAGAAAAAAATCGATTTTCTTAACAACCTTAATATATATATATATATATATGGATTTATAACATCGTCGACAATTTCAAAGCCATAAGCATTTTTTTTTTACTTGCTTTCGATCCAGCCATTAATTGTCCCGAAAAAAAACAAGCTTCCCTTAAAAAAAGCGAACGTGATCTCTTCGTTGCACAGCCTCGCGATTTACGAGCAACGAAATGTTTTTCCACGGAATTTAAAACTAGTAGACAGAGTGAAAAGCTCGTCCAGCTGCGCACTCAAACGGCAGGCCTGAGTTGTTGAACTATCCCCGTATGAATTCTCACGAGTTCGCGAGGTATAATACAGAATGATCGCATCACGATCAAAGAGGATGTATTAACTTTGGAACTTCGGCTCGTAGGGTAATGGCGTTTTATACGTCCCAAGTGCAGATCGGACAACGAGGATCGCGAGAGTCCCGCGGTGTAATGGGATCCCTTAAACTTTTGACCCCGGTCTAGTTAGGGATTATAGGAAAATCGATCATACCGCAAGTAGTTATGCTCATCGCGGAGGGGTATTATCGCGTTTGTCTTCATCGTGACAGGGCACGCGAGCTTGCGCAAACTCGGTGGCCCTTTTTGACAGACTAAATATTGTTATTTGTATTTTCGTAAAAGTAACATTATTTTTTGTTTCTTTACGATTTTTACGAAGTATTTCAGAGGTCGTGTAAAAATTTCACGACAATTAGAAAGCTCGTTATTGAACAATTAACATTCACAAATTAAATGTTGTCTCATGGAAACTGATGTAACTTTGCAATACGTTTTATTTTTTGACCTCCCAATTTTGTAATATCTACAATATACTGAAAGCAACGAAAACAAAACGAAGTTTATTAATAAATTTTTTAATTTCTTTTAAAAATTGTTAACAAAATGTTAATTTTTTAATAACGAACTTCCTAATCGTCGTGAAATTTTAACACGACCTCTTGGATGCTTCATACAAAAACATACCAAATTTTCAGAGTTTTCTTATCTTTTTTTTATTTCAACCCCTAAGGAGGTTGAAGTAATGATGATAGAGTTCTGAAAATTTGGTATGTTTTTACACGAGGTATTCAGGAGGTCGTGTAGAAATTTCATGACGATTAAGAAGCTATTTATTGAACAATCAACATTAACATGTTTCATAGGGACTCAACATCCTTAAGGCCACACTAACGGGTATAAAATCATGTGCGAATTTAACAATTTTTTTTCGTATGAACAAGTGTTTAAATCATAAGATTAATTACACATCTATTTAGTATGAATATCAAGCTGTCAGAATATTTATATATTTTTTTCGATGTACAAAATGGCCGTCTACTCGAAACCTCTCGAAACAGCTTTTTTCCAATTGGCGTGACAAATAACTTCAACAATTCTCACTCGATTTACTTCGAATTCAAAAGTTATGTTCCTAATTGCATTTCGCAGAGAAGTACGTACGGAATTTCTGATTAATCGAAAACTTTTCATTTTATCAGCAGTTATAACGAAATTTTTCACTGAAAATTCATTTCGTAAGTTCAAATACCTACAACTTCGGAATAAAACAATATTTTTTAAGTTCCGTACGTACTTCTCTAGGTATTCTAATGTAGATAGACGAGAATTTTTGTTTTTTGTTCTAGGTAAAAAATTGTGGATGCTAAATGTCACGCCGCGGAGCGCCTAAAAAAAGATGACAAAAGAAAATATTATTAGTCGGCCATTTTGTACATCAAAAAAAAAATCACATATTTTCTAACAGCTTAATATTCGTACTAAATAGATGCGTAATTAATTTGATCAGTGAATTACTTTTTCGTACGAAAAAAATTTGTTAAAATCCGCACACGATTTTATACCCGTTACTGTGGCCTAAGAGTTTAAGTAGTTACAGCCACAAACAGAACTGTGGTCAGACACGTCGAACCCCAAAAGCGAAAGACCCTATATGATTGTATATTTTATTTAATTATTTATTATAGTAGATTATATCACATGATATTATATTATACTATGTGACATTATATGATACTATATATATATATATATATATATATATATATATATATATGTTTTTTATATTATATTTCATTATATTATATTATACTATATTATATTATAATATATTAGTGACGACAACTCATCAGTATTCTGAAAAGATTGTTTATTAAATATAGCATTCTTAAAAAATTGCCCAATAGCTAAAAGAAAAAAATTGTGCTCTTGGTGGGTGAGTAATACGAGGTGAAAGGAAGAATCGTAGTGGTGCATTGCCTACTGGTATGTGTTCTATATTGATCAGGCGTGGCGATGCCCGAGGCTGCTCCCTCTGACTTGTGCTACCGAGTGAGTGAGTGAGTGTGTGTATGTGTGTATGTGTGTGTGTGAGAGAGAGAGAGGGAGAGAGAGAGAGAGAGAGAGAGCAAGTCTCTCATCCCTCCCGCCAATTCTGCCCCATCCACCAGACCTGACCCCACCCCAGGTTCATGCTGTACTAGACTAAATCTCCGGGCTTTACGAACGTAAAGTTATCCCACCGGGGTCCTCCGCACTACGGCAGCCTCTGCAACCCCAAGCAAACGTCGACCTCGTAACCAAAAAACCGGGCCCCCGTTAACCGTTTTTTTTTCTTCTCGTTCTTTTTTGCAGTGCCGACGGGAATTACGAAGTTACAATAATGACCAAGGCGATATTACATCACACTGGCAAAGTGTCGTGGAAGCCACCTGCCATCTACAAATCATTTTGCGAAATTGACGTGGAGTATTTTCCATTCGACAAACAGACGTGCTTCATGAAGTTTGGCTCGTGGACTTACGACGGTTACACGGTGAGATGGAAATTTTGTTGATATATTATTGGTGCAAGGCACGTGGGCGCGAAAAATTTCAGTATAATGAAGACCGAACGGCAAGGTCATAAGTTGAACTTGAGGTCGACCTCGGCAAAATGCGACCTCAGCTACTGAGGATTGGGAGGTTGAAGTTTTATTCGGATCACCCCGGAAATGAGTTTTGAATTGAGGTGGAAATTGAGGTCAGAGTTGAGCTGACTCGCAAGTTACGAATGAAATTCTAATCCGAACTTGAATTTTAACTCAAAATGGAACGGGTGGTTGTGTCGGGCCTCACGATCCAAATTAAATGATAATTTGAGGTCGAAGTTAGGGGGTATGTAGAATTTTGTGTTATATTGAAAAAGAATATTGAAATTGAGGTCACATTTGAGGGTAAATAGCAATTGGAAATTGAGGTCAAAGATGAAACAGAACTCGTGTTGTGAAGTAAATTATAATTTGAGGTCACGCTCGAATAGACACTTAACCCTGGAACAGCATTGGCTATTGAGGTCGAACTCTAATTAGTGCTTGAGTTTCTAAATAAATTGGATATTGAGGACAATATCATATTGCGTCTAAACTTTACTCTTGACCCTTCGAAACCTACGTGGGACGTTGCGTTTCGGACGGAAATTTGGTAGCATCGTCGCTAAGTCAGGTCAGAGCTCAACTCAACACTCGAGTGCCAACTCGAATCTTCGAACACAAGTTCAAACCTCACTCGCCAATCGCTCGAAACTTGGTCAAACTCAAGTTGAAACCTGGGCCCTGGAAATAAACTGGCAATTGAAATGAAGCTCAAGTTAAAACTGAAAAATGAGTTAGACATTGGTGACCTTAAAGTAGATTGAATATGAGGTCGAACGAGGTTACATCTAAACTTTCGAGCTGCTGAAAGCCGAATAGTACTTTGAATTTCAATATATGAAATTTGGCGAGTTCCTCGTTGAGTCAGGTCAGTACTCATTTCTGAACTTGAGTGGCGGCTCAACTTCGAGCCAACGTTCGAACCTCACATGCAGCTCGTTTTGTGCTTGGGTTGGGAATCAGTAACGAGAGAATCTCGATTAAAGACCTACATTTATTTCGAGGTCCAACGAGGTCGAAACTTTCTGTTCGAATCCGATAGCTCTTAACTCACTCCCATTTTCGTTCAACGTTTTCATCCCTCGTCTTGTCACTTTCGCAATGACGTATATAATCCCGTTTATACACATCGATATCTCGATACAAATACAACGCGATTCTCTATCGACAGCTTGACAAATGAGTTGGGGTAGCTGTCGATGGTTATTTTTTTTGTTCGCCCCCTGACCCCTTGGTCCATCAGGGATACGGGGAAAATAGTGCTTTCGGGTGGCTAACAATGTCCATAGGACGAGACGGATAGGCACGGATGGACGTGTAGTGGGTGGAGGGCGAAAAAATTACGCGATGGAATGTTACGACGATGAGTGATCCCGCTCGGCAAAATAAACCGAGGTAGAGGAAAGTTTACGGGCGATCAAGTAAAACGGGCAAAACGTTGAGGCGAGGACTGCGGTTATTCTCGGATCGTTTCACACTCAAGATATCGTCCATCGCCGCGATTTATCCCTGAAGCAACAAACCCTTCGCCCTTATCCTTTTCTCGTGACCGCATATTTTTTTCCCTTCCTTTTTTCTTAATTTTTCTCGTTTTATAAATCATTTTGCCGCGAGCTCGAGAACATTCTCTCCCTTCTGCTTTGAAGAATTGATGTTTATTTTGTTGAACACGGACGGACGAGTACGTCCGATCCTGAGCACTGACTTACGTTCGAGAAAATCCAATTTTGTTCTTTCAACTTGAGTCCGACCTTGAGTACTGACTCACGTACGAGAAAATCCAAGTTCATATTAACTTGGATCCGGACTCGCGTGCGTCAGTACTTTCGACTTGAGTCCGACCTTGAGTACTGCCTCACCTTCGAGGAAATCCAAGTTCATATGGATTTGAATCCGGACTCATGTTCGTCAGTACTTTCAACTCGAGTCCGACCTTGAATACTGCCTCACCTTCGAGGGAATCCAAGTTCATTTAAATTTGAATCCGCACTCGCGTTCGTGAGTACCTTCAACTTGAGTGCGACGTTAAGTACTGACTCACCTTCGAGGAAATCCAAGTTCATATGAATTTGAATCCGGACTCATGTTCGTCAGTACTTCGAACTTGAGTCCGACCTTGACTACTGACTCACCTTCGAGGAAACCCAAGTTCATATGAACTTGAATCCGGACTCACATTCATCAGTACTTCGAACGTGAGTTCGATCTTGAATATCGATTTACGTTTGAAGAAATCTAACTCCATTCGAGCTTGAATCCGGATTCAACAGTGACTTTGAACTTGAGTCCGAACTCGGGTAAGCAAACTTAAGGTTGCAATTCAAGTAAATCCAACTCCATAGGAACTTGGATCCCATTCGCCAACAACTCTGAACTTGAGTCCGACCATGAGTGCCGATTCACATTAGAGAAAACCTAACTCGACCCGAAATTGATTCCGGACTCGAGTTCGTCAGTAACTTTGATCTCGAGTCCGATCATGAGTACTGACTCATATTTGAGAAATCTAACTCCCTTCGAACTTGAATCCGGATTCATCAGCGAACTCGAGTATGCAAACTTGAGTTTCCAGTCAAGTTTCAGATAACGTCAAGTCCCACTTTTTAACAAGCTCGATTCAAAGCTTGACCTTAAGTTCGCACTCGATCAACTTGAGTTTAGACTTCAGTTCAAGCCAGAGCAAATTAATATTTTTCGTGGCGTTTTTTTTCTATGCGTTTTCCCCACGACGTGCGAAAAATTCGTAAGGAAAAAAATTTCTTGTGGTGGCAAATACGAGCATTGTTTATAATATTTTGTGGGTTATGCTTGAAATTGGACGACCCGCGGGTGGTCTCATTGGCACGGGTATCCACTGCAGAAAATATATAGGATAAAATAGCACGCTGTCACTGAACTATGTTTGTTTTTTTTCACGTTTTTTTTTCGATTTTTTCCTCGCTTCTGTCTCGCACCCTCTGCCCCTTGCTCTCGCCCTCGCTCCTGCAGCCATAACTCGTTCGGCGAGCAACAACGAGGAATTTGGAAAAGTTTTCCGTGGCTCCGCTTCGTTTCAGGCTTCGTTTCGAGACCTCGTCCCCGCGATACCCCCCCCCCCCCCTCCTCCCCTCCTCACGGACTGGGGATGCCTTCCCCCTCTTGGATTCTGTTCACGGGTATCAGCGAGACAAAAGCCGGGAATACAATCTAGAAACTTTCGAAGGGTCGAATATTCATGGCATCCCTTAGTGAGAGCCGGGCACGTTTTATCCTCGGATACTCTCGATGTCGATGTCACTCCTCGCTTTTATCCACTTCTTTGTCCTCGCCTGCACCCCTCCGCCTCCTGTCCCTTCCCCCGCGTCCTCCTACTCTCTCTCCATCCCTCCACCCTACTCCTTCCCCGCTTCCTCCGTCTGTGCTCGTCTCCAGGGAGATGCATAATTCAACTTTCGATTTTGCCCGCATTTTTTATTCTCCTGAAACCGGGGGGTCTCCACCCCCGGTCAGCTTTTGACTTCGGTTCGCGTTGGTAGATTTTTACCCTCTCTTTTACGTTCTTTTTTTGGTTTATAGTTTATTTTCCGTCACCCGACAACCGGATTACATTTCCGGATAGCCCGTGACGTTTTTAAGGGTGGTATGACATTTTGGTGTCATTGTGACATTTTAGAGGGTTGCGATGGGCTGGCTGTTTTTTTTTGAGCGTCGATATCTTTCGTGGAGTAGTGCACTGCACCTCCTTCGGGCCTCTTAGCGGCTCAATGTACTTTCCGGTTTATTACTGGCACAGGGGGTTGGGGGGAACGGTGAGCCATCGGGGCGCAAAATGTTCCGAGTAGGGAGGAGGGAAAGAAGCCTTAGATAGGATGTAGTGAGAAATTAAAAAGCGGAAAACCGGCGAGGAAGCGGGTGAGGATAAATCGAGTGGGGGAGAGGCTAATTCATGTCGACTCATTGTACGCAGCCGCTGGAGGCCGAGGGTTGTTTTTCCTTCCCCTCAGCTGTTAAGGCAAAGGTGGCTCGGTGGGCTTATTAGATCGGAAAACCGAGACGTCGGTTTATTTTCGTTTTTTTTCTTCTTTTTGGTGTTCGTTTAATCACTCAGCCTAGGACTGGGAAGGTCATCCTTTTTGTCTGATTGCCCAGGGCTGCAGGGGAGACTTCTTTGGGGTTGTTGAGAATTGTTCAGCGAGGTTCTTGAGGATGAGCTAAGATTACTGACGAGAATGATCGAGGGCAGCTGAAAAGTAGCATCCAGGATGGGCCATGAAAATCGTCAATTATTCTTGAGGGTTTACATTGTTTTTTGTATGTTGAAAATATTGAAACATACTTCAGTATTGTTTAGGAGAGTATTTCAGGATTTTTGGAGAGGATCTTCTGAGATTCTTGGAGAGAATTCCTGAGGAGAATCTTGAGAATTCCTCGGAAGAATCTTTGAGAGGTCTTGAGAATAATTCACCAGGGTTCTTGAGGGAAAGTCTTGAGGATGTCTGAGAAAAATTATGTGAAGTTCCTCCCGACAATTCTTGACGACTTCTGGGGTGTCTTGAAGATAGGCAAAGAGGATCCATCAGGATTCTCGCATAGGAGCGTTCGACATAACTCATGAGAATTGTCAAAGGTTTGCTAGGCTTTTTGAGGCCCTCAGCAATCCTAAAAAGTCACTCTGAAGATTTCTGAGGAGAATTCTTGACGTTGCTGAGGGGATCCTTGAAAGGAAACCATTGGGATTCTTGCATAGGATATGGGGTAGCTGAAGCAGTTCCTAAGACAACGTCTTCCTTATTCTTGAGGCTTCCGAGACTCATGAGGTCAGTGTCCTCAGTATGCTGGATTTCCGTTGGTTTTCCTTGGATAATCTAGTATATTGCCTCAAGAATGGCGAAGACTTTGCCTGCTGAATGTTGAAGGCCTCAAGAATTCGAAAGGGCCTCAAGAGGCCTCAAGGCACTACCTCAAGAATCCGGAAATAATATTTCCAGGATTCTGAGGCCAGTGCCTTGAGGGCCTTCCGAATTCTTGAGACCTTCCTCATTGGAGTGGCAAAGTCTTCAGCATTCTTGAGGTAGTGTCGTCAGAATACACTGTCAAGAATTTTTGGAGACTGCTGAGGGCAACCCTGCGAGACCCCTGATGGGAATTTTTGACAGCAAGAAATATTTTCAAAAAATTGCACACCCTCAAACACTATTGACAGATGCTTAGATCATGGACCAATTTAAGCTTGTAAGCTTCTGTGGAAGATTGAGCGATTTTCCACGCAAATCGTGCGACTTCAACCTGCGAAAAGATAATCTCGCGGCGTTTGGGGATCTGGCGCGTGCAATGCTTCGATATACATACACAGATAGCATGACTGGCCTGTTATCGCGTGATCCCAGCGGGAGGCAAGGTTGAGGCAAGACTGAGGCAAGGCTGAGGCAAGGCTGAGGCAAGGCTGAGGCAAGGCTGAGGCAAGGCTGAGGCAAGGCTGAGGCAAGGCTGAGGCAAGGCTGAGGCAAGACTGAGGCAAGGCTGAGGCAAGGCTGAGGCAAGGCTGAGGCAAGGCTGAGGCAAGGCTGAGGCAAGGCTGAAGCAAGGTTGAGGCAACGCTGAGGCATCTTATGCACGACTTGCGAATGTGACAAAGCGAGCTTTTTCCTCGGCGACAAGAATCTTCCTCGGCATCAAGATCCCTTTTTATCCTTATATACCGGAAGAAGTTTTAGCCTTAGGGTTGAGATTGGAGTCGGTATCAAGGGTGGAGGAATCTTGTCCTCGGGAATGGCAGAGCCCTCAGGATCTTCCTGTATGGAGCTTTGGTGACTTTTCCCAATTTTTTTTCTTGTATCACGGCTGAGTGATCATCCCATAGAGAGATCTTCCAAAGGTCGTCATTGAATGCTGCGTCTTTTTCATGACGTGCGATGTCCCGAAGTCGTCAAGTTGAGGTATCAGCGTTGAAAAGCGTTGTGCTGATATTCCGGATAAGCTGACTGTGAGCAGGGACCGTTTATCTCCGCGACGGCTTGTCCGATTTTGTCCAAATTTGGATACAATATTCTTCGATAGTTTTTCTCGTTCGCCACGTAGAATTTTTTTTGAAATTTTCATTTTTGCCGGAATTGCGACCGTTTTAATTTAACATTCGTTTTTCGCTCGCAATTTCCGACGATTTTGATTGCATAAAAAGGCAATGGCTTAATTAAATGAAAAACCTTCACGCGGTGAGCGAGAACTGCGTACAACGCCTTAAGGCGTTACCCCCACATGTAGCGCAAAAAAAGGCCTTTCTCATGAATTTTTTTAAAGAAAACTACAATACTTTTTTAATCGATCAATATACCATCTTAAAGAACACATCTTGAAGAACTTTCAGTAATTTTTTTATTGAAAAATATTACATTGTTTAGTGGCAAATGGCCGTCAATGAAATAATGTTTTTATATACACGGTTTGCGGTGACCAACATTGCGGCGAAGTGGATCATCCGAAAAAAAAAATGCGGATGGATTTAGTCAAATATAAGTATAAACTAGTCTTTAATGGAAGGATTTTAAAAAATATTCATTTTTCACAAAATGGCGGACAGTCAAAGTTAATGGTTCGATTTTAACGAAAAAAAACGGCCGTTTTTTGGCTATAAAACGGCCATTTTTTTTTCGAAAAAAAAAATCGAACGATTAAAGACTACATTTTTATGTATTAAATAAGCCTGCAAAATTTCAAGAAGATCGGTTCATTAGTGTTCGAGTAATCTTGGTCACCGACTTCAGAAATGCCATTTTGAGAAAAACGCGTTTAAAGTGTCAATTTCAGTTCTTCAATTCACGGATTCTTCTCTTTCAACGCTGATATCTCAGTCAATTTTGTTCGGATCGACCTGAAATTTTCAGGACACATTCTCAGATACTTATACTTCGAAAAAATGCAATAAAAAAATCGATTTTTTCAAAATCGCCAGTGGGGGCAACCCCTCAAGCCGATACGTCAATAATGGTCTGAATTGTCGACAGGTTGATCTGAGGCACTTGGAGCAGGAGGAGGACTCGAACACGATCGACGTAGGTATCGACCTAACGGATTATTACATAAGCGTCGAGTGGGACATAATAAAAGTGCCTGCGGTGAGAAACGAGAAGTTCTACATATGCTGCGAGGAGCCCTACCCCGACATAATGTTTTACATAACGTTGCGTCGCAAGACCCTGTTTTACACGGTAAACCTAATAATACCGTGCGTCGGTATATCGTTTCTTTCGGTGCTGGTGTTTTATTTGCCGAGCGACAGCGGCGAAAAGGTATCGTTGTCAATTTCGATATTGCTCTCGTTGACGGTGTTCTTTCTGCTGCTCGCCGAGATAATACCGCCGACCTCGTTGACGGTACCGTTGCTCGGCAAGTATTTACTTTTCACGATGGTACTGGTGACGCTGTCGGTGGTCGTGACGATTGCCGTGTTGAACGTGAATTTTCGCTCCCCGGTGACGCATCGTATGGCCAAGTGGGTAAGGACCGTCTTCATAAACGTGTTGCCGAAGTATCTGATGATAAAGAGGCCGAGCAAGGACGAGGACGACGAGGAGACGAACGGCGACGGTGAAAATGGGGAGGATGCCGATCGCGATGGGAAGCCACCCGACGCCATACTCACCGATGTATTTCACGTCCAAGAAAGCGACAAGTACGATCCTTACTGCGGCGATTACGAGATCAACGGGCTTACCGATTTGTCCGGTATACCCGGCATACCCGGACTTCCGGTAGTCGCCGATCCGAGATACGAGGTAAGCGGGGGGGCCGTCGGTGCCGTTGCCCCGCGCTTCGAGGAACCCCTGCCAGCACTGCCGTTGCCAGGCGCCGATGACGATCTTTTCGGGCCCTCCAGCCCGGGCTACACTCACGAGGACGTCAGTCCAACTTTCGAGAAGCCGCTGGTACGGGAGATCGAGAAGACCATCGATGGCGCCAGATTCATTGCTCAACATGCCAAAAATAAGGACAAATTCGAGAGCGTGAGTATAGCTTGGATCGTCCACGTTGCGCTTTGACTGGTTGAGGAGGATTCGCACTGAGGATAATTGGGCAATTCCGCCCGGGAATGGCGAAGGACTTGGCGAATTACCGAGGCTTGAGGGAAGCGGGCGAATTGGCGCTGGGAATGTTGTAGGATTGGATTTGGGAATTTTTGAAGATTTTGTTGAGGGATTCTTGAAGGATTTGACGCAGGAGTTTCGGAAGATTCCGCCGAGGAACCTTGAAATACCAACCTCGGGAATTGTGGAAGTTTTTACTTGGGAACGTTGGAGGATCCGTTTGTGGAATGTCGAAGGATCCTCCTGAGGAATCTTGTAGGATCCTCCTCAGGAATCTTGGAGGATATTTCTCTGGGATCTGCTCAGGAATTCTTGAAGATCTCACGTGGGAACCTCAAAGGATAGTCCTCAGGAATTCTTGAAGATCCCACTTGGAAACCTCAAAGGATCCCGCTCAGGAATTCTTGAAGATTCCACTTAGGAATCTTGAAGGATCCTTCTGAGCAATCATGAAGGACCCCCTGAATGATCTCGAAGGATCTTCCTCAGGAATTCTTGAAGGCTCCTGCTGAGGAGTTTTGAAGGAGCCTTCTGAGGATTCTTGAAGGATCCTCCTGAGGAATTCTTGGAGATCCTACTTGGGAATCTCGAAGGATCCTGCTCAGGAATTCTTGGAGATTCCACTTGGGAATATTGAAGGATCCTGCTCAGGAATTCTTGAAGATTCCACTTGAGAATCTCGAAGGATCCTGCTCAGGAATTCTCGAAGATTCCACTTGGGAATATTGAAGGATCCTGCTCAGGAATTCTTGAAGATTCCACTTGAGAATCTCGAAGGATCCTGCTCAGGAATTCTCGAAGATTCCACTTGGGAATCTCGAAGGATCCTGCTCAGGAATTCTTGAAGATTCTACTTGGGAATTTCAAAGGATCTTCCTCAGGAATTCTCGAAGATTCCACTTGGGAATATTGAAGGATCCTGCTCAGGAATTCTTGAAGATTCCACTTGAGAATCTCGGAGGATCCTGCTCAGGAATTCTTGGAGATTCCACTTGGGAATCTCAAAGGATCGTCCTCAGGAATTCTCGAAGATTCCACTTGGGAATATTGAAGGATCCTGCTCAGGAATTCTTGAAGATTCCACTTGAGAATCTCGTAGGATCCTGCTCAGGAATTCTCGAAGATTCCACTTGGGAATATTGAAGGATCCTGCTCAGGAATTCTTGAAGATTCCACTTGAGAATCTCGTAGGATCCTGCTCAGGAATTCTCGAAGATTCCACTTGGGAATATTGAAGGATCCTGCTCAGGAGTTCTTGAAGATTCCACTTGAGAATCTCGAAGGATCCTGCTCAGGAATTCTTGAAGATTCCACTTGGGAATCTCGAAGGATCCTGTTCAGGAATTCTTGAAGATTCTATTTGGGAATCTCAAAGGATCCTCCTCAGGAATTCTCGAAGATTCCCCTTGGGAATCTCGAAGGATCCTGCTCAGGAATTCTTGAAGATTCCACTTGGGAAAATTGAAGGATCCTGCTCAGGAATTCTTGAAGATTCCACTTGGGAATTCGAAGGATCCTGCTCAGGAATTCTCGAAGATCCTACTTGGGAATCTCAAAGGATCGTCCTCAGGAATGCTCGAAGATTCCACTTGGGAATATTGAAGGATCCTGCTCAGGAATTCTTGAAGATTCCACTTGAGATTCTCGAAGGATCCTGCTCGGGAATTCTTGAAGATTCCACTTGGGGATCTCGAAGGATCCTGCTCAGGAATTCTTGAAGATTCCACTTGAGAACCTCGAAGGTTCCTGCTCAGGAATCCTTGAAGATTCTACTTGGGAATATTGAAGGATCCTGCTGAGGAATTCTTGAAGATTCCACTTGGGAATCTCAAAGGATCGTCCTCAGGAATTCTCGAAGATTCCACTTGGGAATATTGAAGGATCCTGCTCAGGAATTCTTGAAGATTCCACTTGGGAATTCTTGAAGATTCCACTTGGGAATCTTGAAGGATCCTCCTGAACAATCATGAAGGATCCCCCTGAGAAATATTGAAGGATCCTCCTCAGAAATTCGTGACGAAATTCCCCAGTCCCCTCAAGAAAAAGGATTGTCTTCAAGCAGCTTGGAGGATCGTCCTCCGAGATTGTTAAAGACTCCTTTGAGAAATTTCCGGTGGCAAGTGCGAAAAAACCTAATGGTTTGTCCTCAAAAACTTTAGGATACCCTTTTCACACACCCTCAAGAATTTTTTTTCGGACTCTTCAAGAAATATCCCGGAGAGTTTTAGACTTTCTTCGAGAATCCTCTGAGGTTTTCCACCAGTATTCTTTGGAATTGCTCTCATGGATTCTCAGCCATTCTTCTGAGGAAACTGTAAAAATGATCCTCAAGAATTTCGTTCGATTCGTCACAGACAATTTGCATTCTTTTTCCAATGACTCCCTACCAGAATTTCCAAAAATTATTCCCCACATTATTTTCCCCCGAAAAACCAAAAAATCCCGATAAATCCTTTTCGCGAACACTTGACTAGTTTTCTCCTAAAAAACGAGGCTCCAACTTTGACACACTACCCTCAAATTCCACAAACAACGATGAACGTGCCGTCAGCGTTATACTTGGCTTTTTAACTCACGAAGTATTCGCCGCTGCGAGCCGTAAATCACGGAAGTTTGATTGATACCCGTCAGTGCTTCCGGGGGTGGTTCTTCGATAGGCGCGTATACAAAAAAAACGTAGCACTCATTCAGACGGTGGCTCGGTGCCTCCAGTTGCCCTAATATCGATTCTTGCGACGAATTTATTCGGATTATTGGACGCGAAAGCAGTCGTCGACTCTTTGATGCTTACTGAGGGGAACGAGGACGTGTCGGCGGAGGGAGGAGGATAGAAACGGTACCACCTGTTAACTCGACCTATATATAGCCGTGGCCCCGTATATACACAAGCGTCGCTTCGGGATATCTTGTGCTTCGTTTCATCGGCTTTTCAATGACGAACTGATACACCCGAGCGTCAAACACTCCACTATCGAATTGACCCCTCAAATTGAGAATAAAATATTGTTCGTGATAAATTGGCCGACGATAATCGACGCGCAATCTGCGTGTGGCTTTGACGTTTTAACCAGCAATGGCCTCAGCCAATACTTGTGACTACTTAGCCGCGCACTTGATGGCGCCTCAACCGAAACAAAGCAACTCGGTGACCATACCGTGTGATAAAATAGAATAAAAAGAGATAAAATAAAGAATAATGATAACTATTATTTTTCTTGAGTTTTATAAATAAATTGGTTGGACGAAAACGTAAAAAGCGCGAAAATGGGCTGAGACGGTCAACGCAATAAAAATAATGAAAATAAATTCCATTGATAAAAGCCTCGAAAGCAGTAAAAATATTTGTGAATTTTTTTCCGACGAGACAATGACGAATACAAGGACTTGCGATTTTGTTATTTTTTCTGTCGGGTTTGACCAATTCCCAAACTTCTTGCAGTGACTAAAATTGCCTTGGGTGCTATTTGAGGTTTTTTGGGATCACGAGTGGGGCGATTCTGAATGTTTGAGGGAGGATATATACTTAGACGAGGGAAAATTGCAGTTTTTCATGATTTTTTTGTAAAGAAAGCTTTCCTCAGCATTTTTGAGACTCAGGTTATTTTTTATTACTGCTTTGGGATGTTATATGGTATTCGTTCTTTAAAATTGATATTTGAAAATGGCGGAGGAATGGCGCGGTCTTCTTAATGGGTTGCGGTGGATGTTGTCAGACGGCGTGACACGTAGCGTCGGCGGGATGAATCTAAAAAAAAAATCATTAAAGACTTTTCTTTCATTAACATTCACCCGCAAAATATGAACCAAGAAAAAGTGAGAAATATTGAAAATCGGTAAAACGGGACGGTTTGAAGTAAAAAGATCGAGGTAGCCGGAAAAAGGCTACACTTTGCAACAAAAAAAATACGTATTTTTATTAATTTCCAAAACCAATTAGGTTCATATTTTATATGATAAGTTGATAAAAACTTATACTAAATTTCATCAGGATCGGTCGATTACTTTTTTAGCTATAAGTCACGCCAGTTTTGAAAATGCAGTTAAGAAAACAGTGCCATGATCAGGCCATTTTTAAAGATTAATAAAAAAAATTCAATACCACGATATAGCCAAAAGTAGTAATAAAATATACCGTATCATAACAAAAATTAGTAATCGATGAAATGGTACGCGTTTAAACAAAAAGATTAAATTTTCCGAAAAATGGCTACACTTAGCAATAAAAATAGGCTTAATTTTCAACATTTTTGACGCTATTTAGGTTCATGTTGTAGATAATGAGGCTAGAAAGACTGGTACCAAATTTCATCAGAATTGGTCGATTGGTTTCTTACCTATAGGTCACGCCAGTTTTGAAAATGCAGTTGAGAAGCCTGTGCCATACCCTCGCCATTTTCAAAGATAAGAAAATACCACGTAACAGCCAAAAGTAGTAACAAAATATACCATAACATAAGAAAAAGTAATAATCGATAAAATGGCACGCTCTTGAACAAAAAGATTAAATTTTCCGAACAAGGCTATACGTTGCAATAAAAAATACTTTCGTTTTTAAATTTTCAAAAAATTTAGGTTCATATTTCAGACAAAAAGGTTAGAAAAATGTGTACCAAATTTCATCAAAATCCGTTGATCAGTTGTTCAGCTACACGTCACGCCAGTTTTGAACATGCACTTAAGAAGACTGTGCCATACCCTCGCTATTTTTAAACATTAATAAAAAAATAAAATACCACGTAACCGTCAAAAGTAGTGGTAAAACATACTCCAAGTCTCCGAAATGAGGGAGAAAGCTTTATTTAAAAAAAAAAAATCATGAAAATCGCAATTTTTTTCTCGCCTAAAGGAATCTCCCCCTCAATTAGTAAGAAATCCACGTGTGGGAATTTAGGCGTGTCCGGGCTCGCCGCCGCGACAAAGTCCCTCGGGAAACTCGTTTTAAATCCGCGGGTAAAGCGATTTCCCGGCAAAATGTAAATGCGCGAATACTTTTTCGATTTCGTGCTTGTGGATGGAAGAAAAGAGAGGAGGGGGGAGAAGCAGAAGAAGAAGAAAGCGAAAGAATCGACGGCCGGAACTCTCGGCTAAACGAGTTTGCGAAAACATTGCGTCTCCCTTAAGGGGGCGTACGCCTAGACACGCCGGGACGCGCGATGATACTGTCCAGATTTCTGATAAGCCCCTGTTATCCTCGTGTACGAAACAATACGGAACTTGGATTAGTTTTCGTAAACTGCCATTTTCCGGTTTAATTCAAACGGTGATTTTTTAGACGCGAGGGAATGGGGCGAGGGGAGGGAGGTGTAAAATGTTCAAGAGCGCTCGTTTCTCTTGAAAAAAATAATTGAAACTTAATATTATTATTGATAAATATTGAATTATTATTTTGCATATTGTTTTGTTACATTGTTGATTTTGTTAGATGCTATTATATTGTTTATTTCAATTGATAATATTGATCGTTGCATTATTATCATATCATTTATAAAATGATTGTAACGCTGAATCGCTAATCATTTAATAGGATTTAATAATATTAAAGTCTGGACAATTTATTGCCGTTTCTATTGGATTATATTGAGGTATTGTTAATACTGAAACCGAGCATTATTATTGTTAATTATTTAATTGTTATTTTATATGTTATTCTGTTATATCAATTATTTCATTATGCGATTTATTATTTACTTATTATATCATTCGCTTGCCCGAACGTGAATTCGAACCTACGCTCACTCTCGCTTGGATGCCGAAACGACTGTGCCATTATTTACTCAGCCCCAGTTAAAGAAAAGGATTTTGCTGGAAAAGAGACAGCCTATATGCTTACGAATACAAAACTAGTAGTTCAAATATTGAATTTCATATATATATATATATATATAGAAAAGTTACATTTGTGTTTTGATTTTATTTGGTTTATTTTAACAAATTTAATTTCACAAAAATATTGTGGATATTTATAAATGTGAGATTAATTTGAAAAAATGTTATTATTTTTATTATTTCAATTAATTGGATTATTGATTGGGAGAGGAGAGATAGCCGAGGATAAAAATCTGATTTTCCTGATTTTTTTTCTAAAGCAAAGATTTCTTCATCATTTTTAAGACTTAGGTTTTGTTTTATTACTACCTTTGGCTTTTACATGTTTTTTTTAGTAGTTTTAGTAGATTTTTTAGTAGATTTAAAAATGGCGGGGGTATAGGACGGTCTTCCAAACGGGTTGCGGCGGATGTTGTCAGACGGCGTGACACATAGCGTCTTCGGGATTAATCTGAAATGAATCCAACAAATATTTTTCTTCCGTTAACACACGTACGTAGAATATGAACCAAAGAAAAGTAAGTCGTATTCAAAATCGACGAAATGGTACGCTTTGAAACAAAAAGATTGCACTTTTCGAAAAAAAATGGCTACATGTGGCAACAAAAAAAGGCTCCTTTTTTATTTCTAAAAAAATTTAGGTTCATGTTTTAGATAATAAGGTTAGAAAGATTAACACCAAATTTCGTCAGAATCGGTCGATTAGTTTATCAGCTATACGTCACGCCAGTTTTACAAATGCAGTTTAGAAGACCGTGCCGTTCCTCCGCCATTTTCAGAGATCAATAAAAATAAAAAATACCATATAACAGCCAAAAGTAGGAATAAAACATAGCCCGCATCTCAAAGACCGTGGAAAAAATCTTTCCATTAAAAAAAAAACATTAAAATCAGCCAATTTTTTCCTCGCCCAAAGGTATCTCCCACATGCCTAAAGATATGACCAATGCCTCAAGATCTTCGAGGAACTCAAAAGACAAACGACGATCTCTTCCAACGTTGAATCTTGAGTTTCCCTGGTAGCAATTTGGCAGAGATATTCATGACGTCTCACCGTGAACTCTGCCGAATATCCTGAATTTCAAAATGGCATGACATGTGTCCGAGCCCCTCAATAATATTCAATGCACCTGTGCCAGTCTCGTGAAGCAGGCGCGAGCCAGTCCTTGCACCGATCAGATTAAAGATTACCAGAGGCACGGAAATGGTCGCGTTCAGCTTGGCACATTGCTGGGGGTTCATTCGCGGGTTGCCTGGGTATCCTCGCTCGGTTGCGTTTCCTGTCGGACCCAAATGCCAGGACACTTTAACGGGTACGTAGGTTTTTCGGCCGAATTCGTCCCAACGAAAAGGACATTAGTAGGCGAAACGGAAGTGTCCTCGTATCCGATGCTCACTGAATCGTTGGCTTCCTGGGAACATCCAAGGGGCTTGCAAGGGGAACGGGAGGCAGTTCGAATAAATTATACGGAGGAAAGGAATCCGCGAGGAAACGCAGTGCGGCAGGCTTGGGTCTCTTGCCAACTGCAGCTCCGCAAGGAGACACGAGGGTGGTTTGTTCGCGTTGGTTCGTGTCTCGAGGTCTGGCAAATCCTGGAAGGTCTTCCCTCCCTCGATTTACCCCTCGCCCCCACCCCTTACCACCTCCCCCCCGGTCTCGCCCCACCTACGATCACCCAGACCATTTCATCCTCCTAGTTACCTTGGCTCGGCAGCATCGTCTCCGACGAGCTTCGCCAGGATCTGATAACCCTTTTGGCTGGATGGTCCAGCAGCCCGAGAGCCACTCCCGGTTCCTACGAAATCGCCCGCAAAATCCCCGGGAGCCTCCACCCCTCCCCCCGGCGTCCCCGCCTCAATGAGACGACGTCCGGAAGTTCTGCAGGCTGATAACGGCGAGTCCTTTTGATTCGAAGCGAAAGATGTGCCACCTTTGGTAACTGAGCGTACCGGGAAGTCCTTTGATCCGGGGTCAATCTCTCGGGTCTGGACTTGAGCTAAGCTCGACGAGGTCTGGAAGAGACTATTGCCGTGTCGTGACCTTGAGTACTCGCTTCTTCGAGTTAGGTTGGATGAGGTCTGATAGAAGCTATTGTAACGTCACGACGTTGAGTGCTGGATTGCTTGGATCAGTTTGGACGAGATCATTAAGAAACTATTGCAATGGCATTTCAATGCGCATCTGTTTGTTTGGGTCAGGCTTAACGAGGTCTGGAAGAAGCTATTGCAATGTCGTGATCTTTAAATCCAATTGATCTGGTTTGGTTTGCATGAGGCCTCCGGGAAGATAACTACACCATGCTCTCGAATACAAGTTTGTTGAGCTTGTTCGGATAAGCCTCTCGAGTGAGGTACATCATGACCTTGAGGTAAAGTTGGGTGAGGCCACCAGAGAAGCCATCACATCATGACATTGAAAATAAGTTTGCTTACGTTCGCTGATACGAGATTTCCAACTAGCTGCTCCAGTATCATGGAGCGAGAATACTTGCCCCGGAAAATCTTTCATAGACTCATCGCGATGTCTCACGACGGCCATTGGCGTCGCGTCTCGAATGTCGCCCTCCAGGCCCATCAAAGATCGCCAAGCCGGAAAACCTGAATGACTCGCGAATGCCTCAAAACGTAGGGAGGAGGGGGGGGGGGGAAGAACAATGCGTTGTCGAGAACAAGTCGTTGTTGTTGCAGGTGGAGGAGGACTGGAAGTACGTGGCGATGGTGCTCGACAGAATATTCCTCTGGATATTTACCCTCGCTTGTGTATTCGGCACGGCATTGATAATACTTCAAGCGCCGAGCCTCTACGACAAGACGAAGCCGATCGACATTGTTTACAGCAAGATAGCCCAGAAGAAGATGATGCTGATGAACATGGGCCCGGAGGAGGACGAATAGTCGAGGATGCGGGGCGGCCCGAGTACCGCGTCATCATCAGCATCGTTCTCGACTACGTACTTTCCGGGTGTTAGGACTCTCAAGGTCGCGGGATCATCAAGATTGCCGGGCGCCTCGCGGGCTCAAGGTCATCGGAGAAGGAAGAAAGGTCGTCGCGCCGCCGAGTGCCTGAAACTGCTGGCCCGTCGTCATCGGCGAAGAAGACGACGGGGTCGCCGAAGACGCGGAAAACGACGACGACGAAGAAGACAGATGGCGCTCACCGGCGTACCGACGCCCCAACGCGCGAGGAAACGGAAAATGTTGAGGAACTGAAAAGAAAGGGGAAAAAAAATAGTACCGAGTGCTCGTTGTGTCGACTGGTTTGCCTTAGTACGAAAGAGATCAGTGGAGGAAGAATGTGGCGTCGCATGAGAGAGCGAGAGAGAGAGAGAAAGAAAATTGCGTCTCGTGTATGAGGAAATGGCGGTCGCGCGACCAACAAGATGGCGCCTCGTGAATGAGAAAATGGCGGTCGCGCGACCAACAAGATGGCGCCTCGTGAATGAGAAAATGGCGGTCGCGCGACCAACAAGATGGCGCCTCGTGAATGAGAAAATGGCGGTCGCGCGACCAACAAGATGGCGCCTCGTGAATGAGAAAATGGCGGTCGCGCGACCAACAAAATGGCGCCTCGTGAATGAGAAAATGGAGGTCGCGCGACCAACAAAATGGCGCCTCGTGAATGAGAAAATGACGGTCGCGCGACCAACAAGATGGCGTCTCGTGAATGAGAAAATGGCGGTTGCGCGACCAATGAAATGGCGTCTCGTGAATGAGAAAAAGGCGGTTGCGCGACCAATGAAATGGCGTCTCGTGAATGAGAAAATGGCGGTTGCGCGACCAATGAAATGGCGCCTCGTGAATGAGAAAATGGCGGTCGTGCGACCAGCAAAATGGCGTCGTGTTAATGAGGAAACGGCGGTCGCGCGACCAACGAAATGGCGCCTCGTGAGTGAGAAAATGGCGGTCGCGCGACCAACAAAATGGCGTCTCGTGAGTGAGAAAATGGCGGTCGTGCGACCAACGAAATGGCGTCTCACGAATGAGAAAACGGCGATCGTGCTACCAACAAAATGGTGATCGTGCGACCAACAAAATGGCGTCTTGTGAATGAGAAAATGGCGGTCGTGCGACCAACAAAATGGCGCCTCGTGAATGAGAAAACGGGGGTCGCGCGGCCAAGGAAACGAGCATCTTGCGAATGACAAAATGGCGTCGTGCGACGGAGAAAATGGCGTCCCGCGACCGATGGAGGGAGTCCCGGTTTGTCCGCGCTTCTTTTTTTTCACTTTTTTTTTCATTCTTCTTCTTTTTACGCTTTTCTCGGACGGATATAACGAGAAAGGGAAAGAGAGAGCGCGCGCTGTGGACCGAGACACGGAGCCGGCAGAGGAAGAAAAAGAAGGAAAAAAAATATCGAAAAAAAAAGCGAGAAGCGAAAAACACTCGAACACTAGAGACGAGGGTTAAAAGTGCCAAATATGCCAAAATATGCGTGCCGTATTTTTGTAAAAACCAGGTTTCATACGTAAGGCTAGGGAGTCGTGCCGGCGGATAACGTCGAGAAAACAAACAAACAAAACTTTTAAAAACTTAAAAAAAAAAACACAAGAAAGAAGAAGAAAAGCGCGCGAACGACGAAGGTGTCGAGGACGAGGGGAAAAAAAAAACATCGGAAATCGGGGACTTGAACGAAAACGGAATGAAAAGATTAATTAATTAATTGATAAGTATACAAAATAAAATTTAAAAAAAAAATAAAAATAAAAACATTAGCCGAACTGCCGATTTTATAAGAAGACGTTCGAAGATTTCAAAAACAAACGAAGACAACATTACATCAATCATAATAACCACTTTGCCACTGCGAGATGTTACGAAATATTGTATACATATAATAAATAAATAAATGAATCTAAACAAAAATCATAAAAATTGATAAATTAACAATCAACACGTACACGAGATCACTGACGCAAACACACACGAAAACACGATAACAATAGCACTTGAAACTCCATGATGTAACACGCACAAGATCGAGGAGATGATTCGGAAAACGACGCACGGAAAAAAAAAGTATACGCTAGTGTACGTATAAAAAAAAAACAGAAAATTCAAGTTGAAAAAAAAACGAGCGATGACGCTTGATAAGAGTAATAAATTAACGGCGAAATTGGCTCAATGATGGAGCGATCTCGAAACAATTTTCTCGTGGATGAATAAAAAGGAAACGAAAAAAGCAGAAGGTTTTTGGGTGTGATTAAAAATCCATTTTTTTCAGGAACACGAAAAGCGTTTCGATCGTTTTTTTTTTTGGGTAATTTTTTATTAACGAAAATGGGAGATACCTTTTTGGATTTTTTTAGTAATGTGCAGAATTTTTTTTTTTTTGGAGTCTCGTTTCACCAAAAAGTACGGAGAGTTCCGCGAAAAAAAAAGAACGTAAATTAAGAAAGATGGAGAGAAGAAAATTTAGGAAAAATAATCGAATACTCGTCGCTTTTAAACTGCCAATATTCAGAGTGGCCTCTACCCAACCTAGACCAAACAGGAAGATGAAGAGGGTCCTTCGGCTCGATCGAAAGTAAATCGAGGACTTATTATTTTTTATTTAAATTCAATATATTTTTTTTTTTTATTATTTTTCAAAGTTTTTTTTTCTAAGTATTTTTTTGCCTCCTGCATCAAAGCAAATTTTGCTTTCAATCAGATCGCTCTGTTCAACGTCAGTTGGCACGAGACATCGAGTTTCAATATGGCGTATCGGCAAACTTCCGGCTCGGTGCGTACGTTTGAGGTCACTTTTGACAGAATTTTCTTCGGTTTTTTAAGGTCACACTAAGGTCACTTTTGACAGAATTTTCGTCGATTTTTTTAAGGTCACACTAAGGTCACTTTTGACAGAATTTTCTTCGATTTTTTTAAGGTCACACTAAGGTCACTTTTGACAGAATTTTCTTCGATTTTTTAAGGTCACACTAAGGTCACTTTTGACCGAATTTTCTTCGATTTTTTTATAACTAATTATGTTTCAGTCCCAATTCGAACGTCCCTTCCATTATTGATTACAACGTTGATTATAATTTCGATTTTTTATTACTTGTTTCGATTTTTTGTATCATACGAGACAAGAATACACATTTTTGTATTCTTTTTATTTAAAATTTGTTTTTATCTTTATTTTTGTATTTTTTAAATTAAAAGTTCATTTTTATCTTTATTTTTGTATTTTCTTCATTAAAAGTTCATTTTTATTTTTGTATTTTTTTGATTTAAAGTTTGTTTTTATTTTTATTGTATTTTTTAAAAATTAAAAACAGGATCATCTTGCGAAAAGCAATATCAAAAAATATCCTTCGAACAGAAAAATACGAAAATTGTATCTTCAAAGTGAGAAATTGAAGATAAAAACTGAAAGAAACAATTTTTCAATTCTCTTGTTTATTCATTCTTCGTTTTATTCGTTTATCTATCCAAATCGGCGTTCCTTGGAGGAAGAACAGACAATCGACGAAGCTTTCATTTCATTTTTTTTTCTCACCATCCACAGCCGCGAATCATCGCTAGAACTCCGAAAAATATGGGACTAGATAAATCGAGAATAGATTAGAAAAATGATAATAACGATGAGCGAGGTGTAAAAACGAGGTGGGGGGGGGGGCACGAAAAATTTGTAAAAGGCAACGACACGAGTCCAATAAGGGGCTGGCTCAAAAAGGGGCCTGTCAAACGGGGCTTTTAAATGTACCCACTTTTTTCACATACTCTACCCCTTGTCGCAAAAACCCATCCTCCAAAACTCCCTCGGGACAGTATAAAACGAATAATCAATTGGTTTGCTCACGTAAGAATAAAGTAACGTTAAAAACTTCATATACATTGAATATATCTATATGTATATTTACATATTGCATGGATATTTAATATATATATATATATATATATATATATATATATATATATGTATATGTATGCATGTATAAATAGGTGTACGATATAAATTAATTACCGCATGAACGAGAAAAAAGCATTATTATTGGTGCGTGAAAAAAAAATGGCAAAGAATCGAATCGAAAAAGAATAATCATGGTCGATCCAGTGGAATTTTTTTTTCAAGGGTTATCAAAGGTATCACCGTTTCGAAAAATTGAATTCCAACGAAAAAGAAAACCACCTTTCGATGTCCACAATATATTCGGACACAAACGAGGGTGCGATAAATATTTTCCATTCGATCAATACTCCGAGCAGGGTTGCGAACAATGAAACGTTTGTACCATAGGCTATTCGCAACCCCAATTTGAACCAAATATTAATATTTGTATGAAAGAAAAAAAAAGTAACATATTCAGATGAAATTTGCCGTCTCACTTTTTTGGGTGGGTGTGATCGTTTTTATTTCTTCTTCCCTGTCCAGGGATCGTATTTCACGATTCTTGTCGCACCACACGATCCTTTGACCCATTGAGAGACAAAAGTATCACACGATTTTGTCGAACGATGAATACGTTTGGAAAAGGAAAAAATCGACCGAAAATTTGCTCTTCTTCGATATATTCATTTTTTACTTTCGAGTCTGTCGACACAGAGGAAAAAAAAACGTCTTCCCATTAACGATTAGCCAGCATCGTTGCACTACGAATTCATTTCCGGTCGAGTGAATCCACCTGTGCAATGTACATGGTTTAATATTAATATATATATATATATATATATATCTGTGTGTGTGTATATGTATATATACATACGTACGATTGAAAAAAAGAATATGGCGGTTATGTAAAGTCGTTCGATAAGCTGTTAAGTAATTTAATACTACCGATAGTTCAACAATTAATTAGCCAATAATGATCATATTATTCGTAATAATAGTAATCGCTATTATTATCGAAATTGAGGAAAAAAAAAACGTAAGAATATAATTTAGTTAAATTATAGAATTACGTGATGGTCGTATCTCGGGATTAATCGCGATCGAAAAAAAAAAAGACAACAACATATTATCATTTTTCGGATAATAAAACTCGCTGATTTTTACCGGACATGACAATCCCAAACGCTCAATAAATAAATAAATGAATAAATAATGTAATCAACACATACACGTGCAACACATTATATATATATATATATATATATATATATATATATATATATATATATATATGTGTGTGTGTGTGTGTGCGTGTGCGTGCGTGCGTGCGTGTGCGTGTGTGTGTGTGTGTGTGTGTGTGTGTGTGTGTGTGTGTGTGTGTGTGTGTGTGTGTGTGTGTGTGTGTGTGTGTGTGTGTGTGTGTGTGGGTGTGGGTGTGGGTGTGGGTGTGGGTGTGTATATACATTGTACATTATTGTCAGAAAGCTCAAACTCGCAGGAGCAGACGTCACGTGAAATGTCTCGAGATGGTTCCGAAAATTTTTTCAAAATGGAAATCTCGAAAAAAAAACACGAATGTCGTCTCATCGAAAAATCGTATGATAGTTTTTTTTTGTTTTTTTTTTTTCGTGGGACAAACGGCGCGATAGGGGTTCGAAAAAAATACTGTCGTATACCTCCACTTGAAAGCATAACCGTCCATTCGTAAAAAAAAAAAAAAAAAGAAACGAGAGAAGAAAAAAAAAGCAAGTTCGAGAGTAACAACGCAGAGGACTGAGCCAGTGAGATAAAAACGAATTAGCCCCCCGTTTTTAGCCTATTGTTCCTAAATCCAAACGAGTTACGCGCGTGTCCTTTTTGCCTTATCTCGCCCCGACAGAGATTCGATCGAATTTTTTATTGGGGGAACCAACGACGGGGGAGAGAATGGAAATGGAACTAGAGAACAATTTTCAAAACAATTTTCTTTCTCCACAAAAAATATGAGGATATTTTTTTTTTTATGAAGGAGAAATCTAATTGACTCTTGTTTTGTTTAGACTTTGCAAAAATTTCTTGTATGCTATAAATAAATTTATTTCTTCGATCGAGCTTTATTGATTAGTGCCTCGAGTACCTCTCCGTCGGATTAAAATTATTTTTATCAATACTATTACTATTTCTATTGTTACTATTTCTATTGTTACTATTTCTATTATTACTATTTCTATTGTTACTATTTCTGTTATTTATATTCTATTATTAATTTCACCCTTTTCGTTCGTTTTGACAACAAAAAAAATCAAGTACGACAAACGTCGAGCAATAAAAGGAAGATACGAGAAATAGCGAAAGAAAAATTCCGAAAGGTTTGCGATTTAACGACAGTGTAGAGAATTTGTGGAGAAGAAAAAAAAGCTCAGTATGTCTAACCTAAAAGCAAAATCAATGGCGAAGCGTGAAGAGAATAAAAAAAAATAACACAAACGAAAACAAAAACAAGAAACTATCGCATGTCTTCCGGGGAAATGGCTTACATCGTAAGACTCTTTTTGGCACTGCAAAAAAAGGTGAATTACGAGCGCGAGCGATTCCCTTCCAAAAAAAAAAAAAAAACTCAAAACAAAGGAGAAAAAATTCCTACTCAGCTCGCAAACGAAAATCGCGCAGAAATCGAATAAAAACAACCACAACGCAATGAAAAAAAAAAAAACAATAAGAATATTAAAATCGCGCGAAAATTCGAGAGCCAAAGTTATCGAGGATCCTGTTTTTTTAAATCTCTATTAAGGTTTTTCCGTTACGCCTCAGGACTTGCACGGAGAAAATGAACAAACTCCGGCGAAAATATACGGGACGAAAGGAATTACGATCAAAAGACGAAAGTGAAAAAAAAGACGAGGGCAACGTTTTCGAAGGTGCGATATTTTTTTCGACGAAGGAAATAAAGTAGGGACAAATCAATAATAATAATAACATTGACATAATAATAATAACAACAATAATAATAATCGTAACCTTATATATCGAAAAAAGTATTAAAGAAGGAAAAAAGGGAGGAAGACAAAAGAGAATCCGACGATGATCGTAGCACGTGGCATAAGGAATAACGGATAATTGTTAATTAACACGTAATAGGGTCTATTATAAACAATTTATTAACATAAAACTGATAGTATTGTTAAGACAATCAGACTCTTATATATTGCTCCGGCCACAACGAGGGCCCTCCCTCCTGCCGCCTTCCCACACCCCCTTTTCCCCCTTAAAAATCGCAAAAGTCTCCAAATACGCCCTAACCTTGGCCATCGAAGCCCCTTTATTGGCGAGCTCGTCACCCCATCAAGATTGAGGGGGGACATACCTTTAGGCGAGAGAAAAAAGCTGATTTTCATTTTTTTAAGGGTAGATATCTTCACAATTTTTGAGACGTAGGACATATTCTATTACTACTTTTGGCTGTTACATGGTATTAAAAAAAAATTAATCTTCCAAAGTAGCGGAGGTATGCCACGGTCTTCTAAGCAGATTGTGACGGATGATGTCGGACGCCGTTGCACATAGCGACGGTAGAATTAGTCTGAAAAAATACCAATGGAGATTTTTCTTCCACTAACACTCATACGCAGAATATGAACCAAGAAAAAGTTAGAAATGTTGAAAATCGATGAAATGGTACGCTTTGAAACAAAAAGATTGAATTTTCCAATAAAGGCGGCTACATTTTGCAATAAAAAAATGCTTCTTTTTTATTTCCAAAAATATTTAGGTTCATGTTTTAGATAATAAGGTTAGGAAGATTCACACCAAATTTCATCAGAATTGGTCGATTCGTTTTTAAGCTAGACGTCACGCCAGTACTGAAAATGCAGTTTAGATGACCGTGCCATGTCATTTTTCAAGATTAATAAAACGAAAAATACCATGTAGCAGCCAAAACTAGTCATTAAACCTATCCTAAATCTAAAAATAGCGGGGTATTATTTCCGTTTACGAAAAATCACGAAAATCACCCGATATTTTCTGGCCTAAAGGTATCTCCCCCAGATTGGCTCCGGATTTGTTTGCCTCGTCGATTTATTTTCGTAAAATTTCCGAATGGCTGTTTCGTCACCTGTCGTCGAATCGGAGAGAAAATTTGCGGAGGGGGTAGGTAGGAAATCACGTAAAATGGAAAAAAAAATTGCCGAGAGGGAAAATAAATTGACGAAAGAGAAAGAGAGGGTAGGCAAAAAAAGAGAGTTTGCACACGTATCACGAAGACACGTACACACAGACGCACACAGGCGATACGAAATCCACGGAATCGAATGATATATAAAATAAATAATTAAACGATAACGCGTGCGAATGAATAAAACGTAAATAAATTTAACGAAAATAAACGATAAAATAACAAAAAATAACATCCGCAAAATAACAAAAAACGTATGAATGGGCGAAGAAAAAAAAGAGTTGAAAGGATGAAAAATCGTAGATGTCCTGGCGAGGTTTCGGGACACCACTTTTGTACGCGTTATTTTCTACAGTATCTCAAGATCGCTATCCAGGACTCGCCGATATTGCTCGTTCGCCCGAACGATTCTCGAATGAAGCAAGCGAAGAAGAAAAAAAATTAACGAAAATACCAGAAGCGCGAGAAAAAAAACGCCATGCCAAGGGCAAATAAATTTGAAGGTAAGAATCCAAAAGGCAGAAAAAAAGATGGAAAAAACGGTAACGAGGAAATAGAGGGAAAAAAAAGAAACTAAGCGAACCAGCTCTTTCTATCGAAACGAGAGAGGAATTTTTTTATCGCATTTTTTTTCGATTTGTTTTTTGTGTGTCTTTCGAGAGAAAAAAAGTCTTTTTTTGACACTTTCCTTCGAGGGAAAGAGACGTGGGGAAAAAATGGCGACTGGCGAAGAAAGTGGAGTAAATGGAGGGTAGATTCGTGTGAAAATAAAAGAGCGACGTAACGATTGAAATAATAAGCACATAAAACGAAGACGAAACGACAGGTGAGAACAGAACTCTCTCTCACACACACATCCACCCACACGCACATACACGCACGCACACACACACACACACGCACGAGAAAGCGTTTTGTTATCCTGTAAATTTAGGGAATTATCGAGGGCGTCGCGATATCGAAGTAAAAGAAAAAGGAAAATCTCACAATTAAATGTTTATGATAAAATTACGGGTAATTAAGAAAATTCTAGATTTTTTCTAACTAATCGATCGTAACGAAAAAGAAGAAATGAAAAAATAAATAAATAAACACACAAGCATGGCGGACTCCTGCCAATCCTCTAGATTTACGACCTAAACGATGCACCGACGGTGTAAGGCGAGGAAAAGAAATAATTAAACGAAAATTAATGAATAAATTAAATAAATTAACGGAATAAAAAAAAAACACGATAAAAAATAATGGAAGAAAAAAAGGAAGAATAAACGATGAGAAATGCTGTTATCCTATTAAGTCGGCTTGAATATATTTGATTATATACGTAAGTAGTTAAAACGAGAGAGAGAGAGTGTGAAACGTCGAGCGATTATTATCGTGTGATTGGCCGATTTGTGCGAAAGTGCATACGAAAATTCCTCACGAATTGTGGAATTTGTCAGGAGTGAAAGGAAGAAAAAAAAGATCAAGCGTGAAAAAAAATTGGTTTATTTTTCAAGCAAAACAAAACAATTTTCTTGCACTTGCAATAATTTGACGAGTTTCGAAAAACAAACGAGCAAATGCACAAACGAAAATGCATTTACGAGAATCGTTTGCAATAAAAATTGATTTTTTATACATTTATTTACGATGGGCATGAGTAATTATATTTTGTTTGCATTATTGATGTAATGTGCTACCATATTACTTTATACATATTATTAATAAATATTATTATATTGGTTTGTATATTACAATTAATATTATGATTGTGTATTAAATGTATGCTACAAAAATGTATTATTTGCAGAATTTTACGGGGTGCTACGAATCTGCGATTGACGATTATTTTTTTATTCTATTCGATTAAACTTTTATCATCGAACGTAATCGCAATAAATTTTTTTTTTTTTTAATCTCACAAACCTACTATTTTTATTTTTGCTAGACATTATTCTTGGAGCTCAGTCCTGATGCATTTTTCCAGTTCACGCGAGCGCTTTTTGTTTTTCATTTTTTCGTATTTTTATTCCAACGTCATTGCTCGGCAAAGACTATGAACGAAAATTGGCCGAGAAAACGACCAATGCGCGACGTTGTTATGTAAAAAAAAACTTATATGGCTCGGGAAATCCACCCTTGTTGGCACACATCGAAAGTTGATAGTTAGTTTTTTTTTCCTTCCGAGTCGTATTTTACGTGGACAGGAATTGGCGTGGAAAAAAATTGAAACATTTTTTTTTAAGGCACGTATATATCAGGTCGACAATATTCCTCTTTTCCACTATAAAAATGATAATTAGGTTTCCTTTTCACTATAAAAATAATTATATAAGAAAGGGACACTAATTGATTTGCTTTTTTGAAAAAAAAAATCATAATTTCTATGAGCTTTCGTGTGGCTGTGAAGAAAAAAACGATCATTATCGATCATCGTAATGCATCAACGAAAAAGGCAAACAGCTCGAACGAAGGGTTCGGTTAAAAAACAAAGCCAAGCCCTCGAGTGGGAAGAGAGAAAATCTTTTCCCTCTTACGTGAGGAACGAAATCCTGTAGATAACGAATTATTTCAAATGTTTCTCATCGTTTGTGCAAAAAGTTTATCGACCCTGTCGCCGTAAAAAAACACACACAAAAAGTGACATATGCGACGAAGTGTGTAAAAAGTGGGATAGAAAATAATTCCATTCGTCATTAAATTGTTCAATACCTACAATATAGGACAAAAAAATTGTTCACACGAGCGTCTCATTGGACTTTTGTAAGTTTCTTTAATTTGTTGTTATCGGGCCAACTCGAATTTCGCCACAACAAAAAGAAAACGTAGCAATTTTTTTTCACTTCGAACGATTCGTTGGGCTCGTCGTATGGCACATTAATTAATTGTGAACTACGTTGACTTTTGTGTACTCTAGTCAATGGAAAAAAGAAGGAAGAAAAAAATAAACAACCAGTATCGCGATCACTGGTGAGCGACGAAGTAAAAAAAAACATTAATGAAACGAAGGGCCAGTGCCACAAGAAATATAAATATGTAAATACGTGAGAGAGAGAGAGAGAGAGCGAGAGAGAGAGAGAGGGAGAGAATGATTGTGAAAAAAATCACGAGTGATAAAAAAATTGTTTGATCGATAAGAAAAAAAAAAGAGGAAGGAACGAGAGGGAAAAAAGTGAACGACGATTTGTCATCGCTGCATGGATTTTATCCACTAATTATTACCACGATTGAAATTACATTATGATTATATCCTCATTATTATTGTACCATTGATATTTATCCATTGTTATTAATTATCATCGAGTGCGCGAAGCGAGCCGGAGAGAAAAAAAAGTTTTATGGACGAATCCGAGTGAGAAAAAAAAATGTTTCATTGAGCTCGTAATTTTTGAAAGTTGGACAAAGTTGTGCTGTCACTTCGGCGGAGCTCGAGTGGAGTGGTAACGAGAGTGAGAATATTTCAAGTGAGAGAGAGAGAGAGAGAAAATTGTTTTGAATAAACAACGAATAATCGAGAATACGAAAAAAAAATGAAAAAAAAAAAATGCAAAGACGTTATTAACGCCGTGCTGATTCTCACTGCTGATACACGACTGAACTATTATCGATCCGTTCATCTGCCTGTATGTCTGTGCGTCTTAACTGTCCATCTTATCTGTCCGTCTGTCTCTGTCTGTCTATCTGCCTACGTTTGTCCGTTATACTTGAATATTGTGTGCGAGAACGTTTCCTTTCGTTTTGTTTAATCTTATTTTACTTTATTCTTGTTTTTACTCTCTTCAAACTCACATTCCAAGCACAATTTTATTTTCCGTCGATCTGCAACACGGTTTTTTTTATACACCCGAAATTTATTTGTTGGTTATCAATGACGATGATTATTATTTTTTTTTTTAACGAATCGGGAGTGCCACGTGACACGTGCAATTGAAAGATAGCAATAATAATTTTTTTTTGATCCGCAAGAAAAATTAGTTGGGAAATTTTCACCATTTTCTTCATGTCTCCTCTTCGCAGTGAAATTTTTACTCGAACGACTTCGTCGCTCGTTTTCTCAATATTTCATTTCATCACGAGGCGAATTGTCACATTGGCCGGAAATTATTGAATTATTGTTAAAACCAATTATTAAATTATCATTAAAACCAATTATCAAATTATTATTAAAACCAATTATTAAATTATTATTAAAACCAAATATTTAAATTATTGTTAAAACCACTCATTATTAATGTACTAATTATTATTTACGATTTTCGTTACCATTGTCATTATTGAAAGTCCCACTACTACTGCTATAATTGTTACAATTAAAACTGCTGTTTATTTTCAGTATCACAACAATAATAATTATTCGTTAGGGGAGGAGGCTAGGAGAGAAAATTTGGGGCGTCGCGAATCGGAGAAAAAATCGCGAATTGGACAAATTGGGGTGTTTTTTCAGTTTTATTTAATTTTTGCTTTTTTTTATCCTTATGTATGCTCCTGTGAAGGGAGAAAGTCTGTGCGAGAAAAAAATTTTGACACACTCACACGTTACACGCGCGCACACACACGAACACACACACACACACGAACGCAAAACACAGCCACACAGAGACGGCGAGCAAAGAAAAGGAAAAAAGGAAGCAGGTGGTAAAAAAAGGGAAAAAGGAGAAAGAAAAACAAACGGGTCACGTGAGTGAAGCTGCTATGATGTGTAAAGTATTAATTACCTAATTAAACGCCATTACTCTAAAACATTATGTATGGATAAACTAAACTAACCTATTTGTAAGTCTAAGTCTACACACGAACAATGAACATACGCAGAAACAACAAAAATCGAGACAAACGAGAGAAAAAAAAAGCCATAAGCAAGCAGGCACTCACTGGCGCTCACTCATCGACACTCATTGACGCTCATAGATACTCATCGACACTCACCTGACACGCGAGACAAAACAAAAAACCTCACACTCACCGATGCGACTATCCATCGTATGTAAAACGATTAAATAAACGAGTGGTTAAAATTATTGTTTAAAAAATAATAAAAAATGAATTATTCGAACGGAGAGAAACGAACGTAGAGAAAGAGGAAGCGTCGAGGGGTAGATTTAACGCTGCTTATGGAGAACAAGGGATGAACCCTCAGATGCTCGAGTGCTCGTATTTTTTTTCTACCGTCTATTCCTTTTCTCTCACTTTTTTCCGATGGAAAAACTGATCAAGAATTTGGGGGTGAATTGAGGGTTGAAAGTTGTCCGAAAGGGAAAAGGCTCTTTTTTTTATTGGAAAAAGAATTTTTATATCGGGAAAAGAATTTTTTTTATCGGAAAATGATTTTTTTTTGTTCGGAAAAAGGGATAAAGTACACTCGAAGACGTGCAAGATGTATTCAAGGGGTGAGAGAAAAGATAAAGGGCGTCGAACGATCGGGGAGCATGCATTTGCTTTTACGTATTTTCTTTTTCCACCTTGTCCTTCACCCCCTTCTGTTCTATGCTCTTATTTGATTTTCTCCCTTTCACATGTCTGACTATCGCGTTCCGATGCCGCTGAGCTTGCCCGTACGAGGCGAGAGAAAAATTCTAAAGTCTGACTACTCGCTGCCGGATCTACTTGATTCTTCGCCCCGTCGGGTGTGACTGTCCGCTCCGCGCTCGAAGAATCCTCGACCGAAGTTTCCAGTGCAGTAGACTGCCGAAGTCGAAGGAGACTCTTTTCCCTTGCCGAGATTTTTTTTCTTTTTTTTTTCATGCGTCTACAAGAATTCTACTCGAGGGGACGGTCGAAGCTTTCAGCGGATTCATAGTTCGAACACACTTCGAAGGACGAATTTTTGGAATCTTTTTTTTCCGGCAGAAAGCAAAAAACGAATTGCGTTTTTCGAATTCTCATTTTATTTCAGATGCTGTGGACTTGGGAAATAAAATGGCACGTGGATTACGCGTGCAAGTGGAAAAGTCCGCGTGTGGTCAGACACGGAGAAAATACAACTTTCTCGCCGTTTTTTTACCTAAACGAACGCTAATTGCGTTTCCGATGGAATTTCCATTTTTTGCTGCTGCCTGTCTCTTTGTAATTCTTCGAGCTCGTGGACGCCGGCGGATCCGCGGGGCTGCGATTGTTCATCGATGGTCAAACTTGGAGGATCGAACTTTAAGGATTTTCACCATTTGATTTTCTTTGGAGCACTTTGTCGTGGTAGGCAAAGCAGAACGGCTGATAAGTGACTAGAAAATTACCAGGATATAAGGATGTTGCTAAAAATTATATGCATAATTAGTTTATAATTAATAACCATTTAGAATTTAAGAATAGTATTATAATTTTTGATCATTTACTTGACTAGTACTCTCGATGAAAATCGAAAATAACGAGAACTTGTTCAACTTATAATAAAATGTCTGATCATAAGATAAAAGATAACCGAGTCTCGTAATTCTTCCGATAGCTTCGATCCAGAAAACCTTAATCTGCAAATTCAATCAGTTCGTAATAATGAATAATCGTCGCAGCCAAACGTATAGGAGCAACTGAACATTTATTCAATCAATTCAAATTCGACAATTAAATTCAACATGGATAAAAAAATTCACGTCACGAGTTTCTATACATTCGACTTTTTCTTTATCGTCATAATTTTTTTCCCGTGGATGAAAGGGGTGAAATAAATATATGATCGGGCATAAATATTTCATCTTAAGTTTCGGGCCGTGGAGAGAGGGAGAAATTTGCGAAGTCAGGTTTCATTTTTATTTCTAGTTTCTCTCGCACACTGTACCATCGAAATTCTGGTCTCACTTCCAGCGCTCACTCTTTTCCTCCCCTTCTTCCAAACGGGTTGCGGCGGATGTTGTCAGACGGCGTGACACGTAGCGTCGGCGAAATCAATCTGAAAAAAAAACCAACGAGAATTTTTCTCTCATCAACGTTCATCCGCAGAATATGAACCAAGAAAAAGTGACAGATGTTGAAAATCGATGAAACGATACGCTTGGAAACAAAAAGATTGAATTTTCCGAAACAATTGCTACACTTTGCGATAAAAAAAGACTCAATTTCACTTATTTTCCAAAACATTGAGGTTCATATTTTAGATAATAAGGTTGAAAAGATTCATACTAAATTTCGGCAGAATCGGTCGATTAGTTTTTAAGCTTTACGCCACGCCAGTTTTGAAAGTGCAGCTGACGAAACCCCGTCATTTTTAAATATTAAAAAAATACCGTGTAACAGATAAAAGTAGTAATAAAACATACCATAACATAACAAAAAGTAGTAAACGAAATGGTACGCTTCGAAACCACAATATTGAATTTTCCGAAAAAATTTTGCCATACTTTGCGATAAAAAAATACTTAATTAAAAAGAATTTTTAACCATTTAGGTTGATGTTTCAGACAATAAGGTTGAACAAATTTATACCAAATTTAATCAGAATCGGTCGATTAGTGTTTCAGCTACACGTCACGCCAGTTTCGAAGAAATATTTCCATCAAAAAATCGTGAGAATTAGCAGTTTTTTTCCTCGCCTAAAGGTATCTCCCCCTTAATGCTTTGTTCTAACTTCGAAGTACGTACGATTCTCGCAAATACAAACAGATACACACACGAACGCGTGCACGCCCACACATACACATTTGTGTGCAACTCCAGAGAGGAATGTTGGGAGATAAAAAAGCGCGGAGGGCCTCGGTGGTAAGATCCATTTGAAAGGAGCACAGGCGAGGGAGGTGCACGCGAGCAATAAGGGGAAAAAGGTAAACCTAACGTCGAAAAACAACAAGAAATTGAAAGAAAAGAGAAAAGACGCAAAAAATAAAATACGAGAAAAATAAATAAAAAAAGAACCATGGAGCACCGAGGAACAACAGTTGGAACAAAGGGAACGAGACGAAGAAAGGTCGCGTCGTATTCTTGGGCTGTTTCCACTCCGTTTTCTTCGCTGGATGCATGCGGGAGCACTGCGGGTGATTTCATTGTCGAGCGACGACAATGCGTAAGTATACAAGATCGTAGAGTAAAAAACAAAACGGGGTATAAAAAAAGTACAGCAACAAACGTGAAAATGGAAAAAGATAACATAATCGTAGGAAATTTCGTTCATTTGTTATATTTTATTTAACGATAGGGAATAATATCGTTTGACCTTTTGACCTTTAAATTTGACCTTCATATCGTCATAAATTTTTTACTTGTGGTTCGAATAGCACGTAATAACTTTTGTTGTATTCTCCAATACATGTTTGTTATAAATAAATCATTATTTCATATAATTAGAATAAACTTACAGAATTATATATGTATTATAAATTATATTGACTATAAATAATATATGTATGTCAATAATGAAATATTCACATATTTTTATGAAGTTTTGAAGTTTTGAAGAATTTCAAGTTTTTATTTTCACTATATGTGAAGATAAAAACATTATTTAAAGTAAATTACATAGACGATTAAAATAACCGAATTAAAATAATTCAAAGATAATGAAGTTATTATTTGATTGATAAACAAACATCAGCCGTTTATTTTTGTCAGAAAGTAACTTTAAAAAAACCATTGTCGTGCACAGATTAAAATATCGTCGAGAATTGTTTTTTTTATCTCGACTTATTTATTTTCGATCTAGCGAGAGTGCGTGTGGAAATGAAAAGAGAGAAAATAAAAAAGCAGAAGAAAAAAGTTCGCCTACGCGAAAAGGGATTCAACGTAGCTCAGACTTTATTTGATTTTTCCTCGATCTCCCCGTTTTCTTCGTCGATCTTCGTGTTTCTCTTTTCCTTTTTTTTCTTTCCTTGTCCTCCCGCCGATCGTGAATTTCGCCTCGACGAGAGTTTTTCTTTTCTTTTTCCCCTCGAGCGAGGGGTGACAAAGACGAGGTTCGCGACGATGGGCGATGGGAGTCGAGGGGAAGGGGTAAAAAGGTACACGAGCTCCAAGAGCCATAAAGGCGCAAGTCGTGTGATTTTAACGGCAAAGTTGGCCCTTAAGGGGGGAGATACCTTTAGGCGAGGAAACAAGTGCCGATTTTCACAATTTTCTTTTAAGAAAGTATTTCTTCGCAATTTCTGAAACTTAGGGTATGCTTTATTACTACTTTTGGTTGTTACATGGTATTTTTTCATTTTTTGAATAAAAAAAATGGCGATGATATCGCACAATCTTCTAAACGGGTTGCGGCGGATGTAGTCAGACGGCGTGACACGCAGCGTCGGCGGGATTGATCTGAAGAAAAAATACTGAGAATTTTTCTTTTGTTTGGACTCATACGCGGAATATGAACCAAGAATAAGTAAGAAATCTTACAAAATTGATTAAATGGTACGCTTTGAAACAAAGAAGATTGAATTTTCCGAAAAAAGGGCTACACTTTGCAGTATAAAATAGTTTTTTTTTAAATTTCTTAAAGATTTTGGTTCATGTTTTAGACAATAAGGTTATGAAGACTCATACCAAATTTCATCAGAAACGGTCGATTAGTTTTTCAGCTACACGTCGCGCCAGTTTTGCAAATGCAGTTTAGAAGGCCGCGCCATACCTCCACCACTTTCAACGATACATGAATAATAAAAAATACTATATAACAGCCAAAAGTAGTAGTAAAACATACCTTAAGTCTAAAAAATAGTGAAGAAATATTTTGCCTTAAAAAAATCATGAAAATCAGCAAATTTTTCCTCGCCTGAAGGTATCTCCCCCCCTCATACTGTGAGAAGTCATAGTAGAACAAGGACAAGGTTCGCTCGTTCGAACTCCACGAATCCGTACTGATACGTACTGGCTATCTTCGGAGATACAACCCTCGCCCCCTTCGGCCTTCATACCTCATTTCATCCCTTCGAGGCAAGGGAGGAAAAAAGCAGTGTACAAAAAAAAAAGAAAATTCGCTTTTTCTCGAAAAGCACGGAAGCTCCTTGATTGGGTAGAGAACGTGTATTGGACGGTCTCTCTCAGTGGCCCAACACTCATGTCTCCAGCCTCGCCTTTCAACTCTTTCCGACTCACGATTTCAGCCCAGCGGAGACGACTACCCCTTCCCCTTTTTTCTTTTTTTATCCCCTTTCTCCTTCTTTTTGTTCGGCCAATTGCACCACCCAAGAAAATAAAAAAGACGCGGCTTCGATGAAATATTTATTCAGCGTGCCCTTCTCGTTCGCAAACTGACGGCAATTTTATTTTCTGCAATTGCAGTCGAAGGGGATGGTGAAAAATTGGGGTTGCAAGGGATGTATACGGGGCATTGGGATTTTATGATTTATGGGAGATGGAGTTTTTTCTGTGACTAATTAAATTTTGCGGCAGAATACTTTGATGATTTTGTTATTTTATTTTATTATTAATTGATTAAAAAAATATTTTGTGTGAGGAAAAAAATTCATGCTGCTCATGAATTGTTTTGTTTTGGTGCGAAGGTATCGATAGGAGTGACGAGAGCGATTTGGGTTTTTGTGTTGGTTAAAAAAAGATAAAAATGATTACGTGATCGTATTAAGGGGGGAGATATCGTTAGGCGAGGAAAAAATTGCTGGTTTTACTGATTTTTTTTTAAAGAAAAGATGTCCTTAGCATTTTTCAGACTTTTCAGGCTATGTTTTATTACTACTTTTGGGTGTGACATAGAATTTTTCAAAAAGCGATTTTTAAAAATGGCGGAGGTATGGCACGGTCTTCGGATCAGGTTACGGCGGATGTTTTCAGACGGTGTGACACATAGCGTCGGCGGGATTAATCTGATAGAAAACCAACAGCAAATTTTCTTTTCTTAACACTCATACGTAGAATATGAACCAAAAAAACGTGAGAAATGTTGAAAATCGATAAAATGGTTCGGCTTTGAATCAAAAAGATCGAATTTTTCGAGAAAAATGGCTACATTTCGCAATAAAAAGTTACTTTTTTATTTTTGAAAAAATTTAGGTTCATATTTCAAACAATAAGGTTAGAAAGATCCATACCAAATTTCATCGAAATTGGGCAATGAGTTTTTCAGCTATACGTCACGCCAGTTTTGAAAATGCAATTTAGAAATCTATAGCATACTCTCGCCAGTTTTGAAGATTAATAAATCAAAAAAATGTCATGTAACAGCCAAAGGTTGTAATACAACATACCTTAAATCTCAAAAATGGTGAAGAAGTATTTCCTTTTTGAAATAAAACATGAAAATCGGCAAATTTTTTCGTCCCCTAAAGGTGTCTCCCCCCCCCCAAATAGTGGAAAAGATAATAATTATTATTATCGCCCACGATGGTTTCCGTACGAGAGGGAAATGAAATATAAATTATTCATCAAATATAGCGTGTCACTTAATTTCACGAACTAGCGATACGTAATTGGGGCGGACAATTTATTTCGGAAGTTCTTCACTCTACCCGAAAACGACCTCATTAATTTGCGCTGTCCAATGCAAGCCCACGATGAACTTTATTTACACGCATACGCACAGCCAGATACGATCGTTACACGAATTTTTACAATTACGAACGCTTGTCAACGGAAATTATCGTATTACTGTGAGCTGTGGACTTATCATTTGGACACGCACCAATAAATTCTCCATGCTGAATAATATTGACAGTCAATGTGCTATTCGGAATTCGCCTTTTTTTAAATAACTTTGGAACTGTCGAAAAATTATTGCAAAGAAAGAAAAGGGCATTGAAAAACGTAATCAGGATTTTGGAAAAACTTCTTTTTTAATTTCTCGACGATTATTGATTTGATATTTCGTTCAATTTAGCGATGATGTAATCGAAAAATAATTTTTTGGTCTGTTCCAATCTGGTTGAACCAAAAATTGTGCAATCAAAAAATTAATTTCTATTTGCGATTTTTCTACGCTGTTAAAATAGTGAAAAATTTACTATGATTGATTTCCCCTGATAGTGTTTTTTGTGTACGGTTCATTAACTTTTAATTGAGATAAAAACTTTTTTTTCACTAAACAAAAACAAGGATCGGTACATTTTGTCACCGACTGTTGTCATTTACTATATTTTTTGCCAAAAACGGTAAAAACACGTTTTTTTGTTGTTTTTTTCGAAAAATGTCCACCATTTTGTTATTTTTGCATATATCAAAAATCGTATGATATGCGCTATAGCCATCAACATACCGAATCTAAAACTGTTTTATTTTTTTTTTCGGATGATCCATCTCCGAGATTTCATCAACAGCCGAGACGTACAATTTTTTTAGAACCTTTTTTTAACTACCATTTTTGTCTATGAATAGTGACTTAAATAAATAATATAAAAAAAATGTTTTTCGAAAGTTTTTATTAAGTGTAACAACTTTTATATCAATATCTATAATATAAACCTATCACCAAAAATTATGAAAATCGCCTTTTTCAGCGTCTAAAATGAGAGACCCCTTAAGGGGCATTCGACACAAGTCTACGCGAGGGAAGCCGCGGGCGGAAGGCTAATTTTGTATAAATATATATTTTTTGAGGTCTCAGCTACCGATGCGGAAATCGTATCCCCCGTAGGGGTTGAAAAAAGTGGAAAATTGGGCGAGTGTTCCATCCGACGCGAGAATCCCTATGGATAATATTATTTTACCAAGATTTATAGGCCGTTAGGGAATATTCGTAAAAAAAATAACCAAGTTTGGGCGTTAAGGTAACGAAGCTGGGGGTGGCCCAATTTACAGCTCGAGTGTTGCATTAAGCGATTTATTAGCTCGACGTTTGATGGTAAAGGAGAAACTTGCTGGAGGGTTCTCACCCCCTCCCTTCTCGTCGGGCTTTAACCGCCCTTCCAGTGGCCGCGCACCCATACGTGTACTCTAAAATCCACTCTACGGTATGCTCGGTTCTTGGAGCCTACAGGAAATTACGATCCCTCATCGTAAAGAGCTAATAAATAATAAAATATCACCGAGTTCGGTCGTAAGCCTGAAAAGATCGCGAAAACTCGATCGCCCTCGTTTCTCGAATTTTCTTTTACCTACTCGCTCACGAAAAAGATATGCCTTCGCGGGAATAATATTGCTTAAATATGAAATGAAATAAATATCGCTCGGAAGTCGTGACCCCTTAAAGGGGGGGGATACCTTTAGGCGAGGGTAAAAATTGCTAATTTTCATGACTTTTTTTTTCAAAAGGAAAGATTCCTCAGAGTATGTTTTATTACCACTTTTCGCTATATGGTATTTTTTTCTCAATAATCTTTAAAAATGTCGGAGGTATGGCACGGTCTTCTAAACGGCCTGACGCGGATGTTAGACGGCGTGACACGTAGCAGCGGCGGGATTGATCTGAAAAAGAACGGGTAAAGATTTTTTTCTCATAAACACTTATGCGCAGAATATGAACCAAGAAAAGGTGAGAAATATTGAAAATCAATGAAATGGTACGGCTTCGAAACAAAAAGATCGAATTTTCCGAGAAAAAATGTCTACATTTCGCAATAAAAAGATATTATTATTTAATTTTCAAAAACACTTAGGTTCATATTTTAGACAATAAGGTGGGAAAGATTCGTACTAAATTTCATTAAAATCGGTCGATTCGTTTTTTAGCTATACGCCACGCCAGTACTGGAAATGCCGTTTAGAAAACCGTGTCATTTTTAAAGATTAATAAAATATAAAATAAAATAATAAGCAATAAAAAATAATAAATAAGCTTTGAAAAAATACCATGCAACAGCCACACGTGGCAATAAAACATACCCTAAGCCTAAAAAATGGTCAATAAATCTTTCCCAGAAAGGAAAATCATGAAAATGAGCAAATTTACTCCCTCGCCTTAGGGTATCTCCACCTTAAGAAAAGGGAAACAGTTTCTTTTGTATCTCGGTCACGAGGCAGCCCCTGTAAAGCTGCAAAAACCCAAATACGCTCGGAAGGGACGAAATACGTTTAAAAAAAAATTCAAGTCGATAAAGCAACGAGTTTCGAGTAACTAATTTTCACGATTTCTTCCGGGCTATATTTCGTCTCGAGTTTTGGGGTCGAATCAACTGCATAGAAGTAGGTCCTCGCTGGAAAAGCTCCCACAAGAAAGTCACATTTTTTTGCTGCAAGCGACCGTTTTCGTCTGTTAAAAGTTTTAGCGCGAACGTGCTGGCCTACCGGACCCCTTCGAGAGCTCGGGACGAAAAGTTTTTTGTACCCGAGGGCGTAAAAAGTGGCCCTATTGACTGGAGCCATGCTCGAGGACGCCATCTTTGCCACCCTCTAGGTGGTGTCCTCGAAATCGAGACGGTTTGACGGGTTAGGTGCTTGAGGGATCCTTCCAACTTTCGCGACAATTTGTTTCGGCAATGTCACTTTTACGAAGTCAAACTGTTGGGCTAAGGCGAGGGTGCAAATGGACGCTAATGAGCAGAGAGACAAGTGGGGGGTGGGAGTTAGGGATAAAAGATAGGAGGAAAAAGTAAAGCATGTGCTGGCCATGAAACGAATCTGTTCGATAGTTTGGTTCACAGCGTCGTAATTCGGTCCAATTCCTCTCCATTTGAGCCCGCCACCACAGCTTCTCCAGCAGTGCTGCTTAAATTAACGACTTCTCATTCCCAAGAATTTTATTCTCCTTCATTTTACGCTACTGGAATTTACAAGTAATATTGAGACGTCTATTAAACAAATTTCACGAAAGTTTTGACGCAACGTACTAGATACGATTAATTAAAAGGGTCATCTCACGTGACGGCAATTTTTTCGTTTTTTTTTTTTGGTATTTTGTTTTATTAAGCATCAAAGCACACTATCTTTGATTTTTTTCCACACATTTAACAACATTTTTACAGTCCCTCGAAATGTTATTCCGGATTGACGAGACAATGTTGAATTGCATAAAAAAATCGGTTTAAAACGCGCGCGCGTGAGTGGTTCCCCGCCCGACCGACAGGTGGCGAGCGCAAGCGTCGTTTCTCGCATGGAGAGCTAGCAGTCCTGTGGTATAAGCTCACAAACAAAAAATCGAAATAAAATAGCGAAAAATAGATAAATCAATTGGGGTTTTAAGCATATCTCGAATAGAATTAAATAATATCTATCTTAATATCGAAAATGAACAAATGTGGTCCTCGAGGTGGCAGACTTTATTCGTATCGAGATCGACGTGTATTTCGAGTGGTTGCGAAAGCCTACAGAGTTGAACTTCGTCGCTACTTCATGTTGAATCTCACGACCGATGAAATATCCGGCTCCGCATCGAGACTTCCGGTTCTCGGATCTTCTGGTTGCGCAGCCACGACCGAGTTTCTGAGAGGGTAGGTTGGTACGTATCCCTGCTCAGGCACGCTGTATTTCCCGAGGGCCATGTCGATGAGAGAAAAAGTGCAAGCGGCAAACATATTGGCGCAGTCCTGGCCCTCGAAGCCAGCTCTGTGGGCATTGGCGTAGGAACGATGTTCGTCCGGCTCGTACGAGAGCACTCTCGTCAATGGTAACCTGTGACGACGGGGGAACGCCATTAATCCAATTTCTCAAGGCCCACCTCCCGACCGAAGATCCCGGTTCATAAATCGAATTTACTATAACCCTCGCACATAGGCCACGATAGCCTACGTGATAATCCCTGACCTTCGTTTCGGGGCGCATAATTATATTTTATTGACATAAATATACAGTATCAATATATCGACACGTCATTGAACACTTTGTACACGACCGTGTTGAGTTTTGTCGAGTAATGTCAAGAACGCCGCAAAGCCTCGTCGAAAAACATTTTTTCCCCCGAAACTAATTGCTGGACAGTAATTGTAGTAATTTTACTTGAAAGTACTCAGTCAATTCTATACGCATGAATTATTTCACATTTTTAAACCAAAAGATTAAAAGAATATAGGGAAAACAAGATTTGCAGTTCAAATTTGGCGCGCTCTTTAACCACGTAGTTCACCGTTCGGCCGATAGATGGCAACCGACTCCACTGTTTCTCACGTGCGGTACAAGCAATCCTACGGTATATAGCACGTTCCCTCGTTGGCGCTTTTGGACGATGAGAATCCTCTCAGTTGCAAGAGAGGGAGGGAGAGAGAAAAAGAGAGAGAGAGAAAGAGAGAGAGAGAGAGAGAGAGAGAGAGAGAGAGCCAATGAGTTCGAAATCGAAACGAGCTCACAGGGCTCAGAGTCGTTCGGTAAAAATCCGAGTGATTATTTGCGAGACTCGTGGGATTACTTTTCAAATCGATTCTCAATGGCGTCCCGACGCCTTATTTCCTCGTTTCACCCCCCCCCCCCCCCCGCCGCCCCCAGTTCTGGCCCTTAAATAAGTTAAGTCTCCAGGAATCGCAGCAATTTTTAACAGCTCCCAGCTCGCCTACGAATTTCCTACATGCTTGCTTTTTTTGTTTGTTTTCCATTCTTCTTTCTCACTGCCTTCCCGGGGGTATCGCGTGTCCCAGGACGACTAGCAACCGTGATACTCGTCGTTCACGATTTCCTCTCGTTAGTTAGGGTGGGTTAAGGTGGTTCTTTAAACTTTGGTGCGCGATCGCAGAACCGATGCCACGATCCCGACTTAAAATCATCCCTTCCAAGGCTTCGAGGGTAGTTTATCGTTAAGCGGGGCTTACGTGAATGCTATTCGCATCATTTCTTCCACCAGGCTGTTCCCTCTGGGCATCAGACGCTGGGAGGCCTCGCACAGTGCCCTCAGCACGCAGGTACGACCGTCAAAGTTCATTCTGCAAAGATAAGATGGTAAAACTGGTCAGAATCTACATGGGGTCAAAATGACCCCAGTCGTTTTCAAATATTTGCCGCAAAGCCTGTATCGGTCCAATCGGGTCGAAAAAATTCCTGATCATACATTTCGTATTCTAGAAAATGAAGAACTCACATTAACGTAACAAATCGAATGATAAAGCGGTTGAAAAAACCTTGAACATAAACATTCCGAAGAAAATAATTTTTTTCACTTGAAATTGTAATTATTTCAGTTTTGAATTTATTTTGGCAAAATTTCTGGGTGATACTCTTGACATATGGTAGTTTTGGATAAAAAATAGTCCCTTCGTAGATGTTCCAAAAAGTTAATTATTCTAAGTTCAAAATTTTCGAAATTTTGTAAATCTGAAGTCTGAAATTCCTGAAATGGTGGTAAAAAGTATTGTGCGAAGGGCAAGTACCGACAATCTGCAAGGGGGTGCAAAAATACCTCCGAGGAGCTCGTCGTAAAAACTAACCTATAAAAATATTTACCAAAAATACATCCCTAACTAAAATGCTTCTAAAAAGCACTCCCTCGGAAGACAACGCCCAGAAAAACATCCCCGAAATAAATGCTCCTAAAAAACATCCCCTAAAACCCATACAAAAGGAACAGTTTCGAAAAATGGGACCTGCATAAAATATCCCATAGCAATTTTGGGAATTAACCGTGTGCAACGGCGTTTGGATTTCCAGCGAGATTTACTACGCCTCCATAAATCCATAAAACGCTCGGTTCTCGCAAATCATCCCCTATTCCACTGCACGACCACGTTTTCCTCGGACTTTGAAGACGTTAGCCTGCTTGGGGGGGGGGGGAGGAAATAGAGGCTAGGGAGGGATGAAAAGAGCCGGCGAGATTAAATTTAACAACCCCTAATTGCACCATCCTCTCTATTAAACCCCATAAAATGAGGAGCGTAGCGAAGACTCGCTCAATCGCTTTTTCAACCCCCATCCCTCGTGCTTAATACCCTGTTCCAACCGTTCCTTTTCGGGCTAAAAAAGAAAGATCAACCTGGCTGGAAAATATTATTTATTTAATTACGAGAGAAACAGAAGGCCAGCATATTGAACGTATGTAAATCCTTCTTTAGCTCAGGCACGCAACGGTGGCAAAAATTGTGCAATTCCCTCACGTAAATTAAGCTTAATAAAAAATGTAAAAATATACGAAGTGCGAATAACAATAATCGTTTTTCGTATGTTTTGTGGAGAATTGCACCTGCATTTTTTTTCGAGCAATAAAAGGATTATTTTTCAAATTGTTGAGGACGTGCAGCTACCCCTTGCCACCCAGGCCACTTCGGTTGTATTCATTTTTCATTGTTTCAATCCCAAATGCTTTGGAAGTAACGTGCAGCTCGGCTACCCGATTCACGTTTGGATTCTGGCTGGATACAGCCTCGTTTCACCGGTCAGAACTTGAAGTTACGAGCAACAGCACAGACGAGCATGCTATTGATCCTTTCACCGGTCTTTCATCTCTCGTCCTCCCTTCCATTCCCTACTAAAATTGTATTTCATTGTTTTCCACGAGGACGATACACAGAGTGAGAGGAAAAATGTTCCAGCTATGTGGGATAAGCGAATAAAGCGTATATATGTATAAAAAGATATGGGGCACTCTGTTTAATATCGTTCAGCAACAGATCTTTGTTCTTCCGACACGATTGATAATTTTTATATTTTTCGCATGATTGCGCCTGATGTTCTCTATTTTGAAACTTTATCTTTGGAACCGCTATTTGGGGATGGAAATTCTCAAGGATCACGATCCAATTAGAGCTGAAAATATAGCACTCTGTTCCAAATTGATCGCCATTAAGACTTCAGCTCTGCCCACATCGATGAAAATTTACCTATCTTGTTTCTATGCTTCCAAAAAACAGGCCCACTCTTTTGAGAACTCTTGCACCAACCAATATAAAGACCAACGTGTATAAATTTATCAAACTTCATGGTACGTTTAAAATGGACAATGCGCAAGTAGCCCTAAATCGATCCCCCTTAAATGCACGTTGACACCCTCGGTGATTTTTTTCCTTCTTCATATGACTTCAGCGGACAACGTCAATTTTTTGGGAATTTTTTGGACCTCCCCTTTCACGCGTAGAAAATTTCAAACTTCACAAGCCTGGCCGTAGTCGAGAATAAAAATACTTGGTGCTATTCGGATCGCCCTTGAATCTGTGCTTCGTTTGACGAGGTCGATAAATTTTACTGACATCCGTATGGTTCGATCCTATACTGACAATTTTTTTGAAAATTTTCGGACCCGCCTTTCGGCGTATATAAATATCCAGAGTTTCAAAAGCGGCTGGAAATTTGAAACGGTAATTCATTCCATTTCGAATTTCTCTCGTAATATTGTGAAGCTTATCACGATAAAGTTTATCGCGCGATGGAACTCGTTTTTTCATCCCACTATTTCCGTTAAAGGCTTGTCAAAAAAAAACCTCTATTCAGTGACACCCCCCCCCCCTCCCCATCGCCAACTGTGCTTGTCGTTGAAATCTTCCATCTGGCTCATGACAAATTCGATCACTGCAATGGAAGCAATTTCTAGCTTTTTATCAACCCTCTTTTTCGTCCTCTCTTCGATTTTGTTGCCATTTCGAATAAGAGGGTAAGGGGATGAGACAACGAGGAGGGCAAATGTGAGGAACGGAGGGCGAGGGAGGTGGAGTTATACATGGCTGTGGTCAATACTGTGCAGTCCAATTTTTTTTATCAGGTTTTTTTTTCCTTTCTATTCGTCCCTTTTGACCCTTTTGCCTCGTGGATTTTTTTCCCTAACGGAGGCTAAAACTACCCCCGCCGGTTGTTATCAGGCTGTTGAAGCAATTTAATTCTCGCGCAAGGGTTTTTTTTCAAACGTTTACCTTTAATTGAACCGTCGAAAGTGTTTTCGTTTCTCCTACTACAAATGTTCGTAATTTTGGTTTTGAAAAAATACGATTTTATAAAATAAGTATTCGCAATAATATATATTTATATATATATATATATATACTGCCATGTACAAAATAAAAATGAATGTGTACCTGGAGTTTTATTAATAAAATTTTATTTTTTAACGCCTTCGTTGGCATTAACGCAATAGTGTGTCAATCTTTATTTCCCTATTTAACTTGCTCTGATTTGAAATCGGAGCCTCACTCGAGGGTTGTCGGGCTCGCTGAATCCGAATTTCAAGTCAAAATTTGGAAATTCAAAATGGCGGCGCCAATATGGCGGACAAAAATCAAAAACTTTACTCGATTTAAATGAAAATTAGTACTCCGGGATTTTTGAGGTCCCTTATTACGAATCTGAACTTTAAATTTGAAAATTTAAAATGGCGGCGCCAGCATGGCGGACCGAAAGTGAAAATTTTACTCGATTTAGATGAAAATTGGTACCCTGGGATTTTCGAGGTCGCTTATTACGAATCTGAACACAAAATTAAAAAATTTTTAATGGCGGTCGAAGTGCAAAAAACCGCTCGATTTGGATGAATCTTAGTACTCGGGGGTTTTCGGTGAATTCAATAACATGGAGCATAATACAATAAATAGGTGGAAATATATTGAAGCGTATTATTTGTATTTTCATGCGCCATACTTGTTCGTAATTGTGAATTCCTGCATTTTTAGTTCAGATTCGTAATCAGCACCCTCAAAAACCCCAGAGTACGAGTTTTCAGGATAAAAAAATGTTCCTGCCATTTTGGGCACTTTTTGTCAAATTCTCCCTGCCAACGAAGGGGTTAAGTCGATGTATATACGACTGGAGGAGTCCTTTTTATATACTTAATGTACAAGTTCTTTCCCATCACAAGCAAATTTCTTCAGTGAAAAAAAAAATAAAAATATGTTTAATTTTTCGAAAATCATCTCGTGTATGTACTATCAAATGTACCAATTTAACGTTCTTTAGAAGAAAAAAACATCGCCCGTGAAAAAATGTAATAAACATTTTTGAAGTGAGAGAGATGCCGCCGTCAATTTTTATTATAATTTTTTTTTAAATTGGTTTATGGAAATATACTGATTTAAAGAGCAAAGATCTGAATTTTTATCGTACTCACGCGTTCATGATGATTTCCAGTTTGTTGTAAAGATCTCTGCGATGTCTCCGCCTCACGTAGTCATAATTCGGCTTGTAATATTTTTTCTTCACTTTGGCCGAATAGATGTGCGGTGGATTGAACTTTTTGTCGTAGTTCCAGCCGCCTGGATTGACCAGGTGATTCTGATTCCCGTGATAATGATATTTGCCCGGTTTGTCCTTCCTGAGCTCGAGGAAGGGCTCGAGGGCTGGTTTGCTCTCGTTTGGAAGGTCGTAAGATATACCCCAGTTTAGGCCCTCCGTAAAAATATTGTCCGGGGTCAAGGTGTTCACCGTCATGCACAGAGCGATCTTTGAACGTTGAAAAATACGTGCAAAAAAACCATGTGAATTTACAATAATAAATCTTCGTCGTGTTATTAATCAATTACGAGAATTATGATACCTTATTGCTAACTGAGTATAATATTATTGTATAGTGATAGATTATCGACAATAGTTATAATTTAATTTGTGCATTTTTTCTCACAAACGACCGTTCCTTTTTTTATTAATTCACAAATTTATCTATATATTTCGAAAAAAATTGATTTTTACAGTCACTAATAATATTAATTATGCCATGACATTTTTCGACAAATTGTATTATTATTAGCCAAATGAATGAATAAAAAGTTCCTTCCTACCATGCTCCGATGTTTGAAAAGTATTTTTTTAAATAAACTTGTGATTTTTGTGAAAAGTGTTTGAAAAGCGTCGATTTAATGAAAGCACGAGCTGTTAAAACGGCAAACAGTTTTCTTTCGGTATGGAGAGCAAGGAAAAGAATTGGCCAATCGATCAAAAGCACATGATCGATCGTGCACGTTCACCTCTGAGCCCTCATCGCTCCATCAATCAAGCCCGTTGTGTCGAGAAAGATATATAAAAAAAAAACGACCAGCCCGATGAATCTTTGTATAAAATATGACAACTGTAATGAAGCGCCGCACCATGCTTTAATAAAAATGGAATTGAAATAAATAGAAGAGAAATAAATGTGTAAACAAAACGAAACGCGCACGTACCGAAAAACTCGAGCCTTCCGGAAAAACGACGTACCGTTTTTTCCTAGACAAGCGTCTGCCACTCACATCATCGCCATCCGCTAAAAAAGTGGATAGCACGTGGAGGAAGATGAGTAGAGAGGCACGTCGACCAAAGACCATTTTTCATGAATCTGTCGACATCAATTACAACAATTTGTATAGCCATGTTATTTTACTCGTTATTTAATTTCATCTGCCAGCGAGAAACTAAATTATTCTATTGTCAATTTATTAATTTCATCTAAAAATGTTTTTAAAAAATATATACATTTTTTTAAGTACGAATATGGTTATTTATTCATATATTTATTTGTTTATCGATCAACTAATTCGTTCATTCATTAATTCACACATTTATCTATTCGTTCACTTACTTATTTATGCATCCATTTGTTTATAATCTACAAGCCATACATTTAAAGGACTCGAAACATTTAAGGGGGAGATACCTTTAGGCGACGATTTTTTTTTCTGTTTTCCAAGAGTTTTTTTAAAGGAAAGGTTTCTTCAACATTTTTAATACTTAGTTTTTATATTGATCTTAAAAAATGGCTGAGGTGTGGTATTTGGAGGATGGAGGTATGTAAGATTAATATAAAAATACCATGTAACAGCCAGAAATAGTAACACAACGTACCCTAAGTATTAAAAATGTTGAAGAAAACTTTCCTTTAAGGAAAATTCTTGAAAATCAGAAAAAAAATTTCTCGCCTAAAGGTATCTCCCCCTTAAATGTTTCAAGTCCTTTAAATGTATGGCTTGTAGATTATAAGCAAATGGATGGATAAATAAGTAAGTAAGCGAATAAATTTTCTAAACTGCATTTTCAAAACTGGCGTGACGTATAGCTAAACAACGAATCAACCGATTCTGATGAAAATTGGTATAAATCTTTCCAACCTCATTGTCTAAAACATGAACGTAAATATTTTTGAAAGTTAAAAAAACGAATTTTTATTGCAAAATGTAGCCATTTTTCGGAAAATTGTATCTGTTTGTTCCAAAGCGTACCACTTCATCGTTTTTCAATATCTCCCACTTTCTTTCGGTTCATGTTCATAGACCGTGCCATAACGTTGCCATTTTTGAAGCTTAATAAAAAAAAATACCACGTGACAGCCAAAAGTAGTAACAAAAAATACCCTAAGTCTCAAAAACGTAAAGAAATATTTCCTTTAAAAACAAATTTTGAATATCAGCCATTTTCGGTCGCCCAAAGGTATCTCCCCGTTAAACTCAAAACATTGAACTAAAAAAATTCAATTCGAAATCCCACTGGCTACATTCCCAAAACGCCCAAAAACTGGGCACTCCTACGTGTAAGTTCGTTCCATCAACGTCTCGAATGATTCGAAATTTATTGACTCTTGGACGCGGGCGGAGAGGCTGTACGTGAAGAATGAGGCGCTTGATGAATGCTCTATTTGTCGTTCTCGTCGTAACTCGATTCGACGGTTGCCGGGACGAGGGCGTTGTTGTTCCACATACACGAGCGGGATGGACGCGTGAAAAGCGAAACGAGATAGAAATTTATAAGGCCCGTTGTAAAAATTGCCTGTGGGGACAAGAGGGGGTGGGGAGAGGAGTGAAGAATAGAGTAGAGAAGTATTTCATCGCCATGCCACGTGATCATTGTACCCTCCTCTTCCTCATTCTTCAACTTTTCTTCCTCGTTCTCATTCGATTTTCGCCCAGTACACTATATATATATGTATATATATATATATATATATATATATATATATATATATATTTCGAGTCCGTGTCGCGTCAGGGTAGATGAAACTTCCTGCGGCAGACGGAAGATCGATCCTCACTCTCCATAGTGGCTTTATCCAGACGAGGAAGCTCGTGAACAACGCTGGTAATATCTCGTAACTCACTCGGATAAGCTCTTTAGGAAAAAGGAAATTGTTACTTTTTCATCACAGTCCGGCAATGCTGTATGATGGCGCGAGTGTCTCCGCGTGCAACGCGTGCGCATACGCGCATGCGCGTAGCCTAGGCTCGAGTCTACGCGTGCGCATACGCGCATGCGCGTAGCGTAGGCTCGAGTCTACGCGCGAGCACGGCTGCGACACGCGTGGCTGCGCATGCGCCTTTACACGACTCTACCCAAGGGACCACGCGTCAACGTGCGAACGCTCGGCGTAGGCGCGGCCGCGCATGCGCCTCCGTGCGAGTCTACCCGTGTGTCCACGCGTCAGCGTGCGCGCGCTAGGCGTGGATCTACGCGCGAGCGTGGCTGCGGCGAGCGTGACCGCGCATGCGCCTCTACACGATTCTACCCGAGGGACCACGCGTCAACATGCGAGGGCTCGGCGTGGCCGCAGCCGCGCATGCGCCTCCGTGGGAGTCTACCCGTGCGTCCATGCATCAGCGTGCGCCAGCTGGGGCTGAGCGTGGCTATTTCGAAACTAATGAACTCACAGTAATCGCAATAATTTCAATCGCAATTACGTGAATCCTTTTTTCTACTAAACAATAAAACTGCACGATGAGAATGGCAGCAACCCCCTCCCCCTACTTAAAAAATAAAACGACCGAGCAGATGTTAAGTTAAAAACATTCCGTTCCCTTTGTACTCACCTGGACTGGCGTAGTATCGGCTGGGCAACGAGAAATGCGGATGAAGCTGGCCAAGGTGGCGAGCAAACTGAGCGGCCGATACTGTTCCTCCGGAGATGAGTGCTCGGAGGTGAATTCCGGGTACCCCATTGTCGTGGCCATTAGCATCGATTAACGGTTCTTTTTCGTTGGGTTTACCGAACGATTAGAGCGAGTCCGTGTCACGCTGCGCTGACTGCTAATTGGAGCCAATGTTGTTGTCGTTATTACGACATATTCCTTCTTCGGACTTGGCCGTGCGAGCATGGGACGCAATGGCGAACGTTGACCGTGCAACCGTTGACATGGAAACGCTTGGAAATTAATCGTTGACCTTGATCTGCAAACCTGCAACGCTTACCCCGCGACATTTGGTCGTCGAACCTGGAAGTTTGACTTCTAACCTCCAACTTTGATTTTTCACCTTTCGATCTTTGAATTTCAATCTGAATCACCGTGAAAGATTTGACCGTTCAGCTTGCGGCGCCGATTTTCATCCTGCAATCTTACATTCTCGACTTTGGTCCTGTCAACTTTGCAGCTTTAAGCTTCAGCTATAGTTTGACTTCCAAGCCATGTTCCCTTTTGTATGCGACATTAAAATCGAGGGCGACGGAGGGGAGGGTGACTGGAAAGTGGTGAGAGCTGAAAGTTTTCCAACTGCAAATATCTTTGCATTATGTATTCGTGTTAGGGTGGCAAGGGAGATGAAGCCACACGTTCGTAACTACCGGTCCCATTGTCTTCGACAGTTGGTTAACCGTGAATCCCTTGGGTTAGCAGCGACCTCCCTGCTGTACGACCTAATTTTCTATCACGACATTCAAACAAGCCTCCTCTCCCAATCTCTACAAAATCGCTCCTTTTCCACCCCAGTTCGTCCGGACTATTTTCTGCCCGGATAAACAATGAATAACTTCGTCAAACAATTTTCCTATTATTCGCGGCAATTTATTTATTTATAAATTGCGAGAAAAAAACTCATCTCGGGAAACCAGACGATATTTAAAAGGTCTGCAAAGAGGTAATAAAAAATACAAGTATTTATGTTTTTGTCCTTTATTCATAACGAATATTTTACTTTCCATAAATCGTCATTTTGTCTCCGTCTTAAGATAAATCGCAAAACAGAAGGTGAAAAGAGGCGTTTTTTTATAACGAAAATTCCGGATTACCGTTCAATAATAAATGCAATATTGAAATGGGACAAGGATATTCGATATCACAATCCAGATTTTTACGATACGCGATGTCATATTTGTCGGATTCCAAGCCTTCATCCTCGTGGCTAAAAACGAGTAAAAACAATTATTCTTTATGTAATACGCTGTTATGTATATCGATTTTTTTTCTATTACAATGAAATTATAATATAAAATTATTTTTTTAATGCATAAATTGTGTACGTCGAAGGGAACCGATGTAATACAAATATTTAAAAACTGAAATATACCCAACCTCAAAACGACTCGTAAAATATCATCGAGAAACGAGACACCAGGGGAATTCAAATAAATGTTCGCTTCGCAAATTGTTCTTAACACGCACTCAGTTCCAGGCAAGCCTTGACTGAAAAAAAAAACAAAAAACGAACTGCGTTGAATAATTTTTTTTTAAATAATTCTTGAGGGAAAAAAACAGGACCAACCTCACTAATGCAAGCTCGATGTTGTTGTACAAGTCTCTCCGGTGACGTCGAATTTGATTTTGGAGCTTCATACGCTTCCAGGGTTTTTTATAAAGCTTCTCCTGATTAGGAATAGGCCAAAGCATGTCAAACTCGAAATCGAGATTCCAATTTTTCGGCTCCTTTAACTGGACAGCTTTCAACAGGGTTATCGTTGTCTAAAAAAAATTTCTTTTACGTATTTACCACCATTTTCAACAATAAAATTTGTTTATACAGAATTACCACGGGGTTTCATTGAATATAAACCATTTTTATTTTATTCGCCTTCAGATCATTTTTAATCGTATTGATGAGCAGCAGTTTTTAATTAAATCCTATTTAAACTAATTTCGTAAAATTCAATTAAAAGATTTTTAAATTATCCAAATCGATAGAATTCCTCAATTCAAATATATCTATAATTGTCTATAATATATCTATAATAAAAATATATCTTCATCCTCATATTATAGATATATAATAAATATATCTATAATGTGAGGATGAAGTCGTAAAAATTACTCACCACGAAATTAGTCCCGGTTGGAAAGGCCAAATATCTTTTTTTCCGCGACAATCTTTTACTTGGCTCCAGCAGCGCTTTATCGACATCATAATTGTCTTCACCAATCGCGATTCGAACGAGGAAAGGTAAAATTCCCAAAAATGCGAAAATCGTGACGAATGTTATGTGCCTCATGACGTTTTTTTTTCGAATTCTTCTTCAACAAGATTCCTTTTTCGAATCGATACAAGCATATGAATAATTATTGGATGATAAATAAATGAACAAATAAAAAATCGTTTCGAAGAAAAATCGTGAACGAGCTTGTGAAACAGAAAAAAGTCAACTGAATGCACACGAGCATGTTCGAAAAGTCAGATCCAGTAGCATCGTAGCACGAAAATTTAAAAACCAGAGTGGCAAAGAGCCTGTTGGAGGTAAGAATTGTGGGGAGGTGTGAAGTGAGCATAGAAGTACTCACGAGTGCCGGAGAGCAAATAAAAATAAAGACGTATCTGTTCGTATGCCCTCACAATTTATTCAAAATATTTCGGGACAAGTGGAATATTTTTGTTCACAATTATCCTCGGATGATGATTGATAAGATTTCTCGTACTCGGTCATCGGATCCGCGTCGTAAGATCCATCAGGTAACCTGCAAAGATAAATAATGATGAATAAAAAAGCGAGAAGTTGGCTGAATTTATCTGAATGCATGTATCACATAAAATATTGCGATTAATTAAATGGGATGTTAAATAAAACAATTGAATGGCAGATCCTATCCATTATTGCGTCAGAACAAAAATCTGCTTACGTAAATATCGAATGGATGATCTCTTGCATAAAGCTTCCTTTTCCAACGTGGTTACTCTTACGTTTGCCTGCCAGACAGAGTGCCTTGTGGACGCACGCTTTGCCGTCCTTTCCACGGCTGAAAGTAAAGAAGTCCATACTTTGAGGGTAATCCCAACTCTATCCTCAACAGTCTTCAATTGCTCGTGCAAGGGTGTACTATTTTTAGAGTGGCGCGAAAATCAAGATAGATATTCACAGGGTAGGTAGATTGAGAAATTTTGAAGCGAAAAGTTCTTATCCATTTTTCTCTGCGACGTGGCGTTGTCTAGATATTAATTTATAATCGATAACCAATCCGATGCACGGCTCATCGGTACGCTTCCGCCAATCGTGTTCAAGCGAGAGAGGTGGGGCGTGCTCGCTCATTGGGCGCCACCCGCGCCCCACTCCGCTACTCGCCTCGGCTGAGTACCTGATTGGCCAACACGGAACTCTCTATATCTACGCAGCGGTGCATAGGAGAAAAAAGTGAATAAGGACTTTTCTCTTCAAAATTTCATGACCTACGTATACCGAGAGTTTTTGCTACGAGTTTACGCTTTTCTTCCTGTTAAATTCGTTAAACTGCTGCAATATCTCTTTTCAGCTCGAATAAACTTGTTTTATTTCGGATTCGTTTGGTGCCGTGATTGTCGCTTTCTGTATTTTTCAATTTTCCCACGGGGCTCTCGCTCTTGCGCGTTATGAGGCACAGGCGGATAAAAATGTTTTCATAAAGCGTGCACTCGACGAGACGAGGCAAAGGGGCGGACTTACGTGCTCAACATTAGTTCCACTTTGCGGTACAGTTCTCTCCTGCTTCTTCGATGATAAACCTCCGCCGGTTTTCTGTAGGGAACGGTATTCGCATACGGCAATTCCCACGCTAAACCCGCCGTTACGCCAATCGTGAAGAAAGTTGCGGGCTTCGCGTAAGTCCCAATTGTCATACAGTAGATCAACTTTAGACGCGACCGGAAATTGAAAATAAACTCTGAATGAATTTCTTCGTACGCAGCCGAATTATCGAAGCTTTTATCACTTTTCAATAAAATGAGATTTATCAAACAAGATTTCCCAATAATGTACGCTGCGCAAATAATTAAACAAAAGTAAATCTCAGCAACAAAGAGAATTAAATTATCCACCGTGTGATTTCTGCATACGTATTTTATACTAGAATTATATATTCTTCAAAAAAATGGGTAATCGCTATAGATACATATATGCATATTAAAAATCTGACCTGGACGTTGCTACCTTGGGGAAATACGAGATATCTCCTCGAATCTTCGACTTCTCGTTCCGACCGATGAATTTTCGTCTCGTTAAAAAATCGCACCGAACTCGTAACAAACGCAACGTGCGTAAAAATAAAAAAAACGAGAACGATATTTGCCCATTTTTTGTGCACCATATTTTTTGTTCGAATGTTCGTGTTTTTTTCTTCTCAGTCAGCCTTTTTCGTATTACGAAAACTGCAATTATTTACGGAACGTATTGGCTCGTTCGAGGTAAGAGTACAGACTGGCGAGTTCTTCGTCCTTTTGCAGTATCTCGGAACTGTTAGTGCTAAATGTGCTTGCACACTCTCACACAGATTGGATGCACTTCCTTAGATCTCTCCCGCGTTAAGTGAAATGTCAGTTTCAACGAATCTCTCGTAACGTTTTATGCCTTGTTATTTTCATTGTTTTCGTGGTAACGCAATTTATAGGAAATTACACATAATTCGATGGTCATTTATTTGATTTTTCTTTGTAAAATATATGTACACGATTATTATAATTTATAAAGAATAAATTTAAAAAATCAGTTTTCACCCGTTTTTACCACCCACACACGAATAATATATATATATATATATATATATATATATATATATATATTTCAGTATCATTATTAGTCTTTTAAAAAATGGTTATTAAATAAACAGAAATTATTAGAAAATAAGAATGAAAAAAGTTATTCTTATTATCGTCATCATTATTATTATTGTTATAGTTGTTTTATACTTCGGTTGCGATTGATGTAAAGATCAACTTTTGAAAAAAATATATCATCGATCTACACAATTATTATTATTTTCGTAAATTCATTATTTTGTAAAAAAGAACGGAAAAAAAAATTAACGTCACTTCTAGGAGTAATAAAATCCTATGAATTTCATGATTTTTAATCATTCGTTGTATTACGGTGTATATTTGTTGGAATTTATCGCTAAGAAAGTAATTGCTTATGGACGGCATATTGGCACAATGACGGACGGAGTTTTCGACGGATCTCTTGGTGTTATTTTTAATTTAATTTTCAATGCAGTTGCACTGAAGGGATACGCTGCCAGAAAAAAAAGGTTTGGTCCAGACGATGGCAGTCCATTTTGAGATATTGCGATTTTTTCTTCTTATTTTTGTATTTATTTATTTATCGTCAAAAGTCCAAGTCGTAAATGGAGTATCGGCAAGTTGGATACATGAGAGAACAATCGCCCTCCGTTTCGTGGGCACGATCGTACGCGTGATGATCCGCTGCCTCGAACCTCGTCCCGTCCTTTCGTAATCTACGCGACGGAGAGAGAAAGAGTAGAAAAAAATGTCGAAAAATGAACCTACATTAATTTTGTTTAAGGTGGATTTTTTCTGACGAATAGAAATAACGAAAATATGTATTCAAAAAAATGTATATATATGTTGTAATTTTTAACAACGAAATCCAAACAAAAAAAATACTTCGATATTTTTTTTAGCGTTTGTTTTGACAAGAGAAATTTTTTCTAAGCTTCTATGGTATTATTCAAAAACAAACAAAATCTTTCGAAGATCAAATGAATTTCTTCTCAGTGACGATCGAAATACCAATAATATTTGACTTGAATAAAAATAGACAACGGAAACGTTGCATTTAAATTTGAAAAAAAAAATTTCGCAAATTAAAAAATCTTAATCGGTAATCGAATATTTCGCCTCCTCAAAAGCTTAAATTTTGAAAAAATATAAAACATACATTGTACGATTCGAAAAATAAATCGTCCAAGTCTCACTTGGGTGTCTCGTTTTTTTTTTTTTTGCGAATGTACCGACCAGACCCACACTATTTTTATTACATTTTTTTAAGTAACAAAAGTAAGCCTTTTAAAATTAATTTTTATTTTCCTCAAATGGAGTAAATCCTTTCGAAAATTAGATTTTTGATTATGACTTTTTCAAAATTATCTCCTCAAAATTGCTACGTTTGATTTTTTTTTTTTTTTCGTGAATGAAAAATAAATCAAGGCGTCGAAAATTTCGTCAACGAGAATTTACGTCACTCACGTAGCGAGGGTGTTTTTTTTAGGTCCGGGAGAAGACGCCATTGAGTGAGGAAGGGGGGGGGGCAAAGTGGGGGGTTTACTTGAAAATTGCATGTAGAAGTTCCTGGACGAGTGTGCCGGTTGCAATCTCGGCGGAGTCCCTCTGGCCGGCCTCGCACAGGGCCCTCATCACGCAGGACCTTCCGTCGAGACCCGCCCTTGTGGTACGCGCGTCGGGGGCACGGCATGGGGGTTGAGGGCGTCACGCGTGCGCGGGGGTGTCGAGGGATGCCGAAGTTTTAATTAAAGTCTTAATTCAGTGTGCCGAAATAATGTGAGTTCGAGCGAGCGGCATCCTCGCAAACGTGTATTTCAATATACGCGACTAAGCGCAATTTAAATGTATTATCGCTTCGAATTAACGGGGAGTAAACAATTCGAGATTCAATTACATCCGGGCTTTTCGCCCGCGACAGCCTGAGGAAATTAAGAAAATCCGCGAGATTTGTAGTTTGTCTGCGGGGTCAACGAGGTCAGCGCTCGCGTTTACTCAATTTTGGAGAAAATAAAGGCCCGAACCCTGAATCGTTGAAAAAAAGGAGGTATTTATCGATAAAGAAGTATTGTCAATTTTTTGTTCAATTTTATTTGCTTCCTATTTTCTTTTAATTTTAATAAAAAAATTTGTTCGTTATTATTAATTTTATTGAATTATTATTATTATTCCTATTAATTATTATTATTTTATTAATCATTCATTTTAATGAATCTAATAGTAATACTCATTGAGTAATTTTATATTTATAATTTTATTTTTATAATTTTATAAGTAATTTTATGAAGCTACTCAATTTGGGAAAAAAGCCTGAAGCTCGAAAGCATTGAAAAATGCTTTGTTGAAAAGAAAGGCTTTCAATCAGCGAAGAAACCAGCGTAGAAAATGATAGGATCAATATTGTCGATAATCTTCGTTGCTTGGACTATTTTGTCGATTTTTTTTTCTATTCTATTTTCTTATTATTTTTTTAATGATTTTTAAACACGTACCGAAATTTTGGTTTATGATTATTAATTTTATCGTATTATTATTATTATTCCGATAAATTATTATTCTTTTATTGAAAATTAATTTTAGTCAATTAAATATGAATACTTATTAAGTACCTTTGTATTTATCATTTTATTTTTATGATTTTATAAGTAATTTTATAAAGTTACTCAATTTTGGAAAGAAGCCCGAATCCCGAAATGGTTTAAAGATGCTTCGTTGAAAAAAAAAACATTTATCAATGAAGAAACCAGCGTGGAAATTTATAGGATCAATATTGTCGATAATCTTCGTTGCTACGGCTATTTTTTCGATTTTTTTTTCTACTGCATTTTTTAAAATGATTTTTTTTATTTCGCCGAAAATTTTTGTTCATTATTACTTACTTTATAGTATCAATATTATTATTCTTATCAATTATTAGTATTCTATTAATAATTAATTTTAATTAATCAATTATTAATACTTATGAAATGGTTTTTATAATTCATAATTTATTTTTTTAAATGATCATTTGTATGTTATATTTTTTTGAGTAACATTATAATATTCATTTATGACTTATTTCATCATTGCTATTATTATTATTATTATTATTATTTTATAAATTTTATATTTTATTTCTGTAATCATTATTCATTCCATCGTTATTATTTTTATAATTGTTATTTTCAAACCAGACTACGAGTATATTCATTCGCCCAATATGTCCTCAAAGTGCAACGTCATTTTTCGCTGCAGTGCAGTGAACATTGCGTCAAAAGCCGTTGAATCCGTTGGGAAATTTCGGAAACTTTTTTTATAATATCATTTCGTAATTCATTCGTCGGGTTAGTACTCGAGTGGAAAGCGCTTCATCCTCAACTGTCGCATTTTTTTTTTATTCAACTAACTTCACAGCGGGCTGCCATGCTTTTTTCACGAAGTAAACTTTTGTCAATTACGACTAGAAAAATGCATTTATTTCAATCAATCTGTATGTATCATAATCAATTTAATTAATTCACTTTGATAATAATAATAAATTTATTTTATTTATTTTATGTGCAGTTGCTATAAGCTCATTTCACTTTAATTAATTGGCGTATATTTATATATTTCAGGATTTATTTACGTGTGGATTTTTGTTTAATTGGGAAATGTAGCAAAAATTGATACAGTTGTAATTAATAACTATGCTTCGTAAATCATTGTTATAAATCGTTGTATGAATATTACTTACGATTGTAGGAATGCTTCGATCTTGGGAAACATGACACTTCGACTTTGGCGATGCAACAAATTCGACAGATTTTTCTCGTATTTACTCGGCAATTGCCAGGCGAGTGCGGCTGTCAAGCCAACGACCAGTTCGCTGGGTTTGGGATACGTACCGATCGTCAGACAGTAAACCAGCTGAAAATAAAAATTCGTCGACCAATAAAAATAACTCGTGAATTTTTTTTCCAAACTAATTCAAGACTGTAAACTATTTTAGGAGTACGTTTTTTTTACTGATTTTCATGATTTTTTTACAAGGAATTATTGAATAGAAATTATGCCTAATTTGGGAATATTTTATGCATATTTTCATTATATTTTAATTTCTCGACTCATTTCCTGTGAAGACATGGAACATGTAACGTTTCGCCTTTGTGTACATTCTGGAGGCCACAGTTTTCATCGGAAATTAATAACGTTTGACTATTTCTTTAAAAACATGTGTTCCTTCTATATGAACCTAACTTTGACCAAAAAAATTGAAAATTACTTTTCTTAAAGGTGTTTAAACAAAACGGTATAACTTTTGCCGTTCTTTTATAAACTTTTATAAAAGTATACTTCAATACAATATTACCCCAAATTTAGGTTCATATAGAGGGTAATTATATAAAGAAACACCCTATCACTTCATAAAGTGATAGGTTCGAAACTTTTGAGCTAGAGTGCACACAAAATTTAAAAAATTACCAAAAAATTCAAAGCAGCAATTAATTATTTATATTGCTTAACCGTTGATCAGCAATTAGTTTAACTGACAATTTATGGAATTAAAAAAATGTATTTTTTGAGTTATCTAAACTGGATCTATAAATATATAAAATAAAATAAAATAAAATATTTAAATACTATATAAATATATAAAAATCTAATTTTTACGTATTTTTATTTTATTGAAAATATAAAAATCTAATTTTCATTTATTTTAATTTTATTAAAAATACATAAAAAAAACTATTTTTTACATATTTTAATTTTATTAAAAATACACAAAAATCTGATTTTCATATATTTTCATTTGATTGAAAATTATATTTTGATCGCGAACTAAAATGTAACGTAAATTACTGCGTCTCCTCTTATTAATTCATATTTTTCATTATTAACATTCTCATTTGTCGATATAGTTATTATTATTTTTTGAATGTTGTCTCTTTCGTTTATTATACGTGTATTTTTTTAATTTACCTGCACGTTGCTCCCTTCGGGAAAAACCAAATATCTCTTCTGCCTCGACAATATCGCGCCCTCCGAAATTTTGACCTCGTCACCAGGCGAGAATTTTCGCGTACTTTCAATCGCTATTGAAGTCCCAAGGAGGCAAAAAAAAGCGAGAGCAAAAATTCTCACGACCCCGTGGCTCGCTCGCATTTTTAATTTCTACGAGAGACAAAAAAACGTTTTCACGTCTCGAAAAATATTTTTTATTCCAATTAAGAGGATGGTTAGCGAATGTTTTTTTTTTGGGTCAAAATTTGCAGACGATCGCTCGAGACGTTTCTTCGTGGAGTGAATACGAACGATGCTTTTCGTAACTGTAATACGAGAGGATGGGAAGAGAAAAAAAGTTCGACTCTCGTACAACGATGACAATGTGTACGAAGAAGCGCTGGGAAAATAATAGCCCGATAATTCGTTGATACAACCGTGTAGTAAGGATGTTCTTTCTCGTTTTTTTTCTTTTTTTTTTTTTACCGTTATATTTACTCGCTTAGAATGATAGCCTGAAGGAAAGTGACTGGGTAACAATATCGACGACGCCTTTACCATTTTTACCCTTTCGCGGTCCCTCTCGTCGAAATGCTGCGTCAACAATCTCTGCCCACAGACTTGTTAATAAGACCGGAAGGCGGACGATTTTTCCTACCTGTATTCCAGGATTCAGTAATCGGTACACGTCCTCCATCATTCTAAGAATTGTGGAAAATCCCTTTTTTCTTCTTTTTTATAATTTTAATCGCGAGGAATTGTTTTTTAATAATTTGAAATACGAAATTTTTTTATCCGAAAAAACTTCGTAAATTTTCTGAAAAAATGTACAGATTTTTTGTGATTTTTATTTTTAATCATTTTTTAAAAATAATTTGAAATACGGAATTCTTTATCTGAAAAAACTTTGTAAATTTTTTGAAAAAATGTACAGATTTTTCGTGATTTTTATTACCACTTTTTGTGTACTTATTGTTTAGCTGGAATTTGTGGAGAAATGTTGGAAAAACAAATTATGACTGTCGTGGATATTTTTAAGTTTTTTTCTAGGAATTTTTTTTATAGAATTCACATAAAATATTAATTTTGAAAGGTTCAAAAAGGAGGTTGAAAAGGGTTCATATTTATTTTTTTTTAATAAAATAACGAATGTCGATAAAACGTTCAATAGAATAGGCACTTTAATCGAGTACAATTTTTGGTGAAACGGTAGGTTTATTGAAAAAAATGCAATTTAGATAAAATTTAATCAACGCAATGAACACGATTTTTTATTTTGCAATGTATATGACGAAAATTTCGACTTTTTTTTGTACTGGGCTGTGGTGGCGATGGGGATTTTCTAAATTTCATTGGAAGTGTCGATCAAGCCGTTAATTCCCAGCAGTTCCAAGGGACAACGAGCTGAGAATGCCTCGCAAGCAATTTTATCCAGAGAAGAAATGGTCCCGTTGTCATACGTTTTTCTGCAAAAATGATTAATCTTTTGTTTAATTTTTTAAATTTTCGTTTAATTTTTTAAATTTTTGTTTAATTTTTAAAATTTTTGTTTAATTTTTAAATTTTTGTTTATTTTTTTGAATTTTTGTGTTGAATAATTGAAGCCCTTTTGTATTTTTTTCGATTCAACGTGAAATTCAATTCCAGAGAGAATGCAAGTCCAGGTCGCCAAAGAATAAAATTTTGGGTCAAAGTAAGAGTGAGGTTGAAAATGAAGGTAAAAAACGAGTGCAGCTTAACTCGCAGGAAGATTGAAAATTAGGTAAAAAAAATTGAATCGAAGGAAGAATCCAAAATTCGCCTTGGAGAAAAACAAAATTGCAGGTGGACATTTTTTTGGGACACATGCAAAACTTACTTGGCAAGCAACTTCAATATTTTCACGATCACTCCTTCCCTCCCGCGGATGTAATCCAATGCTTGGCATATATTTTTAGCTAGGCAAGCCTTGCCATCAAAACCGTGGCTGAGGATAAAAAATTAAATAAATTCCGATATTCGTATGTCAAACGAAATATCTAAATATTCAATTAAAATACATTCCATTTCATGCAATATTTAAATAACATTAATACAAGTTCAAACTTTCTAAATAATTCATGACACGTTATTATTTTGAACATCGAATTTAATTTTTTATGCGAAATTTTAATTTTCGATATGAAATTTTAATTTTTGATACGAAATATTAATTTTTGATATGAAATTTTTATTTTCGATATTAAATTTTATTTTTGATATTGAATTTAATTTATGACATTAAGTTTACTTTTCAATATCAAATCTAATTTTAAATATTATTGTAATATTTAACACATAAACTTCAAATTTATAAGTCGAATATTGCGAATAGACTTTTTCTATTCTACGTACGAAAAAAGACATTTCCAAAATTCACGCTTCGACACTTCTAATCGAAAATATCCATTAACAAAATCCGCAAAAATCTCACATTCTAAAAATTCGAACAAAAAAAAAATTTACCATTCGTATGAAACGGGACGTTGAAATGTCCGTTTTTCGAAATAGCCTGCTCCGTTAAAAAAATTTCACGTCTCGTAACGGCGTTACCCACGTAAGCTCGAGTCCCACGTGGAACAATCGTGTGGCACAAACGGCTCCATTATTCACCGACTATTAAACTATTTATTACCTGTCGTAGACGAGCTCGGCGCTCTCGTGAATATCATCGACGTTTCTGCGTTTCCGTTTTTCCATACCGCTGGACGGCAGCTTCCAAGTAACTTTGAAGCCGGTTGCCTGGGCGAAAATCGTCGAGCTCGGTATCGAGGCGACCTTGTAATTCAGTCTGTACTGCGTGCGAAATAATAAATAAAAAAAACGACATTTTTCCAATCCATTTAAAGCATATTTTTTTTATGTTATTTTTTTCTTCTCTTTTTGCAACGTCGTAGTCCAGAGATCTTGTGTGAATTTTTTTTTCTTTAGTGCTTCTTGATTAGATATACATATATGTGAATAAATAAAATATACAAATAAAAAAAATAGATATAAAAAATGGCCCACTACTATTTCTTTACCTTGATATATTCTATATATATTTATAATATATATATATATATATATATTTTAAAATATACTTTAAATATATATATATATATATATAAAGGAATTTTTATGTTCCTTTCTTATGAATAAATATATATATATATATATATTCAATAGAAAGGAACATAAAAATTAGCAAAGACAATCGAGGACGAATTTGACCAAGGAGAAGCGAGAGAGACCTCGGGGATAAGGTCAATTTGTGGGAAGCTCGAATCGTATCGATCTCGTCGTGGGTCGACGCCCTACCGCCCGGCAATTTCTTTGCGGCGGAAGAAATACAGCGAGTTTTCACTGCACCCCTAATCTCATGCCACGATTGTCGAATTTTTATGCATTGGCAAAACAAAAAAAACACCTTCCATTATTTTTGGCATTATGTTTCTGCTAATTCTGTCCTCGACGGTTTAAACATTTAGTATTGAATATCACACACAAACAACGATATCAATATATATATATATATATATATATATATAATACCTCACATATATGTCAGGTATTATAACTAATAAGAATCATAAAGTATTAAAAGTCATAAGAATTATAAATAAATATACACACGTGAGTATGCGCGTGTGTGTTTGTTCAAAAATTTATTCTTCAGTACACTGAATTTTTTAGGTGAAAAGCGATTTTTCTATACAGGCAAGGCTTTTGTTCTTCTTTCGGAACACAACAGCTGTGAGAATTGAAAATGCGAGATAAGACTATATAGGAGGAAAAGGTCTGCCGATGTCACAGGGATAGTGTGTGTTCCGAGTTCGAAACCGATATTAAGGGGTATCGAGTCGCGAATAAATCGCATGGCTCTTTTTTCCTCTGCACATATATATATGTGCACTCATATATATATATATATATATATATATATATATATGAGTATCTGACTGTCGAGATCGTTGGAGCGCGGGCGCCCACGCCTTTACGTCCTCCCTACAGCAGTAGGGTGGTGGCTGCTACCATACCCTGGACCTGGCAAGCCATTTGTCACTGAAAAACCATCTCCCTTCGCGCTTGCTTTCTTTCTGCTTACTTTCTCGCCTGCCTATGGAATGTTTCGGCCCAAATCGGCCGTTCCGTGACCCCAACCCCATCCCACCCTACCCCAATGATCTCCAATTTCATATCATATTTTTATACCGCCCAAGGAGTCGCAGTTTTTTTCTCGTAATTTTTTTCCCCGCCATTTGGGGCTCAATAATTATTGTACGAATTTTGAAAAAATGGGGAAAATTTCGCGACGTAGGAAAAAAAAACTGACAAGGTTATCTCTCTTTTTACTTGCTTGTTTCGTCGACCTTAAAAGGGAGATGAAGAAAAACAATGGGAGCTGAAACGGGGACACGTGTTTGGGAATTGGGAGAAAATATTTGCGTGTTTTGAATCACCCTTAAAGGGCCATTTCTCATGTTTGTTTGCATTTTTATAAGCACCCCCGGAGGGGCTTTTTTCATTTTTCTTTGGATCTTTTAAATCGCCTTTGAAAATCCATGTCTAATTTTTTTCGCATTTTTTTAATCGCCCTTAAAGGTGAATTTTGCATTTTTCAATCACGCTTCAAGCGGCATTTAGCATTTTTTGCTCACCCTGAAAAAAGCATTTTCACTTCTTTTTTGCTCATCTCCACCCTCGAAAGGTAAATGAAGAAAATGGGAGCTGAAGTGTGGACGCTTGTTTGAAAATTCGACGAAAACTTTTGCAAAACCGATCAATTTTTTTGTATTTTCGGTTTTTCAAAAGATTTTTTAGGCTACTTTATTAGTTAATTTTTGTGTGATGAGTTACGGAAGATTGTGTGGCGATTCATTTTGCAATAGCGCATACTTATGGAGACTCGTTTCCACTCATTCCCACTGCTTCTTACGACCCGAAAATACACGAAAGCCTCGATCGATTTATATCTCACCCAGCACGTACATACGCACGAAATACACACGTACGTACGGGTGTACGTGTGTATCACGAGTTCCGACCACTGAACACCAGATTCCCAATTTCCCGACGCCGTATCGCATTCAGGGGTGGGTTAGGTGTGAATACAGAGTCGGCAATACGGCAACCACACACGCTACCGAATTCATAAATATCCGATTCTTGAATAAGACAAAATGCATTTTTCAGATAGCTGAAATTGTTTTTTCTTCTTTCTCTCTCTCTCCCCCTCTCTCTCCTTCTTGGCACACAAATCATCAACAGTTTAAAATTTTCCAATACCTTCCGGGAACCTCGATTGAATAACAGATACTTTTTTAATCACAACAATTTTTTTTACGCTCATACGCACAAGTAGTTACAATTGTTTATACTACGTATACCATCGTACAATTATTAGTCAATTTATTATTGATCAGACCTCTAAACAACTGTGAAAGTTAATCGACCATCAACTGCCAGTTTCCCCCAATTCTGCGCGTCAATTTGCGATATTTTTCTTTAAACGCATTTGAATAGCCCGCCGGATTGACTCGCGCGACCGCAGCGCCACTAGTACATTTCGCGGCCACACGCGCGCACCGCCCGCGAGCAGCTGTTCAACGGGCATTCGCGAAGTAAGGAAAAGCCGTGAATCGCAGAATATCGACGATACGCAGGGCGTTAATCGAAAAACGTTCATTAATAAGGTATCGAAGAATTGGAAAGAATCTCAGTTGATAAGGGTTGCTGGACATTTGTCGAAATTGTAATACTGAGGACTGATCGTTGGCGACTCTTCGACTCGGTGAACTATCACGGCCACGTTTTTGTCGTGCAACACAGCTGTATCCAATTCGATACTGAGTTCGGTTTCCTCGGCAAATAAATCAAGAGTACCAGCTGTGTGGAAGTTCAAGCTGGTCCGAGACACATAAAACGTTGAAATAACGATTGCGAGTGTTGGAAAGCGCCTGCTGGCTGATTTATCTCGGAGAATATCCGGCTCTTCGGCACTGCGAGTATCGACTGATACAAAGACGAAAAAATGGATTTCAAGCCGCTTGATGCGGTAACCAGCTCACGTGTTCCATGTCTGCACTCGCGTCTGCGAACTTGACCTTGGTTGCCCTCCGATTCATCACGAGCTCAGACGACAAAGGAAAATAAGTAACACCAATAACAAACGGTATCGTCCCTCGGAGCATCTCCAAACTTCAACCCTACCCGAAGTATATTCTGAGATCTCGAAACATCGGAAGCCAACATCATTAATCCTCTTTACACTGTCCCGTCTTCGTTGGCGCCCCTGTTTTGAAGTGGTAGCCCACCTGATATTCGGCAACTGGCTTGCGTTTGACAAGGTAGTTCGGGAATGCCTTAATTGCGATCAAAAGGACTGTGGAGTACGAATTACGGTTGTTGGAAGCCTCCAACGAGTTGGGTCCTAAGATTCGGGCTGACGGAGTTCAGTGAGGGCAAGATTTGCGTTGCCATGGATGGCATTCCGAGCCGAATGGTGGTCATTGGAAACACGCGTTGAAAGTTCTTTTCTGTCTGACAAGCCTGCCCAAATTTCCAACGATCCTTCAACGTCAGTAGTCATCAGCCGAATCCACGATCAGTTGGATCCTGATTTCCATTCGGTGTTTGAGAACTCGGAAGCTCCGTACGTCGAATAGGTAAGAGTGCACGCGAAGGCAGACATGGAAACGTTCGAATGACACACGGATGCATAACACACGTTCCAACTGGGGGGGGCTTTCATATGCAAATCGGAATTGAAGAGGTGACGCCTTAACGCTGTCGTCGTTCATCGTGCTCCTTGTAACGCGTCAAGATAACCCAGCGAAATCCTAGCTGTGCGGAAGTCGTGGCACACCAGCGGGAAAGCAGCTCTGGGAAATGGGTTACCCGTCGTTCCGCAGCTCGACAACATCTCATAGTTGAGCTTCGACAAACACACTCAACGTCATTTGCACCGGCGAGTCTTACCACCCCCGGACGTAGCACGCTTGCGAGGTTAAGCGTTATAGCCTCCAACCAAGTCCCATGTTCCGGTCTGTTCACAGTAGAGTTGATGAGCTCCCTTCTAGTCTCATTAGATCCCACTAACCGAAACTCCCTGACTCTCCGTACAGCTGCAGCATACCGCTGCAGTCACGTCACATGATGGGACGAATGGAGCTTTTCGTCGACCATCAAACGCCATCAAGAATTGGTAAGAAGAAGAATAAAGGGTGGAATTGGTATGCAGCGACTGTAATTGGTGTTAGGCTAGTTCCTAGATGGTCTAGGACATCGAGCAACCTACCAGGCCCGACAAACTCTAGCCAGCCCCTAGAGATCCTAGTTGACCCCAACTAGACCTAACCCTAGCTCCTAAACCTAATCTTAACTCCAACTGAACCTAACCCAGCTCCACCAGGGCTTAGTAGCCATCAGGAAGTCTTATCACGTCACCGTGTTCGCCATTCCTATCGGGATATCATCAAACGCTTCCACTCTCGCAACCCTTCGGCTAAAAATTCTGAAATAATTTGAACAAATAGTGTTCGACTTGTACTTTCTACCAAAATTATTGCGGTCCATGTAAAATGACAATTTTCGAGGGGGAAAAAAGGAAAAGTCGATTGGGCGCCTTGATCTTTGATTGTCGGTCATTTGGGCAGTCTCTGGCACTCACCGAGACGGACTTAGCGATTACTCACGAAAAACGAGGTACCCTTCCGGAAGGCAAGTTGCCTCTTGGCTCTGGTAGCAGATGCGACTCCGGACTCGGGTGGGAGGATCAGGGTTACTGCGCTGATATACAAGATGCTCCACCACGGAAGCCGCATAATCGTTGGGCGTCTAAGAAGCTCTTCTCCTGGGGTTATTCGCGAATACGAGGATGTTGAGGCGAGTGCGTCGACTGGAAAGTGTCCTAGGCGGCAGGGGGGGGGGTGGATTGGTGATATTTCCGACCGGCGGAAAGCGGTTGGGCTATATCAACCAACGTGCGACAGTAGTCCCGCTGCGGCTGTAGCGTTTAAGGAGGTACGATCATTACCACGTATCCAACTTTCGGATTTGACATTTTTATATGATTTTGACGAATACTTTATGCGACTATTGCCAAAATTTGAGCTATTTTGACCGTTTGGGTATTTCGCAATAAAACTGCAAAGTCGAGCACTTTGAGTTACCGAAGCACGTCGTCTTATGGAGACGGTCAACCGGAAGTACGGTGATCGTGGTTTTTCTGCTCACGTATTCAACTAAACCCGTTGGAAAACTGAAATTCGATAGATCAGGTATAATAGATTTTGTAAGAAATGAGAAAATCAATTTTCATCGTGTAGTTAAAGCTCTACATTACAAGAAAGTTTCAATTTCCGGTTGAAAATGGTCAGGACGACGAAATAACACCCACAGACTTAACAACGTCGCGAGTAACAGCTGATGCGTTTGGCGAACATAAATCAGCCTTGTTTTGAAAGTAATTTGAATAGAAGCCGCCACAAAATATGCAAACAACAATTTATGGAGTTTTATCATTTATCACGTATCAATAATATGTATAATTGTATTCTGCCTATCGTGTCAATTCCGCTGAGGTAATTCAAGCCTATTTTAATAGGTTTCCGGCTGATTTTTTTTTTTTGTCTTTTTAGTCCGTTTTTATGGTGGATGTGTTAATATTATTATTACGAAGATTACTACCGAGTCGTTGACAATCTTTTTTTTAAATTTTATTCGTTCACGTGCAGTAAATTCATAATTTACCACAATATTTGGCGCACTATAATCGATAATACGAATAATCAACATAAGTAAACATCGATCAGACCAACTGTGGGTTAAATAAATTTAGACTCTTTTTTCACTCCGTGGAAGTGATCGTACCTCCTTAAAATGATTTTCCATTACACTTGTCCTCAATTCATGATTACGTCGGAATTCATGCCCGAATAATTAATTGTTCGAATTAACATTTAATCATCGATTGCTGCAATACGTTTTTTTCGTGCTTTTTTCTCGTTATTTTTTTTAAATATGCCTTGCGTAATTTGTTTTAAGAGAAGCAGTGAAATTGAACTTTCGCGACAAGTATTTTTATCCTACTTCTGGAATATTCTCACCTTCGTCTACTCCGTGGGAAAACGCACCTGCTCGACTGCAGCAATTAATAATTCCCAGGTAACGTTACTTTGGCGAGGTTAATTGGTTGACTCGTTTGATTGGTGTGGCAACCGAATCGAATGATCAAAAAAGGGAAATATTTCCACTCGGTTTGAATTTCTCGTGGGTGTTGATTTATTTCACCACGTTCAATGACCTTCGGATTTAATTTATCTCATATATATACGTTTTTTCGACCAGGAACGTCCCGACGGCTTACGGAAAAATATACGGACTCAAAAAAATGAGTGCAAGATTTTGATATATTTTTGTACGATCTTAATTACTATCGACTTTCACCTACTCGTTAATTATTATTTAACGAATATATGTTTACTTGTCTAAGCTCTATAGCCATACAAAATGTATTATTCTTTTACTCATTCCTGGTAAATAATCTTCATTATTAATTCGTTGTTATTTGAAACATTAATAATTCATTATGAGATATTATTTTTAAGTGATAAATTTATCGTTGATTAATTAAATTATTCTAACCAATAAATAATCGTTACAAATGTTTTTGAATATTTTGATTTGATATATTTCCTCGAAGTATTACAAGCTCCTTGGATTCGAGTGAATGTCAGATTGTTCCGAGACTGTTTTTCGTGTACTCCGAGTTTTTTTATTTCCCAGTTAAAATTGATCAATTAAACTTTTGTCAATGAACGTTTATCGATGAAAATTTTCGTCAATTTTGTCACTCAAGTAAATCACGATGTAAATTTTGTAAATTGAACTTGCCTACGTTGAATATTTCTGGATGAATTTTTTTTTTTAATAATAATTATCGGACTTAATATATTCTGAATTAAATATTGCCGGATAAAATGTTCAAGACGTCCGGTCCGCGATGCCAGCCGTGAAATGACTAATGGCCTTAAGGCACTTCTCTCCATCGACTCCCCGACCATTTGACTGAATGTATTTACCCATCGTATTAGCACTGAATAATCAAACGCAAAGAATTCTCGTTTTTTTTTCGCAGCAGAGCGCAATCATCGGGAACCTTACGGTGCACGAGTGTTTGGCTCGATACGACAAGTAATAGAGGGTCGATGACCACATCGAGAGTGAAGAATGAAAATTTCAAAGTAACCCGCTCAATTAAGGCGTCTCGACGGTCAATAATAAGTGTTTGCACCACTGATTCATGCTCCCAAGTTATCGCCTCTCGAAATACGCTGCCGTATATTTTTTTTCGAAACGTTCTCCGAACATTTCGATTTTTCCACTGGCACATCAAAAATCAAAATTGTGAAGCAATATTTTTGTTATAAATTAGTTTTATATACCTTTTAATAATTTTCATTAATATTATGACAAATTTTATTAATTTTTTAAAATTATTTTATTAAAATATTATTTTTCATAAATTATTTTTATCGTTATTATTATTAAATAAACGAGTATTATTACTAGTCAAAATATATTATTATCATGATTAAATAAATGAGTACTATTACTAGCGAAAAAACGTTATTATCATCATTAAATAAACGTATCATTATTAAATTAAATAAATATCATTGAAGAAAAAATTGTCGTTATTAAATAAATTAAACTGGAGTAAAAAAGACAAATATTATTTTTCACTGATCAATTATTCGGGAAGAAACCAATATCATTATCTTCAACAAATAAACAAGCATTATTATTATTATTTAAAAAACCGATATTACTAAATAATCATCATTGAATAAACTGATCATTATTAAATAAAATAAATGTCTTTGATAAAGAAAAAAGTGTCATTATTGAATAAATTAAATAAAAAATAAAAAATTAAATATCATTATTCTTCACTAATAAATTATTCGCGAAGAAACCAATATTACTATCATTAGCAAATGAACTAGCATTATTATTATTATTTTAAAAATCAATATTATTATTATGAAAATGAACTGAAAAGAATTTCCGTAGTTGGGACAGTATTTTATTTTCGAAAAAACAGAGGAATGGTTTGCACGGCTATTATACAAATGTTTGTCATAAAATTGTCGGAATTCTAGGAAAAGCGTAAAAAAATAATCGTTCTATTTATTCATTTTCATATATATTTTTATTCATTATTTACATATCGATGTTTATCTTATAAAAAATGTATTTCGCAGCGAAAGAAAAACGTTTATTCGACGACGATAAAAAATTGTTTTTTAGGCGAAAAAAATGTTGGCGAGATTGTTGGAATTTCAGATGGTGCGCTTGATGATTTGCTAAATGTGGATGAGTTTGGAGACCCTGTCTAGCAATCCAAATCCCTTTGTACAATCCGGATAGTGGAGGGAGCAATCATTTCCGTTTTTTCCGATAAGCGAAGCTCGTAGATAATCGTCGTGGTCGTACGACGTGTCGAAGACACTTCCGTTTCCGTAGTTCGGTCTGTCATCGACATCGAGTCACAAAGTTATTTCCTCGACGAGCATTTTTTTCGTCAGAACCGATGAATTTGGCGAAAAAATTGCGAAATTGAAAAATAAGTGAATAAATAACCTAATAAAAATAAATAAATGAAAGTAAGAATATGCTAAAGAGAATTGGAGTAATTTAAATTTTAACCATTTTTTTCTCTGAAGGTCACCTTCAACGTAACGACCTGTCAATTTGCCTTTCCCCGTATTTTTATTTACTTTCGAAAAAAAATAAAATTTATTGAAAGCGTATTGAAGAAAGAATTTTTTATTGAAGAATAAAAAATCCACGTACTAAAAACAAAAAAATATAGCGAAATAAAGGGATAAAATAACACCGCAATGCTCTTACGTGAGTATTACGTGGAATAACTGTCCGACGAGTCCTTGATCCTCGAGTGGAGTCTCGGAAGCTTCGCATACGCTTTTCATCACGCACGCCTTGCCATTTCCGCCCCATCTGTGGACCCGAAGGATACCGTCCGAACATAATTTTTTTTTCTCGACGATTTTTCAGCGCCCGAGAACTCCAAAGTCCTTGCATTTTTTTGATAATTTTTTTTTCGTCTCAACAACGATTCGTGCTTTCAATATTTATAGAACAATAATTATCATTCCTGTAGTACACGTACGATTTTACAATAATAACAACGTATTTATCATCAATACTACAAAAATTATTATTAATATAATACTAATTATTTATTATATTATTGTATATCAATTGAATTTTTGATATATATACAATGCAGAGTACTTAAATATTTATTATAGTTCGGAAACGAATGCGAAACTAGTGAAAAAAATAATAATTGCGAAGCAGAAAATTGAAAAAAAAATTATTGTACGACCATTGACCCATTGTCCTTAAAGAAGACGGGCGAAAAAAGAAATAATTATTCACCTTCTCTTCCCTAGCAATATTTCCAAAGTCCTCATTAATTCTCGCGACTTCGAATTGAAGTTTCTTTCGATGGCGCGACCCTCTCGTCCCCACCCTCCCCATGCAAACGATCGCCGTACAATTTTAATGATAATGTCGTACTGAATTTTTATTGCCCTTGGCGTTTTTGTCGTGAACCGTCACAATGAAGGATCTTTACCTGGTCGCACTTGTTAATGAGAAAAAACTCGGGAGAATAGCTACGAAAGCACAATTAAATTTCAATATGTACGTGTGTGTGTGTGTGTCCCAATATAGCCCAGGGCAAATCCGCGCAGCCCTTAAAGAACAAATAAAAAAAATATTGGTAAATCCATTTTTACCTTTCAATCGCCATCTCGAGGGATCGATAAAATATTGATCTAGTTTTATCCGGGCTCTTGACGACGTTCCTTTCTCGACGCAACGACGTCGCACTCGTTGTCGATCTTCCCCACCGCCCCGTCATTCTGCCCATCGAATTTTCGAAGTAATTTGTAAAAAACGTCGCGTTCTGAGGTATCGGAAATTGGAACTGAAAGTTCGCTGCGAAACTCAAGGTCCTTCCCCCGGTCAATGAGATCGGCAGGCTGATGCCCATCAATAGCTGCGGAAGAGAAGATTTGAACGGAGGTAGACGTTACAACTTTAAGATTTTTTTTCAAACTGGAAAAAAAATCGTAGCCCCGTGAACTGGGTGTCATTTTGAAGCTTAATCGATTTAGAGACAGAAAATCTTTTTCCATAGAGGGATTTGCCAGTAGGGCAATAATGCGAGAGCTAGAAGTGAAGATATCGAGGCAAGTTATCGAGAGATCGACGTCACAACTTTGAGAATTTTTTTGCAAACTGAAAAAAAATCGTAGCCTCGTGTACCAAGTACCATTTTGAAGCTTAATCGATTTTGAGACAGAAAATCCTTTTCCATAGAGGGATTTGCCAGTAGGGCAATAATGCGAGAGCTAGAGGTGAAGATATCGAGGCAAGCCATCGAGAGATCGACATCACAACTTTGAGAATTTTTTTCAAACTGAAAAAAAATCGTAGCCTCGTGTACCAAGTATCATTTTGAAGCTTAATCGGTTTAGAGACAGAAAATCTTTTTCCATAGAAGGATTTGGGAGTAGGACAATAATGCGAGAGCCAGAAGTGAAGATATCGAGGCAAGCCATCGAGAGATCGACGTCACAACTTTGGGAATTTTTTGCAAACTGAAAAAAAATCGTAGCCTCGTGTACCAAGTATCATTTTGAAGCTTAATCGATTTAGAGACAGAAAATCTTTTTCCATAGAGGGATTTGGCAGTAGAACAATAACGCGAGAGCCAGAAGTGAAGATATCGAGGCAAGCCATCGAGAGATCGACGTCACAACTTTGAGAATTTTTTGCAAACTGAAAAAAAATCGTAGCCTCGTGTACCAAGTATCATTTTGAAGCTTAATCGATTTAGAGGCAGAAAATCTTTTTCCATAGAGGGATTTGGCAGTAGAACAATAACGCGAGAGCCAGAAGTGAAGATATCGAGGCAAGCTATCGAGAGATCGACGTCACAGCTTTGAGAATTTTTTACAAACTGGAAAAGAATCGTAGCCCCATGAACCAAGTGTCATTTCGAAGCTTGGTCGATTTAGAGACAGCAAATCTAGATCTGACAATAGTTTGACCCCACCTAGATACGGTAATTTTCAAAATTCAAAAGATTGCATGAAGATCATCAAAAAATATCCTCTCGACGACCGAACACTCATTGGAAATCCCGTTACCCAAAAAAAACCGTTTCCCGTGGTTTCGTAATTCGGAAAAGTGTGTCAGATCCCACAAAATGGAGGCTGCGAAACAATTCATCAAGTACCGTCCGATTTCGTCGGGGAAGGAATGAGGTAAGCAGAGCAAAGAAAGGTCTAAAGAGGATGGAAGTTTAACAGCGTAGGTATAAGGCCGAAGAACGTAAAATTGCGCACTGCACTGAACGTGAGGCGCGTAGATCGAGCTTGAATACCCCACAAAGTGTACGAGGGCTTTTTTCTCCTCTTTCGTTGAAACTTTCGCGTCGGACCGTACAGTCGACATTCCCGCCTGTGCACTTCTTCTCCCACACTTTCATATTTCAATCTTTAGAATGCATAGAGCCGCGGTCTGCTATTCGTTCTACCTTCCCACGAATTCGTTTTTATTCTTTCCTTTTACGTTTTTAGGTTATCACAGAAACGAGGGGCCCGAAATCTTACGGAAAAATTCACCAAATTAGCATTCGCTGATTACTTACAGATTCAATTATTACGGTCACTGTAAAATTATTATATTCCGAAGGACAACCGATTTTAATTCGACAAGCATTATTTCGAACACCTTTTTTAAGCAGTTACGATAATAATAACAAGAACAATAACAATTATCATTGTGATCGGAGTTTTGTTAATATTAATTATAATAATGATAATAACAATATTGGGAATATCGACTTGACCATTATAATGTTAACAATGATTATTATTGATATTATTATAATTACGTGGTTTCCTCACGAACGATTTCACTGCCTATTAATCATATTTAAAAGAAAAGAGGCTACTCCGCCATTTTGTTCGTCCGCGAGTCACGCCACGAAATGGCGTCGCTGCGCGCGAATCTGTCACGTAGTCAGGCTCAACCAATTGGTGACCCCAACGAGACACGCCCAAGTTTTCACGCCTAAGCCCCTGGCTGCTTACTCGATCGTAATTTCTAATTACAGAAATAACCTATGATTGTTTACTAAATTATAATTTCAAAAATAACTATACTGCGGAAATTTGAGGGGATAGTAAAATCTCATGAAAAATAATAAATCCACGACACGAGATGATCTTTCAGAAGGATCTGGACCCATGAAACTGTGATCCGTTATATCGTATCGAACCCAATGAAGGTGTACGCGGGGTAATAGGAACTTATCCGTTGTCCCGAGAAGGACGAAACGAGAGTATACACACTCCACGCCCGCCCCCCCCCCCCCCCCTCCCGCCAGTTGATAACGGTCCAGAAGTTAATTACGCGATTAACCGAAGCGGAATGAGATTCTAGTGATTGTAGATGAGACGATCGTTATTTGTTTATCTTTCAAGCTAGTATTCTCTCTCTCTCTCTCGCTCTCTCCCTCTCGTTCTGTTGGTTAAAGGCCGTGGTCGCCGCGACAGCGAATTAAGAGGCGATAAGCGCAGTGGTTTGAGGTTATGAGTTCGGAAAAGTTTCGTTCGATAAACGATCTTCAAGATAATAAGAACGGAGGGCAACGACATAATTCCTTCGTTGAGTAGCTTATTATTATTATTGTTAATAATAATGTTTCACGAACAATGAATAATCATTCATACACAACAGTGATAAGCATGTTGTGATAAGCAACAGTGATAAGCACTGTTGTGATAAGCATCCGTATCACAACAGTGATCACAACAGTGATAATCATTCGTGTCACAACAGTGATCACAACAGTGATAATCATTCGTGTCACAACAGTGATCATGCTAATTCCTAATCATAGTAATTATTCATATCATCATAGTTCGTTTGGGTTTGTTTGGGTTACGAACCCAAACGAACCCAAACGAACTAACTTGATCATTAGATAATGGCGGAAAAAAAAATAAAAAAGGGATTCAGTATCAGGGGTAAGGGTCGAGGGGGCAAAGGGGGTGCAGGGGCTTACGAGATTACGTTCTTGGACTCGGGCATCGTAGAGTACGAAATCGCGGAGGATACAAAAGAAATATTAATAACAAAAGGATTGAGAGGAAGAGGAGAGGGGAGGGAGAGGGGACACAGAGAGAGAGAAAGAGAGAGAGATATCACAAATACCAAAATACTGTTACCTTGAGAGTTCCACCGTAAGGTGACACGAGGGGGGGCGGAAACAAATATTCTTTGTCCCTGCCGGAAGTGGAAACTTCTTTCCCGTCGTTCACTCGTGATCCCGATTCCTTTGTGTCCGGAGAGACGCCCGACGCTTCTTCATCGCTCTTGATTTGCCAAACGCAATATAGGACCGCGAGCATGAAAATTCCGACCCTCATCTTCTTGTCACCGGCCTGACGTGATTTTCTCTGGAAATTCGATATAACCTAGCAACGCGCTTTTCTTAGCGCTGATTTATTGCATAATAACTCCGTAGTCGCTTATGCGACACATTTTTTCCCTTTTATTCGGGCTCCCTTGCCTCCTCTTTTGCATTTCCTCTTTTCCGTCTTTTTTAGCCGAGAAAAATCCCAGCGCCTTGCATCTTGAGAAAGGGAGAGCGAGAGCGAGAGAGAGTGCGAGAGAGCCAGAGAGAGAGAGAGAGAGGGAGAGAGAGAGAGGGAGCGAGGGAGGGAGAGAGTATGTTAACAATTTTCTCTGCAAGAATAGTTCGGATGACGAGTTTGGAAAATTGAAATAACGAAAAAAAAACAATCGAGAGGAAATAAAAATTTCCAAAAAATGAGGCAGTATATATGGCCAGTTTACATCTATCCATTACTTCCTCATCTCTCTCTCTCTCTCTCTCTCCCTCTTTCTCTCTTTCGCTCCGATTTTTTGTAATTCTTCGCAACTCGATACACGCGAAAAATCCGTCCATTAAATTGCCCGCAAAAACGTGAAGAAATGAGCTATCGCACGAGCTATATTTTTTCATTTAATAAATAAATGTTTGCCATTCAATATTAATAATAATAATAATAATAATAATAATAATAATAATAATAATAATAATAATACTAATAATAATAATAATAATAATAATAATAATAATAATAATAATAATAATAATAATAATAATAATAATAATAATAATAATAATAATAATAATAATAATAATAATAATAATAATAATAATAATAATAATAATAATAATAATAATAATAATAATAATAATAAGAAGAATAATAATAATAAGAATAATAATAAGAATAAGAATAATAATAATAATAATAATAATAATAATAATAATAATGATAATAATGAGATTTGTGATGAGATAATACTGTGATGTGATGTAATGTGATGTGATGTGATGTGATGTGATGTGATGTGATAATAATGAGAGAATAATAATAATAATAAACACTGAGATTTGTATAAACTGTACAATAACAATAATAATAATAATAACAATGAGTATTAAATTAGTATAGTAACTGTAATGAGGCATATTTTTTTTCTGATCGTTTTTCAATATTGTTATTATCCTCGTTCAAACTCATGTGAATAACAATAACAATAATAGTAAGAATAATTATTATTGTTCTCTATATTGTTTGTTTTTACTTCGTGACACCTTGAGTGCAACCCAGTATTATTGTTCCGGTCGAGATTAAGATCGAACCCCCCCCCCCCCCCCCCCCGGGGTAGGTGAATGTTTCCCAGTGCAAACTGAGGAAGTTCCCCGGAGCAATGATAACGATGTTTTTTCAAATTATTATTATTATCATTACTATATAAAAATAATATTATAATACTGATAATAACATTAAGTTGAAGAAGACAAGGAGTACGGATATTTGTAATACAGACTTAATGACAAGTAAGCGACAACCAAAAGAAAACTTAACAAACATTGCACGTTGCGTAAAGCAACCAACTAAAAAATAAGGTCAAAATTCGAAAAAAAAACAGAAAGAACGTGAAACCCAACGATAAAATTGGTATATAAAATGTGTGCATCAATTCAACTCTGTCCTCGCGTTTTTCAATTCTTCCCTCACTTTCAACGAATTTGCGAAATGCCTTTTACAATCAAAAAATTAAACTATACAAAATCCTCGAATCCGTCGGTTGTACGATCGACGTGTTTTGACCGTGAAATCGCCATCCATGACAAAACGGCCGATTAAACGTTGCTCGATTATTTATATCGATTCATCTCGACGAGTCAATTGAGCCACATGCATTTGTTGATGCACGCAAACGTGACGAATATGAACAAAGCACACTCAGATACGAGTACCGTAATGTTGATTCGATTTATATATACATATAAAATCGTTTTTGTCGAAATATCCAGCGAGCTCTGCTCCTGATGGCTATGACCCAAATCAGATCCTTCGCAAACATCAAATCTCCTCATGAATATGTATTTTACCGATGTACTATATGCCGGTGAGAATCATTGTGAACTGGAACTCTCTCACTGGAAATTTGGAGCGACGAATATGAGGAGGAACCGCGGAGTGACGAGAGGTGGCGGAGATTCGGGGGGGGGGGGGGGGGGGGTGTTGTATAGCGGGCCGTTGTAGGATGATGCTGCGAAGCTTTATGAAATGTCGTATGGGGTGAGAAGGGGCCGGACAAGGAGTGATGTGCAAGAGGATCGTAAATTAATTCTCGTAAATTAATTAGATACCACGGAATTGGCCGAACTTTGCCGGGTTTTTCGTATAATAGGGCAGTCGCTCAAATATGAAATCACGCGATAGATCGCGTGATTTCATATTTGAGTTCATCGAGTACCTGAGTACCCGAGTGTCTAAGTACTCAAGCACCTTAGTACCCGAGTTTCCAAGTACCCGAGTTTCTAAGTACCCGAGTTTCTAAGTACCCGAGCTTCTAAGTACCCGAGTTTCTAAGTACCAGAGTTTCTAAGTACCCAAGTTTCTAAGTACCCGAGTTTCTGAGTACCTGAGTTTCCAAGTACCCGAGTTCCCAAGTGCCCGAGTTCCTGAGTACCCGAGTTTCTAAGTAGCCGAGGTTCTAAGTACCCAAGTTTCTAAGTACCCAAGTTTCTAAGTAGCCAAGTTTCTAAGTATCCATGTTTCCAAGTAGCCGACTTTCCGAGTACCCAAGGACCTGACCACACGGGTATCTAAGTATCCCGGAATCTAAGTACACTGGTGGCTGAATACTCGCGTATCCAAGTAACCGAGTGTTTGGGTACTGAAGCTCCGGAGAATTCGAGTACGTAAATACGTGAGTACCCGGGGGCTGAGGAATCCAAGGAGGTATCCAAGGATTTAAATCGTTAAACAATCGAGTACTTTAGCAGCGGGGTGCCTGGGTACGCAAATAATCGATGCTCCGAGAATATCCTTGGACTTACCTTCTGATGGTCCCAAGTACTTGCGTACTCAAGACTCCAAGTACTCACGTACTCAAAGGCACAGGTGATTACGCACTCAGGGCCCTATGGACTTCGCTACTCTAGTAACCAAACACTCACATACTCAAGGAACCAAGCACTTTCCTACTCAATTAAACAAGAACTTCCGTACTCTAAATCCAAATACTTGCCTACTCAAGCAACCAACTACTCACATACTCAGGTGACCAAGTATTTCCCTACTCACGTAACCAAGCACTTTCCTACTCAAGCAGCCAACCACATTCCTACTCAATTAAACAAGTACTTCCCTACTCAAGAACCAAATACTTCCCCACTCAACGAACCAAGTACTCACATACTCAAGTGACCAAATAGTTACATACTGACTTACCCAAGGGCTCCGTTGTTCGAGGCCTCAGCTGCTAAAGCGCTTGAGTACCCAAGTACTCAAGTACTCGGGTACTCAAATACTCAAATACTCAAATACTCAAATACTCAAATACTCAAGGGCTCCGTTGTTCGAGGCCTCAGCTGCTAAAGTGCTTGAGTACCCAAGTACTCAAGTACTCAAGTACTCAGGTACTCAAGTACTCAAATACTCAAATACTCAAATACTCAAATACTCAAATTCTCAAATACTCAAATACTCAAAGACTCAAATACACAAATACTCAAATACTCAAATACTCAAATACTCACATACTCACATACTCAAATACTCAAATACTCAGGTGCTCAAGTACTTTCTACTCAAGTACTCAAGTATTTAGAATCAGCGCTCGAACAAAATGCCGCGATTCGGTTCTTCACTCTACACCTGCACTATCCCAAAATGAGATCTTCAATGTGCGCGACGAATCAAAGTACGTGCCCGGTAAAAACGTTCGATCTTCGTTGCGTTGTTCATCGCTATTTTCGCCGAGCTTTTACTTACCTCGACCTCCCGCTCCTCCTCCACTCCTCCTCCACGCCTCGATCTTACTCAGCCGCCGTATCCGCCTCGGTCCCCTCTGTCGCTCACAAGGTAATGCGCTATCTTCGTGAATGATTCGAGCGGTGATTCGATGCAATCGGGATAAGTCAGGACGCAGTCACTGCCAGACCTGCCCAATCTTTCCGCTTCTCGATACAATTTGTTGACGCTCCGGTGGCTCGAATTAACTGCCCCCGGTAAGTCTTCGCTCGGCCTGCGCAAGATACCCCCGATAGATATCGCTCGTCTAATCGTTTGCCGATAAATACGGCGAAAGTAATCGATGGAACCAGATACACCATGGTGGACGGCGTATTCCACGAAAGAAACGAAACCCACCTCGCGGCAAAATAAAACGCAATTTTTGTATCACGCCCTTGATAATAATAATCATAATGAATAATAATGAATAATAATAAGTAAATAATAACAAATGAACAATTATAATAATAAACATGTTGCCCAAAGAAATACAATCTGACGATATTGATATTAATAATAATAAGAATGGTGAGTATAAATCATTTTAGTATCGCGTAAACAACAAGAATAATTATGACAATGATAGAGATGATAACAATGATGATTCATATACGTAATTATAATAATTATTATTATTGTCTTTGTCATTGCTGTCATTATTTATACATATCAGCAATAATAATAAAAATTGTTGTTGCCAGTACTAATAACAATATCAGCAATAACATTATAAATTCATAATAATAATGATTATTGTTTTTGTCACTGTTATAATCGTAATAACATTGCGTTAATAACAATAATTACTGTTGCTGTCGCTGTTATCAGCGTAAGAATAATAATCATTGGAATTATTATCGTTGCTGTTATTTTCAATATTAGTATCATTTTCACTATTACTGTTATTATTATAAGAATTACAAGAAATAATGTTAGAACCATCATTGGCGATTCCTTTGTATTTGGTTGTTTTTTATTTCGATTTATACCTATTATTACTTTTATTATTATCATTATGAATGTAATATTCATCATTTGAACAGATCACAAACGATGTATTTACTTTTTTCACCCCGAAGAAGCCACACACAAATTTGAAAAATCGGCCGTTTTTATTTGTTTTTCTTTTAACAAAGTTATATCCTCCGATGAAAGTTAACTGGTAATAGTAAACAAAAAATGCGTGTCTACGGGATGTTAAAAACCCAAAATATCTTTCAAATAACTTTCGGTGGAAATAGCGACCGGATTTTTATGAATGAATTGTGTAAAAAGTCGACGGGCTGGAAATTTTGGAAGGCTTAATTTTGCGTTGCACTCACGTGAGAAGTAGGTGAATAATTTCCTGATAAATGTCCCGGTTGTGTTGACTAGTGTGCCCGCCTCGATCGAGCGGCGTGTCAGCAAGCTCGCAAATAGTCCTCAAGAGGCACTCCCTGCTTCTTTGCCAGCCGTAACTTCAAAGTGTAAATATATATATATACATCATTGAGGACGTTCATTTCACATCGTGCCTGATGATTCCCGATGTGAATTTGCCTTTGCCCCTTCCAGTGAGCGATTTTATATCCAAGCTGAAGGTTGCTTGCATTTGGAGCTACGTAAACACCTTCATATGTACTTGTAACAGGTTTACTTGTAAAGCGTCCCTTACGGATGTCCTCCGCTCGCGCCCGTCCCATCCCCATCGCTCCTTTCCCTACTCCTATCCTCCCGTGACAAATGACTGTCTGGTGAATCAAATTTACGTCCTGGGACTTGACTCTTTCGAAGTTATGACGTTCAACGCCCATCTTTACATATTTTCCTCACTAGCGACGCCCGGCGAGAAAAGTTATCGTGCATACGAAAATAAGGCGGTATTCACGGCTTCAATAAGCCCGAAATGAAAGTTGAAACCTCATCAAAGCTCGAGTAGGCTAGACTCGTTAAAATGTGAGACATTTTGGAATTTTTGTTATTTTTCAGACGTAGGGGAGGTAGGTAATTGAAGGTTAAAATTGGATTTGAGTTTGTTTGGTTTAGCAAAAAAGGGTGCCTCACAGGGGAGGCTATTGGCGAAGGGAAGTGAATTTGAAGCGCGATGGGAAATTATCGAACAGCGTTATTTGTTGGAAGGAGCACGTCCGGAACGCTACAGCCTGCGGAGCTTCGCGCCTCGCCGCTAGGTGGCCGGCCGGCAGGCGTTTCGCGCAAGAAAGGCCGCAGGCCTCGGACTATAAGTAGCGTGGGTGTTTTGGCTTCGCGGCCAAGCGCTTTGTTCGTAAGGACCAACGCACCGATTTTCAACATCCTCTGACATGCGGGTACACTTTTTTCACTATCCGGTAGTAGCAGGGAAAATGAAGCTGCGGTTATTGCAAAATTGTTAATGGAAGATATTTGAAAAAAAGATTAGTTCTCGGATTCCGTGATGGCAATCAGATCTTCGTTCGATGTGACAATTACTTCAAGTTGTGAATTTGACGTTTTTTTTAATACTCTCCGGAGGGTGTCGATCGTGCTGCACTGACAGATGTAGCGTCGTCTCAAAGGAGATCCTTAATAGGATCCCCGATGTAGTTCGAGTTACTTGCCCACCCCCTCCCTGTCCGCAGTTTCCTGCGGGAAGCGAGCCTTCCCGTCCGCTTCATTGATCTTACGAGGCTGCAAGCGTCTCCGCCACACCTCTACTTCACTTTCCACTGTAATTGCTTCATGTTCCAATTAATTTAGGTGCCAGCCGAAGCTCGCCCGACCCCCTTGCCACTTCGATTCGCCGCGGGCCCTTCCGACGGAATTTTTAAACGACGCACAAAATAGCAGTCAACAGTTTGGGCGTGTGACGTGGTTTTCAAGAAAGAAGCAAAAGTATCTTCCGGATAAACTTCCGACCACATACGGCGTTGGGCCCCTAGGAAATGGGGCCCCCGGATCTTTCGTCTGCGATCCCCATCGAGTGGGGTGTCGTTTGAAAGGGCGTTCTAAATTATACACAATGTTATTTGCAAAAAAAATCCCGCACAGCCCCCGCGCGTGCTGCGAACCCCAATATCGTTTGCAGGATGCGTTGAGCCCCTAGAAAATGGGGCCCCCGGATCTTTCGTCTGCGATCCCCATCGAGTGGGGTGTCGTTTGAAAGGGCGTTCTAAATTATGCACAATGTTATTTGCAAAAAAAATCCCGCACCGCCCCCGCGCGTGCTGCGAACCCCAATATCGTTTGCAGGATGCGTTGAGCCCCTAGAAAATGGGGCCCCCGGAACTTTCGTCCCCGATCCCCATCGAGTGAGGTATCGTTCGACAGGTCGTTCCAAATCATACACAATGCCATTTGCAAAAAAAAAATTTGCCCCCCCCCCCAGTGCAATCTCGTAAATATTGACTCTAAAAATTGGAAATAATTTCTCAAAATAGTATTGACTGAGCACTTTTATTCAAAAATATTGTGGTTACTGTGAAATCATCAGTTTCGAGTAGAAAAAAGAAAAAAGGTTTTCGATTTGACGAGTCTTTTTTGTACGCGGGTTTTTTGACACGTGTTTTTTCGTGAAACTTATGTTTCGGAATCACGCAAATAGGAGGTTGCGACGGAGCATAAATCGAAGATGAAATTAGTATACATCCAGGGCGTCTGGCTGGAAGAAGTCACAAACAGACGTTACATCGCGTGAGTTGTTTCCGAGTCGACCATAAAAGCTTTAAGGGTAGTTTCAAGACACCCCAACCTCCCTCCGCCGGCACGTATACTCGTGGTGACTGAAGCGAATGACGTGGCAGTCTGTTTATGTCTCTTTACTCGAATTTTTCCACTTCTTCATTGTTGTTAACCCCTCAACAACGTCGTGGGCTGTTGGGTGGTGGCTCGCGACGAGGGTTAGCCCTGAATCGTGATGGGCGGAGAACGCTCGTTCTACTCCGAAATCCGCGGGGATAAAAATTCGATAAACGGAACCACGCCCGCTCGCCCTCCTGGCGCTCTCTTAATGCAAACATTTCTCGGTACAGCATTTAGCGAGAGTTCACTCCGGAGTAAAATTATGGCGGCCACTGGAAATAATTGGTCTCGGTGAAAAAAAAAAACAAATGAGGGAAACAGTTCGCAATTTAATGAGGCTTCAACTTCGACAATTTCGACAGTATTCGGAAAACTTTAACAGGTCGAACACGGGTAATTATCGATATTTGCAAAATACTGTTGTTCAATAAACGACACATCAAATTGCGAACCCTCCGAAAGCAATTGAATTTTCAATGACCAATCACGTGATTTGATTTCGCGAAAATTTGCCAAAGGATTATGATTTGAAGTTTTAAATCTTCTATAAAATAATTTCACCGTGCAAATATCTCAAGACTTGGGATACTTCAATAATTCTTTTTAGTTGTGGAAAAATGTTTCGAAATCGTGTTTCTTTGATTTTTTGTAAATAACTCGCAGTTAAAAAGGAAGGTTAATAGTCTTATAATTTCATATAAAAAAAATAGTGTTAAATTTTGTTAAATTAAAAGTACAGTCGCTTTCAGCTTTGGCGTGCCGGGGGGGGGGGGGGGGGGAATAATATAAATATAAATATGCACGTTTTTTCAATTATTCTTAACTTGATTATAGTTCAGTCAACGTCCGAAAAGTTGCCAATTCCTAATGCAATTTCGTACGGTGTTTTTTTTAAATCAAAGGTCCTGCATTTGCACATTAGTCGAACGATTTAAATTTTGCACGTTCCATTTCAAAAGGTCAGTCTCGATTGTTAAATAATTTGTCGTTTGTAGAATGTAACCTATTTATTCGATCATCAATATTGTGATGGGATGTACGATGATAGGTCGGCGTCCGAGCTACCTACCCCCGCCCTTTCGCCGAGACTGCGGAAACTCGATATTTCGTTTTATATCGAGAATTGGAATGTAAATAAATTATCGTGAGATTCGATCTCTTTGGAGGTGGAGGGAGTCGTCGTTATCCATGCGTCATACGTTCACTCGCGTAAATGCAAAATTCATATTTCATCACTATCAAAAGCCTGGACACAATTACAACGATGATATATATATGTGTATGGTAAATTCAATGTACAATGGACAACGAGCATTTTGCTTTGATTGTGACGATTTAAACATTTGTCACAGTGTCAAATAAATAGATCGGGTATTCGTAAATTATATTTGACGAAATGTAATTGCACAGAAACGGATCCCATGATGATTTTTCGATGTTCGCAGTTTATTATTGATTTACACGTATATCTTTGTGTGTGTAAATATTTTTTTGCTCGTTTATGCGTTATATAATGTTGCAAATCGTATATGGCTGCATAGAAGTTAAATAACAATAAATATTGATAGTACGAATAAATCATGGATTATGAATATTCATTTCATTATATTAATAATAATTTGGAGATGTTAGTTTCAAAATATAATATAATAATAATTTATAACATTATAATTAGTATGATATTGACATTAATCGAAGATAATAGAATTAACATATCGATCATTGATATATTAATATATATATATTGATTGATTGATTATATTAATATATAATTATTATATAAATGATATTAATATATAATTTTGATATATATATATATATATATATATCAATATTAATATTAATAAATAAATCTTCAACGTGCAAAACTTGACGACTCAAAAAAAAATATTAATATTCGATGAAAGCAAAATTGTGAGAAAAACTATTGTTTAATTGAAAACTTGCAAAAAATGGCAATTCGGGACTCACTTGTCCAGTAAATCCTCGAACGTTGTGTAGATGTCTTGCAAGTTGAAATTTCCTATCTCGCGAGAGGGTACGACGACTGGATCGAATTGTGTCACATTCCAGGGTAGAACGTAGTTGAATTGATATCCCGCTGAGAATGATATGCCACCAGTTTTGTCCATAACCACGGGTACGGATATACCTACCGTGAACTGTATTCCGAAGTTAGGCTCTCGCTTCCATAACGATCGTTTTCTTTCGTCACAATATTTGTGTACGTAATATATAAGGGTGGTTGAAAAAAATCGATTTTTTTCTCAACGCAAAATTGAAGTATGTTAAGAAAAAGAAAGTTTTGCAAAATTTGAGGGTTCTAAACGATTTTTTAGTTAGTGCTCAAACGCCTTTTACATGTTTTTTTTTTCTTATGATTATCGGAGTATTCATTTCTTTGTATCTCGATGCAGAAAATGTTAGTGCATGATCCAATGTAAATCTTGATTTAATTTTTTCTGTAACATTACACAATTTTGATTCAATTTTTTTTTTACCTTAAACAGCTTGTATTTGCAGATTAAGAATTAATATATGTAATTCGGTTGTGAAAATGATATCAACCACTTGATGAACAAGAACACGGTGTTTTCATCACTGAACGTCTAACAAGTATGCGTGTTTTTTTTAGTAATATGTTGTTCTGGAGTGAGAAAACAAATTGACAAAAAATTGACAAAAAATGGAAAAAAAATGTTAAGTCGTTTGAGCACTACCTAAAAAATGTTTAGACCTCTCAAATTTTGCATGAATTACTTTTTCATAACGTAGTAAAACTTTCCGTTGAGTACCGCGAAATTTTTTTTTTTTACCACCCTAATATATATACACACATGCACACATATACACAGAGTGTCCTGTTATGAATGGATAATCCTGAATTCAATCCTGATAAAAAGAACAACCTTTTTATCAGGGTTGTTATTCTTATTATTATTCGCGATTAATTAATAATAATAATTATAGTGGTAATAGAGGATCGTTACAATTACAATGAAGGGCTCGAAGTATTCCAAAACAATTCATGATAAATGAATATTTATGGAAAATGTGTTGATGCTGGCGTTAAACAAATATTATTTCGACGTTAGGTGTAGCGATATCTAGGTTGCAATTCGGCCGGTGTGCTTGTCCGTTATTCATGAATTCATCGAACTGCAAATTACAAATTGCATAAGCCCGAGGAAAAGCCCTAGCAAAGGAAGGATATTCAACAAAGCGGGCCAAGCATAAAGAACATTGGGAGAGAGAGAGAGAGAGAGAGAGAGAGAGAGAGAGAGAGAGAGAGAGAAGAGGAAAGGTTGGGAGGAAGAGAGCTCGAAAAATCGTGGCCCAGATGCTCGCTTTCTCAAGGAATAATTATTCATTCACTTAATTGCAATCAAACTGAATTGCGGTACGATGATGGAGATCTGCACCGGCAAAGGAGCAAAAGGACGCCTCCGCCTTATAAAGGCGAGAGTAAATATACGAAAGTGCATTATAACACCGTAAAATATGCCGTCCGCACCGCCCGAATTAATTGCAATTCTTCGTACCCTTCAACAAGGACGAAAAAATACACACAAAAGAAAATTAAAAATAGTGCAAGACAAATTTTGAAATAAAAAATGTACGTAAAAGCTTTTTGAAATTTTCGTTAAAAAATGTGTATTTTGAAACTTTCGTAAAAAAAAATGAATTTTGAAATTTTCGTAAAAAAAATCAAATTTTGGTAAAAAAAAGTTGAAATTTTCGTTAAAAAAATTGAATTTTGATATTTTCGTAAAAAAAATTGAATTTGTAAAAGTTCGTAAAAAAAGTTGAATTTTAAAATTTTCGTAAAAAAAATTGAATTTCGAAATTTTCGTAAAAAAAAATTGAATTTCGAAATTTTCGTAAAAAAATTGAATTTTGAAATTTTCGTAGAGAATTTCAATTTTGCCTCAAGTGGAAAAGGTCATGGGAACAAACCTGAAAGACCGTGTTCTGCGGGAAGAGAAGGACGGCCCGATTTCCTCCGCTCGTTGTCCAGACAGCCGCGAAAAAAAGGACCAACGACACCCAAACGAACATTCCTCGACTTTTTTCTCCCCCCCCCCCTTTTTCTTTTTTCTTTTTATTATTTTTATTTTTATCTTCGTTTTTTTGGCTCGAGCGCCGGATGCCGGTAAATCGGCTGTGACGTCGGCCGTTCGAGGACTGCGATTCACTGGCGATCGTCCCCGAGGCCGAGGTAGAAATAACGAGGAAATCTTGACTCTTTGCTCAAGTAATTGGAGACGGGCCGTTATCGGCCGGCTGGTCAAAGTACACCGGCGATGAGAAACGTTTGTATCTGTCGCCAACGTACGTGTGTGTATGTCTAGGTTATTGCTCGGGAGCCTGCGGTGATCCGGTTGGAATAGCAGCTCGATTGACGCCGGCCAAGTTTGGCGAAGACAAAGCCCCAAACACGGACGAACGGATGAACGGGGTAAATAGAGAAATTGCGCGGCTCGAAATAGCTCGGCAATTTTGCGAGCCGTGAAGGGCCGACGATTGATAATTTGGATGGTGAAATATCGCGGTGATCGGCCGAGGGATAAGGCTCGATTTTAACTCGTCTTTTTTTTGCAAAAAAAAGACAATAACAAATAAAGGCAAAAGCTAAGGATTTCGGGGAATCGATCAATTCCACTGGATTTTTTTTTTTTCATAACTGGAACTCCAAATCACTAGCTTTTATCTTAACGAGTAGAGTATCGGAGGAAAATCTAGTGATTTTTGGAAATCGGTAGAAAAGTTTGGATTTCTGGTACGGTGCAATTTTTTTTTGTCACTAGACCCCGAAATTGCTTGTTTTTTTCCTTGGTCGAGTAGAGTATCGGGGAAGAATCTAGTTATTTTTTTAAATCGGCTAAAAAGTTTGAATTTCAAGTTCGGTGGAATTTCTTTTATAACTAGAACCCGAAATCGATAGCTTTTTCTTCCATGAGTAGAATATCGAAGAGAAATCGCGTGATTTCGGGAAATCGGCAAAAAAATTTGTTTTCCAAGTGCGTTGGAATTGTTGTTATCGCTAGACCCCTGAATGACTCATTTTTCTTCGACCCGTAGGGTATCGGAGGAAAATCTAGTGATTTTTGGAAATCGGCAAAAAAAGTTTGGATTTCTAGTACGGTGCAATTTTTTTTATCACTAGAACCCGAAATCACTAGCTTTTCCTTGAACGAGCAGAGTATCGGAGGGTAATCTAGTTATTTTTGGCAATCGGCTGAAAAGTTTGAATTTCAAGTGCGGTGGAATTTCTTTTATAACTAGAAATCACTAGCTTTTTCTTCCTTGAATAGAGTATCGAAGAGAAATCTAGTGATTTCTAGTGGTTATTTAGGGGAAATCTAGTGGTTATTTAGGGGAGCGCGAGTTGGGTTCAAACCGGAAGTGCGCGGTGCGAATTGGCCGCAAGAAATGCCGTTGCGAACGAGTACAATGGGTGGCAACCCTTGGGGGATGAAGAAACAACTCAGTGAGCCTTTGTCGACGTTCTTTAAATGCTGTGGTATCCCTCCGGCCCCTCCGCCGCCATTCCTGGCCGTCGCCTGTTTTCGCTTCCCTTGCCGTTGATTAAGAGTTCCCGGCGTGCAAGCTCACCTCCAACCACGCCGACAACTTGGAGGCTAAAGCGTTGAAAGCCGGACAAACCTGCTACGAGTCAACTTCGGACCGATGGAAATTCTGTGGGCGGTTCGTGACAACCTTCTTACGATTATACGTACAGGGTGTCCCATTTATCTTTGGGCATGCAACGGCAGGATGACCTTTTTACTTATTGAACGTTCTCAAGGTCATTTCAAGGGCAACATTTTTTTAAATTTATTTTTCCAGCGTCGCACGTGAAAAATAATAGGCTACGGTTTTTCGGAAAAATTTTTTTTTTCAACGTTTTCAAAAAAACGTTCGCAATAATTACAAGCATGAAACAGCACGGCGAATGAATAATGCAAGTTGAAAAAGAGAGTCTGCATGTTTCTGAGACTGGTCGAGAGAATAGCCGAATAAAAAAATGCTTCGGTCAAAAGTAACCTGTTTTTATTCGTAAAATAAGACATCGCTGAGAAAAATCACCTTGAAAGCGTGCCTTAAAATCACCCTGAAAACGTGCACTAAATAAAAAGAAGTTTATGTTGCCGTTTTACTCTTCGTTCGAATTTACTCGATACGTGTTTCGTAATTTTTCGATCCGCTTCGCTGTTGAGTTATTTCGATGTCACAAGATTAACGGGACACCCGATATACAGCTACGTACGCCGTTGGGTAAATCTGCAGTGATAAATCTGACAGCTAATGTTCCACGCTTCAATTTATCAAGGTCGGATACCCGCAGAATGTCTCAATTATAAATTATCTCGAAGCACCTCTCACCTTTGTCGTACTGACAAAATCGAGCAAAGAAAAAACTTCCCCCTGCTGATCAAGGGATGAAAAAAGATATTTTCTTAATTTTCATGATTTCACAATACATCAAACATTGCGAAAAAAAACGCACGTCGTACGAAAGAAATATTGTAGAGGAAAAACAGTAGGCACAATTAAAAAAAAAAAAAAAGAATTGTTCACTTTGTTCATCGTCGATTCGCGTGTTATTTTTCCGAATCGTCATCTGCAGCAAAGAGCTCGGACGCTGGTGCCTCGGCATGGGGACATCGTTATTCGAGCTGGCAGTTAAGCGAAATGAAATTCTCCCGGAGTGGAAGCGAGCCCAATAGCAGTTGGGTCGAAACGAGGGTGGGATTCGGCGAGGAAAATTAAAAAGTAAGCACATCTTCGTGTGCGACTCGGAACAGGATTCCACGGTGGGTAATGACGTTTACACGCGAATTGCCGAGGCCCTTGATTCCCTCGAGCCCGGATCCAAGGGATTCTCGTCTTCGAAACGCCGATAACTTATTCATCATTCGAAGGCTGACGTCCATGCTGCTCCAGTCTTTATCATCGCATCAGAAAAGAGCCGAGATTCCGTCGTCGAAAGGCAGAGATGATGGCCGCCGGCTGTAGTATCGCCAAGGTCACAGCTGGTCGAGCCACCACGGAGGACAAGATGGCGAAGATTATCCCAGCGCCATCTTTCTTCGTGCCCTAACTCCGGGAGAAAGGATCTCTAGCAATCTCGATGAAGAACAATGAAAGCAGGTGGCTTATCGATGATGGACGATAAGATGGCTTCTTACGCGGCCTCGATCTCCAGACCTCAGGGATCGAGATATGCCTGGAAAATAATCTGTTCGCGTGTCGAAGCCATTGTGCAGGTTTTCGGTTTATTGATGATTCCTGATCTAGTCCAGCTTGCCAACAATCCGTGGCCGAGAAGTGATCGTACTTCGGCCAGCTGGGGGTAGTTCCCATCTGGGGTTGATGGGTACGTCGAGAAAGACCCGGCAAGGTGGTGAGGACAATTCAACAATGGGGTATTGCACCACCCTGTCGATTGGAAAGCTGCTCAGTGGAGTAGCAACCCCCAAATGGGGTTGTGAAGGATGCGGAACGAGCAATCGACTGGCGAACGATAGCGTTACATTATCAGGGCCTACCACGTTGCATAAGCTGCTAAAGTTGATAGCTCGAAAAAGAAGGGTTCCTCTCTCGCGCCCTCAACAGCCCATATATCGGATAAAGACAGCCCTATAAAGTGGCCTGATATACAACCGAGGTAGAAAAAAGAGCCGGGAAAAGATAACGTCGAGATTGTAGGGAATAGGGTCTCGGAAAGGGACTGTGGTGGACGCGGTCAAGGCAACGGTTCTGAGGAAGATACTCGAATGACCCAACCGGATAGCCCTGGAGGTGGTAGACATCCCTTGATAAAACTCCAGGGCTGCCAGTCTTTAATTTCCCTATAAATTTCCGTTTCCCGGTCGTAGCGACGGAAAGAAATCGGAATGCTTGTTATTCGTACCACCAATCTTCCATCTGATGCTCATGGCCGCTCATGCCGCTTGGGCTACTCCAGTTTCGCGCTGGAAGCATCACCAACCGAGGGGCCAAAGACTGGAGGGTCGGCCGGACTCGGTGGGCGATGTGGCGAGCGAAGGGAAAGGCTGCCACACCAGGAGCCTAAAAATGGTACGTATCGATTCCACGGGGACTCGTAACAGCGGCGTTCCTAGTCTGGCTAACGGAATTTCTAAACTCCATGCCTTGGAAAGTACTGGGAGACGAGGAAAACTGGTATGACGTATGGTCGATGTGGGAGTTTGCTATACCACCTGCCATTTGGAAGGTACTTGTGTACCTCGTTCTGCAGAACTGTACCTCGTTACAACGTTTGCACCACGCTTCTCAAGTCAAGCCTTGAGGGCGTATTTATTCTATCGTTGCATATTCCCATGCCTCGAAGCGCTGCATCAATCTTGCTATCCATATCCGAAGCATTTTAACCCGATAAGACATCCGTGCAACTATGGAAGAACAGATGATGGACTCGTTCGGAGATACCTATGCAATCAGTTGCATTTGGCGATCCAGATGACCTCCAGAGTGCCACGGAGTTGTGGTTAGGATTCCCGAAGTCTAGACCAGGTGCCTGGAGTTTCGAGTCAACGTGTTTTGCACTTTTGATTCGATCGAAGTCTTGATTGGTCTACCGGATCTTCGTGGAAACCACTTGAATCCCAGAGTTGCAATTGGACCCCGTAACGCTCTCAATGTTGGTTGTATTCAAAATGACTCGATTGGATTTCGAAGTTCTCGTAGAGCCGCGACGACACCCTCTTGATTGACCTCTCGGACCTCCACGTTGGCTCCGGCACCCCTAGAGATTTTGATCGCATGCCAGGAATCTCGGAATTTTGATGCTGTGAAGATTCCGTTCAGTTGGTCAGTTGGCAAGATCGTAAGGTGCGTCGAAAGTTCCAATGTTGGACGCCAGTCAAGGTATTCGTTCGCACGCGCCACCTAGATTTTCATTTTGATTCCTGCCACTTGCCACTTTGATTTCTGCTGTTCTCTTCTTCGATTTCTGGCAGTCTCGACGATGCTTTCGGCCACCCTCCACGTTGATTCCTGCCACTTTCCACTTTGATCTCTCAAAGTGGGTATGTAGAACTGTTGTGTCTCCAGGTCCACGGAGATCTGTGTAAGTTAATCAGCCAGGGTTCTCCTTCAAAAAGTGGTATCACCTTTGATGGCCAGCGATCACTATGGATGACGGTGACTCTCGTGACCGCGGTGACGAAAACTCTGGTGACTATGGTCTCGCGTATCATACATGTATACGCTTTGTTGCGCCACGATGTAGTTGTCCCGTTTCGCTGTTGATACGATTATGGGGTTGCGGTGGGTTCGCGCAACCGACACATCAGCTGCCGCGAGACTTTATCGACTTCCCTCCCATCCCTACATCGTCCAGTGGCATAACTCAACGCCACCTCCCAATGTTCGATCAACGCCCGGCGAAGCTGCCTGGTTGGAGAGCTTCCCGAATAAATTTCACCAACGCCAGCCCGAAAGGTTTACCATCGCTCCAGGATTCCAGACTCGAGAGGATTGGTACCTTTTTCCCCGACCACTATTCCTTATAGTGGAATAAATAGGAGAAAGGTCAATACCCAATGTCGAAGTTTGTGATTCTACTCTCCAACTGTGATCCTTTTTCAACCAAATTCGCAAGAACCTTTTCGACCCTTCGGAATATTCGTAAAATGAGGATATCCAGATTCGATCTGGGTATAAACGACACAGCCTGGAATCTCCACAACCTAATTCCACTTTTATGAGAGGAAATTCCATCGGACTTAGTTTTATCGTTAACGCCAATGAAACGTAGCATTTTCCGATACGTCTCTCTCTCTGTCTCTCTCTGCTGGCTCTCGGGGGCTGAAACGAGTGTTCACCGACGTCTCTCCACCCCCGAACGAAGCTCACGCGCCGAGTTAAATTCTCCTTTGTCCTATAAAAGCCCGAGCCCGCGAACGAAACTCTCTCCAGCTTCCAGTTATTGCAGTTAAACAGTGCTTTCATTTTTTCCCCTCAACGAATTCTCTCCGTTGTATCGTCTCGCGTATTTATTCGCCCGGCTGTGTCTTCATTGCCGAAGCTCGAAAGTTAACGGCGCCTCGGAGAATTTTTTGAGTCCTTTGACGAGAAGAAAAACGTGAAATATTTGAGGAAAAAGGATGGGTACTCTTTGATAACTCGTCAACCCGGAAATACGAGGATCGTTACGAATTGGGTATGCGCTCTTGGAGAACCCGCGTATATATTGTCAGGCGGAAGCTCGGCAAAGAATGTTCGGATCCTTGTTCTTGGGGTGGGAGGATACTGGTATACCACCCCGGCTCACTCTCGGCCAAAGGGAAATTGCGGGAGGTATTTGCCCGTGCAGTTCAAGTGGTAAGAGGCCGAGAGTTCAGAAGGAAAGAAGCAAAGAAAGCAAACGTCGATGTGCGGGAGCAAGTAGGAGAGAGAAAGGTAGCGATCGCCATCTTCCAGACAGAAGTGTTTTGATCTTGCAAGCAGTGAGAATTTCGTGACCACCTTCAATGGCTTCCAATGCTGACCTATGAGTGATAAATGACGTCGTTGACTTAATTTGCATCAAACGTTTTATTTGGAGTCAATAGATTACAATATCCGTACAGCTACTTCATTGGGAGCCTCTTTGCGAAGATCGTAACTTGATGAGACAATATGGAAAGTCGAGTCTCAGCTACGCTCAAGATCCTCAAGATTCGAGGTCAATGCACCCAGGCGGTGCTGCTATCAACGGTCACATCAGTCTCAGCCACCATCAGGATCCTCAGGTTCCAGGTCGAATGCTAGTCAGTCTACGACCACAATGTTACTCATCAATTGGACATCGTCTCTTCCTCGGCGCCAGCATCATCTCCATCAAGCTCATTGGTCATCGGCAATTCCTTGACGCCCAGATGCCTCAAGTCCAAACTGCACGTCTGCCAGCATCATCTCCATCAAGCTCATTGGTCATCGGCAATTCCTTGACGCCCAGATGCCTCAAGTCCAAACTGCACGTCTGCCAGCATCATCTCCATCAAGCTCATTGGTCATCAGCAATTCCTTGGCGCCCAGACCCCTCAAGTCCAAACTGCACGTCCGCCAGCATCATCTCCTCCAAGCTCATTGGTCATCAGCAACTCCTTGATAACCAGGATCGGCAAGGTCCAACCGGAACGTCTGCCAGCCGACGATCATATCCATCAAACTCATCCAAGTTCCGAGCACCGCTAGGCGACTTCGGATGAGCTGTCGTCAAGGCGTTTGGTGTCCCGGTTGCAACCACAGCGGAAAACACATCGAGGAAGCTTCTCTCGCATTCCGGATAAAGGGCGTGGCAGTTTTCATCCGCATTCCTGCCCAGTCTTTCCGCCGCGTGGTATTCCCGATCCCCGTAATCGTCGTACGCCTCGCTGGTGCTCGAGGGCCTGAAATTCCATTTGCGTGCCATCCCATCATGCCCCCCTGTTGTATGCCAACATGCTCCATGTTGCAGGCCTGCCTCGTGCCGTGCGAGGCCTACAACAATGTACCCTACAGGGGTGGGGAATTCCCGCTCCACATACTGCAGACGCTGTACGTATACGATGACACACGGGTGATGGAGGAGCCCCGGGGATGGAGGAGAGGAGAGCCTCGAGGAAAGATACATCGAAGGATGGACAAGTGGACTGGTGCATCATTGCATCCAACTGACTCGTGATTACCAGGCAGGGCACAAAACTACCCCAAACTCGAATGTCCCTCAGGCAAGTGGCACAATGTATAGACCAAGCCTCAAACGACTCGCACTTACGTGAGAAAAGTCTGTGCCAGTTGGCCGAAAAGTCCATGGCGAAGGTCGAAAGGAGCAGCGGCAACTTCGCATATGGACCTGAGCAAGCAACTCTTTCCTCCACCGTAACCGTAAAGTTCGGCAGCTCTTTCCAACACTTTGTAGATACTCCAACGGGTCTTTCTCCGAGCAAAGTGGACACCAGGCTCGGTGAAATCGGTGGAGTTTACGGGCAGGTTGTAGATGAATTTCGTGAATGCACCGACGATTATGCTCTCACGATCCAACTGCAATGGCGTTCCCAAGCCAAAGATCACCTGTAAATTCAAGAATCATCGAAACGACGTCCCAAAAGTTCGCCCGGTCTTTTGTTTTTCGTGTCTTTTTTTAAAGTGGTCATTCGGAAGATAGTCCACCACGTTCACAATCGAGGCACGCTTGCCCGACAACACCGTGACGTATTTATTATCGCTGTCCGAAACGATCGATAGATAAGCGGCGTGTGAGCGATTGCGTCGAGCTACCACCCTTAGTCGTAAATCCTTTTGGCTAGCTGAGCCAGCCACTACATCACGGACCACTGTATATCTACCACCGCTATTATGTATCCTCTTCCCCGTCGTGACATGATGAACAGACCGAAGCGTTAAGCAACGTGTAATTTCGCGCGTTCCAACTTCCGCCACGTTTAAGATGTAATCCTCGCGACGGAAAAACTTCGGTCGAACGTTGAAGCGTATTTTCGTGCGATTTAACGGAAATGAAAATGTTGAAAAACTTGGCAGAGAATCACAACATTGTAGCGAATTTATTCAGGAATTGAGGATTTTTTTTACTTCCTCTTGGGAAAATAATTTCCAATTGTGGTCAAATGTGGAAAAGGCAATCGAAAGAAAAAAGGTTTGGGCTATTTGTGAGGGGTTTATAAATTATGGTGAGCTGAAAAAGTGTCTACTTCTTTGGTGCTTTCGCTTTGACTGAAATTGAAGAATTTCCCCTTGGGAGGAAGTAAAAAGGTCGTTCTCACCCTTGATCAAAATTTGCGATTAATTTACGCTGCTTCTAGAAAAAGAGGAGTCCTGCCAATCAACTCTCAAAGGGGCCTCGTTGTTTTTGCCTTTTTGTACGCCCCTTGGAATCAACCCCTTAATCCTCTCCGCCCTTGGAGAGAAGCCAGGGAACACTATTTCCAATCACAATGAAAAGTGCAAGACTGGGTTAATCGATTTTTTTTTACACACCGTGATGTGTATATCATAGCAGCCCAGTAAAATGACAGCTCGTTTTGTCAAAATTTCACGAACGTGAGAATGAGAATTTCAGGCTCCTCGTCTCGAAGCTTCCCACCTCGTAAAATGAGATACATCCGAGAAAGGTGAAGACACATGTGTGTGGTCGATAAAGCCGTGTGCTTTGAATTTTTGGTGGACCCTTGAAGGTTCGAGTGCCCTCGACCGTTTATCCGGAATGCAGTGTGAATAATTAACGAATGCGGAGAGGATAAAGGATCGGGTGAGACGTTGAAAGGCTTCGGGAACCCTCCAGGTGTCTCAGCAGTCACTTGGGCACCCCCGCAGTGACCTCAGTGCTTGCGAGCTTTTTAGCAAACTGTGCGCGAGCTGCACTTAGCTCCAGTGTGACACTTAATGGACTGCGACGTTCGTAGCTCGATTCACCATCGGCCGGATACCAAGAGATCCAGAAGATTCGATGTAAACGAGGATAGGGCGTAAAAGGGACGGGAGAACTGGTGGAAGGCTCGAGAAAAGGTGAGTGTACTCACCAAAATGGTCGAAGGATCCGGAAAAGTCAGACTCCTCTTGTTCCGCCAGGATAAAACATCTTTGTGATCGTTCCCGGGCGAGTCGTCGACTTGGATTAACTTCGCATCAGCATCGCGGTACGTCGACATTGCCGAGGGTGGATGAGTGACCGCAGGATACGAAGGAAGAAAGCCACGGTTCACTGGTCCAATCGACATTCTTGGATAATCCTCATCTGCATCGGCAACTCCTGTGGTCCATCCTCGGTTGTCATTCTTGGATGAGATAGACGAGGCCTCGGTAACGTTCACGATGTATTCATCGGCACGATCCCCCGCGAAGTCGACGTCCGTTGCGTCCGATTTGGAAGACAGGCAGACGAGAATAACGGCCAGAGTTCTTGGAATGATCATGGTATTTGAAAGCGGACACTTGTGAGCTTTTGAATCTGCTAACAAGTCCTTGAGGCACTGCAATATTGGGAGACCAACTCTACGTGACTTTTGAAGAACTTCCTGATCAGAGTGTCATCGATCTTTGAGTCTAGGGTGGTCTTCAACTGAGTGGTCTTTAAATAATCCAGCTGTGTGGTCTTCGCCTGTCTGATTTGTAGCTTTGTAATCCTTACCTATGCAATCTCCATCTATGTGGACTCTACCGGTGTGGTCTTTACCGATTTGGTCTTCACCTATGTGGTTTTCAGCGATGTGGCCTACAGCTGAGTGGTCTTTAGCTGTGCCTTCTTCGCCTATTGGGTCTTCACCTGTGAGGTTTTCACTGATGTGGTCTGCAGCTGAGTGGTCCTTAGCTGGGTGCTCTACAACTATGAGGGCTTCAACTGAGTAGTTTTCACCTGGGCGATCTTTAACCAAGTGATTTTCGGCTGTGTGATCTTCGGCAGTCTGGTTTTTACCTTTGTGATCCTCACCTATGTAATCTTCATCTATGTGGTGCCCACTGGTGTGGTCTTCACCTATTCTTCACCTATGTGGTTTCCACCGATGTGGTCTGCAGTTAAGTGGTCTCAAGCTGTGGCCTCTTCGGCTATGTGGTCTTCACCTGCCTGCTCTTCACCAGTGTGATCTCGATCGATGTGGCCTCTCCATATACGTGGTCTCCACGTCTGCAGTCATCACCTATGTGGTATTGACTTTTGTGATCTTCACCAACGTGGTCCTTACCTATGTGCTCTTCACCCGTTTGATCTTCACCAATGTGCTGTTCACATTGGTGAATCCAATATGCCCAAGAGCAACCAGGCTCCTCTTCGCTGATGAGCTTCAAGGGCGGATCTCAAGGGCCCAAGATTGTTCCGTTTGCTCGAGCGAAAAATAATGTGCGCGAACTGCCAGTTGCCACGGAGCAGACGCTTGTAAGGTTGAAGGTCGGAGAACGGGCAGCTCTAGGCGCGGAGTCGAAGCCAAGAGAAGCGGAAGAGCCCCTGCATCGCGAGCCGCGCTACCAAACCGAATTATCACGGTCCGTTAGATCGTTCTCGCACGTCGTCTTGAACAAACTACGAGTTAGCGCTTCGACGAGGTGAGAATCTTCGAGTTGTACCGAGTTATGGAGAAACTCCATTGTACAAAGAGTCCGCCCCGCTCGAGCGTTATTCGACGTCATTTCATTAACGCAAATTACGTTCCATCTCGTGCCCGGGCACTGCCTGGACTTTTCGTGCTCCCAAAAATGGTCGACTTTAACCGAGAGGCTGCTCTTTACAACCAAAATCGTTGTTGAGACGATTCCACTGGTTGACTGCTTGACTGGATGATTCACTTTTTGGAAACCCAAATGGACTCAGGTGCCTTATCGGAGGGTGGAAAAAATGGGCTTTTCGGGAGCCAGGGAGGCGGATGAGCCGGATGTGGGGCAAGAACGGGTCGGCTCCTTGGCAACCAGGGCATCCCCAATGGTCAATGAAAACTCGAAACACGGAAGGGTGAGTCTAAGACGAGGGAAGCAGCTGTACCGACAGTAAAACATCAACTCCCTGTCTGGAACACACTCGCCTCGTGAACTCACCAAGACTGTTGCGACGAGCGTGATTTGCGAGCTCTAGCGCACCGAATTGAATTACAAGCCCCGGTCGTTCAACGACCTAATAAAATATGTTCTATATGTATATACGTACACATATTTGGTTGTTTCCTCAACTTTCGCCTGTAACTTAAATATATTCATCCGAGTACTTTTCATCGCGAGGGCTCGTAAAAGTAAATGGCTAAATATACTTGTAGTCCGTTGCCCCCCCCCCCTCCCTCAATGTGAACTGCCAGCGCCATTCGCGCCTGATCTCGACAGCGGATCTTTCATCCAATTTCTCTCGAAGGGGTTTTCACCTAGAGGGATAGGAAAAGTTTCGGTGAATGCGTAATTGAAGGATGCAGGACCTAAGACTCGGCATTTTCCGCAGGGACCCTTCTAGCACGGCTGGTTCAGCCATAAAGCGTTGTTCATTGAACAAACGTGTTTTAAAGGGAAAAAAACACGAATAATCAGCATTATTTGATACGTGAAATTATTCGAATAGTAGCGAAAAAATGATCAAAGGAACGGCGTCAAACTGGAAATCGTTTTTCTAATTTTTGCTTCGAGACAAAGCAGCCAAAATAAATTACGTGGAAGTATTCAGTAAATGATATTTTCATGATGTTTTTCTAAACTTTCACCTAAGAATCAAATGCCCGGAATAAATAGTGATTAAATTTTTTGAAAGTTCAGCTGGGATTCGACGATTGCTGTGTCGACGTCACTTGATACGCGATCCAATTAATTAACGGGAATTCCGGAGCTTCGTTTCTGCCGCATTGGGCCACATTCAGATACTCCGGCACTTGCCTTCGTGATGTCGAAAGGAAAAAAGAAAAGAGTCCGAGCCCGCTCTGTGGATGACATTTCAATTGCTCGCTTTTGCCCACCCGGAGAGGCGTTAATAAATTCGAACCGGTCGCGAAATTTTTCCAAGCTCTGCGCCGTTCCAACCGTGCACCTGTTATCGAGAACGAGAAAAGTGCCAATAACATCTTGATTACAACGTCGCACGTTTCGTTCCTGCTCTCACGATCCTTCTGCAGCTGCTTTCCCATTCTTTTTTTTCACTCGTTGGTATTTTTCATTTGCGGCCGCGGAGCTTTATGGAAATCGGTAAGGAATCGAGTCGCCTGAAAATCGGCAAGAAATCGACTCGCCCAAAAATCGTTAGGCGATCGACATGCCCGAAAATCGGTAAGGTATCAACTCATCTGAAGATCGGTAAGGAATCGACTCGCTCAAGAATCGGTAAGAAATCGTGTCGCCTCAAAATCGGTAAGGAACTGACTCACCTGAAGATCGGTAAGGTATTGACTCGCCTAAATATGGGTAAGCAATCGACTCGTCCAAGAATCAGAGAGGAATCGACTCATCCAAAAATCGGTAAGCGATCGTGGGGCTTAAAAATCGGTAAAAGGTCGATAAGGAATCGACTCACCTAAACATCGGAAACGAATCGACTCGGTCAAAGATCAGTAAGGAATCGCCTCGCCTAAAAATCGGTAAGGAATCGAATCGCCGAAAAAATCGGCAAGGAGTCAGCTCACACCAAAATCGGTAAAGAATTGACCCCTAAAGATCGATAAGGAATCGGCTCGTCCAACAATCGGCCGGGAATCGAACGACCGAAAAATCGGTAGAAAATCGGCTCACCTGAAAATCAGTAAGAAATCGACTCGTAATTTTGGTGATAACCTTTGTAACCGAACTTCGGAGCCGATTATTTGCACGGTCATTTAAAAACCTTTACGGTACGGATTGGACAGGTGCTCGCATTTGAATATAGCAATCTCTTGTCACAAGCGCCACTCCTTGCTCACACAAATACGACGATTAATTGCACCAAGTTTTTTTTCGTCGAATCCCTTTATATATGACGCATATGCAAAATAAGGGAAATCCTCGCTTGAATATGCATCGTGTGAGAATTTAATTAGAATTTTTCAAGGATTCAGGAGATCCGTATGAATTTCGAAGAATGCTCTCGGTGTAGGCTGGCCGCGATTATTCGTTGCCCGTACTCATCAACGTACCACTAGTTGTCCGCGTACTACAATATTTAAATTGTAGGATTTACGATGACGAATGTATGCCCTATTAAATAAACCTTCCAGTAAAGCGAATAAGACTTTTTTCGTTTCGAGCAGCTGTAGTAAAAAAAAATCGCAAAAAACCTCCAATACTTCAAAATTTGTATATATGGGGCGGCTTTTTTTACATAAATAAAGAATAGAGACATTATTGAAAGAACCATCTCATCTTTATATACCTCAATTTTCTTTCAAAACATATAATCAAAATATGATAAATGAATAATTTATTTTTCATGATCATTTTTATGTTGTCTAACGCATAGTTAATTATTATTCGCATCGCATACCGCGATTCACGAAAGCATTGGGCTCTTTGACGAATTTCGCTGCGTCCATCTCAACGCCTTATATACCGTTGGGCACGTCGTGCCTCTCTCGCGAGCGACTCGGCTCGTTCGCCACCTAGCGGCGGGTTTTCGAACTACGCGGGTTTTCTCGGAGCTCGAGCGCTATATGCAAACGCGCATCGATCTTCGCGCACATGGAGGGGTCACATTTAATGGAAAAAAGCCCGGTTCTCCGTTTCATCCACGGTCGTATTGGTTTCCGTGAAATATTCGAGGAGATTGAGATCACATTCAGGGAATAGGCTTACACATTTTCCTGGATTATCTCTACCCGCAGCTTCGGCGGAGCGATATTCCTGATCGCCGGTCGCTTCGTATTTCTCTGGGGTCGTCGATGGACTGCCGTAGGAAATAAGAAGATTTTATTACCGGTTCCGCATCCTCACTCCCTCTCGGATGAAACGTATAATACACAACGAGGAAACAAAGCAGAATCGAAGAAAAAAAAACGAATTATCCTACGGGATTAAATGTCAATAATACGGTGAATCTACATTATCGACGGGGCGAAAACAAATCATTAAGGGGGAGATACCTTAAGGGAGGAGCTATTAAAAATTAATTTAAAAAAACCATGCAACAGCCAAAAATAGAAATAAAACATATCCTAAGTCTGACAACTGGTGAAAAATCTTTCCTTTTTGAAAAAAATCATAATCAGCCATTTTTTCCTCGCCCAAAGGTATATTCGATCTTCATTATTACGAGAAATAAATTGACGGAAGCAATTCCCTCGAGAATTGGATTGATGCTCGGCACGTTGAACATTGATTGAATTATTTTTCATAAGAGTGCGAATTAATTGTTAATTAAGCACGAACCAATAATTATAAAAATGTCAACCAAACGGCAGATGGAAAATTGTCAAATGCGAAACCCTTTGCAACCATAAACTTGAACCCCTAAAAATGAGCCAGATAGGAAGGGATCAGCAGCCGGACAAAAACTTCATAAGTTTGCGACCCTTACGTGAGCAGTACGTGGAGAAGTTCGGCGAGGAGTCCCGTACGAGGGTTATCAAAGGCTACTTCCGCAGCGTGGCAAACAGTTCTCAAGAGGCAACCCTTTCCCGAAACTCGAAAGCCTTCGAGGGCTGACTCGATGGCTCTGTAGATTTCCCAGCGCGTTGGTGATACTACTTCGCTACTTCCTGTTGATATTTTTCGACAAATATTCGACCACAACTCTGACGAGGCGCCATTGATGAAAATTGACGAATCGGAAGTTCAAAAATTCGACCGTCATAATAAAAATTGTAAAAAAATCTTGATTGTTTTGAAATTATATTAATTCGGTTGATAGATTGATATTTTGAGTTAATTGATGGACTAATTGAATTGGCCAGTATAGTAATTCTATCCCAAATTAATATGCAAAATATTGCATATTTCTGCATATGTGCATTTGTTAATAAATGAATGCACAAATTGTATTTGTTAATGAACAAATGCATTAACAATGGAAAAAAAAACAATAACAATCAGGGAACCAATAACGATCAATAATTATGTAGAAAAATCAGCAAGGAGGCATTAACAACTCAACATAATTAAATTAATTAACAAATAAACAAAACTGAATTAATTGACAAATTGACCGAATTTAGTTAATTAAAAAATGAAAAGAATTAAGATAATTGACAAATAAACAAAATTACGATAATTAACAAATGAATAAAATTAATTTAATTGACAAATCAACAATATTGAATTAATTCACAAACTAACCGAATTGAGTTAATTAAAAAACGAACTAAATTAGGATAATTGACAAATTAACAAAATTAAGTTAATTAACAAATAAACAATATTGAATTAATTGACAAATTAAACGAATTGAGGTAATTAAAGAGCGAACTAAATTACGATAGTTGCAAATGAACAAAATTAAGTTAATTAACAAATTAACAAAATTTTGGTAAAGTTAATTAAAAAATTAACAAAATTTAGTAAAAAATTAACAAAATTTAGTAAAAAATTAACAATGATGGATGAGTGTTGAAAAAAATCCATATTATGGACATGACTGATAAGCATGGATTCTTTTTTTACATCGGGTGCTCGTACCTCGTTGCTGTTCTCGGTGGTCGTCGTTTTTCTTTCGCTGCGAACGAACGCGGTGTCGATCGATCGATCGGTCGCGACGCGAGTCGTAGGGGGATGCTCGGGTCAGATAGGAGGCGTTGTACGGCAAGACGTAATTGAATTTCATTACGTAACCGACGATCATACTGACATCAACTTCCATCGGGAGACCGAGACCCATTATCAGCTGTGCAAAATCGATCGATAATTCTTCGGACGTGAAAAGACGACGGGAAACGTCAAAGTGACGTTTATCGTTGTTTTTTTTTCTTGTCTTCTCTTTCATTTTATTTCAACTTTTTTGTTCCACCGCTGCACTTCATCCCTCGATCGACGTCGAGTGGCAGGTCTCGTTGAAATTCGCGGATAACACAGCAAAATGTACGCTCGTACGGATAAACGTCACGTGGAGAAATTCGCGAGGCATAGACTCGTCTTTACTTCGAGGATGAAATCTCGTTCACGTTCATTCTCGCAACGGGGGTGTACTTTTTTTCTACCGCTCGAAAAAAAAAGGCCTGACGGGCAGCCGAAGGAGGTACCATTTTTTCAGCGATTTACATTTTGTAGCGTAGCATTTGTCGAAAATGAAGATACGAAGGAAAATATGAAAATTGGGGATACCGTCGAAACTGGTGGCACACGATGGTACTAATCGGTAACTAAAATGGTACTTTTTCGTTACAACAATGATACTTTTTCGTCACAAAAATGGTACTCTTCCGTCGCAAAAATGATGCTTTTTCGTCAAAAAAATGGTACCTTTTGTAACAGGAAATAATGGCAATGCTAGTACCGGATAGCGACCGGAAGTAATGGTACCTGCGGTACCATTTTTCCAGGACCAAAGTGAAAATGGTACCCTCCCGCCCAAGGAATGATTGGTACTACCGGTACCTCTCGGTACCAACGCCATAAATATCGGTACCGTTGGGACCATTTTTCCAGGAAGAACAATGGTACCGGTTCCTTTTGACCTTGAATGTCCTTTTCTCCGCCCGGTCATTGAGACTTCACCTGAACTTTTGTCACACCCCCAGGTGGCGCGGGGGTCGGATAAACGAGATATCTTTCGTTTCCGCTCGAGCCTGACCTCAGTGGCCTCGATCGATCGCTCCTCTGGTACTGATTGTTCCTCAAGGTGACTCCATGCACATGGGCCATCTCGAGGACGAGGATCAACACAGCCAGGCAGCCGAGTGTCCTAAGCGACCCCGGGAACCAACTTCTCGCATGCATCACTTCGCTAATAATTATAAATAAACCGTCGACTGTGCGGAGCTTCGAAATTATTGACCAACGAGTGAATCGGATCGTCAGCCATGACTGATCGACCTTCGGAGGACGTGCTGCCTCAGCACCGGAATTAGCGACTCACCGTACTCATTAACACGATCTGGAGAATTTAATTAATTGTTTTCTTCGGCTCACGTTCGACGGGAAGGGGAAAAATAATCCTTTAGCGCGAAGAAAATACTAAAATTAATTATAACGATAATTATTATTATTTAATCATTATTATTCAATGTTAATATCATTTATTTATACATGTAATATTTAATGTAAAAAAATGATTCATTAAAAAATTCACAACATAATTTTATTTATTCAATAATGATAATAATGATCATTATTATTATTTTTCAATTGGTATTATTCTTGTTATTTTGATTGTTAAAACTATCATTGTTGCTATTGTTATAATTCTCGTTAATTTCATGGTTATTATTATAACTATTCAATTGACATTATTACCATCATCATCGCCTTAATTCGTACATTTTTCCGACCAACCCCTATTTCTTGGATCTTGTTGAATTTATTTTCAATTTTTTCCCTAGGGAAGCCTGAAAAGTTACTTGGGAAAATATTGTCTATCTTTTATCGGGATGTATTGTTGAAAAAGAATCATGTCACACAACTTCGACGTCACTCGTGCGTGAAAAAAAAAGATATCTGTGTTGCCTGTCATTTTCTCCTCTCGGAGGGCGCCTCGAGAGGGGCGGGAGGTCCCGAAAAATCGAACGTGAAAGTTTTCAGACTCGCGGAATTTGTGATTTTTTTTTTCGGGGTCTTCTCGTAGACACGATAAAACTAGATCTCGCGGATTATTCGCGGGTGAGAGGAGGAGGCGGAGGGGGTCTCTCACTGTCACCGACATCGATCGCACTTTGTTCCACGCCATCTCGACACTCGGATGGCTCAAGAAACTCATAAAATTTCGCGACAACTTTAACGAGATAGGAATCTCGCGTTGCCGGGCGAGACCAGAAGCTGACATTGGCCGAAAGCGCGAAAGGGAATTCCGCGAGGCGAGGTTTAAGAAACTTGGAGCCCTCTGTGTACTTTCGCGTGAATCGTGCGGGTAGAATTTCGCCCAGGAAACGAGCGTGATTGCGTCCCGCAACTACGGCAAAGGGCCCTACAAAAGTTTCGCTCCACTTCAATTTCTCTCGCAATCAATTTAAATACCACTTCCGTTTTTGTCAATTTTTCAATTTCAATAGTGGAAAATGTGAAAAGATTTTTAAAAAGCCACTGCAGCAGAAAACTTCATCGTATTAAAAAAATGGTCGATGTCACTTACCGCTTATTGTCAAAGACATGACTGTTAATAGCAATAACAATAGTACCGATGACATGACAGCTCGGTTGTGCCATTTTTCGAAGTGGCAGCAGCGCGAGCAGCAGCGCGGAGAAAAAAAAGTTTAGTTCCACGGCCGGCCTCTAGGTGGCGCACGGCCGCGGCGTCGCCCGCAAGCGTAGCAACTCCGCCAGCGGTATATAAGGGGACTGCACTTACTTTTCAATTTCAATAGTGGAAAATGTGAAAAGATTTTTAAAAAGCCATTGCAGCAGAAAACTTCATCGTATTAAAAAAATGGTCGATGTCACTTACCGCTTATTGTCAAAGACACGACTGTTAATAGCAATAACAATAGTACCGATGACATGACAGCTCGGTTGTGCCATTTTTCGAAGTGGCAGCAGCGCGAGCAGCAGCGCGGAGAAAAAAAAAGTTTAGTTCCACGGCCGGCCGCTAGGTGGCGCACGGCCGCGGCGTCGCCCGCAAGCGTAGCAACTCCGCCAGCGGTATATAAGGGGACTGCACTTACGCTCATAGCGATGCCGTGTTCTTCGACGATTCTCGCCAGCTCCTTTCTTCTTCAAATTCCCTAGTTTTTCGACGTAGCGCGGTAGAGGAGGATGACGAATTCGTTCTCGAGATAAATTTGTCCGTAATTCCAGAACGGGTTTTAGGGTTACGATAAAACGAGCAAATATTTGCGACGTGAATTTCTATTTATTTGCCGAGAGGCGTGAATCTGGCAAGAATGTTGCCCAATAGGGTGCACAAGACGTTTCCAGTTTTCGGTGATATCCGAGACACTGGGGTAGCGACAAACGGTGATGGCATGACGGGAGTAACGTAAGAGCTTTTCTGCTGGATTTTTCAGCGAAAGGTCGCCCCGTAAGCTCGTAGTATGGCAAAGGGGGAAGTTGGAGAATGCTAAAATTCGCGTATTCTCGTGATGTAATTCAACGGACTATACGAGCATTCGCGATAGGCTATTTGACAAGCTTTGCCGCTTGAATCCCTGCCGATTATTTCGGCCGCGTGGTATTCGCGATCCGGGTACATCTCGTATTCCTCCCGGGTCGTCGAGGGCGTTAGAAATAAATGCAAAATTTCGCCGAGGAGACCGTGACGTCCGTGGCGAAAAGGGACCTCGGCTGACTCGCACACGGCACGTAGGAGACAAGCCTTGCCACTCGATCCTCCCGGCTCCATGAGCATCTCCAGCATCCGGTATAAACTCCAACGGGAAATCCCGCCTTCGAAGGCAAAAATTGCCAACTTTATTCTTAAAAACCTCAAAATTTACGGGAAAAATCGTAAAAGTTGTGGAAAAATTGTCAATAAAAAGAAAATTCAACAAATTCTCTCGAAGCTATCAACAACACGAATCATGAATAAATAAATCGTAAATAAAAAATACATGATCAAATGAATCATAAATAATTGCCTAAATAAGTAATTAATGTCCACGATTAATTAAACAATTATTCCATCGTGCTTTCCTTGTTCCTCTTTATCGAAAAAAAGATTGTAAATTGCGAAAAAAGACGAAACTCTAAAAAAACGTTTTCTATTTTTATACATGCCACAAAGCGATCGGGAAAAATTATCAGACGAAAGTTCTTCGGGAAAAATTCACTATACCAATTTGCTCCGACGACGAGGGCAGGCTGTCGGTTGGTAGGTCGGGATGGGTGACTCTGGCGCGTACGTGTGGGCCGATAGTAAAGTCCGAGGAGTTGTAAGGGAGGCAGTAGTTGCACTTGAGTACGTAACCCAAAGTCATAGAAACTTCGCCCTCCATCGGCAAACCCAGACCGAATAATACCTGGGTATTAATTATTCATGATGACTTTGTCGCTTCTTCTTTAGTTCGTAGTCATGCAACGATTTTATAAAATTCATTGATAAATAAACCTTTTTTTATTTAATTTTTTCAAATTTCAACAAAGTTGGCAATAAATAAATAAATATATATATATATATCTAAACCAGAGTGAGATTTAGAAAATAATTATTAAATCTAATAGTAACGCCAGTCATAATAATAACAATTATTATTATTATGAGCAGCCTGGTTATGGTCATTTATATATATGTATATATATTTTTTCAATTAATTATATTCTGGAAAAAAGACGAAATATAAAAATAACAGTAATGATGATAATAATACAAAATGATAATGATTTCATTTTAGAACATAATTCAGAAAAGTTTCTTTTGTTTAACGAAAACAATAAATGTCGTAAAAATAAAAGTAATAACAATTATTTTAATGAAAAGTTATGTACATTATTATGAAAACAATGACGATTATCGCAATAATAATCATGGTAATGCATAATAACAACAAAATTAATAACAAAGATAATAATAACAATGCTAATAATTTTGAAAAAAAAAATCATGATTTGTTTTTTGTTAAAACTATATTTTGCCTCTCCATGAACTTTTTTACGCTTTTTGAGAAACTTTTTTGTTACGAAAATTTTTTTGCGAAATCTTCTTTACGAAAACTTTTTTTACGAAAGCTTTTACGAACTTTTTTTTTATAAAAGTTTTTTTACGAACTTTGTTACGCTTTTTGTTTACAAAAGGTAGACTTACCTGAATCTTCGTCTCGCTCTTTAGTGGATCGGGGAAGAGCAACGACCTCCTCGTTCGCAAGAAATCGCGTATGTCGTAATCGTTGAACGATGGCGTATCTAAGTGGGTCGCTCGTATGCAGGAGATAGTCAACAGACAAAATAGAAAATTTTCCATCTCAAACGGGAAAGATTTCTCGGGTCTCTCGACGAGGAAGATTTTACGGAGAAAAAGGCGATCTTACGGCGCCTTTTTTTCTCTCTCGATTTTTTTACACTCGTGCGTTTTGGCGTGGGAGCGAAGAGAAGGAGGGAATTACGGATGGGCTCTGCATGCACTCCAATTAACGCTCCGGGACTTATTTGTAACTGTACCGGGGTTCGGTTATTTTAGGTTTCTTTTTTTCCTCTCGTTGACATTTCCGGCTTTCGTCGACGCCAATGACGTTGACCCGCGATCAGTTCAACGGTCTCGTCATTCGAGAATCGAAACTCGGTCGACGCGTTTTGAAAGGAAAATAAAAGATGAAAATAATAAATAATTATATTTGAAAAAATTTAATTTAATAAATTAAAAAAAATAAAATTGAAACTGAATAATTAAAATTAAAACATTTTAATTAAAAAATCTAAATTAAAAAATGTATATTTAAAAATTTAAATTAATGAATTTAAATGAATAATTTCATATCAAGTTTAAAAAGAATAGAAAACGAAAGTGAAGGCAAAGTTTTTAAAAATTATTGTTCGATAAATTCTGCAGATTTTTTATTTTACACTTTTACGTACGAAGAATTGTTGGAATTGACTTTAAGAGTCTCGTCCATTTTTATTTTTTTAAATACTTTTTTTAACGATTCGAAAAAAAGATTTGTTTATTTTATTCGAAAAAAATAATTGACGATCGGAGGAATTTGGTCAAAGTAAACATTATTTTGTAAGCCAGCCAAGATGATTTCTTTTGCATCGACGTGTAGAATTTTTGTGTAAGTTCGAACGATCGAAATTCCGAGCATGCGGGGAAAAGAATCGTTTTTTAATCGAAATAAAAGCAAAAAAATGTTATCGTCGTTAAGAAATAAAAATAATGATATAAATCAATCTATAAACGAAAAAAAGGCAGAACTATTACGTTGAAAATTAAGTCGAAAGGTTGAACTTGAAAGAACTGCTTGACAATGATAATTCTACTGCGCGGAAACATTTTTTTTTTAATTAACAAATCAATATTAGGAGACACGAGGAATTAAAAAGTTGCTCAATTAAATTCATCATTTTTCACGTTCGAAAAAGTTGACCCGAAATGACTAAATCGTGTTGAAATTACTTTTCAGTACTTTAATTATTATTCAATTGCTCGTAACAAATTTGACGATTGTTTCAGCCATTTCGTACTGATTTCAACGACTTTCGATGGCATTTTCTCGGAGCCCAGAAATTCCGAAATAGCGACCCTCCTCCATCGACCTATACGAGCACTTTCGTTTCCCGAAACGAGCACTATGGGGGTGAGTGAAAAATTCTACGATCGCTATGATATATGCAAAGTGTTTTTTTTTGCACATATGGGCTATTCCAGTCGTCGAACAACAAAAAATAACGATTTTTCGATCTTATCGACGCTCAATAACGTTATTCACATTAATTCCACGAATAAATAAAAATGTATTAATTCCACGAACAATGAAAAATAAATCATCAACAAAACTGTGTCCAAAAAATATTAATGAAATTTTATATTCGATCCATTATTGAATCAATATAACGCGACTGATTTTCGTTCCTCATTCGTTGATTATCGATTAATTATTTCCGAAATACAAAAAGACGAAAATAATTTGCGAAAATTGTCGTTGTTTGATACCAAATCTTCTATAAAAATGAACTTTTGAATTGATCGAAGAATTATTTATGCTGCGATACACTAACGAGGAAAAACTAATTAACATCGGTGCCTCGATCAACTCGGCCTGAAAAAACCCATACACACGTGTACCGTCGAATCTTTGAATTTTTAACACCATCCATTCCAGAGATCGTTCCAGCGAGTACAACTTATAACTTACGTGTACGAATGGCCTCCGTGTCGGGAGGGGGGGGGGAATAATATTACGTCGTAGAAAACCTCGCGAAAAATTATAGGCAAGCTTTTTTTTCAAAAATGTAGAAAGTTGTAAAATTTGAAGAAAAGAATTACGAAAAAATCTGAATACTAACAAAAGTGGGAAATCGATTGACTGATAAGTCTCCACGAAATGTAATATTTTTGACACGATCATTTTGCTGCTGTGGTTTTCTAAATTCCAAAATTGTCTCAAATTTTTTATAGATTTTTTTATAAACAAATTTATAAAGGTATCAATAAATATTATAAATATTATAAAATTTATTTTCAAAATATTATAAATAAATTTTCCATAGATCCATTTTTTAAATTAAAATAAATAAAAAATAATATATTCACAAAATAATAGAGAAATTATGCATAAAATGATAAAAAAAAATTATTAACAATAATCGATAATTTGAATTTTTTACAATTTGGCATCGCAGCTGTTCTTGGCACTTGCCGTGCCCCTCGAAGCCCCGAGAAATTCCGTTTCGCTTTCGTATTTTTTCGAGGCAACCTACGGGCTACCCCAAAATTCCACGACCTTTCCCTCTTACGAGGATCGCGGAGACCGGAAAAAAAGAGGCATCGACAGAGCGACGATATATCGGACGGTCGAAAATAAATTCACAAGGTAATTATTTCCATTCGATTAATCGATAAGTAAATTCGAATAAAATCGTTTAAAACGACTCACCACAAAATGTTTCCTTATTTAAATTCATATAACAATACTTCGAATCTTATGGAACAAAAAATGTATTGCTTTTATTCAAAAAGCTTATGTTTCAAAATATCATTTGATTTCTGCTATTTAAAAACATTATAATCGACGCTTATTACTCGATAACAGGATCCTGACAAAATCCCTCCAAGTTTATGTATATTAAATTAATTTGATAAATTCAGACGAATTTATGTCGCTCACAAAAAAGATTTCGGCCAACGAGGCAAAATTTGCTTCGAATGAAATGAAGTTGCAATTAAAAAAACAAATAAAATTCAGTCAACAATAATTATTCCGCCTCCTCATTGAACCATCGAATTAAAAAAATCCCGAGAAAAATGTTCCTACATTTTGAGGTTATACTTTGCAATAAAAAAAAACAATAATTTAGGTTCACGTTGTAGATAATACGGTTAAAAAAATGTACACTAAATTTCATCAAAATTGGTCGATAAGTTTTTCGGCTAAACGTCACGCCAGTTTTGAAAATGCAGTTGAGATGAGCATGCCATAACTTCGCTATTAAAAAAATCGATAACAAAAGAATACCATGTGACAGCCAAGTGCAGTAGTAAAGAATAAATAAAAAAGAAATATAAAATAACCTAATAAACTAAAAATAAAATTGGCGATTTTTTCTTCGCCTTACGGCATCTCTCCCCTTAATTTATTTTTCTTGTTTTTTTTTCCGTACAACTAGACCAGAGACCAATTTGTGATTTATATACGAACATGTAGAACTTGAGCAAATGTTTTACCGTACGAGCATCGTTTCGACTGTCTCTATGTTTCTCTCTCTCTCTCACTACCTCGTCGAAAATTCACGGTCTAAGCTCGAAACTCCGTTTCATGAATTCTCCGTCAGCAAACACGCCGCATCACGTCGCGGTGTCCATATATAAAGATCCTGTGTCGTGTTGGACGACGAGAACCACCTCAATATACATTCGAAACATCAAAGTACCTCTGCAACCGGGTCGACACTAAATTTACATAAAATTCCGAGCAGCCTGCGATTTTTCATTCCTCGTTTTTTTTTAAATCCTTATTTTTTTAATTCCTAATTTTTTTAATTCCTCATTTTTAATTCTTAATTTTTTTTATTCCTCATTTCTTTAAATTCCTCATTTTCTTAATTTCTAATTTTTTTAAATTCCTCAATTTTTAAATTCCTCGTTTTTTTTAATTCCTCATTTTTTAAATTCCTCATTTTTTTAATTCCTCATTTTTTAAATTCCTCATTTTTTTAATGCCTCATTTTTTAATTCCTCATTTTTTTAATTCCTCATGTTTTTAATTCCTCATTTTTTTAATGCCTCATTTTTTCATATTTCTCCCTTTTTTTAAATATTTCTCATCTTTTTGTATATATTTCTCGTCTTTGATACTCTCCATTTTTTATATTTCCTTTCTTCACCTGTTTTTTTTTTCATTTTAATTTGTTTGGGTTAGATCAGGATTGCGAGGCAGGGAATGTCTCCTGAGGACGATCTGCGAAACTTCGGAATCCTCGCTCCACCATAACGGTGTGCTCGGCGATATAATTAATGTCGTATTTACGTGAGTAGCTTGAACAAAAAATCGTCCCATGATTTCTAGTCTTAAAATGATTGTATTTTGTTGTCTTTTCCCCGTAATTATTCTTTTTTTTATCGACAAAGCTGAAGCGATATCGTTCGATTTTTTTTTGATTAACCTCCTTTTTCTTTTAATTTTTTTCTTAGTTTTTTTCTTAGGATTTTTTCTTTTTTTTTATCAGGATTTTTTTTCTTAGGATTTTAGTCGTAGTATTTGGAACTTGGAGAAAAAAAGCTTAAAATTTCGGTCGCAATCGTAAAAAAAAACAACACACATTCTCTCTCCGGCGTGGAATATTCTTTTGTGCGTTTTTTTAATTATTTCGTAACGAAAGCGAGGTATATCGGGGAGGGGAAGGAGGGGGGGAGAAAAGTCGATAAAAGTCTCAATCTCAAATGTATTATTTTGCGAGTGCGGCGCGGAAATGTCGTCGAAACTCGTTGAAATTTGCACGTGGGTATGGGATCGCAAGCTCGCAAGGACTCGTCGTGAATGCAGTGAAGTTTTTGGCAAGTTCTCGGGGGAAAGGGCGACGACGGAGGGGGTGAGTTTTGAGGGGATGAGGGGGTGAGTTTGAGAATATCCCGGGGGGAAAGTGTGTTTACACGTGTCTCAAATTGGTGTACTCGAAGGAAATTTCATTGACGTCTATCCACTTGACAACGTATCGTCGTATAGAGCCCGAGAAAATATGCATCTGCGAATGTACGTTTGAGTCTCGAGAATGAAGAAGAAATGAAGGGAGAGAGGAGAACGAGAAGGGGAGGGGGAAGAGAGTCAAATTAGATTAGTTTTATTAGGACCAAAGTGTCCTTTGGCACGCAACACCGTTTTGTCCTCCAAATAAAAAAAAGCCTCGACAGAAAAAAAAAGTGGCTTTAAAGTTGAAAAAAAATTATGTAAATTATCGACGCAAATAAAAAAGGAAGTAACAAAAAAATGCAAATAAGAACATAAAAAGAGAGATCGAGAGGTTTTATTACGACTCTGGGACGAAAGGGTCCTTGGGCATGCAATACCATTTTTTATGCAAATAAATTCAAAAAAGCCTCGATGCAAGTCTAAAGAAAAGGAACTACAATTTTGAAAACAAAATGTACGTTCTAAAGACCACAGTCTTCATATTTGACCCAAAATAAGACTTTTTTCAAGTGTGGTAAAAACCTAAATTCGACCCTTGAGGGGGTGAAACGGGGGTTTTAATCTTGATATTATATAAGACAATTTACAGGGTGTGCCTAAACTGATGGTAGTCTCTGAAATGGGGGGGTTGGGGGTGAAATTCCGAGTCGATTGATATAAGCATGTATGGGTCTCAGATCATCCCCTGAATTATTATGAATTTTCGAAGTCGGGCCAATCAGGTACGGTAGGAGGGATAGGGCGGGGCTTCCGTCAGCCACCTGATTGGCGCGCCTTCAAAAATGAATAATAATTCAGGGGTTGATCTGAGACCCATACATGCTTATATCAATCGACTCAGAATTTCACCCCCCAACCTCCCATTTAAGGGACTACCATCAGTTCTGGGACACCCTGTATTTTTTTGTCAGAATTGCTCGAAACTTCGTGCAAATACACTCCGATACAACACGCGTTTAAAAAATTCTTTTTTCTCAATTTTTTTTTCCATTTCAGTCCCTCGACATCGAGATCCGAAAATTTGCCACGCGACATACTCGAGGCCGAGATCGCTGGCCGTGTCGATAGCTGCTCGAAATATTATTCCGACTGTCCCGTGGGCCTTTACGACTCGATTGGAATTCTCGTGTAAAATTTTTCCGAAACCCTCCGCCCTCGCCCAGCTGTGTTTATCGATGCCACGAAACAACGCCTCGTTAATTGCCAAAGGAAAAAAATGTTCGATGTAACGAGGCCGCGTGGAAGCAATAAAACAAACAAAGAAAAAACAACGAAAAAAAATCCTATCCCGAGTGCAATTCGATCACCCACACATGAGTGTTCGCAGCCACGTTTCTTTTGTTTTTTTTTTTTCATTTTTCCGATTTTATTATTTCGACTTTGGCACCACCGCACTGCGCTCACAATCAAAAAATGCATGAATAATAATTCCGTTGAAATTACATCGCGAAAAACGGAGGGCGCGGGGTAGATGAAACCCGCAGGATGGACATTTTTTTTTTCATACCCTGCAATGTATCGCACCGAGAAAGAATTTCGAAAAATTCATATCGCTCTTTCGTGAATAATATCGAGAGCGAGCTGCAGAAATTTGAACTTTAATTATTTTGCACTATGTATGTATATTTATTTATTTGTTCGTTAAATTTTTATTCGTCCATTTTTCAATTCATTTTTTATCTATTTATTTACTTATTTATTTATCCATTTATTCACCACCATGGTTAAAGATTAATCAAAATTTAAAAAAAACCACGTAACAACCAAAGATGGTAATAAACCGTACCCTAAGTCTCAAAAACAGTGAATAAATCTTTCTTTTAAAAAAAAATTACGAAAGTCAGCAAATGTATTCCTCGTCCAAAGCTATCTCAAGTAACGAATAACTATTTTTTTCAATATTTTATCCTTTGCTAACGTTTCTATTTTTTTTTATCGAACACTTTGATATTCATATCTTACATTTTTCTATGGCGAATCCTTCCTGAATTGTTGACTATTCCCCCGCGAGAACCCGGATGGAAAAAAAGTAGTTAACAGTTTTAATAATGCGAACTAATGTGCAAGAAAAGTAATATCGGGAATACTGTGCTACCTGGAGACATTTTGCATACTGCGTCATTTTTAAAGGGTGGTTATGAAGTCATAAATATTGAAGGGACACCGGAAGTACGCGGCTGAGCACTTCTCGGGCGTGGCCGATTGGTTCTCGGCCTTTGTGTACTCGTGGGACAGTCCCTCGTCGAGGGATGAAGATGGCCTGCAAAATATTAGCAACACGTGCCTCGTTATAAGAGGTAAAAAATTAATAATATAATTTCCAATTTCCTTTATATATATATATATATAAAGGACATTGTTCGTTCTGATACCCTTTTTAATAATTATATTATAAATTATTAATATTAATAATTATTTACATTATTAACCCCTCATATATATATATATATATTTATATATGCATATGCATATGTGTGTACAAAAATAAAATAAAAATAATAAAATGTTAATAAAATAATCATAAAAATAATAATATAATAATATAATTTTATGCGAATAATGAAAAAAATGCAAATAATAAATGAGTACTAATACAATAAAAATTTGGAGTGAAAAAAATTAGAATGAGCAATTTATCGTTTCTTTTTATTTATCGTTCGATCGAAATTCAAGATAGCCCAACGTAATGTTTCATCTACGTATGGACCTCGTCATATTTTTTTCTCTTTCTAAACATGACAAAATTGCACGGGGGGGGGGGCAGACAAGGATAAAGGGTAAAAATGATTTTGTGCGATATATTCGTATCAGCGATTGGGCACAGTGCGTGCGAGAACATATACACACGGATGAAAAATAATGAATTCCGTGGCGGTCGTAGACGTAATCGATCGAATGATTTGCATATTGACACGTCGCGGAATTTGCGCTTCCTCCCCCGGCCCGCCCGGAGTCCCGATCACCCGATCCGGTCACCGCCCTCGATTTTATCCTCCATCGAATTTAATAAAAGGCCTTCAGCAGCGCGGCACAATTTGCAAAGTTTTCCGTCTCTTTTAATAGACCCCCTACATATGCATGGACACTCGCTTGGATTTTACGAGTTTATTTTTTTTTGCTCCTAGATATTCCGCTTTTTTCTTCCTTTGCTTCGGTATTTTTTATATTAATTTTTTTTATATTGGATTCTTTTGCTTGGACCATGACTTCTCTTACTTTGATCCTTTCGCCCCCGCCCTTTCGCAATCTCGTTTTCCGTTTTTCGAAATTTTCGAAATCTTCGAAATCTTCGAAATTTTCGAATTTTTCGAAATTTTCGAAATCTTCGAATTTGTCGACATTTTCTAAATCTTCGGATTTTTCGAAAAAAATCATAAAAATTGCCTTTTTTAGCGACTACAGTGGGAAGACCCCTTAAGCTACTCTATACCGCATAAAAAAGATCCAAATAAAATAGAACAAGATTGAAGATATAGAACAAATATGGAAAAAAATGCTCACCCATATTGTATTTATTTTCAAATTGTTCAGGCATTCAGCCATTCCTTTATTCGTGTGTTTTTTGTTCATTTATCTCTCATTTCGATTTTTCCGTTTCTTGTGAATGTGTGTTTTCTTTTCTATTCAGAATATGAGTTCTCATATACTCACGTGAATAAAATTCGTAAGAGATCACCGAGGAGACCGTTGTGACGGTGAAGCAGAGGATTACGCGAAGTCTCGCAAATGGATCTTAAGAGGCAAGCCCTACCGGGAAATCCGAGCCTGCGAGACGGGCCGGGAGAAAATAATTAATGACCGTGTAACGAATCCCATACGAAACTCGTTAATCAAACCAATTCCCTCGCGTCTTAGACGATATATATATATATATATATATATATATATATATATATATATATATATATATATATATATATATTCAACGATTCGTTCACTTCGCCATGCTACTCCGTTTATGTATGCTACAATGAGAAAACGTGAATTAAATGATTTTTTCCCGTATCATCGTTCGTGCACTTACAATCGTTCGTTACACCCTTAAAGTGAGGACTTTCCGATTTTTTTCCTTTCTTTTTTTCGTTTTTCTCGCGAGACGATCGTTTTGCCGTTTTTGCCCGATTTTTCACCGATTTTGTAAACCCTATCTCATTTTTATCTCCCTCGTCGATGATTTACCAAAGGCTCAACGGTGAAAAAGTTTAAGAAATAATTTCAGGCACTCGTATACGAGACGAGGTCGTAAGATGCAACTGGGACAAAAGGGCATCGAGGCCACCGCGAAAGGCGATTTCAAAACTAAATTATAGGTTAGGGCCGTTATTCGCGTCGATACAAGCTCAGTCCTCGTATATTTATATTGGGGCTTCAGGTACGGAGCGGAATGGCAGAGTGAGCGACGAGAACGGACGGGAGTGAATCCAATAGAAGTGTACGCTAAAATCCGATTCGTCGGAGAAGACAAAGCGAGAGAGACAGAGATGGAGAGGGAGAAGGGAGAGACTGATCCGAGTACGCGAGAGTATGTTAAAGGGAGGAAATAGAGTATATGGGGGAAAATTTGTCAGCGCTGCGTAGCAGCGGGTTTGGTGAACGCGATTGGGATTAGGGACTACAGACGTTGGAGGTTCGTCGAAGGAAACAAAAAGCGATAAGACCGCGATCGATGGGCACAGCTAAGAAGCATTTACATTCCGTTGTGCCTCCGTTCTCAACACTGAGCCACATAGGGCGTTGACGGAAAAAATCGATACGTTTTAGTGTATGGTAAAATGCCCGAGATCGATATTTCGATACTTTGATACATCGATACTTCGATATATCGATTCATTAATTTGCGATACATGGAGATTTCGATATATCGATACGTCGATATTTCGATACTTCGATATATCGATACTTCGATATATCGATACTTCGATATATCGATACTTCGATACATCGATAGGTCGATATTTCGATACTTCGGTATATCGATATGTCGATATTTCGATACTTCGATATGTCGAGACAGCGACATTTCGATAGTTCGCCACTTCGATATATCGATACTCTGATACGTCGATATTCCGATACTTCGATATGTCGATACTTCGATACATCGATAGGCCGATATTTCGATACTTCGGTATATCGATATTTTGATACTTCGGTATATAAATATTTCGATACTTCGCCACTTCGATTTATCGATATGCCGATACGTCGCTATTTCGATACTTCGATATATCGATGTGTCGATACTTTGGTACTTCAATGTATCGATATTTCGATACTTCGATATATCGATATTTCGATAAATCGTCACTTCGATATATCGATACGTTGAAACATCAGTATTTCGATACTTCGACACTTCGATATTTCGATAACCAGTTGATCGGTTATCGTCAATTCGACAGTTGACACAATTAAGTGAACGACTCTATCGATTACATGAAATATGCAAGGCGGTCGATATAGTATATTGTACTCACGATTCGAATTTCGACTCCAGTATTGAATAAATGGTCCGGCGACATATAGATCGTTCGTCGCGATTCATCGATCCATGCCCCCGCGTCTTCTCTTTCTCGTTATGGTAATTCTCCGTCTCCCGGTTTGCCAGGTGGTAATTCGCCTCGAAGAAGAACGCGACGGAGATCGCTTTCGTCGATACCGGATCGTCCAGCGGAACTGCAAGGGCGAAGAGAATCTAAAAAAAAATATAATAAAAGCCACACGTTTTTTTAGTACGAGCATTGCTACATTTTTGCATCCTCAAGATATTCCTACTTTTGTGGTGACATTTTTTTCGATGCTTCTTTTTCTTCTTTCTTTTGTTTCAAGGTAAAGTCACTGCTTTATTGGAAATCGAATCCGGTGACGAAACTTCGTTTTGTCCGCATTGTTCAAAATTAAAAAGAAAATATAACAATGGTCGAAAAGAACGTTCGAAAAAAAATTGTTACCATCAGTCGATAACAACAGTCAACCGTATTTCACCCCTCCGCCGATTATCCCGTGCAAGTTAGGCACGATCCAGTGTCATTTTTTAGAAAAAAAAAAAATCAGTGACTCAACGGCTTTAGAGGGCCAATCACATTACGCTTGTGGCCCGAACCGAACATTTTTCAATACATTATTTATACGTGCTGAAAAGACTGCTACGACGGAGTTGAAAAAATACTTATGGTGAAAGTAATTATCGGACTGACTTTTGACACCGTGACAATGAGGATTCACGGCACCGCTATAACATTATTAATTTCTTTTAATTATTTAATTATTAGGAATCAATTATTAATTTATTATTTATTATTATTAATCATTATTAATGTTTTTAATCGCGAATTGTGCAAAAACCAATACTCAGGATGATTAACGAGTAATAGTATTTTTCTTATTCTCTCGATTAGTAATAAATAGTTAATAATAATTGGTGATCTGTGCGTCAAATGTGTCTAGAAATTTTCAGGATAAGACAAAATACAGTGGATTTTTTTTTCAAGAAGGTTCTTCGTGAGACAATTTCAAAACACAAAAATTTCTTCAAAATTGTGAATAACGTAGGTAACGAAAAATGTAAATTTTCAGTCACTGAAAATACAGAAGTTATTTCGTTGCTCGATCGTAAACAACGAAAGGCCACGAGTATGATTTGTTTGCATGGAACTTAGTCACTGAACAATTCTCAGAGCTTTAGGTATCAAAGTGGCCGAAATCGGAATTTCTTTGGTATCAATCGCACAGAAAAAATATATTTTCGCGTACCGCGAACCCGAAATGCGATCAGAAACGAAAAAAAATGATAATTTCGTTAGCAGCCTCAGGTGGGATCAGCAAAGTGTCATCCATGTAAATCCAATTTATAAATGTCTAATTGTAAGAAATATACACTCCACTGACTGGCAATCATGATTATGAAGTTTTTGTAATAATACCGTATCTTTTTGATTGAAAATACAATACTTTTAATGAGATTATTTTGAAGGTTAAACAACTTTGTGTGCATCACTTTTCATACACTTGCATAATACGTACATTGTACTTGGTTGTTTTGGAAATCGTTTATTTATTTTACAATTGATTAAGCGTAAAATATAATAAGTGTAAAACAAGCACTTTTCACAAGTGTACAAAAGAAATGATCATATACCAGGATTTATGACGATGTCAATTCGTCACGGGTTAATAAAAAAAAAGCGAGAACAAATTATAGGAAATAATTGTACAAGGTGGCGAAAAAATTATTTCATGTTATGATCGAGGGTTTAAAAAATTGTATTTTACAAGATTTAATTTAACTTAAGGATGCTGAGTCCCTATGAAACATGTTAATGTTAATTGTTCAATAAATAGCTTCTTAATCGTCATGAAATTTTTACATGACCTCCTGAATACTCGAAGTAAAAACATACCAAATTTTCAGAATTCTATCATCATTACTTTAACCTCCTTAGGGGTTGAAATAAAAAATAATAAGAAAATTCTGAAAATTTGGTATGTTTTTGTATGAAGTATTTAGGAAGTCGTGTTAAAATTTCACGACGATTAGGAAGCTCGTTATTAAAAAATTAACATTTTGTTAAAAACATTTTTTAACAGAAATAAAAAAAAAAATATCAATCAACTTCGTTTTCTTTCCGTTGCTTTCAGTATATTGTCGATATTACAAAATTGAGAGGTCAAAAAAAAACTTATTGCAAAGTTACATCAGTTTCCATAAAACAGCATTTAATTTGTGAATGTTAATTGTTCAAGAACGAGCTTCCTTATTGTCGTGAAATTTTCACACGACCTCTGAAATACTTCATACAAAAACGTACCAAATTGTCAGAATTTTATCATCATTTGCGATTGGGCACTCAGCACCTTTAATTCGAGTGTTTTATTTTTCCGGTTCAAAATTTTTAATCCTTTTTTAAGCACTTAAGTATCCTATAAAAAATAAACGTAAAAATACTTTTTAAACACAAACTTTTATTTAAACGTAAAAAACTCGAGGCTAGACCCCATAACAACCTTGAAAAATTGTTCACCACAATGCGAATCTTTGAAGATAACAGCGGACAACATTTCGTATAAATTATTTGTATTGTATAAAAATCCACGTGTATTCGTTCTTTATCGTGTGTTTAAGGCCGTCTATTGTTGGCTAGCTACGATGCCTATTATTCAGCGGCGCGTTTCGCCAAAGTCACCTCCAGGTGATATACCAAAATGTACCTACAGGACATTCCATTCGATGGGTCTGACCAACTTGGAATGATGTACTTTTTTTCGCTGTACTCGATTTTGATAACTTCTGCAAGCAATTTGCATCGGTTCCAGTATGAAGAATGAAAAAAATACCGTACCTCCAGGTGTCTTATGGTAGGTGTGATGAACTTATTTGTTTGCACTTATCTTGAACCGATATTTTTCGAGCTGGTGGCGATTAGACATCGGAAACTCCAATTGACTTGACATTTGACGATGTATTAGTTTATTTCCACTGTTAATCATTATTCTTGTCAAACTTCTTTGAAAAATACGTTTCGTTTTACACACCGCCACTTCCCCAATAGGAAAATCAAATTGAAAACAGTCAATTCGTACCTCGCCGTGCAGTCACACCATTTATCACACCAGTGATCACACCATTGATCACACCATTTATCACACCATTGATCACACCGTTGATCACACCGTTGATCACAACATTGATCACACCATTGATCACAACATTGATCACACCATTGATCACACCATTGATCACACCATTTATCACACCATTGATCACACCATTAATCACACCATTGATCACACCATTGATCACACCATTTATCACACCATTTATCACACCCTTTATCACACCAGGAAAACTTTTTTTTCTTCGTAATCGCAGTCGAAACAATGTCCGTATTCAACTTTAATTCGAAACATTTATTTTATAACAACGCTTATTTTCTAAGACACCAGGTGGTAAGACTTTGCACGAGATGTCCTTTGGACGAATTCGCTGATTTTCTCGGTTTCCAGTGAAACGTTCGACTCGTACTAAGTCTATCAATGAGCGGTGAGCGTTCTCACCGTCACGTCCCGAAACTGATACGCATGTGAAAAACGCTGCGCTGTGCGCCGCTTTGTACAGCGTAACACTTATCGTTTTCCGCATTTTTTCTTTTCATTGATTTACACTCTTACAAGGCTATTATTATTAAGTCACGCCGTTCGCGATCGTTTCCTATCAACGTTCAAGCGACCAGGAAAACGGAAATCATTAAAACGCAAATATCATCACTGCACGAGGTGCAAAGATATTGAAATAATTCGACCGAAAATAGCTGATGAGCTGGCGCGTCCGTGAATGACAGCCATTAAAATGGTGTGATTGGACAGTGATGCTCTACAATGTAGCTTGATGGAAAAATGGTTCCTCTTCTATCAGAACTCATACGAAGTGTATATATATATATATATTATAATAATAATAATAATAATAATAATATAGTGTACACAAGTATACTGCTGGTTGGTATACGTGTTCGAACAATGCTACATGTCCACCCACCCTCCTACGCAAGTCAGGCTGCATGTGCTCGCGCACATAAATTATTTACTTCTGGTCCATCGGTATAAAAGACCGGATACTTTCGCCGGCGCGTCAAAGTCCGTCCAGCATGGTGATCCCTTTGGACACCTTCTCAGCTCGAAATTGACGAATCTTTCGGGTAAGCCGTCATCGTTGCTTCCATATAAAGAAACATTGTCACAAAAGGAGAAGAAAATATTTTGAAATTTTCAAGCTAATGAAGCGTTGAGTTGTTGGTGAATAAGACAAAAAAATCTTTCGACTAATTCGATTATTTTTTCAGTAAAAAAATGTCACACTGCGTTCACGTGATTGCGTTATGCGTCGCCGTACTCTCTACCGGCCACGCTTTCATGGTACGAAAACAACAGCACAATAGGTAACAATAATCACTCGTCATTGGGTTGGAAAAATTAATTTGTATTTTTTTGTAGTTAGTATCGCAGCTGGACCCTCACGAGCTGTGTTTGGCAGCCGGATTTAAAGGGGCTTGCAGAGTGAGTCCTCTTTGCTTATTCATTTTTTTTCGTCGATCCTGCTACAAGGCGAATTCGACAGGAGATGAAAAAAAATGTGAAAAGCCGGTGCAGTGTTTCTGATTTTTGAAAATATCTCTTTTTTAAGGTAACCGCTTCGAGTTTAGAATATCCTACGAGATGCTCAGACTTGAAGTGCGCACGGGATGATGGCGCGGGCGGCTATGTTGCCCAAGGAATTGGCCCTGCTGAAATGCGAACGTACTGCACCCATCATTCGGTGAGCAAGGAAACGAGCGTATTCGTTATCAGTGACTACCCGAACGACTGACTCAAAATTCGAAAAGTACAACTGTGAGAGAGTAACGAAAAAATGACTCCCCGTTGCCATCAGTGAAGAATACGGTCAAAAAACAGCAACGAAACTCCCAATTGCTGCGTTCTTTCGTTGCAGGAGTGTAGGAATGGACAGTGCGCTGAAATTTCGAGGCGACCGAGCGTTCGCGAGTTGGACGTAACAATGATTTGTTCAGGAATGTCTGGTGTTCCGAATTCTCAGCCTGATGACGATGCCGCGAAGCTAAGTCTCTTCAACACTGGCCCCAGTACTGGCCCCGATGGTCGCACCACTTTTCAATCCAAATCGCATCCTGAGTTTTCCATCGAGCCTAAAGGGGACAGCGATACGGATCACCAAACCGTTACCGGAACTGGACCCAGTGCTCGGCCCCATCACGGCCCTGATTCTCAATCTAAGTCGCCCGCTGAATTTGTCAACAAGCCTGAGGACGATGATGATTCGGATGACGATACCGGTTTCATAACGACGCCCAGTGTTCGTGCCGATAGTGGCCCCGTGTCTCAATCTAAGTCGCACGCTGGGTATGGCATCAAGCCTGATGCGGTCAGCGATACGGATCACCATACCGGTTCCACAACGGGACCCAGTATCGGTTCTCGTGGTCGCCCCAATTCTCAGTCCAAGTGGCATCCTGAGCTTGACATCGGGCCTGACGCGGAGAGCGATACGAACCGTCATACCGGTTCCGGAACTGGACCCAGTGCTCGTCCCCATCACGGCCCTGATTCTCAATCTAAGTCGCCCGCTGAATTTGTCAACAAGCCTGAGGACGATGATGATTCGGATGACGATACCGGTTTCATAACGACGCCCAGTGTTCGTGCCGATAGTGGCCCCGTGTCTCAATCTAAGTCGCACGCTGGGTATGGCATCAAGCCTGATGCGGTCAGCGATACGGATCACCATACCGGTTCCACAACGGGACCCAGTATCGGTTCTCGTGGTCGCCCCAATTCTCAGTCCAAGTGGCATCCTGAGCTTGACATCGGGCCTGACGCGGAGAGCGATACGAACCGTCATACCGGTTCCGGAACTGGACCCAGTGCTCATCCCCATGATGGCCCTGATTCTCAATCTAAGTCGCCCCCTAAGCATGTCAACAAGCCTGATGTGGACAGCCATACGGATCAAGATACCAGCGCTGAAACTGGACCCAGTGTTCGTTCTCATAGTGGCCCCGATTTTCAGTCCAAGTTGCGTCCTGAGTTTTATATAAAACCTGATGACGACGATGCTTCGAGTGACAAAGTTTCCGATACTAGACCCAGTGTTCAGGACCCCGAATCTGAACCCAATTCTTTATGGTCCCGTTTCCGCTCAACATTTAAATCCAAGTCCCCCTCGCGTACTCAAACCGAAAATCCCTCTCCGTCCAGTTCTCGCTCCGAATCTGAGCTCCCTGAACCCTCGCGTACTCAAACCGAAAATTCCTCTCCGTCCAGTTCTCACGAAGAATCTGAACTCCCTGAACCCTCGCGTACTCAAACCGATAATTCCTTATGGTCCCGTGTCCGCTCAAAATTTAAATCCAAGTCGCCCTCGCGTACTCAAACCGAAAATTCCTCTCCGTCCAGTTCTCACTCCGAATCTGAACTCCCTGAACCCTCGCGTACTCAAACTGACAATTCCTTATGGTCCCGTGTCCGCTCAAAATTTAAATCCAAGTCGCCCTCGCGTACTCAAACCGAAAATTCCTCTCCGTCCAGTTCTCACTCCGAATCTGAACTCCCTGAACCCTCTCGTACTCAAACTGACAATTCCTTATGGTCCCGTGTCCGCTCAAAATTTAAATCCAAGTCGCCCTCGCGTACTCAAACCGAAAATTCCTCTCCGTCCAGTTACTCCGAATCTGAACTCCCTGAACCCTCGCGTACTCAAACCGATAATTCCTTATGGTCCCGTGTCCGCTCAAAATTTAAATCCAAGTCGCCCTCGCGTACTCAAACCGAAAATCCCTCTCCGTCCAGTTCTCACTCCGAATCTGAACTCCCTGAACCCTCACGTACTCAAACCGATAATTCCTTATGGTCCCGTGTCCGCTCAAAATTTAAATCCAAGTCGCCCTCGCGTACTCAAACCGAAAATTCCTCTCCGTCCAGTTCTCACTCCGAATCTGAACTCCCTGAACCCTCGCGTACTCAAACTGACAATTCCTTATGGTCCCGTGTCCGCTCAAAATTTAAATCCAAGTCGCCCTCGCGTACTCAAACCGAAAATTCCTCTCCGTCCAGTTCTCACTCCGAATCTGAACTCCCTGAACCCTCGCGTACTCAAACTGACAATTCCTTATGGTCCCGTGTCCGCTCAAAATTTAAATCCAAGTCGCCCTCGCGTACTCAAACCGAAAATTCCTCTCCGTCCAGTTCTCACTCCGAATCTGAACTCCCTGAACCCTCGCGTACTCAAACTGACAATTCCTTATGGTCCCGTGTCCGCTCAAAATTTAAATCCAAGTCGCCCTCGCGTACTCAAACCGAAAATTCCTCTCCGTCCAGCTTTCGCTCCGAATCTGGGTCTGAGTCGCCCTTCCGTACTGTAGACAAGAATCCCTCTCAGTTCCGTTCCCGATCAAAATCTAAATCCACGTCGCTCTCTCGTACTCAAACCAAACATCCCTATCGCTCCCGCTCGAAATCTAAATCCAAGTCGCCCTCAGGCACTCACTCCAAATCGCAAGCTCGAACACAAAGCGATCATCCCCCTCATCCTGTCTCCGAATCTGAATCCAAGTCGTCCTCCCGTATTCGAGACAAGAATCCCTCTCAGTTGCGTTCCCGATCAAAATCTAAATCTACGTCGCTCTCCCGTTCCCGCTCGAAACCTAAATCCAAGTCGCCCTCCCGTACTCGCTCGAAATCTAAACCTAAGTCGGCCGCTCGTATTCCCTCCAAATCTAAATCCAAGTCGCCCTCTCGTACTCGATCAAAATCTAAGTCCAAGTCGCCCTCTCGTTCTCGCTCCAAATCTAAATCCAAGTCGCCCTCTCGTACTCGATCAAAATCTAAGTCCAAGTCGCCCTCTCGTTCTCGCTCCAAATCTAAATCCAAGTCGCCCTCTCGTACTCGATCCAAATCTAAGTCCAAGTCGCCCTCTCGTACTCGCTCAAAATCTAAATCCAAGTCGCCTTCTCGTTCTCGCTCCAAATCTAAATCAAAGTCGCCCTCTCGTACTCGATCCAAATCTAAGTCCAAGTCGCCCTCTCGTACTCGCTCAAAATCTAAATCCAAGTCGCGTTCCCGTTCTCGTGCCAAATCTAAATCCAAGAAGCGCTTCCGTTCTCGCTCCAAATCTAAATCCAAGAAGCGCTCCCGTTCTCGCTCCAAATCTAAATCCAAGAAGCGCTCCCGTTCTCGTTCCAAAGGTTGACCCTCGTTCTGAGTGTAAATCTCGGTCGGTGATGGCCAATTCCGATGACCATTGTATATCCCGAAGTATCGAACGATAACCAAATATGTATACAATATTTGTACAAATAAAGAAAATGCGTTATGACTTAATTGTTGAAGCGTTAGTTATCCCAGGATATTACCATTGCGCTAGACATAAGTCAATGTACATCCCATTTTCAAGCAATACCTAAGTATTATTATTATCTATGGTGGACCAAAGGTTAATTTTCAAATTTAATTCATTAAAAATAATTTGACAGAATGATTTTTTATTAAAATAAAAATAATTTGACAGGATTGCTTTTATTATTAAATTAAAAATTATTTGACAAAATTGCTTTTTTATTGAATTAAAAATAATTTGACAAAATTATATTTTATTAAATTAAAAATAAATCCTAATACTCGAATATCAGGCTTAAGGCGCCCTTTGTGTGACGTTTTACGTTTAAGATTGGATTAGCGAGGCTTCAAACACGTGGCGAACGAATTATACGTGTAGTCGTCTTACGGATTTTCTGCGAGGTCAATTTAACGATAATTTAGTGGAACCTTAAGCATAACTTCCATCGAAAGTTCTCACCAAATTCTAGTACATACAATTTTGTCAGATTTTGTAATCAACGATTGAAAAATGAGTGGGGAGAAGCGAGGGACACATTGCATAACACTTTGAAGCTTGACGTTTCACAAACAAAGGCTAAAAATTCAAAATAGCGAATGGACGTCCAAGCCATGTTGAATGGCTTGTGCAATGCTTGCCCACGCAATGGAAAGCGTGCAAAAAAACATTGCGTCCGTTTCGCGTCTCGGGGAAAACCGCGAGAACGGACTCTCCGTTGGACCTTGAGTATGACGTTCGTTTAAGGGGTCTTCTCACTTTAGACGCTAAAAAATGGCGATTTCTATGAATTCTTCGTTAGTAGTAGTAGAATAAGTGAATTATATTTTTCTCGAAATTTCTGGGAATGGACAAAATACAGTGGCATTTTTTTCAAACATAAAAGATCTTTTTTAAAATATCGAAAAGTTATTGAAGTTTTTGTTTTTTTTTCGGACAGCTACAGTGCCCACTTTTCCTTTCGCGCGAAAGACATTTTTACTTGGAACGATATTCATTGCTGACAGCTCCTCGGTCCGATTTTGGGATTATGAGAGGAACACTTATGCCAACCTGAGCATTATCATATGTCAGGTTTTTCGACGTTGCCAAATCGTCTCGCGTTGCTTAAGCGAGACAAAACTTTAAAAAAATGATTATCCAAAGTAATGAAAACATTTCGTGTAATTATCGAATCTTCCCAAGTGCGTTGCTTATAAATTGGTGCAAAAACATTCTTCGATAACGTACGTATAGTATGACGATCGTTTGATACCTCGAGGTTGGTGACAGTCGATCAACTAGGCCACATAACAACTTTTAAACATTTTTTATTACGATGCATATTTTTCAAGATAGCAGCGGATAACACTTTGTATAAATTACTTGTATTTCATACAGATGCACGTGTAAATAAGTTCGTCTATTGTTGGCTGGGTTTCCGGCAAAACGTTCGAGTCGTACGATGGCTATTATTCAGCGGCGCGTTTCTCCAAAGTCACCTGATGGTAATATGCTCGTGAAAAGTGCGGCGCATGGCACCGGTGCATTCCGACCAACGCTTTCATCGCATCGATATTTTAAGCGGGGAGATACCATTAGGCGAGGAAAAAATTTGTCGATTTTCATTATTTTTTTTTCAAAGGTAAAATTTCTCCACCATTTTTTACACTTAGGGTATGTTTTATTACGACTTTTGACTGTTGCGAGGTATTTTTAAACATTAATCTTTAAAAATGTTTCGAAAACATGTTTTAGAAACCTTTAAAAAAACCACTTTTTCTTGGTTCTTGGTTTTTTTCAACACTGGCGTGACGTATGGCTAAAAAACGAATCGACCGATTCTAATGAAACTCAGCGTCAATCTTTTTAACCTTATTGTCTAAAACATGAACCTAAACGGTTGTGAACATTTTCGAAAAAACTTTAAAAAATTTCATTGATTTTCAATATCTCTCACTTTTTCTTGTTTCTTGGTTTTTTCAACACTGGCGTGACGTGTAGCTAAAAAACGAATCGACCGATTCTGATGAAACTTGGTGTCAATCTTTTTAACCTTATTGCCTAAAACATGAACCTAAACGGTTGTGAAAATTTTTGAAAAAGTATTTTTTACTGCAGAATGTAGCCATTTTTTCGGAAATTTCAATCTCTTTTTTTCAAAGCGTACCGTTCCATCAATTTTCAATATTTCTCACTTCTTCTTGATTCATATTCTGCGTATCAGTGTTAATGAAGGAACAATCTTCCTTGATTTTTTTTCGGATTAATCCCGCCGACATTACGTATCACGACGTCTGATAACGTAATGAAAAATACCGTGTAACAATCCAAAGTAGTGATAAAATATACCCTAAGTCTCCAAAATGGTGAAGAAAGCTTTCCGTTTAAAAAAAAATCATGAAAATCAGAAAATTTTTCTCGAAACAAAACCTATGGTTGTTGCAGTAGGATGATCAATTTATTTCCAGTACTAACATTTGAAACAACAACTAATATCTTTTGATCCAATTTACGTGAAAAATACGGTCCATTTGTTTGCCACCCAGCCATTTCCACAGTAGTGAAATCGAATAAAAATGAGTACATCCGTGTCTCACTTTGTAACCACACCTTTCATGCATAAGCAAACGTTTTTTTTGTTCTCGCAGCTACCGATATCCACGTACAGCCAACAATGCTCGTATCCAAATATCGTTGGAAATAATTTTTTATCGCGACGCTTATATTTCTGAGATAGGAGGCGGTAAGACTTTTCACGGGATATCTTTTAGATGAATTCACCAATTGTTGGCTCGGTTCTCGGACAAGCGTTCGAGTCGTACCATGCGTCTTAAGGGGGATTCTCACTTTAGACGCTAAAAAGGCTATTTTCATGATTTTTTAAATAGGTTTATATTATAGAAATTGATATAAATGTTGATACACTTAATAAATACACTTTCGAAATATATTTTGGAAAAAATGTATATATTTATGTACCCCAAACAAACTTTAAACGCGTTTTTTCTCGAAGCAACGTTTTTCGACGGCTTATCGATAAAATCTTCGAATCTACTGAACCGATCCTTATGAAATTTTAACCACGTATTCTTTAAAACTATAGTTGTAGCACATATTCTTCGAAAATCTTCGAAAATTTATGTATTTTTCGAAAATCCTACGTCATTGTACAGGAAATACCTTCCAGTTGAACGACATTTTTTCCTTTTTCGGTTTCAGCAATTCAATCGACCGGAATCATGTCAGCAGTGGAGGAACTTTTTTTTTTACGCCTCCGAAGGCAGCGCATAAGTCGGTTGGATTCCAATATTTTTCTATGACAAAATTATGCAATATAGGTCAAATATAGCCGAATATATTCTTAATTTTCCGAAATATTTAACTGAGTACTTTTCTTCCAAAAAATTCCCGAAAATCAGCAAATTTTCAGCGTTCACACTGGTATAGCCCCTTAAAGGGCGAAATACATTTGACCCCGTCAAAAAATATATATATATATTTTTTTTTTGATAAACGTTGGCGTGACATGACAGTTGTTGCCGTTGAAAATAATCACACAAAGGATTTCTTTTTTTACCGTTTTGTTGCCGTTGCTGTGTCGTTATTATATGTCACGCGACATCGAAAAGTCTTTCGAATTTTCCTCCGCGTGCCGAATCTTTTTATCTGTTCGACGCGTGTGGACAAATGAAGGTTACACCGAAAAAAAAAAAAGAAAAACCATTTGCCACCGCCACTTCAAAGTGTCGTAATTGTCACGTAGATGAGAAAGTTATTGGCTTACGTACGATTGGCAAATACATAAAAAATATTTTGACAGAAGGTGGAATGAAAAATCCACGTGCCACCCCTCTTAATCCCCAGCGCCGACAAAAAAAGCCTAACGAGCTAAGAAAATGTACATATGTTAATAACTCATGTCTAATGATTTGCTATAAAACCGAAGGAATTAAGCGGCATCGACAGAATTCGTTTTTCCGAAGCTACGTGAGCGATAAAACGAGAAGCTCCACGGTAAGTAATGAATTTTTTACGTTTTTTTTCTTTAGTTTTCTTCGTTAAATTTTTTTTATTTTAAAATACTCTTGATTTATTGTTTTATCTAGAAAAGTCGTCTTCTTAACCTTGAATGCTAAGGAAACTTTATGAAAAAAGATGATGTGCAGAATTTTCATGCAAACCAATCATCTGACTTTGATAGCCTCCGGTGTGAAAAAAATGTACTACGCATATCGTGCCAGCTACTTCAAAAAGTTGCTTAGTTATCGTCGATTCATATAATTTGTAGAAATAGCACGCGAAAAACCAAAAGGGGATGATTTTTTGTCCCTTATGCAATATCTGCTAGCACTCGGTAGCGTAGCTATAGTTAGGTATCTTGTATGTTCGATTCCAAAAGTAGGCGAAACATTTTCTTCGATTTCAATTGTTTCAGAAGGCCAGGGAATAGCACATTACGATACAAAATCATTTGGCAGAACTCTAAATTGAGTAATTCTTTTTATTTTGAATTCTGAGAATGTATTCTAAGTACATTCTAGGAAAATAAAGATTCATTCGAATCGAATCTCTATTTGTTTCATTTGAATATATTTAACATTGAAAAAGAATAGCTCAAACAAATAAAACAATATATTTGAAAGAAATTGGATCGTAGTAGGCCGTGAGACAAGATAAAAACCAATTTGATTAAAACAGGCGCCATTTGAATTAAATAAAAAAAAGAACCAGAATGTCTTATCCATCGTTGAAAATTTATTGCAGCAATCAAGATGGCGCTCTTTGGTCACCTCTTTGTAGTATGCGTCGTCATATTTTCCGCTGATGCCTTTCAGCGATATAACAGGGTACGACAAGAGCCACAGTAATGTTCGTCAATGCTTTGAACAGATGAATATATTAATTTGCTTTGGTTTTTTTAATTTTCAGCTAAGTGTTCATCGGCAATGCGTTGATAAAGGATACACCGGAGCTTGCATAGTGAGTTTTTTTTCTAATTATTAGCCAAATGGATTTTCCATTCAGCTCATGAATACGACGAAATATTCTCAGAAACTGGAACGTATTGTTTTTATTGATTTCTTTTTTCAAAAACAATTTTTAACGATTTTTTTAGGAGACACCCTCGGCGGGCATTTATGCCACAAGATGCGGGAACTTGATGTGCGCCGAATCTATTGGGCATCATAAGTATCGTGCCCGTGGGACTGGGCAAGCTCACGATGGAACGTACTGCGGCTCGGGCAAGGTGAGAATACCGAGCTACTCATTTCCGGGGCTAGTCCGAGCTGATGAAATTCATTTCATCAGACGTAGCTCTGTGAGCAAAGTAAACTGATGAAGAAGCAATGTACGCGTTTCCGATCTGCGCAAGTGTCTTATTTGCTTCATTTTTTAAACATGAAAAATTTGAAGCTTCGTCAAATCTTAGGGCACATGCTGAAAACGAGTGCTCCTCTATGAAAAAAATGTTCGAAATTTAGCCCTCACAATTCTCATCCCCATAAGTGGCTATTAAAGTTTTTCTAATCACCGTCAGGAGGCATTTTGAAAGATATCCACCATATCGTGGATATAATTCAAAACGCGAATAAGGCAGAGGGATAGATAATGCCGATATGTTACAGGCATGTTACAATGGACAATGTAACCGAGTTACATCCAAGATAGCGCCTTATCACAAGGACGCGACGTTCATTTGTACGGGAATGTCGCCTCCCGCTGTTTGAGGTCACGGCAGCCAAAAGCCCTGTTACACTCAGCACACTCAGTAGTCCCAACGGTAAGCACTAATAGAATCCTGTTGTCTCACTGTTATGACTGTTGCATTGTTACTGTACGATTACTTTCCTGTTACTACATTGATATTGTATTTTTAGTACGCTTTTACGATACCACAACTATTATTGTACTGTTATTGTACTATTACTTTACTGTTACTGTACTGTTACTCTACTGTTACTCTACTGTTACTGTACTGTTACTGTACTGTTACTGTACTGTTACTGTACTGTTACTGTACTGTTACTGTACTGTTACTGTACTGTTACTGTACTGTTACTGTACTGTTACTGTACTGTTACTGTACTGTTACTGTACTGTTACTGTACTGTTACTGTACTGTTACTGTACTGTTACTGTACCGTTACTGTACTGTTACTGTACTGTTACTGTACTGTTACTGTACTGTTACTGTACTGTTACTGTACTGTTACTGTACCGTTACTGTACTGTTACTGTACTGTTACTGTACTGTTACTGTACTATTACTGTACTGTTACTGTACGGTTACTGTACTATTGCTGTACCGTTACGGTTCTATCCCTGTACTATTGCTGTACTGTTACGGTACTATTCCTGTACTATTACGGTTACTTTGCTATTACTTTACTATTACTGTACTATTACTATAATATTAATGTACTAAGACTGTACGCTTGCTGTACTATTAATGTAACATTATTGTACTGTCGCATTAATATTACGATACCGTTACAGTGATATTACTGTGCGGTTAGTATACTACTACTGTACAATATGTGTACCGTTACTTCAATATTGATGTACTTAAACTGTACTGTTACAGTACTATTACTGTACTGTTACTGTGATATTACTGTACTGTTACGGTACTTTTACTGTATGGTTAGTCTACTATTACTTTACTGTTACTGTACTGTTACTGTACTGTTACTGTACTGTTACTGTACTGTTACTGTACTGTTACTGTACTGTTACTGTACTGTTACTGTACTGTTACTGTACTGTTACTGTACTGTTACTGTACTGTTACTGTACGGTTACTGTACGGTTACTGTACTGGTGCTGTACTGTTACTCTACTATTACTGTACTGTTACTGTACTATTACTGTACTATTACCGCGATGTTGCTGCGCTATTTTTACTGCACTGCTATTGTATTATTGCTATAGTTTGTCCCGCCTACTAGCATACTATTGTATGACTATTATTGCATCATTACTGTACCATAACTTTTCTATTCCTCCATTGTTATTACATTCTTAGTGCACTTTGGGAGTGCTGCTATTGTAGTAAAACTGTGCAGTCGCTCTCTTACTCTTATTGTACTATTATTTACCATAACGGCACTGCATTGTTTTTACTGTACTGCCATTTGATCCTACGACTAGTATACTCTTGCAACACTGTAACCACACTATTATTACCGTGCCATTCCTTTACCGCTACTACATTGTTATTATATTTTCAACGCACTTTTACAGTACTCCAATTTACCTTAAAATGTACTTAACTCTGCAGTCACTTATTCACTGATACTGAACGGTTACTGAACTGTTACTGCAACATTACTGCATTGTTGTTGCTGTACTGTAATTGTATTATTACTTCAATTTAAGTCCATTACCAGCATATAATTGCTTTGGTCTTACTGAACCGTTGTCGCATTATTACTGCACCATTAATTCCCCGTTACTACATAGTTATTGTTTTTTTAGTGCACTTCAGCGGTAATCCAACTGTATGAAAACTGTGAAGTATGGAAAACACTAGTGCCATGCTCATTCAACCGAAGTAGTCGAAGAGTGTCGTTACTTCCGGGCGCGGACTGGGTGTGAAGGGCTACCGTTGTAAACGCAATTTCGTTTGGCCGTTTGATTTCAACGAGATTTTCCTTCTGCTGTATGCGTGTTGTACATCATTTTTAATCGGAATAAATATAATTGTTGATGACAACGTGCGACTCTACTATTTTCTCTCTAATCCTACCTAATCCTGTCGAACGCAAGAAGGCCAGGCTCCACTTGTTGGGGGACCCGCATAATCTTTAAATTAAATTTTTTTCATCGTATTATTTTAAGGCCTAGAGTCTTAAGGCCTCTGAGTAGAAAAACAAAGTTTTCCCTTTTTATGACTGAAATGATATATAAACATCACTAAAATGATGCACAAAAGGAATCAAAGCGCGAGAATTTGGGCAAGAATCTAGAGCTTTAGAGAGTGTAAATTCTCGCGAAATATTCTCGCGAAAAAAGCAAGTGTTTTGTATCCCAACGTTATCGCACTAACGTGATCATCGGATAGATCATAATTTCCATGTTTAATCGCTTTTCGTAATGACGCGGAAAGAAGGAAATCGAGAACGCGTTTCGCTATCAGATACCAAGACGCAAAACAGCTTTATAAACATCATCGAAAGAAAAAAACGTAGCTTATTCTCGACGAAATTTGGTATAAAAGGGAAGATGAGCTGGTGATGACACCCAAGTACGTTCAACATCAACTTACGAAGCACCTGCATTTGATCTTCGACGTTATCTCCACTAATTCCACTAACATTATCGTTGACGCCTTTTTAGGTAAATATTCGGAAGTGGGCTGCCTGCTAGAAACGGGCTAATTTTTGTTTGGGTTGTTTAGGGTTGTTTGAGGTTGCTCAGGGTTGTTTGAGGTTGTTTAAGATTATTTGTGGTGTTTTGGATTCGTTTGAGGTCGTTTGGGTTTGTTTGGGTTTGTTTTGACCCTGGAAGAAAACTAGCCTGTGTCTAGTAGGAGCCCCACTTCCGAATATCTACCACTTTTTATTTTCCTCCGATTGTTGCATTCCGGAGCAACGAAATTTGAAGGAATGCCATCCAGCCTTGTTTTTGCTTTACTCTTGGAATAATTGTTGGCGAATAACAACAAAAAAATCCGAATCTCAGAAATATATTCTCAGCCTTAGGATCGTGGTAAAAAAAACGGAAAACTCTTTCTTCATCGTTGAAATTTCGTTTTCAGCTGTTCATCAAGATGTTGGGCTTCCTCACTCTGTGTATCGTCATAGTCGCAACTACACCGGGTTTGACTATCGAGGTACCAATATGAGATTATGATTCTCGGTCCCAATTATCCATTACTCTGGTTCAACAAAGTTCTTCATTTTTTTCAATGTAATTTACAGTTGGACGTTCACGAACAATGCAAACTATGGAACTATAAGGGCGCTTGCATAGTGAGTTTCTTTTCATAAATTCGATGTTTTAATTCAAATTTTCGAGTATTCATTGTTGATGTTAAAAATCGAATTTACACGAAATGGACAAAAAAATCGCGCTTCGCCCGTTTGCGTAGGAACTTCCCTTGGACGGTATTTATCCGAGCAGGTGCGGAAACCTGTTGTGCGCGAAAGCTGTCGGCGACGGTACTTACACCGCTCACGGGATTGGACCCGCTTACGACGGAACATACTGCGGCTCGACCAAGGTGAGCGCCGTGAGGCTACAATTAAGGTGGTGCTTGTGCGAATGACGCTTGTGGAGGAATTAATTACTATTTTCAATAGGGCGAATGAAGCGTGTCGTCTGTTTTTGTAAATGTTCGTCTTATTTCGTCATTCGCCGTTTTTAGCTCGAAATATTTCGTCCTAGCTTTCCGTCCACGGCTTCGCTCGCGTAGTCTTGTGCCGAATGCTCTTTTACTTAATGTGCTCCTGAAATGTTTCATTAAGGGGTCTTCTCACTTTAAGATGCTAAAAAATGCTATTTTCATGAATTTTTTTGATAGCTTTACTTTATAGGTATTGATATAAAAGTTGTTACACTTAATAAATACAGTTTCGAAATCAATTAAAATTTTTTTTATTTATATATTGAAATTTTGATATTTACTATATTTTGTTTGCCAAAATCGATGAAAAAAAAAGGTTTTTTTACTTTCGGAAAATGTCCGTCGTATTGTTATTTTTACATATATCAAAAATCGTATGATATGCGCTATAGCCATTAACATACTGAATCTAAAACGGTTTGATTTTTTTGTTTCGTATGATCCATCTCCGAGATTTCATCGACAGCGCAGACCGACAATTTTTTCAGGACATTTTCGAACTACCATTTTCGTCCATAAGCAGTGACGTGAAAAAATAAAAAATAAATTTCAACTACGATTTTCGTCTATTAATGGTGGCTTAAAAGGAGAAATAATTTTTGTTGCATGTATTTCGAAAGTGTATTTATCAAGTGTAACAACTTTTATATCAATATCAATAATACAAACCTATGAAAACCTAAAGTGAAAAGACCCCTTAAGGAATGTGTAGATTTGTGTTGAAGAACATTAATATTAAGTTTCAGGTAAATCGGATCAGAAATTTCTTTTATCGTACAAAGTATTTTTTTAATTTTCCGTACAGTGTCGGCCACCCCCTTTCGTTTAGGGGTTGAATTTCGAAAAACGCTAAACTACGTATTTCATTAGTAGTATTGAAGAGCATTAAGACCAAGTTTCAAGTAAATATTCTGGCCAGATTTTTTATTTTCCATGCAAACTTTGCCACCCCCTTTCTCCCCTTAAGGGTTGACTTTTAAAAAACGCTGAAATACGTGTTTTATTAATTGTGTCAAAAAGCATGAATACCAAATTTCAAGTAAATCCAACAACTTTTCGGCAAGGTTTGCAATTTTTAACGAAATTTTTATGAATTTTGGAGACCGAATGGAAAATGAGAGAGTTTTCCATACTAATGTGGCAGAAGGAATACTCCAACCCTGCGAGAATTATGGATGAGTGAAAATTGTTAATAAAGCGAATCAAGTAAAGTACGACTAGTCATGTGCTTGGATTTGAAAAAAATCGAATTGCAATTTATATTGTTTTAGGCGTGTGTTGCCGGAAGGTGTGCGATGCGTAGCCGACGACTTACAGCTTACGGCAAGGACGCGAAATACCACTGCAAAGGATTGCCGAGAATGATTTCTTATTCTCGACCTAAGGGTGGGAGGTCCGGACAATAATCCCATGCCCAATTGTGTATAATAAAAAAAATAATAAATACGACACAATAAAGTATAATTAAACGACATAATTAAAAACATAACTAAAAACATAATTCAACGATTAACGTAATAAAACAACTTTACCGAGTCGCGTCATTAGTCTTGGTTTTTCATTTGCGATGTAAGAGAAACGGCCTCACGGCAGGGTATGCGCGATTAGTGGGCGAGCTGTCCGCTAGATGGCTTCGCACGCGGGCGTGTCTCCCCGGCGCGGCACGCAACCCTGCCAGCTATAAGGAGTCAGACCTATATGGCGAAAAGCGATTCTCCGATTGGGGGAGTTTGTTTGGGTTTGTTTGTTTGTTTGGAAAACGAAAATAAAGAACAGAATCGAAATAAAAACGAATAAATTTTCTCTCCCTTTTCCTTTCTTCCTCTCGCTTTTCCTTGCTTCTCTCCTGTATAAATTGGAGTCTCTTATTTTCATCTATATCCTAGAACCTTGTATCTTTAAGCATTTATTCATTTCATTTAGCCTTTCTTCACTCAGAGTTTTTTTTTTCTTCAGCTCTCCTGTGTAAACAGCAGCCTTTTATTCGTATCAACATTACTTCCAGCTTCCGCAATTTGGCAAATTCCGGCTGGTGCGTAAAAAGAGATTCTAAAACGCTCGCCCGTTTTATACGAACCCGCACACTTCGTATTCTACTCTCGTTTCGTTCGCGCGTTTTTTTTTTCGTTCTTTATATTACCTTCGACGTTTCCAGCCAGAGTATCGTCAACATATATATAAACCTACCCGTCAACGTGTATCAAGGGGTGAAAATGAAAGGGAGGAATCGCAGCCGCACTTCGTGGACTCGCGATCGCCTCGTTTCTCGGTTGAACTGAAAAGGACCGTTATCGTTGAGGTTACAAGCCGAGGGTAATCATCAATCTGGCTCCGAGGCGAAATAAAACTTGGCAAGTGCCGGCTCGTAAAGAAGACGCGAAACAGAGGTGAAGCACCTCAAAAATCGCGAAATCGTAGTTTTTCTACAGAAATCTTGCTAAATGGTATTTTCGATTGGTTCGATTTTTTATTGATCGATTGATATTTTTTTCTTTCTTTAAAGTATATTATTCCAAGTGGATCTAAATTATATTGATTCAGATATATGTAAAGATATTCCATTTTTTTTAGTTAAATTTTGCTCTTCATTCTTTAAGTGCATTTTTTATTGATCTTGCGTTACGTTCGATATTTGTTATTTCCACTTTTTTTTCATTTCGCATATATATTTTACTGAATAATGTTACGAAAAATATGTTCCTGTTTCTCAACCCCTTCGTTGGCATTGACGCAATAGTGCGTCAACCTTTATTTCATCAACATAACATGACAATTGATAAAATAATATGACAACTAATAAAATAATAATAATAACAATGCACAATGACATTGTCAAAAATCCTGAAATAAAAATGTAAGGCTTCACTGGACGATAGCCGAAACGATATGAATCGCGAGATAAAATTCGTTCACTTCCTGTTTACCGCTAGCAGGACAATCGAATTCGTTACGTTGCCAATTATCGCTAATTTTTGTATTTTATCAAAATTATCATGATTTTGTTGGGAGCTGAATCGATTAAAAAAAAAATCTTACCCCCATTTCGCTCTCCTCGGGATACGACAAGGCGCGTATTCGTCGACGCACTGCGGACGTTATCGGCTCTTGAATTTCTGACGTTTCTCGTATTTCGCTCGCCGCCGGTACAGAAAAGCAACAAAAAAGCCACAAGGGCGAGCACAAGCTGCAAAAAAAAAGCGCCGTAATAGCAATTGGACCGACAGGGCTTCGGCGTTCTCCGGCATTGAGCAACATTGACCTGAGCCAATACTCGGATGGGTGACCGCTTCATTTTCGCAGTGGGTAAAAGTGAAGGGGATGCAATCGCAAAAGCGCGAAAAGCCGTAGTGCTTTCGTTCAAACTGAAGTACAAACACAAGTTAATTGGAACATTTTGCTTCGCTAACAGGTTTCCTCTGGGGTTAGAATTCGAGGTTAGGTTATGTGGCAAGTTAAGGGAGTTAATGGAATAGAAAGTGAGGGCTTAAAAGATTCCAAATCCCCGAACTAGCAAACGAGATAGTCACTCACCAAAAGGTTTAATTAACCCCCCCCCCCCCCCCCCCCCCAACAACTCTAGCTTCTCCTCTCAAGTGAGATTCATTTAGGGGGCAATCAAATTTCAAGTCTCATGTTCGTACTCGAGTGTACCGAAGGCAGGCTTTTGGAGGTTAGGATCGGAAAATCGATTTTATACGGTGTATAGTTGGCCCCGAACGAGCTGGCAAATCGAAAACCTCGTTTGGATTTTCATGCCGAGTCGTTTCATATAAGAGAAAATACAATTTATCCGGTGGAGGTCTTCTCTCTGCTTTGGTTAGTTTCAATCAATCCCCTTTCAATTCTCCCGTGCTCCTCGCCCCCTCCCCTCGCCCATTTTTCCTACCGGAAGTCAGAGCTGAGTACGAACGCCGGTGACAAAACGGACGTAAAATGTATCGACGACGATAGAACAAATATAGGTAGGTGGTACGAAGGGTGAATTTTGTAGCGCTGCATTCCCGACTAGAAATTTTGATCCGGCTGCTTGAAGACTGACCAGACCCCTATCAGGCTGCAATCCGGAATGCCGTAGTAGGACACGCCCGATCCGGGCGGGATCCGGTACGGATCCGGCGTCCCTTGACATGGCCTGCGTGGCCGGCAGATGGCGCCAGGTGGCGCCATGATACGGCACGCCGGATCCGTGCCGGATTCGCACATGATTTTATACCCGTTACTGTGGCCTAACGCCTTAAATTCATCATTTGTTTTTTTATCATTTTAGGCATTGATACGGCGGCCGGATCAGGGCCTGAAAAGGCTCACTGATCAGGGCCGTGTCCGTTATCCGGATCCGGGCCGGATGCGAAAAAGCGTTTCACGCCTGTTACGGCGCTGATCCGGCAGCTTGCTCAGTGCCGCGGTACGGGATACGGCATACCGGATCCATGCTTGTTCCGGTCCGTAGCAAAATTTCTAGTCGGGTTACTTTATGAAAAAGGTGCTAATTTCTCGATTTATATTTGGACAATGGTACTCAACGAATATCGATAATTGTCAATTTCTCTGGAAGAGTATCGAAGATGTGGCGAATCGATTTTGGGCAAAAGAACAACAGTTTGAGGGGTCTTCTCACTTTAGACGCTAACATTTTTTTTTGCTATGATTGGATTATAAATATTGATATAAAAGTTGTCACACGTAATAAATACACTTTCGAAATACATTTAAAAATTTTATTCAGTTATTTAAGCCACTATTTACGGACGAAAATGGTAGTTAAAAAATGTCCTAAAAAATGGTAGGTCTGCACTGTCGATGAAATCTCGGAGATGGATGATCCGAAACAAAAAAATCAAACGGTTTCAGATTCGGTGTGTTAACGGCTATAGCGCATGTCATACGATTTTTGATATATCCAAAGATAAGGAAATGGCGGACATTTTACGGAAAAACAAAAAAAAGTTGTTTTTCATCGCTTTTGGCAAAAAAAAATAGTGAATATCAAAAAAATTTTAATCCTTGATATGCGCTATAGGTATAGTTGTAAAGAATGTGTGGTTAAAATTTAATAAGCATCGGTTCGGTAGATTCGAAGATTTTATCAACAAGCCGTCGACAAACGTTGTTCCGACAAAAACGCGTTTAAAGTTTGTTCGGATTACATAGATACGTAAAAAAAAATTTTTAATGTATTTCCAAAGTTTATTTATTAAGTGTAACAACTTTTATATCAATATCTGTAATATGAACATATAAAAAATATTCATGAAAATAGCCTTTTGAGCGTCTGAAGTGAGAAAACCCCTTAAATAATTTTACGTGTATTCAAAATTTATTAAATCGAATGACAATTTGGAAGATACACTTTCATTTTCGAAAATGTCTTCGTTTCGAAATGCTCATGTAAAACCAGAAAGAGTATTAATAAAATTTGACGAATGAATCTCCGATCGTAATGAAATAATTGCATTTTTTCAACATACAACATGAACCCCGTAGCGTCGCCATCGGCGGACGGAAAATTCAAAAAGTGACAGTGATAGTGGAAAAAACTTGCTCAGATTTGTACTTTGTATATAAACGAATGATGATGATTCTGACAAAAATCGAAAAAATAATAATAATAACGAGCTACAGACTACTCGCGGAAATGTGTGAATAACAATCCCGACAATAATTTTATAAAAGTATATAATTTCATAATTATAAAAGTAGAATAAGTATTATAAAAGTAAATAATTATGAAAGAATCGCTTCAAATTTGTTTTCGTTCATATTCGTTCGTATATTATAATAATGTTTATATAATATTATAATATTATATAAAATAATAAAATAAAATAATAATTATAAAAAATAATAATATAATATGATAATAATATTATATAATATTCGTTCGTATATCATAATAATGATTATGTTTTTTATTATAACAAAATCAACAATAACAACAACGATAATATTAATAATAATGATAAACGAGCGCTAATGATAATAAAAAAGAAGATAGAGAATAATATAAATTTTTAAAACTTTAATCGTAGACTTTTTGAAACGCCCATTATCAATACATTATTCAAATTGCGAAAAAAGCTATGAACGAGGCAACAAAAAATCCTTACCAAAAGGGGTAATCAGGAAATCAAGTACTTACGTTATTTCTGTTGAGAAACGCATCGTCGAGAATAAAAAGTTTGGAACTTTCGTAGACGCGAAGCTCCGTGTCGCTTTCGCGAGAAAAAAAATCCAAAATGTCCTGGAGAATGAGAGTTACGAAATGCGTCAATGCGTTGAGTAACATTTCAGCGAGAAGGAACGATCAGCGTCGGTGATGCATGATTTTAGCCGCAAAGTCCCGTTACCTTAGTACCTGAACGTATTGACGTTAAGTGGGATGGAAATGCGGCCGCAAATATGCAGATACAGGGTCATTCATCACAACCCAGCCCCCGCATTTTTATGACACTTTCTCCCCGATGTTTAACTCCTTCGTTGGCAGAGAGAATTCGACAAAGAATGCCCAAATTGGCAGGATCATTTTTTTATCCTGCAAACGTACTCTTTTTGAAGGTGCCGATTACGAATCTGAACTCAAAATTCAGGAGTTCACAATGATGAATAAATATGGCGAATGAAAATACAAATAATACAGATTGATTTAGATGAAACTCGGTACTCAAGCTTCATATTTCCACCTATTTGTTGTATTATGCTCCATGTTATTGAATTCACCATGAAAAATTCATTCATCTTGAGTTCAGCATCACACTCAGCGTCCCCGAAAACCCCCGAGTACCAAGATTTATCCAAATCGAGCTGTTTTTTGCACTTTCGTCCGCCATATTAGATCCGCCATTAAACATTTTTGAATTTTGTGTTCAGATTCGTGATAAGCGACCTCGAAAATCCCGAGAGTACCAATTTTTATCTAAATCGAGTAAAATTTTCAATTTCGGTCCGCCATTCTAGCGCCGCCATTTTGAATTTTCAAATTTAAAGTTCAGATTCGTGATAACCGACCTCAAAAATCCCGGAGTACTAATTTTCGTCTAAATCGAGTAAAGTTTTTGATTTTTGTCCGCCATATTGGCGCCGCCATTTTGAATTTCCAAATTTTGACTTCAAATTCGGATTCAGCGAGCCCAAAAACCCCCGAGTGAGACTCCGATTTCAAATAAGAGCAAGTTAAATAGGGAAATAAAGGTTGACGTACTATTGCGTCAATGCCACACAGGGCACGGAATTATTTCACGCACTATTGCGTCAACGCCAACGAAGGGGTTAATTCGTTTTTATCTAGTGAAGCGTTTATCGAGTTCTCTTTATATCAATATTCTCTGAAGGCCTCTACCACCATTTTCATGGAGCCACAATAATGTTCATATTCGTTGCGGGAAACGGCGAGAGCGATTGGTTCGGGCGCTTGCCACCAGGTGGCTGGCGGGCGGAATCGCTCTCGCGAGAAAGTCAGCCGCCCCACTGGTATATAACGGGCCTCGTCGGCGCACTCGACAGACGAACGTTCATACTAGAATTTTATCTAGTCGTCTGTTAGCACCCAATTTGATAACATTAAGGTCCAATTTTTATTGCGGATGGCTTCGAACTGGGTGCATACCATTTTTACGTACCCGTACGCGTCGAATGTTTGTGTGTTTCCAAACGCGGAGCCGTTGGTAAGTTAGTTACAACGAAATTCCGTCTTGAGCACTTAGAGCTTAAGGGGTTATCCGCCGTTCAGTGTGTTCCTGGTGCAAATAGCATCTTAGCTGGGTAAAAGCAACAAAAGCAGTTCTCATAGGTAAAGAAGGAACGTATCCCGCATGGGTGGTGAAGGAACTTCGGATATTCCGATCCAGTTGCGTACACACCCTCCATAGAGAGATCTCCAAGCGGATCGAGGTAGAGTGAGGAGGAAGGGGCGAAAGAGAGAGGAAGAGAGTCTAGTGAAAGGGTATGTGCGACTGGCTTTTCATACCCTTTAACCCCTTTCTATCAGCAATGGCTGTTCCGCTTGGGCACGAACCTCCGTCGGGAACTAGTAAATCGTTTTATCGAGCTTTTCAAGAAATTCTCGAAAGTGCGTCGACGTGTTGCGATTCAGATCCTCGTCTGGTCGACCTCAAGTAAGCTAGAGCCTGAAGTCTAAGGGAATATAACCAAAGAAAAATAGGCAACGTCATACGTCTCGACTACGGAGTCTCAATTGAAACACGATTTATTTCGTGCCATTTTTGGGGCCTCAACGAAAAAAGCGAAGAATTAAAATGTACTTCGAGTAGACACGATTCCAACTCGCCACACCCATAGCGAAACGCACTTGGATCGATTGGTGCGTCTGTGTTAAGCTCGAGACATGCCTCGTTCGCCCTGGAGGCTGCCGCATAAGCCTCATCCGCTGCCGGGGGCGCTTAGCGATGTACTAATCCGCCAGAGGGCGCGCCTGTCCCTTGTGCTGCTCTGAGTCGTTGCCACGTCCGCATCTTCGTGTATTTCGGGACAGAGGCACATACCTGCCTGAATTTTAACCGAGTCGCGATTCTAACCTCAAAATTACCGTTCCAGGAATCGCAGGGTAAGCTTTTGCTAATCTTGGTGGCACAATGTGCAAGTTGGGAACAGTCTCTCGGTTACTATGGGTCACGTAGCTTCCTTCGTGCTATAAGACACCCCCGCCTGTCTGCCGACTCGTTTTATTATAAACCTCGAACATTTTACGTGCTTTACGGACCGTAAAGAGTCAGTCTTTATTATATCTTTTTACGATTTTCTTCCTCATAGTTACAAACGTTTCTTGACCACATGGAGTAGCGTGATGTATGATCATAAGTTGCCCACGCATCCCATATGCAGGTCATGTGACCCTCCCGTGTATTTTTTTCCATTTGCCACGCGACGGGCAATTTATTTTCAATAAATATATTCCTTATGTTATAAGCTGTCGTTAATAACGATAGCAGAAAAACCAATAACAATTAAAATTACTAAGAATATGTTTTAAATTAATACTTTTGTCGTAGGCTAGCGCATCTTTGATTATGTTCGAATAAATGGCATTCGGGGCATCTCGCCTCATCTGTATTCGGGAAGGAGTGTCATGCAACTTTTTTTAACAACTTTTATCGTACGAACCCTGTGAAAAATAAAGGATGCGGCAAAACTGTGGCACGAAATTCATCGTAAACGACATAATCGATGGAGAAAAAGCGTCTCCAAGGGTTTTATAACCTCGTATCGAGGCATATATACCAATGGCCGGAGACTGCTGCTCGGCGAACCTTTTTACTGTCCGATTTCCCTCCAACCTCGTGCAGAGAGAGAGAGAATGAGAAAATGGAAAGGGCGAGGAGAGTGAGGGCAACGTGAGACTACAGCTGAGTCCACACGCCTGTTCGTCAATGACGGAAACCTAGAAGAGGACGTCCTCCCAAAATCAGTTTTCGAACTCTGGTTACGGGCGAAAAAAAAAGTTTGGATTTTTCAGACTTGTCGCGAGGTATGACCGCCGTAACGGTAAACAAGTTTTTTTTTGCAAAAGAACCGTCGCCAGGTGGCGGTTTGGTCGGGTTTCTACTGAACCCGAGGAAAAACGGCAATATAGGTTAGTTCTCGGTCGTTTGGGTCTCTATTAGAAACAAGGAGTGCTGTGTCGTACATATGTATATAGATATATATGCACACACAGTGTTCCAACAGCATTGCCACTTTTGTGGTGAATTGGACCTGGATATCGTCGATCGAGAACCGCACAACGAATTTCGAGGTAAATAACGACAGACGTACGTGACCCGCGTGGCAAAGACGAAACACAAGTCCACGAATGACGCACGAAGTAAGAGGCGCTCACGTATAGTCTTTGGCGTGTGGTACATTAGTCGCGCAACAGAGGGCGTTCCAGTCGTCGTCGTCGTCGTTCAGTCTCACACACCTCGCACGGAAAAAAACGTGCACCAACTTGAAAATTCGCCAATGTACACGCAGCGTTAAGGATGAAAGACGGACCTACGGAGACTGCGTTTTTTCTCGAAGGAAAATAACGAGTGGTCGATCGGGCCGCTAGGGGTCGCTGCTCGACCAATCTTCCGTTCGAATTACGAATGGCGCTGTTAGTTCCAGCGGCGCATAATAAAAACTAAAAACAGCATCCTCGCTCGATGCTATTACCGTTACGTGTTGCAGCGGGGGCGCAATTATTTCGTGATTCGCCCGTCAAGCCGAACGAAGGAGAGAAAAAAGGAGAAAAAAAAACGCGCGAGTTTATATCCGGGGCTTCTTTTTCATCGCACGCAACTGATTACATTAGTTGAAATAAATGAGTCCGCGTTGAAACTACCAACTGCTGTTTTTGTTTTTGTTTTTTTTTTTCATAATTTTATTTCCGTTTCGTGCCCATCTTTTCTTTTTTCGTTTTTCAATTTAATCCTTCGTTAGGTATTTTCCCGCGTTCGGATTTAATTGCCAGCTTCATATAGACGCTTGAGAGAGAAACATGTAAGGCTGCGATGAAGGAGGGCGAAAGAAAAGGCAAGGGGGCGTCGAGTTAAATGGGAGTAATTATACCGAGAAAAAATAGACAAACAAAGAGCTCGTAATCTTAATTTTGTTAAAAGAACTACACTAACTCGTAGTCAGTCATCGTCAATATTATCCAATAGTAATAATATAGAAAAATGATTAGCTTTGTAAAAAAACTTTATTCAAAGTTGTGCAAATAAAACTCTCTAATAATAATAATAGTAAAAATGATTATTTTCAAGTAAATATTTAATCACAAAGGCTATAGAAATATATTGAAAAACACATTTTAAATCATTACAAAGTAATGAGGCCAATATTGAGTCTTATGGCAGCCATCTAGTGCGATGGGTCGGAAAAATCGATTTTATTTTTATTGCATTTTCTACAAGCTGAGATATCATGCCGAAAGAACGGCGGCATCCATTTTTTCTAGCCATTCTAATATACGTGTAACGTTGTTGATAATTAACGTTTTTCAATCTGTAAAAACGCATGTGATCTTCGCTTCTTGTTTAATAAACATTTGTTTACGTATCGTCGCTATTTATTATAATAAGAAAAATATAAATGATGAAAATTATTTTTTAAATTCATTCCTAAATCATTGACGGACCCATGAGTATCATTTATTTGGATAATAATAATATTCCTTCTTTGGTATCAGCAACGATGACGATATGCCTGATATCGACAATTGATTCTAATCAGCATATCGACAGCAAATATTAAAATCAATCAATGGACGTGATCATTTATGTCTTCACCTGTTTTCCATTATTATGCAAATGGTGAACCTCAGCGTCGAACAAGTACGTCCGCAAAATTAGAAGGAGCGAAAGAATTTTTAAGAAGTCTTGCGCAAATTGGTTTCAAAGCGATTTAATACCGTTCACGATGTATTTTTATCTAACAAGTTAGTGCGATGTCTTTCCTGGTACAAGGTAATGACCGTTGTTCGATTGACTCAAGTGTTCGCCATGAGGAGAACGAGCAGGTAAGTGGTCTCGAAGAACTAAACGAAACAGCGTGTTAAGGGGTCTTCTCACTTCAGACCCTAAAAAAGGCTATTTTCATGATTTTTTTTTGATACGTCTATATTATAAATATTGATATAAAAGTTGTTACACTTAAGGGGATATAACGGTATGACATTAAAAAAAATCGATATCATATAAATGCAATATGCAAAATATTTTATATAAATGCAATATGCAAAATATTTTATATAAATGCAATATGCAAAATATTTTATATAAATGCAATATGCAAAATATTTTATATAAATGCAATATGCAAAATATTTTATATAAATGCAATATGCAAAATATTTTATATAAATGCAATATGCAAAATATTTTATATAAATGCAATATGCAAAATATTTTATATAAATGCAATATGCAAAATATTTTATATAAATGCAATATGCAAAATATTTTATATAAATGCAATATGCAAAATATTTTATATAAATGCAATATTGCATTTTCGCACTGTATTTAAAATTATTTTATTTTTGCGTTTTTTAATTTTTATTTCTACGAATTATTATTATTTTTTTATGTTAACCGTTATAGTTGTCTGTTGTATAACTATGAATATAACTATAACTATAACTATGACTATTACTATAACTATAACTATGACTATTACTATAACTATAACTATGACATAACTATAACTATAACTATGACATAACTATGACATAACTATAACTATGACATAACTATAGCTATGACATAACTATAACTATAACTATGACGCAACTATAACTATAACTATAACTATAACTGTGACATAACTATAACTATACCTATGACATAACTATGACATAACTATAACTATAACTATGACATAATTATAACTATAACTATGACATAACTATAACTATGACATAACTATAACTATAACTATGACATAACTATACCTATAACTATGACATAACTATAACTATGACATAACTATAACTATGACATAACTATAACTATGACATAACTATAACTATGGCATAACTATAACTATAACTATGACATAACTATAACTATGACATAACTATAACTATGACATAACTATAACTATGACATAACTATAATTATGACATAACTATAACTATAACTATGACATAATTATAACTACGACATAACTATAACTATGACATAACTATAACTATAACTATTATTATTTTTTTATGTTAACCGTTATAGTTGTCTGTTGTATAACTATGACTATAATTATAACTATAAATATGACTATAACTATAACTATAACTATGACTGTAACTATAACTATAACTATGACATAACTATAACTATAACTATGACATAAATATAACTATGACATAACTATAACTATAGATATAACTATAGCTATAACTTACATTTTTGCACTGTATAAAAAATTCATTTTACTTTTGCGTTTTTTCTTTTATTTCGACGAATAATATTTGTTTTTGTTGCTTCAACCGTTATAGTAGTCTGTTGTATAACTATGACTATAACTGTAACTATAACTATGACAACTATAACAGCAAGTATAACGTTGCTGTTATGGTTGTCAATAATTATTGTCATTGTCATAGTTATTATTACCATCTCATGATTATTATTATAATTTTATTGATTGTTAAATAAAAAGCATCAATAAAATTAACTATGGACTGCTGTTATATTTGCCATGATTATTATTTTTTACCAATTTATTATCACTAATATTCACGATTGGTTATCGTTATTCTCGTGTTTCAGGAAGGACGGCAGGGTGAAATTTCGGCTTGTCTCACTCGTTCTGTGGTGCTCGATATGTCTGGTTGTTCACGGCTCAAAAGTGAAGAACGTCACTTACGCGGTTACGCGGCAAATACGCTCAGTCGGATTTCCCGAGGGTAGCGCGATGGGGGTATATACATCAGATCGATAATTCTCAATGGACCAATTACACGCCACAACCAATTTGATTCAAAAATTTAACAGCTACTGGAAATCTGCACAGACCTTCTTTTTGACAATACGAGCCTCTGCCTCGAGGGATGACACCACCCGGGCGACGCGAAATAACGCCTAACTTTGACACTTTATTTTGAGAGTATGAAAAAAGGAATAGGATTCCTTCGGAGGGTTTATTTAACGTATATTAAATTATTGAAAGAAATGTATTATAAGGGAAACGAAAACAAACAATAAATTCGGCAAATATTCGGAAGTGGGGCTCCTGATAGTATCAAGCTAATTTTCTTCAAGCGTTCAAACAAACCCAAACAAACCCAAACAACGTCAAACAAAAAATTAGCCTGATTCTAGCAGGCGCCCCACTTCCGTATATTTACCAAAATTTCTTCGAGTATGTCCAACTGGCTACGGGTTCACGATCCACTTTTCGAAATTCCGAAAAACGACAGCTACTCCAAAGAAAACATTTTTTTTCTTGAAAAACAGCATCGTTATTAACGAATAGGTCATCAAATTGAAAAATCCGATCGTGAACCAAAAATGGCTACTTTTTGATCGCTAACTGTGCAAATTAAAGTCAATAGTGTGAAAGTTACTGGTAACAGCTATCCGGAATTGGAACTCAATCGACAACAGTCGAATTCGTACTTGACAGAAGCTCAACATTTTTTTCATGAATTTTACGCACGAAGTATAGCGTTTTATTTCGTTACCAATACGTCCCTCGAATAGAGAAAATTTATTTGGACGACTCCGCGAATGGGTTGAAAAACAATTGTTCCGGTTTTTTTTTTTTTCGTGTGTCAATTGTTTTCGTTGCGAATTTTCAGCTGTTCTTCGCCGTTAGCATACCCCTGGACATACCGAACAAGTCCGTCGCCGTGTCGTTCTACTTCGAGGCGAATTACCCTCTACCGGGTGACAAAAACTCGAGCAACCTGTACGACTACTTCGGCAAAAGGAGCTTCGACAGACGACTCGCGTACGAGATCCTCGAGAACAAATTGGAAAGGTAATAGGAAAAAAAAATGGCACCAAATACGTTTCAAGGGAATTTTCAACCTCCAAACTTCCCAATGGCGATTTGTTTTGAATTTTGTTCGATTTTTATTATTTCCCAAGTAATTCGATAGATCGATAGTAATAAACTAATGTACAATATGCATGATTTAAGTGACTTTTTACGTGTGGGTATTTGAGTCGAAAAATTGGATTTTCAGGGCTGGCTATCCGGGCAAAGTTTGCCTGATGTATGCTATATGTGACGCTGCGAAAAAACCCCTCGCCGAAAATGGACTTTTGGGTGATTTGCTGCACATACTTTTGACGTGAGTCTTCGTCTAGATTTTTCGCAATTTTTTTATACTTTATCGTCCTTGGCGGACGCATTTTTTTATTTTTTTCAATAATTTGTATCATCCCGATAAACGATTGGGGGTGAGATACTTTTAGGCGAGAACAAAAATTGCTGATCTTCATTATTTTTTTTAGGCGAATTTTTTTCACCATTTTTTAGACTCAGGCTATGTTTTATTACCCTTTTTGGCTGTTACATGGTATTTTTTCAATCTTCGTGTTATTTCGGATCAGTCTGAAAAAATGACGATTTTTCTTTCATTAACACTCATACGCAGAATATGAACCAAGAAAAAGTGAGAAATGTTGAAAGTCGATAGAATAGTAAGCTTCGAAGCAAAAAGATTTGATTTTCCGAAAAAAATGTCTACATTTAGCAATAAAAAAATACGTTTTTTTTTCCAAAACATTTAGGGTCATATTTGAGTCGATAAAGTTAAAAAGGTGTATACCAAGTTTCATCAGAATCGGTTGATTAGTTTTTTAGCTACACGTCACGCGAGTTTTCAAAGCGCAGTTTGGAAGACCATTCCATACCTCCGCCATTGTTAAAGATTTTCGAAAAATCCCATATAACAGCGAAAAATAATAGTAAACCATACTTACGTAATGACAGTCTCAAAAATAGCGAATAAATCTTTTCTTTTAAAGAAAAAATAATAAAAATCAGCACCCCCTTAAGAAGTGCATACTGCAAACCAGTACCTCCCCCCCTTAATAATTGCATACTGCATAAAAACCAGGATAGACAGTCTGCGCCAAGTATTTCGTTAGGAGTGTTGCAGAAAAAAAAGGTTATGTAGAAATAAACGACGAGATAATTTTCCAATAATTTCCGCTAAGGAATTGTCGTTACCTCGGTTCATGAAACGTTACGATGGCGGTAACGGTAACGCAGCGCCACGTGTCGTTCGGTTGCGATAGAGCAGCTGGTTGGGTGACCAGCAGCGCCGCGATCGGCAGTTAGGCGCAGGAGTTTTACGAACACGCGCTGCGGTTCCCCCAGTATGCGCCGCAGTCCACGCTACGGGGCGCCTGCGGCGGCAATCGCGGCAGTACCCCCACCACGCGTCGCGGTTCCCCCAGTATGGACCGCAGTCCACACGCGCGCCGCGGCTAACGCGCCAGTACCCCCGCCAACCGGCGCGGCTCCCCCACTCCCCCGCCGCAGTCCACACCAGAGGCTGGTCACTCGACGCTCTTAGCGGGGCCGAATTTTGCCACCCCGAGACCACGGTCTTACATACAGGTCGGGAAACTCCAGTGGAAGGTAGCTCATTGAAGAGAGTTGAAAGTTCACCAGTCGCCACTAGGTTCGTTCCGATCATAATAATATTTATTGTACGTTCGAAACACTTTTAAGGGGTTACCCCCACTTGCGATTTTGAAAAAATCGATTTTTTTTATTGCATTTTTTTGAAGTATAATTATCTGAGAATATGTCCTGAAAATTTCAAGTCGATCCGAACAAAATTGACCGAGATATGAGCGTTGAAAGAGAAGAATCCGCGAATTGAAGAACTGAAATTGAAACTTTAAACGCGTTTTTCTCAAAATGGCATTTCTGAAGTCGGTGACCAAGATTACTCGAACACTAATGAACCGATCTTCTTGAAATTTTGCAGGCTTATTTAATACATAAAAATGTAGTCTTTAATCGTTCGATTTTTTTTTTTCGAAAAAAAATGGCCGTTTTATAGCCAAAAAACGGCCGTTTTTTTTCGTTAAAATCGAACCATTAACTTTGACTGTCCGCCATTTTGTGAAAAATGAATATTTTTTAAAATCCTTCGATCAAAGACTAGTTTATACTTATATTTGACTAAATCCATCCGCACTTTTTTTTTCAGATGATCCACTTCGCCGCAATGTTGGTCACCGCAAACCGTGTATATAAAAACATTATTTCATTGACGGCCATTTGCCACTGAACAATGTAATATTTTTCAATAAAAAAATTACTGAAAGTTCTTCAAGATGTGTTCTTTAAGATGGTATATTGATCGATTAAAAAAGTTTTGTAGTTTTCTTTAAAAAAAATTCATGAAAAAGGCCTTTTTTGCGCTACAAGTGGGGGTAACGCCTTAAAAGGGCCAGGAGAAGGTCCTGTCAGTTTTGATTAAAATAAAAAAAAATTTGATCCTAATCGTAATCGAATAAACGAACTTTCTAAATCCAAGCGAGCGTGATAAGCATATGCATACGATTTTGAAGCTGTCACATTACATGCGAACTTTCAAAGCTACTTGTCTCATTTTTTTTAGGCAATTTAACAAAAATACAAATGCAATACTGCAAAAAAAAGGTCTTTCAGTCTCGGACGTTTGTACGTGGCGTACAAAAAAAGATTTGCGTAAGAACTCTTGAGTCCACATGCGATTTTTTTTCCCGATAACTCGCCTGTGCAATTTGTCTACCCATTTGCATCGAGCTTGACGCATTTTCGAGAAATATCGTTATCATCGAAATGTTTTTCGCACGAAAATGTTCCTGCCGGTTTGGGCACTTTTTGTCGAATTCTCGCTGCCAACGAAGGCGTTAACAATTCCCGGAATAGCCTGTTCCCATTTTTTCCACATCACTGTGTCTTTTGGTACGTGAAACATCGAGCACTTCGCTTCAGTTTTGCTGCCGGATTGACAATTCCGTACGGCGCACCACTCGACCATTTTAAAAGTATATGCTTTCGATTTATCGAAAACGTACTGTGTCCAGAACGCAGAAAAAAACAGTCATCAGCGACATGCGTTTTCGACCGCAGTGGAATGTGGTGGGGGATCTAACGAAGGGGACGTTACTCTAGTCGAATGTATTTCACGATGGCGTGTTCCAGGCCATCCTCGTCGAAAAGTGAGAACGTGGATGACGAAGTTGAAGAAGCCGAGCACGAGGAGGACTGCGAAACTCGATACGGCGCCTGTCCAGTAAACGTACTGGATCTCATAACTCGTTACATCTGAACTGCACGTCCTTCGACAGCCCCCTGCGGTTGATTTTTCAAATCCCCAGGTCTTTTCGCCACAGCCGCCGAGACGAAAATACATCGACGACACATTGCGAAATTTTGTACTTAATAAAAGTTTCGACGGTCGAAATTTTACAGAAACCTTTGATTCTTGTAATCGTCCTTGTTTTCGAAATCGAAAAATCGAAAAGGAAAGGACAGCTCCTCCGCGGTTGTTTCTTTCGCACGTTGGCCTGCAAGATCGTAGCGCCGTGGGCGAAAACGGTACTGATTCGTTCATTCGGCACTGCCGAGGAGACCAGAGCAGTCCAAACTCCCTATCCTCGCCTGCATCTACGAAGTTCTTTCAAGCGGTCGCAGAGGTGTAGTGCGCAGTTCCGCCGCAGGCGCAGACGATATATAATAATATCTTGTGCATATATATAATAAATAAAATATCAATAATATCAATAAAGCACATATTAATGAAACGACTCGCGTTGTTTTAGGCTATGCGACGATTCGAATTGATCATTCGTACGAATATTTTCGCAGTGTACTCGGATATTTATTTACAACGTATGATGAATATGCGGCCGGTTGTTGATCAACCGGTGCTGAACCAATCGGACCCCATTGCACCGAAAAATGCAGCGGCTCCCGATTTTATCGTCGCCCCGGTAGAGTCGTTCCTCGGCGCCTCCTTCACGGGCGTTTTCTTGCGCTGTATCGACCACGGAACAACTCTTAGTCTGCGTTGATTCGTTTTTCTTTCCATTCGTTATTCGTAGGCGATTGGGAGAAACAAATATTTTCGAAAAACGTCACCAATCGTTATTCCCAAAAAATTGCAACCCCAAAAAGAATCGAAACGAGGGAATTTTTTTTTTTTAACGATCAACGAATAACACACTTCGTCGGGCTCGGAAGCGGAAATGGATTCGATCGGCGAAATAACGAGTGGAGAAAATTCTAATCGGAAAATTCGGTCTGAAAAACGTACATGTTTTTCGGGGGTGAAAACCATGCAGCGTGGACAAAAAAGATGGCGGATCGTGAATGTTTGGATTTGCTTGGGTGTGCTTGCGGAAGAAACGAGGAAAGAAAAAAATTTCAATCGTCAATTAAGGTTCAAAGCACATGCTGTGGAACAGATTTTTCTCCTTTCGAGAGGGTTCAGAATGTGAGTTTCTTTTTCGAGGGAAAATAAAACGTTTACGACCGGCTTACCTAGGGCGAACTGCGATCTAAGAATCGAATAAAAATCACGTGTATTTATAATATTGCCGTGCGGAGAAAGTCGACGGCTGACGCACGAGACGAGAATTAAAGAAAACGAAACGAAAATAGCAGCGTGGAGAAAGATTTGACGAAACCGAAAGAAAAAAAAACTTTCGTAATTAACGAAATTAAGAGGCTGCCACATTGTTCACGAGTAACGAATGAATAGTGAATTACAATAGCAGGCTGAAAATGTAAACGGCGACAAAAAAATTGACATCATAAAACTGTAAGATGAATAGAAAATGGAGCCGCGAGATAAATTCAAAAATTGCACTGTTGACAAATTGTGAGACGATGAATCGAAAAATTATAACCGAAAAATCGTTTGAAAAAAAAAATGGGTATTTCGAAATTCTGGCAACGAAAAGAGTGAGAAAAAATTACTTGATTGAAATAGGAGAGTATATGAACACTTCGCAATAAAAAAAATTACAGACCCGATGGAGCGAAGGTTATGAAAGATTCACAAATTTGATGCGACGGAAAAAAAATAATTTGCATCAAAAGCGGGAGAAAAGAATTATTCCGAATGATCATTTTTTTTTTATCGGGTAATTACGGAAAGTAAATTAATTAAATCAATTTTCGGGTTGAATTTGTTTTTGCGCTTCAGAACTACTAATTCGAATCTAAGAAATAACAAATTTGGAACGAGAGCAGTTCGCTCATACTAAAAATGAAAAAAAAAAAAAGATATTAAATCGTCCCCGATAATCAACTAGAAACTAATCGAAATAATTGTCAAAAAATAATCCATATCACTGCCAGATAAATTAAAATCATTTCCGAACGAGTCGAAAATATTTCCAAATAAATCGAAATTGGCAAAAAAAAATCGAAATCAGTGCCAAAAAATCGAAATGATTGGTAAAAAATCAAAATTATTGGTAAAAAATCGAAATAATTGGTAAAAAATCGAAATTATTGGTAAAAAATCGTAATTATTAGTAAGAAATCGAAATTATTGCTAAATAATCGAAATTATTGCTAAAAAATCGAAATTATTGCTAAAAATCGAAATTGTCGCTACAAATCGAAATTATTGCTAAAAAATCGAAATTATTGCGAAAAGATCGAAATTATTGCTGAAAAATCGAAATTATTGCCAAAAAAATCTTAATTATTTCCAAAAAATCGAAATGTTTGTTAAAGAATCGAAATTATTGCCGAAAAATCGAAATTATTGCTAAAAAATCGAAATTATTTCTGAAAAAATGGAAATTGATGCTGAAAAAATCGAAATTATTGCTAAAAATTGAAATCATTGCTAAAAAGAATCGAAATTATTTTTTTTAACCTCAATATGTACCGAAAAAAAAATAAATAATCGGCAAAAAAAAGCCTAATTACCAAATCGAAAGAAAAAAAACAAAATTGTAATGTCTCACCTGAGTTTTGTCGGATATCGAAACGGGCATGAGGGGCAAATTTCGCGTCGGGGCTGTAACGGCGAGCGGCGGAAACCAAGGCGCACCGGTGCAAACGGCGAGGCCGCCCGGTGGATCGGCCATCGATTTCGCGGCATCGTTTGCGGCGTAATCGCTTCGCGCGCCCAGCACGGAGTGCAATTGTTCCATGTGGGGCACGAGATTCCCGAAGATCAGCTGCGCCGAAAAATTTTGCCAATGTTATTTTTCTCTCCCACTCGCGGGTAAAAAATTCCAATAATGACCAAAAAAATATCAACAAGCGCAAAATAATTCAAGAAATGATCAAATTCGTCAAAAAAAAATTCTAAATCGGAATACGGTCCGAAAAAAAGTCAAACTGAAGCGAAAAATCCAACAAATCGACAAGGTCGTCGAAACATTTTAAAAATTCCCATAATTTCCAAAAAAACAAATGTCAACGAGCAGAAAAAGCCCAAAAAGTTCACATTTTCGTCAGGTAAAATTCCGAAATTTCGATACGGACGAAAAAAAAATGTCAACGAGCAGAAAAAAATAAACGAACTCGACAAAGTCGTCAATAAAATTTTCTAAAATCCAAAAATTTCCAAAAAAAAAAAGAAAAAAATATATAATAAAAAAACTTAACATTAAAGAACATAATGAAAAGTCAACGAACAGCGTAAAATCCAACAAATTGGCAGTCGTCGTTTTTTTTTTTCTCTAAAATTACAATAATCGCCGAAAAAAAAAAGTCAACGAGCAGAAGCAAAAAAACGAAAAAATTCAAAGTTTCGTCAAAAAAAATTACCGAAATTCCAAAACGGTCGAAAATTCGACAAATTCGTCGCCCGAAATATGCAAAAAAAAACCCCCCCGAGGATATTTTTCCTTCTTTTTTTTTCTTAAATTTGCCAAAGTATCCCAATGTTTGTAATTTAAAAAATGCTAAGCTGACATTTACCAGAGACCGTTGAACGCTCTTCTTCACGTTGACGTGGATGAACGGATAGAAAACATCGGAGTCGAAGGGATCGATTTTTGCGAGCACGCTGTTGCTAGCTTGGATCGATAGGTCCGTGAGTTTTTTATTCTCGCGCGGTATCATCAGGAGCGTAACGTATTTGACGTCGAACAAGAGTTGGAAGGCTTGTTTCTGTCTTACATCCGAATTCTTCGCTGTCTCGTCGTAAAGCTCGAGCAGCTGGACGGCCACGTGATCGATCACCTCGTTCATGACTTTCCTGAATTCGCAACGTTTATTTCGCAACGATTATTTTCCTTCCTTGCTATCCAAACTAAAGGGTGCCTCAAAACGACCTGACGCTTTAAGGGAGCTTTCCAGTGTGAAATTTTCAAAAAATCGATTTTTTTTTTTTTTGCTTTATCGAATAGTATACACTCTTCCGAATATTCCCTGAAATTTTCATGCCGAAATTCAGATTATTTCGGTTACAGTACAGCATTTCTTGGAAGAAGGCAACGGAGCGCTACAGCTACAGCGAAACTTTGAACGCGTTTTTCTCGAAACAGCATTTTTCAAAACGGTGTCCAACTTGGAGGGCAGAGTTTTAAAGCTATCGAGTTGAATTTTTTACACAATATTCTTAACGTCATTGTTTATCGTGCTATGGAAGCTTTTTTTTTTTGACAGCTTCCTATTTTTTTGTAAAAAAAACTGCCAAAAAAAATGCTAAAATCGATACTTTTTGTTCAAACCGGCGCCATTTTTGCAAAAAAAAAAAAAAAAAAAAAGCCTCCATAGCACGAAAGCCAATTATATACCGATCAATAATCTTTTTGTGTTTTTTGTTTCAGATCAAAATTGTGACCCCCAACGTGGACACCACATCCAAGTGCATTTTCTGCAACAATTGTTTCATCATTTTTATAGATATTAATTAATAAATAAATCGATCTTTAAAAAATTGTTTTGTATTCTTCAATACCCAATTAATATACAAAAGAAAAAACCAGACCGATTAGATTATTTTTTCTTTAAAAAAAAAAATCGCGAAAAACAGCGATTTTTCGGGCTGTCACACTGGAAAGCTTCCTTAATTTACTCAAAAAAAAAACGTATTTTTTATTCGAAAAGTACGAATATCTTCATTTTACGGCGGAAGACCAATTTACGAGTTCATTCTAGGTGACTTTCGTGATTTTTTCGATCAATAGTACGCAATTACGCCGGAATGTCATCGAAAATTTCGTCAAAAGAGTAAACGTTTGCAAATAGAAGCAAGGCGGCCATTATCGGATATTATGCTGCACGCGCAACCTCCGTGTTCGTACCTCGTATCGAAACAAGCATGTTCGTACCTTTCGAAAAAAACGATACGTTTTGTCGACGACTTAAAACGTCGGGTCATTCGGAGCACCAAAAAAAAAAGCGTACCGACTTGGGCATGGTGTGGGGAATGACTTTGTTGAGGTCTCGAACAGTGGCGGCGAGAAATTTTTGTAGTCTCGCGGAGGCCTGATAGGGCACGTGTATCTCGGACTTGATGGACTTTCCCTCCTCGGCCTCCTCCTCGATGAGTACGCTTTCCCACTCGGAAACGTGACTCGCGACGTATCGTTCCTCGTCCCGCGGATCGACGACGAACGCCTCGATATTCTCGCGGGCTCGAATTTTGTAGAGTTCCGCCCATGCGGACCAGAGTCTCGTGGACTCGTCGCGTGCGCGTTCGCAGATCGTTTGCCACTTGACGTTGCTCGCGCGAACGCCCGAGAGCCGCGAGAGGGTGAAACACTTGTTGAGATTCGGACAGAGGCACGTGATCGCCTGATAGAAACGAGCGAGAAACACGAGATTCGTTTCGCGTCGGGCACGCGCGCGTTCCGTCTCGTCCACGGCCGCGACCCAACGTTGCTCGACGAAACTCGCGAGATCGTCGTACATCGACGTACTCGCGGCTTGAAGATTTTCCTGGATCTCCGGGCGATCGTGAAACTTGTCGAATACCGAGCCAATGCTGTTGAGCGTGCGAAAATTTTCGCCGAGATAATTGCCGCTCGCCTCGGCCTCGTACAAGTAAAGCTCGAGATCGCGCAGTAGGCTGTTCAAACGCTCGTCGAAGTTGTCGCATAGCTCGACGAGACTCGGCGAATAACCCCGAGATTTCGAATTCAACGATCTACGGGGATCGCCGATTTTCGCCAATTTTTGCGGCACGTCCGAGATCGCGTCCTTCCAGACGTACCTGCGAACGCAATTATTGTCGTTATTATCGAGTTACTGTTGCTGTTCTCATTGTTATCATCATTATTATTGTCGGCGTTGCCGTTGTTATTGCTGTCATTATTACTGCTATTGTTGCCGTTGTTATTATTAATTGTGTTGCTATTTGTATTATCATTATTGTTGTTGTTATTGCTGTCGTTGGCGTTGTTGTCGTCGTCACGATTTTCTTGCTGCTCATGCTATTGTTCTCATTGTTATTATTGTTATTCTTGCCGTTATTATTGTTGTTGTTGTTGTTATTGCTGTCGTCGTTGTTGTTGTTGCTGTTGTTGCTATGCTTATTATCATTGTTGCTATTCTTCGCATTGTCATTGTGGCCCGTTATTCTCGTTATTGTTATTGTTGTTGTCGTTATTGTTATTGCCGTCGTTGCCGTTATTGTTGTTGTCGTTATTGTTGCTGTTGTTGCTATGCTTGTTATCATTATCATTGTTGCTATTCTTCTCATTGTCATTGTCGCCCGTTGTTGTTGCTGTTGTTGTTATTATTGTTGTTGTTGTTATTGGCGTTGTTGTTGTTGTCGTTATTGTTGCCGCCGTTGCTATTCTCATTATCATTGTCATTGTTGATGTTACCGGTCACGTTATTGTTATTAGTTGCTATCGTTGCTATGCTTCTCACTGTTGTCATCATTGTTGTTGGCGTTGCTGCTGTTGTTGTTATTGCTATTGTTGTTGTTGCTGCTGTTATTGCTGTCAATTGCCGTTGGTTGTTGTTGTCATTGTTGTTGCTGTTGTTGTTGTTGTTATCGTTGTCATTGTTATTTCTATTATTGCTATTCATTCTCATTGTTATTATCGTTATTGTTGCCGTTATTATTGTTATTGTTGTTGTTGTTGTTGTTGTTGTTGTTGTTGTTGTTGTTGTTGTTGTTGTTGTTGTTGTTGTTGTTGCTATTCATATTATCATTATTGCTGTTGATGTTGCTGCTGTTGTTGCTATTGCTATTGTTATTGTTGTTGTTGTTATTGTTATTGCTGTCGTTGCCGTTATTATTGTCGTTGTTAATATTCTAATTATCACTAATATTGTTGCTGTTTCTGCTGTTGTTATTGTTATTGTTGCCGTTATTATTGTTATTGTTGTTGTTGTTGTTGCTACTTTTGTCATCATCGTTGTTGTTGGTGTTGCTGCTGTTTTTATTGCTATTATTATTGTTGTCGTTGTTGTTGCTATTGCTCCCGCCGTTATTATTGTTATTATTGTTGTTGCCGTTCTTATTATCATTATTGTTGTTGCTGGTGTTGTTGGTGCTGTTATTGTTGTCATTATTATGGCTATTGTTGTTATTCTTCTCATTGCCATTATTGTTATTGTCATTATTATTGCTGTTGTATGTATTGTCATGATTACAATTGTTGTTGCTGTTATTATTGTTACCAGTATTGACGTTTTTCTGTTCTCGTTATCATTATTATTGTTGTTGTTGTTGCTGTTGTCGTTATTGTTATTATTGTTGCTGTCGTTGCTATTCTTATCGTCATTATTATTGTTGGTGAGCGTGTTGTTGTTTATCGTTGTCATTATCGTCGCTATTTTTATTATTGTCGTTGTTATTATCGTTGCTGTCGTTATAACTTGCGCGCTTTAATTTTTCTTCTCGTTAGGGAAAAATCGTCGTTTGTTATTGTTTTTCGTTGTCCTCGAGATCGAAACAGTAATGAGAATTCGTAAAAATACGTACCATCGTAGATCGTGTTCCGGAAATTCGCACTTTTCGCATCCAATTCTCGCGAGTACGGCGTCCAAATCGGCCTTCAACGTTGCCAACGTATCCGCGAGTTTCTCCGCGATGATTTCCTTCACGCGTGCCGTGAGCAACGGCTGATAATACGATGACCAAAAGTTGTTCGCGCCGATCGACGTCTCGTCGACGATGGTGGCCCAATCGTCGGGGGTTTCGAGGGCCAACGATACCTCCCTGATATTGCAAACGCCGCGTATCGACGTGACGAGACTGAGCAACCTCGCGACATCCGTGGCGGCCATTTTCTCGATCCACCGGAGCCAATCGTCGAGAACGACGTCGAGCTCGTCGCCGCGCGACAACTCGACGAACGCCTCGTTCTCGAAGGGCCAGTGGTTTCGCGTCACCCGGGGCAGAAATCTCGCCAGGAGGTCGTTGTCGAGGTCGAGGTCGTAGAGGATCTCCGAGGCGCGACGGGACCGAAGCTTCGTCGCGTAATCGGCCACCAGGCCGCGATTGCCGTCGATCGCTTCTGGAGAACGACATAGTAACGAATAACGCGAACGGAAATTAGTCAGGTGACGATTTCGGGTGGAATGTCGAGGGCGCGAATCAGTTCGCAAGTTACTCACTTATGAAGCAGGAATGAACGTGTACGACGGTGTCGTTCAACAATTTCACGCTGAGCTTTATCCTGTGACGCACGCTGCGAGGACTCTCGTCCTTGATCGTCGACTCGATCGCTCGGCATCTGAGACGTATCAGTTTGACGAGCAGGTCGTTGGAGGACGTTCCGTCCAGGAGGAACAGCGCAGCCAGACAATTCGCAGCCACCTAACGAATATCATCGAACGATGAGACGAATAAATCAACGAACGAGCAAATCGACGCAAACTTCGGCATAGTGAAGATACTCGTGCGACGTTATACTTTGGTGAGTGAACGACGTGAGACGAAAAATCGTTGTTTCGTCGCAAGAAAAAAAGAGGTTGTTGAAAAAACAAAGCGAGTTAATCTTGCATACGTTCGATGTTTTTGTCGAACCCAAAGGGAGGAAGGAAGCAGAGTACAGAGGGCTTACCTCCGTCGACAGGTCCAAGGACTGCAGCGCTCTGTTGCACTCGTCCACGATGACGCTCTTGAAGTGGCACACGACGCTCCACTGTTTGGCTACGATGGGATACTTGTCGGCCAGGGTAGACTTGCCGACTTCGAAGGTCAGACCGTAATTGACGTGCTGCGCGAGTATGAACAGTTGGGCGGCCAGGAGTAGATCTTTGCCGTCTATCGCCGACCATACGTGCTCCGGTATGTCCATCAATATTTTTATCTGCATCACCACAGAGTCGGACACGTTTCGCGAATCTCTGCTGAAAATATTACCGTTCCACGGCGTCGATATGTGCAGACGAGCGATACGATCGGTAACGCTCGGTCGGTAACGCAGTCTTACCGACCGAGTCGGCAATACCGATTTCACGTACTTTGCGAAAGGGAATGAGTTTTTTTTTTCCATTTCTTCGTTGAGATGAGGAAAAGCAAAGGGCTCACCTGGCGCCGGAAGTCTCGGAACCTTCGATTTTGAAGCCGATCAAATATTTTTGCTGCAAATCGCGAAAAGTCGCCTCGATTTCGGTTATCCGCGTGATTACGTTTTTCGAAGTCTCCCTCATTTCCGCTATCGTGTCCGCGGCCTGAATCAAATCGCGGTAACGTTCCCTGTAACGTTAATTCGAAAAGAAAAAAGAAAAAAAAACATTCTTTTGACGATTCTTTTTGTTTCGTGTATTTTTTCCGTGACCCGCATTACCCCACGGAGGTTAGACTCACCCGACGAGCGTTCGAAGCTCAATTTTCTTCCGATCGCTCTCGTGCTGTATCGTCTTTTGTATCTGCTCGATTTCCTTCACCCCGTGCTCCTCGAAGAGCCTATTGATGTCGAGATCGAATAACTGCTTGGCCGGCATTTCGAGCCTCGTTTTTTCCTACGCATTTGTCACTCGAACGAAATCGCTGATCGCGTACTCTCGCAGCTCGAAAGAGAGTGAGGTTATGTTCGTGAACGGTTATGACGGGAGGAATGAGACTAGAAGACCGTGCTAGAGAGAAGAAGTCGACCAAGGAGACTAGAGAGAAGGAGTCGACACTCCCTGCGCAAACAATTCTTTCAATCGGTCGCGGAGGTGTAGTGCTCAGTTCCGCCGCAGGCGTCGCTAGTGTTATTGGAAAACGATAATATATAGTAATACGAAACTGCATAAGGTGATACTGAACGTGTTATGGCGGCAAAATTGTTCGCGCCTGTCAAACACAAATATATCTGTCGTGTACACCAGCACAGCAGCTATATAAGACCTTCGCGAGCGAATTCTTTTTCAGCGAATTTAATTATTTATTTGCGACGGCAACGGCAAAGAAGGAGCAGGGAGTATTTCAAAATTTACTGTGAAATTACTCGTGTTGTACTTATTATATAATTATTATATCTGATGTGCTTAGTATATAATAAGCCGATGTGAATAAAACAACACGAGTTGTTTCATTAATATGTGCTTTATTAATATTATTTATATTTTATTTATTGTATATATGTACACAATATTATTGTATATTATAATGGAAGGAATCCCCACTGGGGTGTATTATCATTCGGGTGTGCGAGAGAGAACGCACCATGACTGTTCCAAGTGAGTACGAGAGAGAGACACGATCACCCCAGTTTTGTGATTGGTCGTTGAGGCGGAGCTCGGACCTTATGCAGTTTTGTATTGCTATATATTAACGTTTCCCAAGAACACTAGCGACGCCTGCGGCGAAACTGAGCACTACACCTCTGCGACCGCTTGAAAGAACTTCGTACATACAGGCTAGGATAGAGAGTTTGGTCTCCTTTACTCTAGTCTCCTTGGACGGGAGAATTGTTTTGACACACTCGCGCGGAACGGCGCATGGCGTATCACGCAACGTTAGCGACAATTCGAAGGTACTTACCGTCGGTCGGTAAAGTAGGATTAGCGATGCGCGTTCTTCTGAAGATCTGAAAATCTGAAGAATAACCGGCACGGGATAAAAAACACAGGAGTTGATCCACGAAAGAAAAATATGGTCAATTTTCGACTGGGGCAGTCGAAAATTCGACTTTTTTGCCTTACCGACTGAGAAAAAACCCACGATGATGGACGCGGAATAAAAAAACACAAGAGTTGATTCTCCACTGCCACGAATCGGAGAATCACCACACTGAAGTTTCCTGCCTTACCGACCGAACACGCGAATCAACCCAATTTTACAATTACTTCATAAAGGATTCCCCCTCCGAGTTATTTCGAATCTCGGGCCGAAAGGAAATTACGTCCGGCCGCAAAATTCACTTTTTGAAGTTCAAGGTCATTATTTTGGCACAATAGTAATTAGAGAAATTATTATCACACGTCTCACTTTCAGGATTTTTATTTGAGAAATCTAAGATTCTTTTACAGTAAATTAAATACAGTTGATGACTTAACGGATTTATATACATTAAAGACTATATGTCTAAATCTTGAGCACCCCAAGCTTTTATTTATAGTCACATGATAGGTGACTTGGTAAAAAGAATTATTTTCTACTTTTTAGTCCTTAATTAATTTCACTTGTTACTAGTTGCTTGCTAGTTTACGAGTTTGTACGTTAGAAAGATGGAATGCTTGTAAAAATAACAAAGACTAATTGGGATTGAACTTACGACTAATTGCTGCATATAAACTTTTCACATACAAACGCAGACGCTTACATTTCATGTATATATATTTTTATTAACTTGAATCATGCATTGTCACCTTTCGAATACATGTTTGCAAAATTTCAGAGCTCTAAGTAGTTGGGATGTCAGTGAAATATTGATTTTCCGTTTTGCATATTGCAGAAAGTAAGTTTAATAAAAGGTTGTGAAACGAACTATCCCAAGCTCCCAAAAGCGTGATAAAAGTTGCATTCGACAAACAAAATCCTCACTGCATTATTTTTCCGTTCGTGGTCGCGATGGGCTGCGCGCGCGTCAAGTTGCGTGGTTCTGCCGAGAGATGGCGCCAGGGGTCAGGCGGCACGAATCTCGCCGGCGCGTCCCTTCTAGTCGGGCCGCAGCGGTGCGCGTAGTTCGCGGAGTGCCGATCGAGCGCTCGAACAAGTGTGTTGTGTCCGTAGCGTGTACGGGCTAGAATAGAGCGTGGCTCCTCACCGACATGACTCTCGTATCCGATCGTTTTACTCGCGAAGTTTATTAGCGAATGACACAGGAGTCGTCTCCTTGTGATCGCCTCGCTGTCTCTTCGCGTACACACGCGTATGCCCCCTCGCGCGTGGCTTTACGCGTGCGGTACACGGGCAAAAGTGAGATCGCGAAAATTGTCTTTGCCTCGTCGAAAATGTTTATCAACAATTAGATCGCGCGTATAGTTGTGGAGCAGCAGTCGTGCTAGTGCTACGCTGCCAAGCAAGCGTGCGCGCTCAATAGAGAGAAAGAGAGACAGTGTTCTGTTTTGCGTCGATCCAAGATGGCGGCCGCATTGACCGCCGAGCAGGAGCAGGTAAGTGATCGTCGATTGTTTCGACTGACAGCGATCGGGTTCGCAAAAAAAAAAAACAAATATTGAAAATTCCAGCGTCTCGACTATGGAATATTTCAATCAATAGTTCGCGCCTTTTCGGACGCGAATGACTCGGAAAATGAGAAATAAATAACTTTTCGGTCATTTAAGTTTTTCTTTCCATTTTTGAAAATTGTCACTGATTATTTTTTTTTCTCGCTTACGTGGGTCGTCGTAAGGTTTTTTTTCGGTCGATGACGATCTCTCTCTCTCTCGCTCTCGTTCTGTCGGCTTTTTGCGTCACTCATTACACGTAATTTTTATTCTGGGAAATTCTTCGGTCGCGCTTGCGGCAGAAAAAAAACCGATTTGCTTCTTTCCGACGTTTCGATAAAATTCCCCGAAAAATCGCCCTCGCGCGCTTCCATTATCCGGGAATTTTTCTACTTCTACAATATTACCGGTTACTTTTAAAGTGTTCGTGATTAACGGTATTCCGCCAGAGGGCGTTGCTGTTGACATTTTCAATGTCAAATAGTTCGTTCCTCCGAACAGCTCTTCAAGGCGCTTCATCGCCAAATACCGATTCTTTTTTCTGGGAAACAGTTGGTAAAAGAGAGACGCATGTTTTTAAACACAAAGGCACATAAATCGAGAGCCTTCGAAAAAATCAACAAAAAATACAGCAAACGCCAAAAACATGGCCGCTGGCGGTTGAAATTTGTTTTTGCGACGTTTGGCGACAGACTAAATCTAAAAATTTGTACTAAATCTAAACATCTAAAAATGTTGACTAAATCTGAAAAACGTAAAAAATTTGACTGAATCAAAAGATTAAAAAAATTTGGACTCGATCTAAAAATCGAAAAAAAGTCGGTTTAAATCTAAAAATCGAAAAATTGGAACTTAATCTACAAATCTAAAAATTTGGTCCAAATGTAAGTCTAAAAATTGGAACTTAATCTCAAAATGTTAAAATTTGGTCTAAATCTAAAAATGTGGCCTAAATCTAACAATCTAAAAATTTGGCCTAAATCTAAAATTTTTGTCCAAATCTGAACATCTAAAATTTGCACTAAATCTAAAAATCTAAAATATGGACTAAATCTAAAAACCTAAAATTTGGACTAAATCTAAAAACCTAAAATTTATCCAATGAAACATATCCCGAACAAATATGTTCGACGATGTTCTCGGGAAACCAATTTGCCCGGGTCGAATTTTCTTTGCATTAATTTTCCTGTTATTGATTTCGGCATCAGCAGGCGCCATAAATATACGTTCCCACACTTGGCATAGCCCAGAATCAACGACGTGGACCTGGTGGGTTCAAATTACTTTATTTTTCTCTTTTTTTCTCGAAATTTTGTTATTTTTCTTTTAATTTGATTTATTTTTCATATTTATATTTAACCCAAACAACAAATTTATCCGTTCGATAAACCCTGCTCGGGAAATTCTGTTAGAGAGGTTGTCATTCGGGCATTTGTTTCGGAAGAATTTTCGGCAAACGCATGCCCAAAAGTGATCCGTCGGTAGTGCGTCAAAGCATTCACAAACTACTTAAAAAAAACAAAAGCAACATTAATAATAACAATAATTATGATAATAATAACATCAGTAGTAACAACCAGAGTAGCAATATTAACAACAATTATCATCATTATAAAAATTACTATTACCAATTAGACAATTGCAGCAGCGCTTATTAGACAATTTTTATTAATAATTATACAATTGAAAGAACAATCTTTCGACAATTATTATTATTATTATTATTATTAACAAAACATTAATAACAATAGCAAAACTCTTGATGATAATGATAATAATCAAAATTAAGATAATAACAATAATAGTAACAAGTATAACAATTGTGACAGTAATATTGCATTTAATTAGCAACAACAACTATAATGATGATAATTGTAAAAACAAAAATAATAGTATCACAAATAGTAGATATATTAGCGATAATTATTACTAATAAGAACAATAATGATAATAAGAATAAGATCAGCAACAAATATAACAATTGCAACAATAATATTCCATAAAATTGGCAACAATTTTTACTACAACAACAATAACAACGACAATAATAATAAAGTTTCATAAACTTGCTATCTGTAGCGCACAAAGCTGATTAAATTTTAAACGATCGAACGATATTTCGAGTAACAATCAGTTTTACGAAATAATGAGGGAAAAAAGAAATTTCAATGACGATTAAGCGAACGATCCTTCGAGTAACAATAAACTTGACAATATCAGAGGAAAAAGAAAGCAACGAATTTAAGGAAGATCGAAATCGATCAATCGTGCCCCCTCCTCTGGTCCCGTAATACTTGGAAATGCGCGCGCACGCGGTTACAAATCACCACACATCGTAAATAGAAATCCGCTTTTCCTTTTTCTTCCTTCTCCCTTTGTCTCCTCCTCGTCGCTGTCTCTCTGTCGCGTGTGCGCGCGGCGGCACCAGAATCCCGCGTTTACTGCTGTCTGCTCCCTAAGGGGTGGGGTACCGGAAACACAACGTTGGGTGGGAAGAGAGAGAGAGAGAGAGAGAGAGAGAGAGAGAGAGAGAGAGAGAGAGAGAGAGAGAGAGAGAGAGAGAGAGAGAGAGACGGAGACCGAGACCGGAAGTAATGTCGGTATAATAGGCACGCGCGTGCACATAAGTATATATTACATCTCACCGTACCACGGGACAAGCCCAGTTCGATTGATTTCTTTTTAAACTGAAAATTGGTGCTAAAAGTTTCTATAATATGGAGATGTCGAATAAGCTCTTGATGCCTGTATTTTTGTTAATTTATGCGCAATGCAAATCATCCCATTATGACGGAGAAAGCACGTTTTCGTTGTTATCCGAAATGGGGGTAAAAAGTCGAAAAGATTTTGCGAAAAGATCGAAAAATTTGTTGCTCGTACGTCAACGAAGAAACGACGATGAACATTGTGAAATTTTTCGAAACGTCACCTCGTGCTCGTAAATAGTGAAGCACGTTGGCAACCGGAGGCTATTTGCTCGCGATAGGGAGAGAAACTTGCATTCGTTTGAAGTTGGTTTAAATTTTTTTGCGAGAACTTACGCAACGTCGGGTTTTCGCTATTTGTTCGTTGCCAATCAGAAGTCAGCATCCGCAGCAAATGATTGAGTAGAAAAGAAAGCCCACAGACGAAGAAAAAAATTAACGTATGGAAATTGGGTGTCAAGAGCCGTTCGTAGGGTTTAGATTTCTCGTTGGGGTATTTTTGTTTATTCGCCTTAACGGGGTAATTGAATTTTTTTCGAATCTTTTTCAACGTATTTTCTTCACAATTAACCTAACCCAAAGGTGGATGGGTAGATCGTGAATTTCCTAGGCGAAAAGTCCTTATCCATTTTTCTCTCCGATGCGGCGTTGTTCGGATATGAGTCGACTAGCGACGGCCAATCCGGTGGGCCGGCCAGGCGGTCCGCGAGGGGTGGGAGCAGCGGGCGCGCAATGGGAGAGCACGCCCCGCCCATTCCGTCCCCGCGCGTACGGTCGGGAGACCGGCCGGCGCACCGGATTGGCCGCGCCGCTCATTGACGAATATCTCCGCAACGGTGCATCCGAGAGAAAAATGACCGAGGACTTTTCTCTCGGGAATTTCACGATCGACCTACCCTCCGAATATGTCAAGGCGACTTTCTGGTCACCCGGTATATGATGTAGAGGCGATGAGCCAGCACCGGATTACCGGCGTTTAAACTATTTAAAGCCCGACCGACTGATTGCTCTCTCGCATGCGTGTAAAATTCCGTTACGCGTTCTAAGCGCTCGTATAGTTACGTTTGAACCTCGTTCGACCCTTATAATTTCCGCGTATCCGTCAGTAAGCTTTTAAAAAATAATTCAGTTTCAATTCAATATTAACAATTACGCCCGTAGACTGTATGAGCCAGCGAATTCAACTTCAACGCTTCATCGTCTTTTTCTCCCCCCCCCCTCTCCCGTCTTCACGATCTCTCGTCTAGGCTACCAAGGAGTTCATAGAGGCGGTTAATAAGTGTCGAGCCGGAAGGAGAGCCGGCCCCGTGTCTTGGAGCACGGCCGTCAAATTTTTGACCGCGCGAAAATTTGAAGTCTCGAGGGCCCTTGCTCTCTACGAACAGCACGAAGCGACCCGAAGACGCGAGGGCCTCGCCCTTCTTTATCCCACTCAGGAACCTCTTCTCAGCGAACTCCGAACTGGAAAATTTACCGTCTTGGTATGCTCTATTCTCGTACAACAGCTTTACTCGTTTTTTTTTGTTCGCTTTATAGGTTGTTAATGTTGAAATGCGGAAAAGCCGCAACCCCCATTTTGTATCTTGATGGACCTAAGGCGGGAAACCAGTTTAGATGACTCAAAAAAAGTCGATTTTTTTTTAATTCCATAAATTGTTGGTAAAACTAATCGCTGATTAACCAGTAACCAGTTTAAATGCCCCATCACCGTCTGAATTCATTGTTTTCGGTAAATTTTTCTTTAAATTGAGTCCTTTTTCGTTTAAATTAGGGGTAAAATTGCTTAAAATATATTTTTCACAGCAAAAAAGTTCATAAAATAATGGCGAAAATTATACGCTTTTGTTTAAGCACCTCTAAAAATTGAAATTTCCAAATTTGTTGGCCAGAGTTAGGTTCGTATTGGAGAAAAACATGTTCTTAAAGTAATCTTCAAACCGTATTGATTTCCGATTAAAACTGTGCCCTCCAGAGCGTACAGAAACAGCAAAGTCTGATGGCGACCTTTGATCGGCGGCAGATTATATGTACCATATTGTCAGAGAAAATACTTCGAAAAAATTGAAATATATGTCCGATAATATGTACAAAATATTGCCAAAGTTTGAATAAATTCGATTCATTCGTTCTTTGTAAATAGAAATCATGAAAATCACTTTAAAAAACTCACTCCTGAACTGGTTTCCCGCCTTAATAGTGGAGACTAAGGCATAGGAGTCCAAACTCCGATGGGCGTCGGAAATGTTGAGAAGAAAACGTCTGGAAGTTCCGATTTTGGGGTGAAGCCTTTTTGGCAGTTATCTGTTTGACCACCAGGATCGTCGCGATCTGAGGTTTTCGTTGTAATAAAAAAAAAACTTGACATGCCTTCGATCTCTGTCCAGCCGAGTATTCTCGCTGCACCTGATCCAAAGTACTTACCCATTTGAGGTTGTTATGGGGTCTAGCCGTCGGTGGTGAAGTACGAAGGGATCGCCCTGTGCTTATGCATGGAGCCGATTGACTCTTACCAACTGTTAGCTATCAAACAATCGTCATATCAAATGTACGTTTTAGAACTATTTTTCTGCATCTATTTGTAAAAATGTGCATTTCTCGAACATTCGGTGATTACATTAAACGTTTTCATTACTTTGTATAATTATTTTCTATAACTTTTTCTCGCTCGAAAGGAATTGGCAGAAGTAACCTGAATATCGGCCCAAGGAGCTGTCAACAATAAATATCTTATGATTTCATATAAGTATATATCTTTCACCTATATTTTCCACCTCCGCGGTAGCATATTCTTAGCAGATGGTAAGTCGGAAGATGGGAATTTTCCATAAGCGTAATGTAATTGGCTCACGAAATATGTCGAGATGCCGATTTTTTGTCCCCGTAAAAAACGGTACCGCGGATCGTATCCTTACTGCAGAGGATGATCAGCAAAGGGATTATAAACTTCCAGAAAAACGTTCAGCTAGGTCGTAACATTTCGCCAAACACGAAGGTTTCGATCGCAACGGATCTGGCGATCGTAATCAGAATCTCGTAACAGTCACAATTAAAGATTTTGGACTCCTGTACTGTGGTCTCGTCGGAGTGAATTTACAATGAAATGCGAAAGATAACACATATGTTTGCAGCCTTCGCGAGACGCAACAGGCGCGGCCATTGCTATTTTTACAGCCCACTTACACCTGCCACAAAACACAACGCATCAAACGACCCTGCAGGTTTGTACGCCAATTTATTCCCTTTCCTACTACGTATCACATCCCCGCAATCCTCGTTCTCACGAAAAAAAAACAAACAATTAAAATAAACAACTGTGCGTTACTCATCGATAGTCGTCGGCCTTTCCCACAGGGAGTCGTCTATCAGTTGGATGCAGCCCTCGAGAGTGTCGAGACCCAAAGACACGGATTGGTCTTCATATATGACATGTCGGACAGTAAATATCAAAATTTCGATTACGATCTGTCTCAAAAAATCCTCACCTTATTGAAGGTAATACTAATATAGTATCGATAATATTCTCGTGTAGTTTTCCTAGCTATAATTTTACTCATCTTTAGTAGTAATAGAATTAACGATAACTGGCACCGTCAGGATCAGCAGAGGACAATAGTTTCAGTGCTATAAATAATTGTGCAAACCGTAACAGTCTGCATATGTCACTACAAAATTCACTATATAGAGCTGAGCCTCAATACGTCAAGCTGCTCGACAAGAGTGAGCACTACGACGATCTCGATCGTTAAACCCAAACGAAACTTAATACGTTACCCAAAATCTTGGAAGAGAGGTCAAGAGACCCAAATGAAATTGGAGAGCCCACGAGTCAGGCCTCCAAGTGAATCCAAAATGCGAAAAGCTAAAGGCAATCGTGCAAATGAAGGCTCGAGCCGCCACAGATCGAAGAGTCAACGGACAAATCAAATACCTGATTGCTTCGGTCCATGCAAACCCAGAGTCCATCAACGATAGTTAGTTTCCTTAGTTGGAGTTTAAACTGACCTTATCAAAGGTTAGTTTGGTCTCATATGCAGCAAAACTCAGTCATATCCAGCAGAACGCTCGGAAGTGACTGTGAAACGGATTTCGTAGTGTCTTCGATGCATGCATAGATCCGCCGATCCGCGTGGCGCTGTGCTGACCTCTCGTTGAACGCATGTTCGCGATTTTTACGTCCTGGAGGTGGCGCAGCGATATTTGAACATGTCCAGACAAAGTATAGCCTCAAACGTAAACAATTACTTCGTCTTTTTACTTCCTGCGATTTGGCTATTGGATTTACTATAGGATAAGTAATGCCTCCAATTTAACACAGCGAAATCATTGTTTTTTAACGCCTGAACCAATATCTGCATGGTGGTTCCGACAGAGCATGATCGCCCTAAGGTTCAACAAGAATTCTGTGTGCTTCAGTTGCAGATTTTGTTTTAATAAAGCAGTGCAGTAAAATTCCCCCCCAAATAATCTCTTTTTGGCACGAAATTTGACATGTCTAACACTATAAAGGAAAACAAAAGTTGTTTACATTTTGGCGAAATGACATACACTGAATTTCAAGCTTGCTTAAGGTAGTTGTTTACAGATGCGTTGCCAACTTAAACTACACGCATGCAGTTATAGTAACGCCATTCGTTGGAAAACAGCAACAACTTATTCAAGATATATAACAGAAAGAACTTTGAATATGGCTCGGTTCATTATTTATAAAGATATAAACTTGGAAAGGAAAAACCTCGTGGAGTAGCTACAAACAAACGGGGGATGCCGTTTTTTTTGGTGGTCGTAATTTTTTTTCTGCGCTACTACAAACGAAATTAAGTTTACTACAATCAACTACAAACGAAAACCTTCCGAAATCACCAAAAAAAATCAGATCGGAGATACTCGGGTGCCAAGTTCACATAGGTGCCTTGACGGCCTAAAGAGAATCTTTTTCATAACCAACTACCACTTTTAAAACAAGTCTGTATGAAGGTGGCTTATGAAACAATTCACTTTTATTATCTGTACTGTACCCTGGAACACAGTAGAATTCCGAGTCATTTTTCGTTTTTCGGATTCTGTTCATTGCTATCAATGTAGATTCACCGCGTTTAGGGTGTCTCGAAATGACCTGACATCTTAATTTATTAATAAAAGGTATTTATTTATTCGATACGGACGTATATTTTTTTAACATGAGCTACAAACATGGAGGTTGTATGTGGAACACTAACCGATAAATGAAATAAACGGCTTGAACTTGGAAGACATATTCTTTCAACAAGTTGGCGCAACCTGCCACCTTGCGGGAGAAACAACGTAGTCATTGCAGACGAAGTTTCACATATACCAATATCGTGCAGTTTGACGTTATTGGACTTCTTCCTTTGGGGTTTTCCGAAAGGAAAAGTGTATGCCAATGATCCACAGACCATTCCGGAGCTCAAGGAAGCAATTGGACGCACCATTAATGAAATTAGTCCGCAATTATGCCAAAATGTTATTGAAAATTTCGTCGAAAGAGTGACCGTTTGCAAACAGGAACATAGCGGCCATTTATCGGATATTTTGTGCCACACATAACCTCCATATTTGTACATTATATTAAAATAAAAATATTCGTATTTTTCAAGTAAATAATACGTTTTATTGATGAATAAAAATGATGTGACATTTTAGTAGCAGAGTTGCTGCTTTAGGCCGCAAGAGGCGCCAAGACTTTTGGGGATCGCGAATAGTCACTGTCCTCCAAAAATCACGGACAAACTTTATTATTATTTTGCGCGACCCTCACCAGTTCCCACCGGACTTTGATTTCCTTAGCGACACGAGCGGTTCCCGCAGGAACCACCGAAAATCCCACCGCTGCTAACTTCATTCCTACCGCCGGGGGTTCCCCTACCTGTGTGTAAAATCGCGTCTGAAGCTTGCGCCCGCCGCCCGCAGATGTCAGCACGAGCGTCTGCGCCGTTCGCTCCTGCCACCCGAACGGAAAGAAATTTCAAACGGTCACAGGAAAAAACAGCAAATTCCTCGGTCTTCCGAGACTACTAGAAAACCGGAAGTTCCGAAATTTCTCCATAGGATCCCACGTGAAACTTTGACGCTTCGAGCGCTTTCGGTAAGGCAGATAACTGCCTTACCGACGGTGTCCACAGCTCTGCGAGCGAAGCGCCGTATGCAGAGTCAGACGAGCTCGCATCACGTCGCCCATGGGTGGCGCGGGGTAGTAGTCTCTTCGGCCGTAGACTTTAGAGTACCGGAAGCCGCGTGCCCCCAGATGGCGTCCCGGTCTGTCAACTCTCTACATTGTCACGGGCGCTCCGATCGTGCATGTGCACTCGCCTGTGCGTCAGAGTGCGCTTATATATAAAACTTCAACCCCTGAAACGTCGAGCATCTGGGGGTTTGTCGTTGCGGATCATGCGCGAATCGTGCCGGAAACGTCACTACGGTCTCGTTCAGTAATCGTTCGTGGCCCTTTGCAGCGCGTTTGCCCCGCTTGACAAATTTATATTCTTTTTTTTTTTCGTTCTCTCTCACACCTGTTCTCTCCGTCCTGTCGCACGAGATTATTCTACGAATCTACAAAATTAAGGTAGTTTTCCCAAGTGCTCGTGCTCCTTTGTATTTCAACGTCTCGCTGCATTGTTTAATCTCGTTTTTCTTCGATTCCTCGGAATTGGAAAGTGTGAAGTTCGGGCGACGAAAAAATTCTTTCGCTTTTTCGGTGCGTTGCGGAATTGAAAGAAAGAAATCTTCCCTTCTCGAGCTCTCGTTCGTTGATTGTGTTCTCAATGGGGGAAGTTGGAGGGAAGGGGGGTTGTGTACGAGGGATGATTTCCTTGCGTTCGGCGGATATTGTCGCATCCGCCAGCTGTTTTTTTCCCTCCTTCGCGACTCTTCGAGCGTGCACACACACGCACACAGCACTAATCGTGGGGTTATCGATTCGACTAACTCGACCCTCTCTACGGCAAAGCTTTCACGTACACTCGTATCCACGTACAACACAACAACAATAATAACGATCGTAATCATTTCTTATCACCAACGAATGTTAAGAATGGTCGTAACAATTATTTTTGTCGTTGCGGAAACTTTTGCGGCCACGCAATATTCGAATAACAATAAGAGTAACAGTAATTAAGGTTATTGTCGATATAGTAATAATAACAACGCAAGTAGGGCTCTTACGTGCCATTTGCATGAATTCAATATAATGAGAATAATATGATGATAATAACAATAATATGACGACAACAATAATAATAACATGACTGTAATGATAATATGATAATAATAATAGTAATCATATAATGACGATGTTGATAATGTTTACCGTAGTCTACTTATTAATAATAAAAATAACCACTATCGATACTTTCATGCAACATTTTCAGAAATGCAGTGCAATAATATTTTTCAAATTTACTTATTCATGATAACCGCAACAATTGACGTTCTAATTTCGAAAATTGTTTCGCAACGCACGACAATAATTGAAGTAACTGCAATAATACTAATAATAATGATTATCATCGCGTTATCGTTATCGGTGTTAACAATATATGTTAATCATAACAAAGACAATAATTCTTATTTTACACAAGTATTCGCGATTTGCAAACAACTTTTGTCATCGTTTTTATGACGGATTTCCAGGGGTGCGATATTATGATGGTGGTTACAACAATGATAATAATAACCATTGTTTAGTAACAATAATAATCATAATTAAAAATAATAATCATTAAAAATAATAATCATGATAGTGGCCATCCTTTTGCAACAATAAACATCATCTTTTTTAATAATAATAATCGTAGTTTTATTATAATAATCGTTCTTTAACAACAATAATAATAATTTTTCATAATAACTATTCTTCAACAATAATAATCGTCATTTTTATAATAATTTTAAAGTAACCTTTAAAAAAATTCTTTCGTTCGAATTACAAAAAAAACATTACTTTCGATCTGTTTTTTTTTCACGGGGAGGAAATTGCACCGCTGCTGCTGCGGCATTTCCGTCGTTCGACCGTAAGGCGGCGCGGGGAAGAGTCGATTTTTTTCTTCTTTCTTTTTCTCTCCCTTTTTTGCCCGCTTCGTCACATGCTCCGCGACCCCTGGGCCGGAAGGGGCGGGGGAGGGATGACGTTGCGACAAATTGGTCGGCGAACATCAATCGCAATGCAACGGAAAATTTCGCGCGACCGAAGAGGGGCGAATAGAAAAAAGAAAACATTTTTTTGGACATTTTTGGGAAAAAAAAAAATTTATTTTTTGAAAGATGAGGTTTTTTTTAACAAAAAATTTTTCGGATATTGTTTAAAGAAATAATTGCTTTTTTGGAAGATGAGGTTTAACATTTTTTTTTTAAGATAAAACGTTTTTCGCTGATTTCTAAAGAAATAATTTATTTTTTTTCAAGATAAGTTTTTTTTAACAGAAAGAAAACATTTGCGGAGATTTTTGAAAAATATTTTTTTTTTTTTTATAGAAGTAGCACTTTTTTGGTAATTTTTGGAAGAAATATTTTCTTTTTTGTAAGATGAGGTTTTTGAATTTTTTTTTTAAATACTAAGAAAACATTTTACAGATATTTTTTAAAGAAATAACTTCTTTTTTGAAAGATGAGGGTGTATTTTTATCGTTATTTTTTTTACGTGCGTGGGGGTGAAGAAATTTTCGACAAGGAAGGCAGCGAGTACTTAACCCCCATGTGCCATTCGAGGATAATTAGTTTTGCTTTGTTCTGCTTTCGTCTCCCCAACGTCCCGCGCTTCATCCCTCTCGGCGTTCTCTTTGCCTTCGTTCGCACCGCTTCCCCCTGCCCTTCCTCTCGCGACCCTTTGTATTTTATACGATACGAAATTGTGCGTTGTGCGGACCTCATTTCCGGTGAAAATAAATCTTCGCCTCCGGGAGATTATTCTTTCTTTTTTCTACGCTATCGCCACCATTTTGTTTCGAGTGAATTAATGTTTGGAGAAAAGTGTAGATTTTATCGCTCGTCTTTGTTCCATTTTTTCGACATTTCTGTAATTTTTTTATTCGCACGAAATGTTTGTGGAGATTTTTTTTATATGGCTTTTTTTATTCGAAAATATGTGGGAAAATTGAAAGTTTTTTTTTAATTTTAGATAGTACAGGTGGTTTACGGATTTGAATACTCGTCGAAGATTTTAGTTTTCAAGAGACTATGAGAGAAACACACACAAAAAGACATGTCTAAATATATATATGTATGGATATGTTAATACGAAAAATGATTTAAGCACAATATCGCATTCGTCGCCTTCTTACGCGCCTGTCCCATTTTCCAGGGTGGATATCCGGCAAAGTTGAAGAAAGTCCTTATAGTCACAGCCCCCCTGTGGTTCAAGGCGCCGTTCAAGATTCTTCGACTTTTCGTACGCGAGAAGCTGCGCGATCGCGTGTTCACGGTGTCGATACCGCAATTGACGCTACACATACCGAGGGAATCGTTGCCACGACGTTTGGGTGGCACCTTGGAGGTGCGACATGAAGCGTGGCTGCTACACTGCCTTAAGTCCATGACGAATCGTAGCGGGGGTGAACTCTGCGAGGTGAGACAACATTTTTCGCTCTTTTCCTCGACCAATCGTCGCGCACGCGATCGTTCGAGCTTTGATCATTGATAACTCGCCACGGGTACGTTCGTGCCGAAAACGTCTAAGGACTTTTCAACGTGGAATTCCATCCCGTATATATCTGCAAATTATTTACCTCCGATTTTGGGACACCCTGTATATCTATATACCGGGTGTCCCTTCCCATTCGCCCGAGTATCTCGAAAAATATGCAAGATACGAGAAAAAGTTTCGGACAAAAATTGTACGGTTTCGACCGAGGACCCACATGACGCCCTTGATCGATTCTCAGCACTCATATTTCAAGGTCATTCGAAGGTCAACTTCGTTTTTTCAATGGAGACCCATGTTTTTTCCTGCGTCATTAGATTTTCCGCGTAAAAACGGATAACTTTTGGTCGAAAAATTATTCAATCAGACGATTACTTTCCAAGATATACAATGAACCTCGTTGACCGTTACTTTTGCGACACCCTGTACATACGGATTCTTCGCAAAAATTGAGTCGCAAATATGGTGACGAAGTCTTTCCTTCGAAAGAAAAAGTCGTGAAAATGTAATTTATCTGCAAGACCCCTACGCGGCAGCGCTCCTAGCGGACGGATGAGGAACTAAGTTTCTTGCCTCACTAACCGTGACACTTTTCGTCGTTTTTTTGTTTCCCCGAAGGTTACCCCAAGGGTGGGTAGTCCTCTGTCGCCCACGTCGAAGGGAAAAACGATAAGCGAGAATAATCCGGCGAGCAACGAGGAGACGTCGTCGGCGAGCGATCCGGCGAGTCCGGTGAGCGAAAAGCCGCAGCTGCAGCAGCAACAGCACAATGGCAAGAACGGCGTGGTCGTGGTGGGTATCGGGGATATCGAGATCACGAACGGCGACACGTGGATCGGTAGCGACGAGGCACCCTCGCCTATCCAGCCGCCCTCGTCGGCGAGCTCGGGCTTCAGCGACGACGACAGTTTGCACGGCGACGTTGGCCTACAGGCGGTCACGATGGAGCAACTCGTCGAGGCGATACACTCACGCGGACGGGCCGGCCTCGTCGCCGATTACGTCGAGATCAAGCAGAGACCGCCGGAGGGCTCCTTCAACAACGCCAAGTACGTCTCACGGTCTCACGTCGCAATATCACTTTTCTCGTCTACAGGCTGTTTCAAAAGTTTTCCAACGTTCTTTTTTTTTGTTTCTCGTAAAATTCGCACGCCACGGAAAAATCGCGCGGACCAAAAGTTTCACGAATTTCGAGCAGCCATTCTTGGGTCAAGGATGAACTTCGTTAAATTCCCACATGATTTTCCACCCTTTACTGCGGCCCGACCCCTTAAGGAGAAAAATTTCCTTTCAATTTTCAGGCTGAGATCGAATCAAACGAAGAATCGTTACACGGACGTGCTCTGCTACGATCACACGAGGGTCTGCCTGTCGCAGCTCGACGGTGATCCAACCTCCGATTACATAAACGCCAACTTCGTCGACGGTTACAAACAGAAGAACGCGTTCATCAGCACTCAGGGCCCCCTGCCGAAGACGTGCGGCGACTTTTGGCGTATGATATGGGAACAGCAGACCCTCGTCGTTGTGATGACGACCAGGTGAGAGAGAGAGACAGAGAGTCCATTATTATTATTATTATTATTATTATTATTATTATTATTATTATTATCATTATTGTGGCTGTTATCGGTACCATTGTCCTTCAGAGTCATCGAACGCGGCCGAACGAAGTGCGCCCAGTACTGGGGCCCAGAGCCGAGGGACGAGGTGTCAGCCGGCAACTTCACCGTAACGACCCTCGAAGTCGAAACGAATCCGGATTACACGATATCCATGCTACTACTCACGAATAAAAAGGTACGGAGGAGACGAGAAAGCGAGAGGGAGAGAGAGCACAAAACGAAGAAAAAAATGTGTATTATTATTGTTACGATTATTAGGGCTTGCTCCTAATTCAAATGAACAATATCGACTTTTTCTTTGTCGTCGCCGGACTCGCGAAATATAAGATTTGGAAAAGTATCATCCGAAAACGTTCAACGGAAATAAACAATATTGGCAGACGCGGCCGTGCTTTTTTACTTCCGTTATCGTGTTTGCGTCAGAGGAAGAAAAAAATGTCTACATTTTTCGAGGAAAGTGCAGAGCGATGAAAAAGAAATGTTAATTTTTCGTGCGCGAAAATGCTCTTTTTTTTCGGGGTGTATTTATGGACGAAAAGGACGAAGGTTGTAGATCATCGAGTAATCGCGTATACGTTTTTTTTTTTTTCGCAGACTGAAGAGACGAGAGAGGTTTGCCACATGTTGTACACGGCCTGGCCGGACTACGGTGTGCCCCAGTCGGCCAAGGCGCTCCTCCAGTTCCTCTCGTTGGTCAGACAACAACAGAACAAACTGCTCGCGAACCGGGGCGACACGTGGGCCGGCCATCCGCGCGGTCCACCCATCGTCGTTCATTGCAGCGCCGGTATCGGCAGGACAGGTACGCGAACGACGAGCGGAAAGGAAAAAGGCGAATGACACCAAACGCGCCTTTCTGCCTTGGACTTTTTCGGAGAGGAAGAGTTGAAAAAAAAAAAAAATGTGTCTTTTGCGTCGTGCCGAAATAAGGCGGTCGTTGTTCGCGGCAAATTTCAAATTTTATCGCTCGTTCACGCGCGTTTTTTTTTTTCGTTTATCGGAACGAAATGTTTTTGGAGTCTTTTTTATTTGAACGGAAGTGAGGTAATTGAATTTTTGGAATATTGGACAATTTTGGATTGTGATGATTAGCGAAGATTTGAAGACAATTTTCTTTTTTAATCGAAATATATTTGGGTGTACATTTTGAGGAGAATAATATGTGTGAGAGAGAGAGAGAGAGAGAGAGAGAGAGAGAGAGAGAGAGAGAGAGAGAGAGGTAGAGGTAGAGGTAGAGGTAGAGTAGAGTAGAGGTAGAGGTAGAGGTAGAGTAGAGCAGAGGTAGAGTAGAGGTAGAGTAGAGTAGAGTAGAGTAGAGTAGAGTAGAGTAGAGTAGAGTAGAGTAGAGTAGAGTAGAGTAGAGTAGAGTAGAGTAGAGTAGAGTAGAGTAGAGTAGAGTAGAGTAGAGTAGAGTAGAGTAGAGTAGAGCAGAGCAGAGGTAGAGTAGAGTAGAGTAGAGTAGAGTAGAGTAGAGTAGAGTAGAGTAGAGTAGAGTAGAGTAGAGTAGAGCAGAGGTAGAGTAGAGTAGAGCAGAGGTAGAGCAGAGGTAGAGTAGAGGCAGTGTAGAGTAGAGTACGTTTATTTAATGCGCCAGGATCAAAGTGTCCTCTGGCACAACGGATTTGCTTTTATTCCTTTGGAAAATATCTCGCGTGCGCTCAAGGAGCAAAGGGATCCCCGAAAGACAATAATTACGTCGTCGATATCGAAAACAAACATTCCAACGACGAAGTAAACAATTCTCTTTGGCCAGGTACGTTCTGCACGCTCGACATTTGCATATCCCGTCTCGAGGACACCGGCTGCGTCGACATTCGCGGCACCGTCGAGCGGATAAGGGCCCAGCGGGCCCACAGTATTCAAATGCCCGATCAGTATGTCTTTTGCCATCGTGCCCTCGCCGAGTACGCGCTCTCGCGGGGCCTCCTCAGCACGCAGCATCTCGCAATGCTGCCACCTACCGTAGAGGAGGACTCCGATTAGCTCACCAAAATCAACGCTCGTCGATGGACACCGAGGCGTACGAGAGAACACGGGAAGACGAGCCCGGAGGCTCTTGCGAACTCGGGCGTACGGGCCGACACAGCCGTCCGGGCGAAAGCGCGCCCAAATGTTCGGCAAAATTTCGCCACGAGGCCACGATGCGCCGAACGATAACAGTCGTTACCAGAGAGCACAAAGGGAACGTTGATGCCGTTTCGTTTTTTTTTTTTGTTGTTTTTATTCTTCCTCTTCCCCCTGAGTTTCAATACGTCTGAGCGTTTTTGCGTATCGAGCTTCTCCGCCGAAGCCTCTCCACGTCCGGGCCGCACTTCGCTGATCCAATGCTGCCTCCACAGTCGTATCAAGGGGGAGAGGGTCCCTTCGGGCAGCCGAAAATAAGCCAATTTTCATTGTTTCCTCTCCGAACTATTTATTCTCCGCTATTTATACTTTGTGTACATATTTTTGCGTCTTTCGATTCTCCGAATTAATGTTTTCCTTCGAGGGATCGGCGCGCCGTGTAAATGCCGAAAAGTAGATTCGCGAAAAATACGAAGGTTACGGAAAAACGCTCGCGAAGCGGGATAAAGAATGGCGTGAAGAATGTTGCGGCAAAATTTCGGACGAACTTTCAGATCGAATTTCCCACCGAAAGGTGAACAGCGTGTTTATAACCTTTCGGATGATACGAAAAAACGATTTTTTTTTGCACAATTTCACACTGTCGTGATCCCTCGAGGGGCTACATAGAGGCAAAAATGGCCAAATTCCGATTTTTCTCCGCGAAACGGTTGGCGAGGAAAAAACGCATGCTTCTTTAAACAGAATGGCACATACGTCGAGAGTTTTGGGAAAAATCACGAAAATACGGAAAAACAATGAAACACGACCGCCGACAGACGATTAAATTTTTTACGCAACGTTTTTTTTTTTTTTTTCGAGTCGTTGATCGTCGATTTGTTCAATTTTTTTTCACGCGGCGACGAATTGAAACTCGAGCATAGAAAGTGAAAGAAAAGTCATTTTACGTGACCATTGAAAAATGAAGATCGAATTTGCGAAAGTGAGATCGTCAGCGACCTTCAAGGCCGTTGTCTAGTGTGAAGATAGAGAAACGCAATCGTTCTTTGACCTTTTTTTCCTCGATAATTATCAGACGGAGGAAATTTCGGGTTTTTGTGGTTCGTTAAGGGGTGAGATCTGTTTGAAGCGTAAAAAAGAGGAATTTTCTTACGACGAAACTTCAAAGTCAATTGGAAAATTCTTTCAGCCGTTTGTTTATTATAATAATTTATTATATTATAACAAACAAGCCGTTTGTTTATTATAATAAACATACGGTCGGAACAAATAATAACAAACCTCAAAATATAATTTTGAGGTTTGTTATTATTTGTTTCAACCTATTCACATCAATATATTCAAATATTAAATATATCAAATATAAATTATATTCGAATGTATTTAATATATTCAAATATAATTTTGAGGTTATATATAACCTCAAAATTAATAAAAATTATTTATTTAACCTCAAAATTATATTTGAATATATTTAATATATTCAAATATTAAATATATTATATTTAATATTAATCATTTAATTTAAATGTATAATTTATATTAAATATATTAAATATAAATTATATTTGAATATATTTAATATGTTCAAATATAATTTTGAGGTTATGTATAACCTCAAAATTATAATGAAATGAAGTGAAAAGAAAAAATGAGTTTTTCCACCGCGCTAGACGACGGCCTTGAATGTAACTGTGGAACGAAACGTGAGGAAATACTCGAGTCACTTGGAATCGAATTGGAGAACTGAAATTTAGCGTTGCTCTTGTGAGCGAAAAGAAAAAAACAATAATTTCGAAGCCGCGGAAGATTTTTCGACACGCATATATGCAGGAACGTACACATTGCCGATGAACAAACGGAGCATCGGTTTTTCGCGCTCTTTTCCCTCGACGAAGGGACTCTCGAGCCTCCGAGCTGTGAAAAGGTGGAAAAACCCTCGACCAAATTGAAACAAAAGATATTAATTGCCAAAAATGGCGTATTCCCGCGAATCGACGCACATAGGGAGAACAGAAAGTCAGCACACTTTTGTATCGAACGCGCGCCTCGTGTACTCTCTTTCTCTCCTACAGAAAAAAAAGGCACAGGCGAGGAGCGAGCAAGACGAGAAAAAAAACGAGAAAACTGTCACAGGTTCAAAAAAATCGGAAAAGAATTCGAAAATATGAAAAAAGAATTCGAAGGCATGCCTCGTACGGAGGGAGAAGAAAAAATGAATAAATTCAATAAACAACAAATAATGAAATAACGAAGTGGAAATCTGAATTGTATTATAAAAATTATGTATAATTGTATGTGCATCAATTCGTTAATATATATACATATATATATATATGAATATTTTCGGTGACCAAAGACTTGGGCCGTAACACGCGAAAAAGTGTCACAAGGCCCTATCGATCGGGGAATGCGCGAAAACGTCGCGAGCTGCTGCGAACAAAAAGAAACAGATAAAACCGACCGGGCAAGCGGACCGGAAGTCCCTAGTCTCGACCTGCAGCCCCGCGCAGGAGCTTACGAGGAAAAACGTTCGGAAAAAAAAATAATTAATACCGATAAAGAAAAATAAATAGTGACGACGAAACGAACAAAGAAAAACGCCCAAAAAAATGGTACGAATGTGTAAAAAAAAAGTGTGATAGGCGATCGAAGAGAATAAAATAAATAATGCGCGAATTATCGTAAATCCATAGATTTTGCAATTTTAGAGAAGACGAGAAAAAAAAAGGAGCGCGTGTGACGGAAGGAAACTCGATGTGTGTGTGTGTGTGTGTAGTTTTTTCATCTCGACTGAATGTTTAGCTCTCTAGAAACGTTCTCGCCTACTTCGTTGATTTTTTTTTTTTCATTTTTATAGCGGACAGTCTCGAAAAGTTTCGATGTTTTTTTTTACTCTCTTTTTATTCCCAACAGAGTTCCATTCCAAAACATTCTGATTTCTATTTGATCGAAATCCTTTTTTTTCGCAATATTTTACTATTGTCATTGTTATCGCAATTTCTTCGTTTTTCTTGCCGAAATTGATGTTAACGAATTTTCACGATACTTGTAACGATAGGAGCCAACGCCGTCATCGTTACCGTCGCTCTCGCTGTCTGTTTTTTTTTTTACTTTCATTTTCGACCGTAAAAAAATTGGCCCTGGTGTAAAAAAAAAAAGAAATGAAAAATGGTCTGGGGACCATTTTTCATTTCTTTTTTTTCTCCGATTTTTTTTTCGGATTCTTTTTTTTCTCCGACTCCGATCATTCGCTCAACGGTTCTTCCGCCAATTATGCAGACGCGCGCTACGTCGTATCCGTTTGTGTGTGTGTGTGTGTACGTGTGTGTGGGCGCGAATAAAATGCCTGCGAGAGCTCACCGAATTATTGATATTATTATTATTATTATTATTATTATTATTATTATTATTATTATTATTAAATGTATAACTTTAACTCGCCGTAAGCTATAACTTTATGTTCTATGTGAGAATATTAATGAAGAATATAGAAATAAAAGAAGAAACAACGGAGAATGAAGGAAGAAAGAGAAGAAAAGGAAAATACGCAAAAATCGAACGGGAAGGGAAACGAAAATATAATACGAAACGAACGAGGGTAATTCAAGGGGTTAGGTTGCGGCGACGGACCGAAAATCAGAGTTGTTTGAAATAATAAATTCCGAAGGTATAAGCAAGATTGAAAAGTCGTTTGGGCATTTATTTGTACATTAACGAAGTTGGGTACGAAAGTTCACGATAAACGTTAATAATTAAAGAAGTCATAAACAATATCGTAAAGGAGCTTTGAACGTGAGAGACTCAACGGTGTACTTGGATTGGGGGGGAGGGTCGAAATGTCCACGAAATATGGAACGGCAGAATTATGAACTCCCAAGATAACGAAGGTTGAATTATTCGAAATTTTGTCCGTTGATCGATGACGAAATCGGATAACTATTGGACCAAAGGATTATTTATTCGAGAACATATAGTCGGATAGCGTGGTATTTGATTCATACAAAACAGGTTCGAACAATCTAGAACATTCATATCTTCGAAAAAGAAACAAGCGAGTGTCTAATGTTCGTAATATCGTCTATAGCGAGAAGCCATAGATCGAGACTACGAACTTCGAATGTGTAGATATGAGAAACGCAAATGATCGATCGTCCGAAATGGCGAACATGGCATGAGTGCCCGACCCGACTGACCGCCAGCGTCATCTGCCAACTTCACTCTGAAGCGCACGTAACGTACTTCTCGATCCATTGTTCCATTGTTTTCGCCGTCTGGACCGTTCGGCTTTTTGACCCATCGCGATTTGAACTGATCGACTTTTTGGCCCTTCGCTTTATTGATGTAATATTAACAATTCGACGAATTAACGTTTCGAATTGTTTGCTGCATAAATAAGGCGAGTCGATACTATATCTCTCGTTATTTTGTTAAATCTGACATTTGTTTTCGCTATCAATTAACTTCGAGATTTTTGTATTCACTATTTCGATTAACTATTTTCCAAGCTATCATAAGATTGATCTATCTGTATCGGAACATTCGTCTCTACTGAATTCGACATTTCGGTCCTTCAGAATATTGATCGTTCGAATTTCCGGTTTGAAACAAAAAAAAACGTTTTTTTAAATACGTAATATTGGAGGCCGTTCGTATATTACGCCCATAAGTTTTGCTAGCAGGTCTATCGTTGTAATCATAAGTTTTCCTCCGATCTGCGATTACAGCGCCATATGGTGGGGCCTTCCTCTTCAATTTCGGTTGCCTCGAGCATTGTCGATTTTTTTTATTTTCACAGTAACCTAACCCCTTAAAACATTAAATATGAAAAAACGACGATACCGTCGGAATTTTATCAGACACGTGCGCGAGTGCTTCTGCAAGTGTCCGTATGCGCGTTGCTTCGAACACTTCCGTTTTTTCGTACGAAGCCGCATCAAAGTTCCACAATTATAGTACACCGCACACACACTAACAATCCAGTTGAGGAAGACGTGACGTATTTTGTTTTTTTGTCGGATAATCCGACAAAAAATCTCCCACTTCCGAGATTTCGAGAGAGAGAAACGTACACTCGCGAGTTTGACGGCGAAAGTAAGCATTGAAATGCTAAAACGTACGGAGGAGCGTTGTTGGATTTTTCAAAAAATGGTTCAGTGTTGTAAGGTCCAAAACAAAATTGATGGTGAATTTTCGTCCTTTTATCCCTCTTGAACGATATTGTTAGATATTCAATAAAAATTCATGGCAATTTTGATGATAAATTTACCCTGTCGATTGAAATGACGACGGCAAATTCGTTGGGGAAATCTTACTGGGGGCTGAAATGTGGCGTGCATTTTTTTCTGATACCATAATAGTTACGCTGAGGTTAGCCGTCCGGTTATCGGACGAAAAAGCGTATGCTATTCGTCCGGACAGCGGCTAACTTCACGCTGTACAACGCCCCAAACAAACAATCCTAAACGAATCAACCCAAACCCAAAATGACAAACGCGAACAAACCACCCAAAAAAGCCAACCAAACAAACACAGACCCAAACACCCAAACAAAACCAACCAACCCAAATCCAAACACAACCGACCAACACAAACAAAACTATAAACATTTTCTTCAGATGACTACGTGTAAATTATTCTTCCGGATAGTTTGTTTAACAATTTAACGCATTCTATCCGGACAATTGTATATATGTTATTCGTCCGAAACTAGCTTACACGAATCACAATAATATACACGCCTACTGGATATACGGCGTGAACTGAGCCGCTATCCGGACAAATAGCGTACGCTTATTCGTCCGATAACCGGACGGGGAGACGCTCCGTAATATTTGTCAAGGGCACAATGGCAATATTTATTTCAACAAAAGTATACGACACATCCTAATATGAGTTGTTAATTAATAATATATCAGTTGATGCATTTACGCGCGTGCGAGTATGTCTGTGGGTGTTTGTAATGTTTGTAAATCGATTTCGCTCATTTCTCGTCAGTATCAAGTAATCTCGCGGAAAGATTGTCAGAGGCGGACTATGTGTGTTGATATTTGTTTACTATCCAACATTATCGTTGCGGAGGCACACTCCCCTCAGCTTGCAAAACATTGACCCATTGTTATTATCAGGGAGACTAAAGGAGTGGACACTGTGTGCTAGCGATGTGGCTCCAAAATCAACGAGAATAAGAGTTTGTAGGTGGCGCTGCAATCGGCTTTCCCTTATATATAGATATACTCTCTTGCTTAGCTTTCCGTCGGCTACACGCGCATGCCTGGACCTTTAGCTACAAGTATTACTATACATCGGAGAATTGCGATCGCAGCTCCTCTTGCGGCCACGCTAAATACAATTTTTTTAAACTTTTTTTTATGGAAATAAACTCCTAGCGATTCACATTGAAATGCATCTTTGATCATTTGTATCACGCTGATGGATTGGGCAAGAAAAAGTTTCACGATTGTTTCGTACTCAGAATTCAATTATCTTTATTCTTTTGTCAAATACTACTCGACTCAAAAATACGCGGTATATGTTTCCGAACGAGCCTCGAAATAAAAAAATGATTCTTCTCGGTGACGAAATCTTGTCGCAATCCATTAAAAAACACATGGCCACCTCGTAATTGTCACCCTGTATGATGATGAATCGAAAGCACATTTTGTCAGCGTGCATTGGACAAAGACTGTGTGAGTAACAACTGCGAGCGCGAAAGTTCTCGAACTGGCGAGGGGAAGCGTTAAAAAACGCCTACAAGAGTACGAGAGGAAAAACAAAAGGATGATTACGATAATAACTCTAATAGGCTTTTATGTACGAAGAACGGTTTGAACGTGGAAAGAAAGAATACGAAGTACGGGAAGACGATAACGTTGAAGATTGTATATACCGTGACTATGAATCATTATCGCGCACATTGTATCTAATTTATAATTAATTAATATATTGCAGATATAAATGGTACGCGAGTTTACTTATTACCAGAATTATCGAAGCTCCTGAGCTGCGACGATCGAGTAGTCGGTCTCGACTGACAGTAAGTTCGAAATCGCGGCCGCGCGACTGCGGCGCTGCTCTCCGGTACGCACCAGCGCGGGCTACCGCGGCGCTGCTCTCCGGCACGCGCATGCGCGCAGACGTTCCTCGCGTGCATCGCCCGTGACAACACACCGTGCAGTCCCCTGTCACTGTAGCAAATAGGTTAAGAATCTCGGCGGATTTCCCTTCAGTTTTTCTTTTCGCTTTCCTTCGCCACGAAACAATGGATCACTACAGTGCCCAGCTGATGGAGGATTACTGCGTCGAGGCGAAGTCCCCGCGGAGCACGAATTCGTGAGTCAAACTAGACTAATAGTCTCGACATAACCTCACCTTTCTCACCGCATTACGCGACTATCGAGCTTCGGAAAAAATGGCACAATTCCAATGGAATTTTGCGAAAACCTTGTCCCAAATAATCCCACCGTCCCCCCGAAACGATAAAGAGAAACGAATCGCAAAATTATATTTCGATCGAAAATTTAGGGAAACAGAAATAATGTTTTGCTCAATTTGTAGCTATGAGCCAACGCGGTTGAACTATTTTTCAGCGCGTTTCCAAAAACTGCGGTAACAAAATCTTCCAAAACGCAGGATCTTAAGGCGGATCATGCGACCAACAAGCACTCCGGCAATCTCAAGGTCGAATTGCAGACCTTGAGGATATCGCACGAGTCGGAGAAGCAACTCTACGAGACGCTCAAACACATCTACGGACCGGTAATGTATTTGTACACACGAAGGAGACAATGTTGATTGTAAATAATTATAAGAATAAGTGCGGTTAGCATGGCTGTTGCGCATATGGCAAATTGGGGAATCTTAGGGAACCTTTTCTCTTAGAATAATCAAGAAAAAGTCTGCAGCTCAGGGAATTTGGAAAATTCTTTGCATTTTTTTAAAACTCTTTGGAATTTTTTAAGTCTCCGAAATTTTGAAAATTTGGTGAAATTTTGAAAACTTGGTGAAATTTTGAAAATTTGGTGAAATTTTGAAAATTTGCTGAAATTTTGAAAATTTGGTGAAATTTTGAAAATTTGCTGAAATTTTGAAAATTTTCTGAAATTTTGAAAATGTTCGGCAATTTCGAAAATTCTCTGGAATTTCTTAATTCTCTGAAATTTTCAAAATTCTCTTCTTCTTTTCCCGAATTTAGTTTGTACTTGGAAATGAATAACTATACAGTACTATAATACAACTTTCCTTCTATCTCGCGCTTTTCAGAATTTCAAGCTCGTCGAAGCATCCGAGTATCAGAACAAGAGATCCAATCTGGCGAGGCAGTACTGGCTGGAGAGGGGCAATTTGGTGATAAGAGGCGTAGTGGACTATTCCTCCAGGGATGCAGGGGCGAAGACGCACGACCAACTGACGAAGCACTTTGCCACTTCGAAGCTCGAGAGTTACGGGTAAAGAGTCGAAACGCAGCTCAATATTTTCTAGCCTATCGGCCTCAGGGTGGGAAAACTTTTCCTACGAACGTTGCATCGTTATCAACGTTGCACCTTCGTTTGGATATATCGGTATATGAAAATGCAGTTTTGAAGATCATGCCACACCGCCGCCATTTCGAGAAACAAAAAATCACGCGACAGTCAAAAGTACTAATAAGATATACCTTAAGTCTCAAAAACGGCGACGAAGTCTCTCCGGTAAAAAAAAGATCACGAAAATCATTTTTTCCTCACCCAAAGGTATCTCCCTCCTCGAGTCTGATGGGTTGAAAAAGATTTCTACTGCTGATAGTTGTGCCGCACCCGTAATGTGTGTGTGTGCGCGTGCGTGTGTTGTGTAAGATTTTTTTTTGCGAGCGACTTCAAGTGGATGTAGATTTGAATGAACTCAAAAGAGAATTTAAATTGTAAAAAAGATTCGAACGATTCAAATCAGAACAAATCTTTTATTTAAAAAATGATTGTCTGAAAATGTATATAATATAAATGTTTATTTAGATTATATATCTGGCGACGTAGTACTGGCTCGAGAGGGACAATTTGGTGATAGTTTTCAAATATATATTTGGATTTATGACTTTGAATTGACTTGCACTTGAATTTGAATTGAATTTGGATTGAATCTGAATTGAATTTGAATTGAATTTGAATTGAATTTGAATTGAATTTGAATTGAATTTGAATTGAATGTGAATTGAATTTGAATTGAATTTGAATTGAATTTGAATTGAATTTGAATTGAATTTGAATTGAATTTGAATTGAATTTGAATTGAATTTGAATTGAATTTGAATTGAATTTGAATTGAATTTGAATTGAATTCTGAATTGAATTTGAATTTGAATTGACTTGAACTTGAATTGAATTCTGAATTGAATTTGAATTTGAAAACAACAATTTTCAAATATATATAAATGTGTATACAATGATTTATATATGTACGATTATTTTCGCTTTTCAGTTTTCACTCGTCGCACTGCGAGGAGGCTTTGATTCGGGCGAACGGCGACGTCGGCAAAGCTCTGGAGATATTGTTCGAAAAGTACTACGGGGTGGAGAAACGCGATGTCGCGCTGTCGAACGGCGACGGGACGGCGGAGGAGGGGGGGAAGGAGGTGGACAGCGAAGATTGCCCATGTCCGGCCTCGCCGAACGACCTCTCGTTGGAACGCCGAGACGACGAAAAGCTCGCCATGGAATCGATCTACGGTGATGCGTTCGTGGAAAAAATAAAGAATCAGATTTGGCTGGTCAAGCTGAAATTGAAGTATTTGTCGGGCGGCGAGGAGGAAAGCGGGGAGAAGAAAATGGCGGCGAAGAACGAGAGAAAACGAGAGAACAGGAGGCGCGACGTTTGTCGCTTGTTTCAACACGGGAAATGCAAGTTCGGGGCGAAGTGCAGATTTCTTCATCAACAGCCGGAACAACGCGAGTCGAAGGCCACGATAATGCCCGGCCACGATCCTCACTACACACTGGAAATTCGATTTCCCGAAGGTGAACTAAACTGCGCTTTATAGTTTCAGTTAACAATCGAGGAATTGCGATTTCAGGTACAGGCAAAAAACAAATCAACGTGGTCGGTTTTGGGAGCAGAGTGAATCCGATATATTGACAAATTTTCCAACGATTTCTTTTTTTTTTTGTAATGACAATGAAAGATATTTTGAAATTGTAAATTTAATGATTCTTTGTAATGTGGAATTTGAATTGTAACGATATTTTGGCATTTGAAATTTGTCATTCGAAAAATTCGAACTGTAATTGAGTCTAGCTTTTAAAATTTATATTTCATATTCGAAAAGTATCTACGTTCATGTTCCTTTTGAATGCTCGCACCTATGATGCGTGACCAGGGCAGGGACGTTTTTTTGTAGTTTTTGATGTTTTGATTTTCAATTTTACTGGAAATTATTTTTTACTTTTTAGTACGGCACCTTTCAAATAAGAGCTTGTTTTTGCGAAGTTTTTTAAACGTTTATTTATCGTTTTAATTCACAAACTCAAGCGATGTAAAATTTCGTGGCTTTTCAGAGTGCAGGTATCCGTACGAGGCACCCTATCTTTACTTGTACAAGAGCGAGGCGAGCTTGCCTCAGCTCCGGGATCTCCACGTCGTCTCGCGTTTGTACGAGGAGGCCGTGGAACTTTCGAGGTCGGGCACCCCCTCATTGTTCTCGATATGCTCGCTGCTGGAGAACGACCAGGAGATAAAGGCTCACCTAGAGGTACGGATCGGTGGCTCCAAGGTCATTTCAAGGTCGACACAGTTTTTTGACGGGGGACCAATAATTTTCATTTCAGAATGATTTTTTGCGTAACAAAGTAGATAACTTTCGTATGGTCATTTCAAGGTCGTTTCAAGGTCATTTCAAGGTTTCAAGGTCGTTTCAAGGTCATTTCAAGGTCGACACAGTTTTTCGACGAGGGACCAATCATTTTCATTCCAGAATAACTTTTTGCGTATATTTGCGTAATAATTGTCGGAGCCTCTCTCGGGGGTTTTTGGGCTCGCTGAATACGAATTTGAAGTCATAATTTGGAAATTCAAAATGGCGGCATCAATATGGCGGACAAAAATCCAAAACTTTACTCGATTTAGATGAAAATTAGTACTCCGGGATATTCGAGGTCGCTTGTTACGAATCTGAACTTCAAATTTGTAAATTCAAAATGGCGGCACCAATATGGCGGACAAAAATCAAAAACTTGACTCGATTCAGATGAAAATTAGTACTCCGGGATTTTTGAGGTCGCCTGTTACGAATCTTAACTTTGAATTTGAAAATTCAAAATGGCGGCGCCAATATGGCGGACCAAAATCAAAACCTTTACTCGATTTAGATGAAAATTAGTACTCCGGGATTTTTGAGGTCGCTTGTTACGAATCTGAACTTCGAATTTGAAAATTCAAAATGGCGGCCTGCCATTTTGGGCACTTTTCTGTCAAATTCTCTCTGCCAACGACGGGGTTGAAGGAAAATTCACCAGTAGCCGTAGAAACACGGGCATGACCAAAGCTCCTTCTAGCGGGAGAAAGTGGCAGTTGGGTACTTCGACGAGACTTCAGCGAGTTGGAATAAAAAATGGTTTTTGTCGTTGGCGTTGTTTTTCGCAGACGAGCCAGAGGGCATTTCCGGACAGGAACGAGCGTCTATTTCCGGAAACGAACGAGCCCTCGGGGCCGTCGTCCCGCTCGGGAAGCCACAACCTCATGGGCTCGACGAGCCGCGCGAATCGCTCGAAGCTCGACTGGCCCGCGATCGTGGCGAGGGACGAACAAATACGGGACAAGTTTTTCGCGAAACAGAGCGCTCCGGGCTACAGGCGCATGAAGGACACACGACGGCGACTTCCGGCCTGGCGAATGATGGACGAGATCGTAAATCGCGTCGAGGACAACCAAGTGACGATTATTTCGGGCGAGACCGGATGCGGCAAGAGTACCCAAGTGCCCCAATTCTTGCTGGACAATTGGCTGCTCAAGCGCACGAGGGAGGGCGAGGAACACGCGGAAATCGTTTGCACCCAGCCGAGGCGAATAAGCGCGATCGGGGTGGCGGAGAGAATAGCCGCCGAGCGGGACGAGAGAGTCGGCGATACCGTCGGCTATCAGATTAGACTCGAGAGCAAAATGTCGTCCTACACGAGGCTCGCACTTTGCACCACGGGCATTTTGCTCCAACGATTCTCCAGCGACCCCGACCTCGATAACGTCAGTCACGTTATCGTCGATGAGGTCCACGAGAGGAGCGCCGAAAGGTCGGACAAAAACGAACTCGTATGCGAACAAACACGAGCTTTTGTTTAAGGAAGCTTTCCAGTGTGACTGCCCGAAAAATCGCTGTTTTTCGCGAATTTTTTTTTTAAAGAAAAAACAATCTAATCGGTCTGGTTTTTTTTTTGTATATTAATTGGGTATTGAAGAATACAAAACAATTTTTTAAAGATCGATTTATTTATTAATTAATATCTATAAAAATGATGAAACAATTGTTGCAGAAAATGCACTTGGATGTGGTGTCCACGTTGGGGGTCACAATTTTGATCTGAAACAAAAAACACAAAAAGATTATTGATCGGTATATAATTGGCTTTCGTGCTATGGAGGCTTTTTTTTTTTTTTTTTTTTGCAAAAATGGCGCCGGTTTGAACAAAAAGTATCGATTTTAGCATTTTTTTTGGCAGTTTTTTTTACAAAAAAATAGGAAGATGTCAAAAAAGAAAAAAAAGCTTCCATAGCACGATAAACAATGACGTTAAGAATATTGTGTAAAAAATTCAACTCGATAGCTTTAAAACTCTGCCCTCCAAGTTGGACACCGTTTTGAAAAATGCTGTTTCGAGAAAAACGCGTTCAAAGTTTCGCTGTAGCTGTAGCGCTCCGTTGCCTTCTTCCAAGAAATGCTGTACAGTAACCGAAATAATCTGAATTTCGGCATGAAAATTTCAGGGAATATTCGGAAGAGTGTATACTATTCGATAAAGCAAAAAAAAAAAAATCGATTTTTTGAAAATTTCACACTGGAAAGCTCCCTTAACAGGATCGTTACGCCTGTGGAAAATCGGCAAAACTCGGGGAGTTTCTTTTCTCCCGGAATAAGCGGGAATAAGTCCGGGAATTTGAGAAATTTTCGGGAAGTTTATCACAATTTGCTTTTTGAAAGAGATACGAAAGAACGAAACCGACTTTTACGAAACTGGACAGCACAATGCACAGCATAGGCCAATACGTAGTACCGGCGTCTTAAAAAATTAAAACGTTACCCCCACTTGTAGCGCAAAAAAAGGCCTTTTTCATGAATTTTTTTGAAGAAAACTACAAAACCTTTTTTGATCGATCGATATACCATCTTAGAGAACACATCTTGAAGAACTTTCAGTAATTTTTTTATTGAAAAATATTACATTGTTCAGTGGCAAATGGCCGTCGATGAAATAATGTTTTTATATACACGGTTTGCGGTGACCAACATTGCGGCGAAGTGGATCATCCGAAAAAAAAATGCGGATGGATTTAGTCAAATATAAGTATAAACTAGTCTTTGATCGAAGGATTTTAAAAAATATTCATTTTTCACAAAATGGCGGACAGTCAAAGTTAATGGTTCGATTTTAACGAAAAAAAACGGCCGTTTTTTTGGCTATAAAACGGCCATTTTTTTTCGAACAAAAATAATCGAACGATTAAAGACTACATTTTTATGTATTAAATGAGCCTGCAAAATTTCAAGAAGATCGGTTCATTGGTGTTCGAGTAATCTTGGTCGCCGACTTCAGAAATGCCATTTCGAGAAAAACGCGTTTGAAGTTTCAATTTCAGTTCTTCGATTCGCGGATTATTCTCTTTCAACGCTCATGTCTCGGTCAATTTTGTTCGGATCGACTTGGAATTTTCAGGACATATTCTCAGATACTTATACTTCAAAAAAATGCAATGAAAAAAAATCGATTTTTTCAAAATCGCAAGTGGGGGTAACCGCTTAACGCATGCGCACGAACAATACAAGAATTCGATTTCGACGTGTCTTTGTGCTCCGCTTTGAGGCTCATTTTTAATTGTGGTTTGCAATATTGAGAAAATCTTCACGAAATTGTTTTCTTCAAAGCCCAAGGTGGAATTATTTTCAATATTGCTCCCAATCGATCGTCGTTAGGGTTAGCCTTCGGTTTCTTTTTTCATGCGTGTAGTTCAGTACGTGAAAAAAACTTAACCTTTACGCATCGTTCTCCCCGGAGTAATAACCATAGTATGGAGCATAATTTATAAGCTGTTTCTCTTGCAAATACAACTGCAATTTTTTGACAAGTTGCATTCACAAGCCACACAAAGAGTAATATTGTTCGCCTAGGGCAATTTTTTCTCAAACTTTCATTCGCATCGGCGAAAGAAGATGAATCAACCGAATAGCCTTTTCTGAAACGTATTTTCCAAGCCACGACAGTCGAGGCTGCATTTGTGTTCTGTTTTCATTTTCTCAGTTGGTTTGTTATAATTTCATTGATTATTAGTTGCCATTACGAGTTTGCAACAATGAGAAGGCCATCTAAGGATTCAGGAAGGAGCAATTTCTGCACCGATAACCCTCGATGACTTTGTATTTTTCTCAAATTTGCAGCGACTTCCTGTTGATGCTGCTACGGGAATTGGCGCCGAAGCGGCCCGACCTCAGGATCATCCTCATGAGCGCGACCCTCAAGGCCGACGCTTTCTCCGCTTACTTCGGCGACGCTCCGGTCATCGATATACCCGGCAGAACGTTTCCGGTCGAGCAGGTCTTCCTCGAGGACGTTTACGAGCGCACCGGCTACGTTCTCGAGGAGAACTCGCGTTACGCTCGCAGAATCAAAGGTACCTGGGAAAAACTCGAGATCGAACTCGAGTCCGCGGACGCCGAAAGCGTCTCGAGCCAACGACCCAAGAATAATATACTCGACGAGAATCTCGCACTGCCGCAAATTATCGGACGATACGACGGCTACGCGACGCGCACTTACAAAAACTTGTATCTCATGGATCACGAGAGAATAAACAACGAATTGATCGAGAAACTTTTGCTGTGGATCGTCGAGGGGGATCACGAGTATCCGAGAGACGGATCAATTTTGGTAAGTGAATTTTAAATATATATATATATATATAAGGGCCGGGTCTGAAAGTGGTCGACTTCGCGTGGAATGCCCCATACACATATACATGGGGCATTCCACGCGTAATCTACCACCTAGCCAATAACATTTAAATTACAGCCAAACAAAAGGAGCGGTGTCTAAAGGGGATCGATTACGCGTGGAATGTCCCATATGTATATATGGGGAATTCTACGCGAAATCGGACCCCCTTTAGAACCCGCCCTTTTTTTATTTAATCCTAGCCCCTTAAGCTCGATCTCGCCAAACCCGTTAAGCGTAATCTAGTCTAACCCATTAAGCTCAATCTTGCCCAACCCCCTTAAGTTTAATCTAGCCTAGCCTCCTAAGCTTAATCTAACATAACCCCTTAAGCTTAATCTAGCCTAACCTCTTAAGCTCAATCTCGCCCAAACCCGTCAAACTTAATCTAGCATGACCCCTTAAGCCCAATCTCGCCTAACCCCTTAAATTTAATCTAGCATAATCCTCTAACTTCAATCTAACATAACCCCTCAAACTAAATGTAACCTTACCCCTTAAGCTCAATCCAACGTTACCTCTTAAGCTCAATATAACCCAACCCCTTAAGCACAATCTCGTCAAACCACTTAAGCGTAATCTACCCTAACCCCCTTAAGCCCAATCTCGACTAACCCCTTAAGTTCAATCTAGCCTAGCCCCCTAAGTTGAATCTAACATAACCCCTTAAGCTTAATTTCGCCAACACCCCTTAAGCTCAATCTCACCCAAACCCATTGAACTTAATCTAGCCTAACCCCTTAAGCTCAAGCTCTCTCAAGCTCTCTCAAGCTCTCTCAAGCTCTTAAGCTCTCGCTGAAACCCCTTAAGTTAAGTTTAATCTAGCCTAACCCCTTAAGCTTAATGTCGCCTAAATGGCGGCTTAAAAAGCCTTCTTCTCGCCGATTGCTTGTTCCACGTGCTTTCGTTTGTATTTTTCGCCCTGATTTCTCGTTTGCCAGGTATTTTTGCCGGGCCTCGCCGAAATAACGTCACTGCGGGATTGTCTGAGCGACAACAAGACGCTGTCGCCGAGGAATGGACGATTTTTGATAATACCGTTGCACTCGAGCCTCTCGAGCGAGGAACAGAGCCTCGTGTTCAAGAAGCCGAAAGACGGCGTGCGGAAAATCGTGCTGAGCACGAACATCGCGGAAACGTCGGTGACGATAGACGACTGCGTCTTCGTGATTGACACGGGAAAGATGAAGGAGACGCGATTCAATTCCAATCAGAATATGGCGAGTCTGGAAACGTGCTGGGTCTCGAGGGCGAACGCGATGCAGAGAAAGGGACGAGCCGGCCGGGTCATGCCCGGAGTTTCCTTTCATCTGTACACCTCGCACAGGTTCGTCCCGTTTGAATTTTTACGAGCTTCTAACTTCGACTCTCTGCGAGATTCTAAACGGAAAATCGATATTACACCCACGTCGCGACTACTTCGAGCTCGAAAACGTTGCACTTGGTGAAAATGATTTTCCACTTTTTAGTACGTCAAATAAAAGCTTGTTGAAAAAAATGTATTTATAATTTATTTTGTATGTATGATTTTTAAAAAATTTTATCGCTATCTCGATGCGGACATTTCGCTTGCACGTTTATCGGTTCGCTGAATTAATTTATTTGTTGAATGATTTGTCAGGTTCACGCACCATTTTCTGGCGCAGCCCGTCCCCGAAATTCTCAGGATACCCCTGGAGCCGCTCCTGCTGCGTATTCGAATAATGCACGCGGGCCAAAAGATCGACCTCCACAACGTACTCGGTAAAAAAGAGAGATCCCGTCTCGTTATCAATCGGTCTCCTTTTTATCGCAACGATAACGTGAAATTTCACGTAAAACCGTCGAACGAGAAAAAACTTCCGAAATAAAGAAAACAATTTCACGTCGACGTTTATGCGAGAGAAAAAAATATTAGAATTACATTTTAAAAAACGAGCAAAAATGACTTTTCTCGTTTCTTTGAATTCGAAATTATTCCTCCAGCTCAAACGTCCTCAAAATCGAAACTTTCTCGCCGGGTTCGGCCAAAATGCACTATTCCAAAAGCATTTTTTTTTTAACGCGAAAGAAAAAGATATAATTGCGGAAAGAAACGAAATTCGCTGAAAAAAATATATTTTGATGTATTGTGAAATTATTCCGAACGAAGTCGACGCAAAAATATTTTTTTCCAGCGAATTTCGTTTCTTTCTGCAATTCCATCTTTTTCTTTCGAGTTTAAAGAAAAGTTCATTTGGAAAAATGCATTTTGGGCTTACGGGCGAGAAATTTTCGATTTCGCGGACGCTTGAGCTTTTTTTTTCGGAATAATTTCATAATCCGACGTTTGTGCAAGAAAAAAAAAAACGAACGAAAAGTTTCTTTTCTCATTCCTCGGACTTGGAAATGATTTCGAAGAATAAAAAAACAAACTGCAGTTGAAAACAAAGAATTGCGGAAAAACCGCTAAATTCGCGAAAAACAAATATGTCGCAGAGCGAGTTCTGGAGCCACCGTCGACGCAGAGCGTAACGGACGCGCTGAAGCGGCTCCAGGACGTCGGTGCCTTCGATCCGGATTGCGCGCTGACGGCTCTCGGCCACCATCTCGGCGCGTTACCCGTCGACGTGAGGATCGGCAAGCTCATACTCTACGGGGCGATATTTTGTTGCGTCGACTCGGCCCTGACGATAGCCGCGTGTCTCTCGCACAAGAGTCCGTTCGTGTCGCCGTTCGACAAGCGCGCCGAGGTCGACGCCAAGAAAAAGGAATTCAGGACCGCTCAGTCCGATCAGCTCACCGTACTCAGGGCTTACAAGGTTTGCATATTTCGTCTCTTTTTATCGTATCAATTGTTCATTCGACGTATTAATTTACGTCTGGAAGTGGAAGACTATCATTATCGAACAATTTTTGCTATTTTTCGAGAAAACAAAATAATAGCCGATTAACGAAAATGCTTCGGACTTGGTAGAAAGTTGAAGGTAAAGTTAAAAGTCAAAGTTGAAAGTTAATTTTGAGAGTTAAAGTTCAAAGTTTAAGTTGATAGGTAAAGTACGAAGTTTAAGTTTAGAGTTGAAGTTCGAAGCTTAAGTTCAATGTTTAAGATCGAAGTTTAAGTTTAAAGTCTAAATTTAAAGTTAAAGTCTAAGTTTAAAGTTAAAGTCTAAGTTTAAAGTTGAAGTTCGAAGTTTAAGTTTTAAGTTATAGTTCGAAGTTTGAATTTTAAGTTGATAGTTAAAGTACGAAGTTTAAGTTTAAAGTTATTGTTAGAAGTTTAAGTTGAAATTTAAAGTTCGAAGTTTAAGTTTAAAGTCAAAGTTCGAAACTTAAGTTTAAAGTTATTGTTCGAAGTTTAAGTTTGAAGTTTAAGTTTAAAGTTAAAGTTGGAGGTTTAAAGTTCGTAGTTTAATGTTAACGTTTGAAGGCTTAAGTTAAAACTTAACAATTAGAGATGAAAGTTAAAAGTTGGAATTGAGTTTAAGTTTAACGTTAAAGTTCGAAGTTAAAAGTTTGAGTTTAAAGTTAAAGTTCGAAGTTGAAGTTTAAAGTTAAAGTTCCAAGTTTAAGTTCGAAGTTTGTGTTCAAATTTAAAGTTCGAAGTTTAAGTTTAGCGATGAAGTTTGAAGTTGAAGTTAAGCGATAAAATTTGGAGTTCAAGTTAAAGTTCGAATTTGATGTTTGAAGTTCGAAGTTTAAGTCTAAAGATGGCGTTAAAAGTTAACCGTTGGAGTTAAAAGTTGGAGTTCAAGTTTACGTTCGAGGTTCAAGTTGAAAGTTAAAGTTCGGAGTATAATCGAAAGCGAAAATTTTGAGTGAAAAGTTAAAGTTGAAAGTCAGTGTTAAAAAAGTAAAAAAGGGAACGTTGAGAGTGAAGTGAAAAGTTTGGGTTAGAAGTTAACGTTGAAGTCAAAATTGCAAGTCGAAGAGTTCAAGTTGAAGGTTGAAGTTAAAAGTTTGAGTTGAAACTTAAAGTTAAGGCCGAAGAGTCGTGTTAAGCTTAGAAGTTTGAATTGAAGTTCGAAGTTTACGTTCAGCGCTTAAGTTGAAAGTCAAACGTTAAAGTCGCGAGTTAACGTCAAACGTCAAAGTTGAACGTTAAAGTTAAAAGTTATTGTCAAACGTTGTTATTCGTAGTGACGTATAAGTGACTCGGTGAAAAAAAAAATGATTTTTTACTCTTTAGTACGACAAATTTAGTCCGAGTAATTTCGATGCCGGATAAACGAGCTTCCTTTGCCCGAACGATTGATTTCTTCGCTCTAAAACGGTATTCTCTATTTTCGTATCGATCAGAAATGGCTGGACCACTGTGGCCGAAGCAGTTACGCGGGTCAGGTGTTCGCGAGTGAGAATTATCTGTCGACGCGTACGCTTCACAGCCTGGCGGACATAAAGCATCAGCTGCTGGAGCTTTTGGTCTCGATCGGTTTCGTCTCCATCGACACGCCCCGCCGACAGAGCGGCGTCGATCGCGTCAGCGATATAACGGGCCGCGAATTGAACGCGAACAACGAGAATTGGCGGCTGCTTCAGGGACTCTTGTGCGCGGCCCTCTATCCGAACGTCGTGAAGATTCTCACCCCCGAGAAATCGTTTCAGGTGCAATCGGGGGGAGCGGTGCCGAGGCAACCGAGGCCCGAGGAACTTCGCTTTCAGACACGCCACGACGGCTACGTTAATCTTCATCCGTCGTCCGTTAATTTCGGCCTCGGATACTTCCCGAGCCCGTATCTCGTGTATCAGGAAAAAGTCAAGACCAGCAAAATCTTCATACGCGAAGTTTCCTCGGTCTCGATGCTACCGCTCGTCCTCTTCTCCGGCTACGGGCTCAACGTCGAGCAGCACAACGGCACCTTCGTCGTTTCACTCGCCGACGGATGGATCGTGCTCGCCGTCGAATCGCACACGGTTCGTTCGCGACGCCTTGCCAAACTAGACATTAAGGATGTTGAGTCCCTGTGAAGAAAAGTTCATTGTTCAAATAGCTTCTTGATCGGCGTGAAATTTTTACGCGACCTCTGAAATACTTCATACAAAAACGTAGCAAATTTTCAGCAAGTGACTCACTCGTAAAACGAATTGCACATTTATTTAGTACGAATATCAAGCTGTTAGAAAATATATATATATTTTTTTTTCCATCTACAAAATGGCCGACTGCTAATATTTTCTTTCATCTTTTTTTTTGAGGCGCTCCGCGGCGTGACATTTAGCATCCACAATTTTTTACCTAGGACGGAAGACAAAAATTCGAAAAAAGATTTTCGCGATCTTTTTTCGATGCTTGTATTACGCTGATCAGTCTGATTTTTTTTTTATGTCGAAACGAAGCAGTCGTTGAGAACGGAAAATCAATTTTCAAACGTTTGTATTTTTTGTCCGCGTTTTTCGATTTTTTTTCTCGAACTTTCACGATCGTTGCCAATTTTTCGCTCGACGAATGAAAAACTCGAAGAATTCTTCGGATAATCGACCTTTACCGGAGAAAAGAACGAATTTCATCGCGACGCTGGTCGTGGCCTTCTGTTCGCAGGTTGCTCAGCTGTTGCAGCGCATGCAGATCGAGCTCGTGAAGATACTGGAGCAAAAGATGCAAGATCCGCTGTTGAATTTGCTGAACCACGTGAACGGCAAGAGAATCATACGAACGATCGTCGGAGTATTGGAGAGAGATTAATATTAACGAGCGGAATCTTCCTTTAGTCTCAATTCGTCACATCGCGTAACTTATTCTCTCCTTTTATTTTCCGTATCTACGCAATTTTTTCGTCGATCATCAGTTCGCACATTATCCGGAAAAGAGAGAAAACAGAATCGTCGCAAATGCTGCGCGTACTTGCGTCGATGCGGGGTAACGAAAAATTGTTCGAATTTCCGTCACAGTTGTGTTTCGTTCGTGGTGTATCTTCGAAAAAGTTACGACGGAATATGTTTTTTTCTTTTTTTCCTCGATAATTTCTCAATTCCGGTCGATTCTCATTTCGCGAAAGATCGCCGTGGATCTTTTTTCTCGAGGAAGATGCTTTTTTCGGTTGCAACAAAATCGTCGTGCCGTTAGGCTGGAAGTTGATTTGTGAGCGTCGAAAGTCCCGCGATTCGAATTGTGCACGAGTGGCCTTGAACTTTTATTGGAGTTATATATATATATATAATTTATTGGCTTTATGACAAGTACATTAAACATTGAGCTATAACTATAATCACACAGCAACGGACACGGCACCGTCTTCAATTCAAATTTTGCTTTTATCCAAAGTAAGCGAAAACTTTTGATTGGTATATATATATATCATTATATAATGTAATATACGGTACTGTAATAATGTTGTTATTGTTGACTTAAAAACTATGCCGTGTGTGGTGCCATGTAATTATAATTGTAGTGCAATTTTTAATGAAATTTATCACATAGCCGATTTGAAATATTCTATATTATTGTATTATATATTATAATATATTATACATTACATATCATATATTACCTTATATGGCAAATTATTACGATATATGTAATGTAATATTATCCGGTCGGCCTACGAATGTCAAAGACTGCCATGTCGCATACCTGAAATTAATTATAGCTTTCTCTCTCTCTCGCGCTCTCCCTCTCTAATAGTGAAATTCTAGTAATCTATTGTAACATAACACTTCCGAAGGTCATAAATATTACATGGCGTTGCGACAAATTAAGCTTGGATTCAAGCGTGCAACGAATCGTTTTCTCTTTCTTGTTGTGTCTCTGAGATTGGGCCGAAATCGCGATTCGAGTAGCGTAAGAATTGTCCCGGCATTGTTATAGGGAGTTGTAAATGTAAGAAGAAACGATACAGCGACGAAGCAGAATGGTATGCAGAGATGAAATATATTTTTACGCCCGTTTGTGCAGATGATTCGTCGGAGTTTATTCATTTTAGATACAAGAAACACTAAACGACAATGCCATGGTCGAGCAAACGAAATTTCGTTGTTAATCTTCTATTGCGAATGAATATATCTTGATACATGAATATTCAATAAGTCCTTTTTATCAGTATCGGAGGTATATTTAATTAATTATATCAATGATATGTCATATATTGAAAGTAATGTATTTGACGAAGATTTTTTATCGATCGTATATACGTCGTACTGCGTATAATATATTTAAAAAATATATATATATTTATTACTCAAAACGTATCGAAATAGGCGGTAAATTATTTGCGAAAAAAAATCAAGTACTCGGCCGCAACTTCACAACGTTGCTTCCGAGTCGCTCGAAGTTGTCGAGTATCGCGGCATTGCGCATGCGCAGTTTTCTCGAAACCACAAAATCACGTGCGGAGCCGGGGTAATTTTTTTGTTTCTATTTGCCTCAAGTTAAATTTTCGCTCGAAAACAAACACGTTTTTTTTCATCTCAAACACGCTCGGTGTAATTATCGTTTCTCCCGTTGATCAAGGCGATCTCGAAGTTGATTGAAAAGTTTCGACCGATTTTTCGCTGACGCGTTACACAAGTGCGCGATGCAACGATCCATTCGAGCGCAATTTGCAGCGCTGAGGCGAGCGAATTTGTAGGTTATGTCGCGTCGTCGAATTTACCGATAAATCAGGGTACATTCGTACGTTGGAAGGAGTTTAAAAACGCGAGTTCGCGAGATAACGAAATTTCCGAAGTGAGAAAAATAAAATTTGACGACCTCGAATCCAAACGATGGAGATGGCGGTGGAAGAAATGAGCGTGGAGACGATCGCGCGGAGCGGCGAAGAAAGGCTCGAGAGATCGATGGACGTTGAAGAAAAAAGTGCGCCGGGCTGCGAGGACGCGACGGAGACGAGGAGCGAGGAAATGTCTGCGGAAGCTACGAAGATATCAGCGACCGGTAAGAACGAGGTGAGAGAGAGCGGGGCCAGAGTCGAGGGCGGAACGACTTCCTTGGCTCTTCTCGCCGAAGCTTACGACTCGTCGGACTCGGAGAGCGAGGATGCTGACGATGAGGGAAGAAAGGAAGAAGTTAGGCGCGGCGAGGAAGAAAACAAAGAAGTTGCGCGTCGCGAAGGAGAGAACGGAGAAAGGCGCAACAGGAGAGAAGATAAAGAACTTGGACGCCGCATAGAAGACAACAAAGAAGTCGGACACTACGAGGAAGAAAACAAAGAAGTTGGACGCTGCGAAGAAGAGAACGGAGAAAGACGCAGCAGAAAGGAAGAAATCGAAGAAAGACGCAGCGGCGAAGACGAGACAAAAGAAGTCACGCACGGCGAAGAAGAAAATGTAGAAAAATGCATCTCCTCGGAAGAAAACGCAAAAATAACCAAAAACGAACTTCGAAACGCGCCGGAAATCGAAGCGGCGAAGAGAACGCAAGAAGAAGGTCATCGCGCGACGGAGTACAGAAACGAAACGCTCGCTTCGTCCTCGGAGGACAGCGACTCTGATTCGGACGTAACAATCGCCTCCTCCTCAGCAGACAGCGACAGTGGCGAAGAGACCATTGAGACTAGCAAGAAGTAAACGAATTTTTTCGTCTCGAACGACGACTCGAACTTGCCGTCGCTGATTTTCTTCTTTCTTTTGTTTCCCCCTAGGAACGAGATAAACGGGCGCAAAGTTCGCGAAAAGGAGACCAAGGGGGAGTACGACGATTTGCCGCCGATCGAAGAGCTCAAGATTTCCGTGCCGGAAGTCCTCTGCGATCCGCTCGGCGAGGTGCGCACAGATATTTTCCTACGCGAAAAACAAACTTCTTCCCTTTGTCGCGTACCTTTGTCAAATTGAAGATGAAAAAAAAACAATCGGCGGTTCAAAAACGTTCGACTACGCGAAAAAGAAGAGACATCGATTCTAAAGATTGAAAAAGTAACTACCAAAGAAGTATCAGCTCAGGGAAAAAAGAGAAATTAAAAATTGAGAAATTAATAATTGAATGAAAAAATTGAATTAAAAAATTGAGAAATTAAAAATAATAACCGAATTTACCGAAAAACTTCGGGCATGAAAAAAACTCGCTTAAACAAAGTTATTTGTTTGAAAAAAAATCATTATTTGTGCGATTCCACGGGACAAAAGAATCGTTTTGCATTTGACAATAATGATAGTTTCAGAACTTTCCGACAGGGACAAAAAAAAGTTGTCAGCAGCTGTACATTAAAAACGACTCGACGATAATGTTACATCGGAACGCAAAGAATTGTTAGAAAGTCACAACAATGATAATTCTGTAATAATCTCCTACCAGAGGGGAAATAAGTGGATACTTTGCAATAATAATCACTTTGCAATTATTTCGGGTTCGACGAACAAAAAATAATTCCACAACAAAAATAATAGATAGGAATGAGAATAATAAATATAATAATTAATAACGATTACTAACAATAATGGATAACATAATAATTTTCATCGCAGTCCACAACTTGCTCAAAATATCATGATAATAGTAATCTTCGACCGGAAGACAAAAATTCCTAAAAGTTCCACAATAATAATTTCTCGACGATTCCCGACAGGAACGAAAAACGTGGAATTATCGTTTCTTCCGACGCTGATATTCCGCCCGGGTGTCTTGTTTGTCCAGGTCGGTTGGATGGTCGAGCAGATGGTCGTGGTGAAGCCGAAGCCGGGCAAGCCGACTCTCAATCTCGACACGATATTGTTCGTCGAGCGTGGACGGCGCGTCCTCGGGCGGATCTTCGACGTTTTCGGCCAGGTCTCGGAGCCTCATTACTGCGTGCGCTTCAACAGTTCCGATCACATAGAAAAGTCCGAAATAAGGGTCGGCATGGTCGTTTACTTTTGCCCGAACACCGAGTACACCTCCGTCGTTTTTTTGAACGACCTACTCAAGTACGTTCTTCCAATTTTTTCATCGCCGGTACAAATGAGCCTCCGCCGTCGTCTTCGTTGATAAAAAATTTCGCACTTGTCGCGAACGAACGTTACTTGGCGTTTTGTTCGAATCGAAATTGCTCGTTGAGTCGCTACTGACGCAAGTGCAAGTTCTTATTGCGTTTGGCACGAATCTTCGAGAATGCTTGGAACTGCCGGCTTTCAGGATGAAAGCGACCGAGGAGATCGGCGACGACGAGCATCCCGAATTCTCCGACGACGAGGAGGAACGCGCGTATTACGCGGCACTTAGACAAAAACCGAGAAACGACAAGGCCAAAGCTCCCGAAGTCCCGCAGAAACGACAACGCACAGGTATGTTGTTTTTTTTCTTCTCGTTGCGACGAGAAAATTGCAAAAAAGAAAGCGCGTTTTTTCGGAAAGGCGAACAAAATCAAATTTGGCACACCATAATCGATCATACGAATAATCAACCTAAAATAAATGTAGACTGACCCCGTGGAAGTGATCGTACCCCCTTGATGGTTACTTTTATGGTTAACGTTTTATTTTTATTTTATTTTTCATTTTTTTTTACTTAAATTGCGTTTTTTTCAATTTTGTTGGTTTTTTTTCAAGGCAAAGATGGCCAAGAGGCCGGCTGGCGATCGAACCACCCATGGAGCACCGGCAGAAAGCAGCAGGGAAGGCGAGGCGCGCGAACGAACGTCGGCCGAACGGCGAGCGGCGAATGGCCGGCCAATCAGGAGCAGCGCAACGTTCAAGCGAGTCCGAACGTGCGGCAGTACAGCGCCGCGCCGCCAGGGACGAACGAACAATGGCCAATCGGGAACGCGTACACGGAGAATCGTTGGCGCGGTCATCACAATCAAGCCACGATCACCCGGCCCTTTTTTCGACCCGTTCACAATTACGGCCACGTTCCCTACGCACAAAATTCACGTTTTCCCATACCGGAATTCGCCTGGCAAACGCAAAGCCCCGCGGCTCCAGCCTTCTCGTGGCCCTTCCCGCCACCTCCGCCCCCGCCACCCGCGATCTGAGGGAAAACGGAAAAATGACATTTTTCGGAAATACACACTTTTTCACCTCGACTATGTGGCGCATAAGTTTTTTTTTTTCGAAATATTTCGTCAATATTATTTTCGATGTTGCGAAATATTTTCCTTTTTTTTCGACATTTTCGTTTCGAAACGCTATATCGATATTTTTTCTCTCCATATTTCTTTGTATTGGAAATGTTTATCTTTGCTTTCGAAATCCTTCGTCGAAATTGTTTTCGATTTTTTCGATATTTTCTTGTTTATGGACATTGTTGCGAAATACGTTTTTGTTTCGATTTTTTTGTTTATGTTCGTAATGTTTTTTTTTCTCGGTGTCGTGCATATTTTTCTCCTCTCGTTTTCGACGTAAAATTATACGAAAGTGTCGAAGTTTCCTGCGGTTTTATTTTTTCAATTATAGGCTACGATTATTTTGTTTGAAAAAACGACATTAACTATTTTTGTCAACGGACAGTCGTTGAATTGGATTTTTGAACAATGGAACGTTCGAGTTATCGGAAACATCGTTGCTTCGAGTGGCGAGATATCGAGATTTATCGTTATCGTCGCGCGTTGATATCGTTGGTAATATTATCGTGTCGTTTTTTTTTCGTTTTTCGTCCCCATTTTGAGGCTCCGGTGGCATTGGGGCTCTCGTTCAGGGCGACTTCCGGTCGCCAGTCGTCAGGAATTCGTTGTCCTTGTAGCTAAGCATCGCAGCATCGTCCAGACGTTCTTCAGCTATCGCGATGTCGTTGTTGATCGCCTTTATTAGATCCTCTGCGAACGACGTGGAAGAACACGTGGGCGAAGATAACATTAGCGGGAGACGGTAAAAAAAAAGACATTAGACACGAGAAGGGGAAATATTCCGAACGATTGATAATGGTGATTATCATCCGACGATTACTTGTTGCGTTTTAAATCGATGATGGACTTTCTGATGAATAATGATAATATTAGTTATGAATAAGTAACGGAGGAAGAGAAATTTATCAATGGAAACACGTCAGTGATAAAAAACGATTAAAAAAATCGTCGAGATGAAACAATGACGCGGTTTTCGAACATAATTAAACGAGCGCGCGGGAAATCACAAAGCGTCGTTTTCACGTTTTTATTGTCAATTTCTTAGCTTTCGACTCACCGACCGACGCGAAATCCATTTCCGGTCGAATGAAGCCGGTGACGATCACACGGAGCTGTTTCCCGTGCAAAGGTCCCGGGAATTTATGGAGTATGTGAGTCTCCTTCGGAAGAAAAAAACAGTCCATTTTTTTTTCATAATTTCTCTTCGCGAAAAAAGCTACTTCGTTTCTTCGCTTTTCAAATTTTATTTTCCTTCGCGTTGAATCGAGACTGTTGAACTTTTTTCGATGATAAATAAGAATGTTTCCCTTTATTTGCGAGACAAGTTTTCGACTTTTTTGTTTGATATATTAAAAGCGTTAAATTGTCACTCGACGATATTCGTCTTCGGATTTTGCCGTACCATAGATTTCTTTTTGTTTTTGTAAAAGGGATTCCATCCGATACTCAAGACCCCTTTGTACACGTTCCCGTCGATCGACGCCCAACCGTAATAAATACCGGGTGGAAAATTCGCCGGCAAATTGTCCACGACATCCTGCGCAAAATTAGCTGCAAAAAATCGCCCATTATCGGTTGTTTCGAATGTTCTTTTAAATTTAGATTCGTGCACTGGAGACAAGAATTTCTCTACCGTAAAAACTTTATCCTAACTTGATTTTTTCTACGTTCAATGGGGAAAAAATTAATGGAAAATCACTATTAAGTTATTTTTTACTCGTGATTTTTTTCTCCCCATAAAGAGGACTTAACGGTTAGTCTTCTTTAATTGCTAACTCCCTAGTAAACTTTTTGGACACTGGGGGAAAAGTTTACTTCCTAGGGAAAACTATTATCCCGTTAATAAGACCTGAGTTGCTAGTTTTATAGAAAACAAAACTAGTAACATAAGCCCCCCCTATCGCTAGTAACTACCTAGTCCTCTTATGGCACTAGGGAAAAAGTCAGTTTCCTAGTGACATTTTTCACGAGGGGAAATTACTAGCACTCGAAGTAAATCAACGACATAGTGACATGTTTACTAGGGAAAATTACTAGCATGCACACAACACCAAAGTTACTAGGTTGTAATATAAAACTAGTGACTTGGGTATCCGCTAGTAACTCCCTAGTAACTTTTTCGGCGCTAGGGGAAAAGTCAATTTCCTAGTGACATTTTTACTAGGGAAAATAACTAGCACACAAATGAGGCCTAAGTTACTAGTTTGACATATGAAACTAGTAATGGTTCGCCCTAGGGGAAAACAACCCCCTAGTGATATTTTTCCTAAGACTACTAGCCATAAATAAGAGTTTTCAAATAATATAAAACTAGTAGCTTGAGTCTTTATGCCCTAGTAATAACTCCCTAGTCATTCGTTTTCGACGCGAGAAGAAAAACCAAGTTCCCAGTGACTTTTCGGACGGCAAATCCACTCTCCGAACTCTTAAAAAAATCATGACTATTTCGAATTGAACTGCGAAGCCCTACGACCGTCTCCATAGATTTGCCCGAAAAGAAAAGTAATTCTCCGATCCCTTCTTCTTCGTAACCGGAAACCGCATACGCACGACGCGTCGAGGGCAAGAAAATTATAGGTTAGAACTGAATCGCGATCAGCTAACGCAAGAGAAGCGCTGCGACAGCGTCACGCGACTGGACACCGCGAGATCAACGGACACTGGAGGATAGAAACCACTTTGCATGCTCGCGACAAAATCAAATTCTATACCGGCAAACACGTGATTTTTCGTGACAATTCTTTATTTTGTTCTCTTCGGTTTTCCTCGATATTCCATACCTGTGGGTATTCCGAGAGATTGCGATCCTCTGCCGAATCCTTCGACGATTGTACCAGCTGCGAAATGAGGCAGAGTCGTCGCGTCGCTGGCCATTGTGCGCATGCGTGCCAGCCGCGAGGAACTCGCCTGACGACGTACGCCCGGCCACTCAGCGCGCAAACGTGTCGCGTGTCCGTGTGTCGCGTTGTATCGTAATACGATGACCAAACGACGCGAAGACGGCGCGCAGCAAATGAGATTAAAAAAAAGATACAATTACAGGCCCGGCAAGATTTATCGCGTCTCGTGTCTTTTTACGCACGGAGAACGAAGAGAGACCGATGACGCGCGAAGAGGCCCGCAGGCCTGTGTACCGCGCTTCGGAAATGCGACTTCCGGTTTCGCCGGAAGGCCACGGTATACGTCCGATAGACGCGAAATAATTGAGCAAAATACTCGGGAACTTTATTGCTCGAAAATATGTTTATGATTTACGATGAAAACGTCCGACATTCGTTGACTTTACCTCTCTCTCTCTCTCTCTCTCTCTCTCTCTCTCTCTCTCTCTCTCTCTCTCTCTCTCTCTCTCTCTCTCTCTCTCTCTCTCTCTCTCTCTCTCTCTATCTATCTATCTATCTTCCTCTCTCTCACGCTACGTCAAGCTTCAATCTGTCAGACACGCTATGCGGGCACGCTTCGAAAAGTCCTTCTTGACAACCGGAAATCAGTGTAGATACGTCAGGCAACACGCACAATTGTGCAATCCAAATAACTAAGATTCAATCATCGATGAAAAAGTTCGTCAAATTGATTATTCGTTATTATTATTGCTATTATTATTATTTTATGATAATAATTTTTGTATTATTATTATTATTCTATTGTTATTATTTTATGATAATAATTTTTGTATTGTTCTTATTATGCTATAATTATTATTTTATCATTATTATTAGTACTTCATTACTAATATTCTATTATCAATTGAGTATCAATAGTGATTGTTGCTATTTTTTGTTGCTATTACCATTGTTGCTATTCCTATTAATAACTCTTACTATAAATATTCAGTAACTATCATCATTATTTTTGTAATAAACATTATCTATTATATTGTTGTTTAAAAATTATTATTATTATTATTATTATTATTATTATTAATGTTTATCGTTATTATTATTACCATTCTTCTAATTACCATTGACACTGTCCTATCATAATTATTATTATAACATTATATAACTATCATTATCATTATTGTTGTTGTTGTTGTCGTTGTTGTAGTTGTTTTTGTTGCTGTTGCTGTTGCTGTTGTTGTTATTACTATTATGAACACTTTATAAAAGTCTTTGATTATTATTATTTATTTATCATCATTGTTACTTTATAATAACCGAAATATTCGGATATTCGAATGTAAAAATCATTCGACGTTTAAAGCGCCGAAAGCCCAAGGAAAAAACATTCTATTCTGCTTTTATTTTGTGACAAAAACGATCGAACTTCGAAAGAGTGCGAGAATATTTTCTTGATCATTGTTTTTGCTTTGTGCCGACACTAATTCGAGACAAGCGAGTCGGTAGAGAAATCGTTGAACAACGCACGAAGGTCGTTTTTTCTTTTCTTCGCCGGAATTTTATCATTTGGCGGCCCAACGCAGCGGTCCGAGTCGACGATGACGGACGCATTGTTTTTTCCACGTTCTTTACGGTGTGTAGAATGCAATACACCGTGTTTACACGGGCCTTGGACGCGCGTCGACGATATGTATCGTAATGCGCGGCCTCGTCGTCCACGCGTACCGGGAAATTCGAAATGTCCGCGGAACATTTGACGCTGAATGGTAATAACGAGTCGCGAATAAATTAGAGGCCTCACCGTGCATATGTGTGCGTGGTACTTTTTTTTGCTCGCTATCGGTTGCGAGATTGGCGAGCGTACGATATTTAGCGGTCAGGCATCCACGAGGTCTTTATGGGTGGAATTAAGTAGTGTCTTGATATCATATTAATCGATGAACTTTATTGACTTTAGGCGGGAGATCCGTTTGGGCGAGAAAAAAAAATTGCTGATTTCGTTTTTTGAGGAAAGATTTCTTCGATACTTTTTAGACTTGGGGCCTTTTTTAGACTTAGGTAACATAGATTTAATAATAACGTAGACATTTATTTTTACGAAATACTATTTTTATTGAATTTTATAAATGGATTATTCCCTATGACAGTAACTATTGTGATAAGAATAATGTTGAGTGTTATTGATATAAATGTTCATAAATATCATATTTATTAATAATATGGATTGTTGTTGTTTCCTCCGCTCCTTTTTCTTCACTTTTTCTCCCTCAGTCCCCCCTCCCCCCCGCCCTTGTTGCCGACTGCTTCCTCCTCTGTGTACATTATTCATCATGACATTTCTGTCATGGGTATATGGAAATTGCGGAAAACCAATACCAATAGCAGCCGGTCGTTAAATTTACCCCCCCCACTCGTGAAACTAGTCTTATTTCGCCGCGAAATGACGAAGAAAAAAATCTCACGACGAAATGTACGCACTGGGATTCGAACTCGGGACCTCCCGGTCCGCAGATTTAGTTGCAAGCACGCTAACCACTAGACCATCGCACCGGACAATTTAAATTCACTATTATTTTCATACATGCATAATTACGTGGAATAATAATGATAACAATACCAACAATATACTAATAATATTTGTTTTTGAAATTATTATCATTAGCATTATGGTTATTGGTGTCATTGGTATTATTGCCGCTAGATCGACGAAATTTATTAAATCTTCCTATCCCAATTACCATTTGCTCCGATAAGATGAAATCAGAAAACTCTCGGGTAAAATTCACAAAGCGTGACTGGTCCGCACACTTGATCGATAAGTAAATACGCACACTCGAAGCGTACTCCCGTACGAGTTTACTGGAGGATAAGAATTTTTTTTTTCAAGACATTAACCTACTGTGAAAATGTCGAAACTCTTGTTCGTCGCTTGAGGCAACTCAATCTTAAGATAAAGATTAGAAAGAATAGATTAGAGATTACAACGACCGAACTGCTGGTAGTAATTTTAACGCGTTAATCTCGAAACTGTTTTCCAAAACGGTGTACACGATTTCTCGACATCTGATCAACGAATTTACTCAAAATTTTGTACACTTATTGAGTGTGCTAGCAGGTTAGTCCTGACCGACGCTTTTCTTCTTAATATATTTTTTTCATTAGTTGTTAACAATAATGATGTCGCTTTTACTCGAAAAATTAATTTAAAAAATGAAAAAATGTTCTCTCGTGATTGAAACACGATGAGAAGAAAAAGCGCGGTCAAGTCTTAGCCAATATTGTCTATTTTAAGAAAAAAAATGTTTTTTTCGCTTCGGACCAACCGAGTGGTCAAAATCAAGTACACCGTTGAGCCCCTCACGTTGCAGGGTTCTTTTCAAGATTGTTTATAACTTCTTTGATTATTGGTATTTTTAAATTCAATTCTGTACACCACTTTGTCAATCTAAATACAAATAAATGCCCGAACGATTTTTCAATCATCTTACGTATTCCTTAGCAATTAATTCTTTTTTACATAACCCTGATTTATGGGTCGTCAAAGTAGAGTGACGCCTTAAGACACTCGTTTACGAGAGGAAAAATCAATAGACGGGAATTAAAGTCTCGATATGTTTGGATAGCGATCGAGCAAGCAGCTATAGATAAATGTAGAGGACACAAGTCTGTGGTTACCATTTAACTTCAAGGAGGCGAAAAATCAATTGTGTGCAGCTAATTTTTTTATGCAATATCGATGACCTTTTGTCAAAGTGGCGATAATTGTCGAGGCAGCGGAATGGGCGGCCAGGAGAGGGGGGGTGTCGACGAGAGTGATGAAATTGCTGAGCTCATTACGAAGGTTAGAGTAGTCTGTATGCGTAGACGGGTCGGGTCTGGAGAAAGAAGGCTTTTTCAGTGGCGCTGCCTCGTGGGTGAAGCCACTTTCGTAATTCGCATCACGACCACCAGATTCGTGGCGATCGAGTAGCTTTCGTTTGACTATAGTGCATAGCCTGTCATGCCGAAAACGCCAAGAGTCTCCCCCCCCCCCAGCGGGTCTTTTCAGAACCGTGCGGAGGACTGTGAATCAATGCGCGTGCGCCATTGTGAAAAATAAGCGTTCCATCCTGGCGGCGCTGTCGTAGAATTGGACCGTTACGCCATATACAGGGTGGCCCATTTGTCACAGGTTGACATTTTGATGTTTTGTTCGTCGCGGGCCGTATTTTGCGGGGGCATAAGCAGGGCCCTTCTAAATAATCGATAAGCTACAGTGGCGCTTAATAAAAAAATAACTTACAACCAATCATTGTACCCGACGACGAACTGGAAATAAAAATTTCGCGTAAAATTCGTAGAATTAGACATTTTTACATTTTCTCTGAAAAGTTGGGGTGACGAAATTTCTTCGGCTAGTCTTTAGTCTCGTCGTTGACGCTAGTGCTTCACGCGCTTAATAATGCTATTTATAATAAATAAATAAAATAATAAATGATTTAAAAAATCGTATTCTGTTTGTTTTTGACAACCCTAACAAACAAATCTCCGTTTCCTATAATACGTGAAAAGTTATAAAATTATCAATGATTATTATGAAAGGAAAACTGCGTCAGCGAATGTTTTATACAACTCAGAATGACATTTTCGGGCTAATTATGCCTATTTATATTTATGTCACGAGATTATTTATTATCACCATTAATTAATATTAAATGTTGTTGAAACACGGAAACTTCGCGGACATTGCGGTTGACAGCAATGCTCTCCATTCAGCAGCCAAGATTCGTAACCTTTCATCAAGCTTTGATGGTTCGATATTGAATATATATGGTTTACGATGGGCAAGATGGGGTTTTTTATCCAAATGTTACGAAAGGTTTACTTTGCGTTAATCTGTTGTTAAAAATTATTTATCTTCATGCTAAATAGCCAAAAAAAACTTGCATCACCCGGGCAGTTCACGCAGCAATGGCATTTCTGCGTGAACTGCCCACCTAACCTAACTAAAACTACATACATTGAACTAATTTTTATCCCTGATGTTTGGTGGTGGAAAAATTCCAAAAAAATCATAAAGTCTCAGTATGGTCTAGACAACAATATATATATTTTTCTGAAATTTAATCTTGTATTGTGGCTAGCGCTTTAACCTCCTTAAATACGCAAAGGTACGAAGTGGACGTTTAGAGAACAGAGAGACAAAGAACGAGAGAGAGTGGGAGAGAGAGAGAGAGAGAGAGAGAGAGACAGGGTCGCCCCGAAGATTCTCTTTTCTCTCACTATCGATGGGAAGGGCGAGCGTAGCGCGGACGTAGAGGGATCCGTGGATTGACGTCATAGCGTGACGTCAAACAGGGGCGTTCGAATGCGCTTAAGGAACCCCCCTAATCTTCCGGCCAACCCTCTAATTCCTAGCGCATCGTACATCTCATGTACGCCATGTATATATTTTCTTTTTCCATTGGTTTTGCCATCGCGGCGAGGGGGCGCGTAAGAGCAGGGCCACGTGCTGCGTCTCTCCGACGCACGCCAGGAATTTACGAGGCTTCGTTTACGTCGTCGAGAAAAGCGCGCGTAACCTTTCGCTCTTCCCCTCTCGCTCGCTCTCATCGACCTGTTTGACCTTCGGGCGACAAAGAGTATTTATATGTATACAGTAGAACCGCGATCATTGAAAGACTTAGTCCCAATCGATTTGCACAATCGAGATTCTACTGAGCAAACAGGGTGTTTGATGAAACGTTGCAAGCCTATGGCTGAGAGACTACGAATTGCAATGGAAAATGTTTCGGACGAAAGTTGTTTCGTTTAAAACGGGGAAAAAGATGGCGGTGTCGATTTGGCCGTGGGTGGAAGACCCAATGTCATGTGAAGGTCAACGTCGAAGTTTTTGCGGGAAGCATTGGTTTTTATTGTATATTATTGTAGCTTAGCTCGAGAGCTTTTCAAAACACTATAGTTGAGTATTCTTTTGTCCAATATTTTTTCAGTTATGAGGCTTGAAAGTCACAACATACTTTATCTTTCGAGCCTCGTTTGTGAAATAATACTCGACGAAAAGAACTCAATTACTCGACAATTTTTTCTTCTCTTAAAGGTATCCCCCTTTAAATTCCTCGAATTTCCGCATTTTCGTTAGAGCGGGATAATCATCCCAACGAAAAAAATGTGTGTCTAAATATATATATATAAGCTTGAGATACATCTAGATTCATAGTCATGTTGCAAAATGTCTCGGACGTTATATTTCGGTCTTTGCCGTCTCGAATCACGCACGTGCGACCGATATAACCTATAATAACTGTGCGCGTACGTACGCGAACAGTTTATTATAGGTTATGTGTGTATGTGTGTGTGTGCTTCTCGCGCACACATACAAACGAGATATATATGTACATCGGCGTACGTCACGATTCGAGATACACACACACACACATCGTGAAGAATGCGTATTTTCATATACATAAAAGATCAAGTTTCCCCGGTGGGGATCATCGCGTCGCAACATTTCCCGAGACAAAATAAGATCGCGCGCGCGCTAACACAAATATAACGAATTGTCCGAGATGTACCGAGTGCCGCGGACAGTACCACCCGATCGCAGCGCCGCGTCGCGGATTACACGTGTAAGTATTAACTCCAATCCGCCCCGCTAGAGTCGAGACGCGAGCGTCAATCCATCACGTGTAAATACGCACTCGATGTTACGTTAATTGGTTTTTTTTCCTTGCCTTTCGCCCTTTTTTTCTTTCTTTTCTTAGCAGGCTCGGCAATGACCTTGAGATGAAGCAGCACGATTTCTAATGACGTATTGACATAACCTTGTTTAAAAACTTATATAGATACAGGCCACATGCAGCACCGCGAATTATTAATCCCAGAAGAAAAGGTCGATAATGAATATACTATTAAGTTTTCCTTTCCTAACCTAATTGTTCAATAATGCGAGGTCTGACCAGCGAGGCACGATGGAAAATCATTCAGTGGCTATCCTCGATACGCGGAGACACTCGTATGTACAGGGTGACAATGAGTAAACTGTTCATGTGGTCACCAAGGATCGGGCGCGGGGATTTTCCGACGGAGAAAAATATTGGTTTTAAGGCCTTATATATGTTTGAAAGAAAATGTATCGCTTTTTTCTATTGGCTCAAATGATGTATAAAGACCCCTAATTTTATTTGGAAAGACAATTTTAAGACATGTATAAAAAAGGGTTCCAAAAATTTGAGGAGGTTGGATCGGAATTTCCATATAGGAACTACTTCTAAGATTTTTTTTTTCTTCTATGGAATTAAAGTCCATTAATCCACTTTGGAATTTGTTTTTGATAACTTTTTTCTCGTTGACGGGTGCACCAAAAAAGTTTTCCAGGAGTATTTCGTATTTTTAATTTAATTATCTTCATTCTGCTGAACGAAGAATAAAATTTTTTTTTATTGCTCACTTTTTTAGCAAATACTACTCATCACAAAAATACGCCATATTTTTTTGCAGAGGACTTGAAAAACCATTGACAATCATACTGTTATCCGTCGCGAAATCTATGCGCAAGATGCTTAGAAAAACCCATGGCCACCTTATAATATAATGGTCACCCTGTATATATATATATATATATATATATACACATACCCCGCGTGTTTGATCTTGAGGTCTCGACGTGGGCGAAAGATTTCCTTTCTTCGCTTTATTTCGAGGCGAGCGTATGAGATTCGGTGGAGCACACACTCGTCGAGAGACCTATTGAAGTGGCACTCGAGGGGTGGCGCTGTCGTCGTGCTGAGTGCTCCGAATCTTACGATGTCAAGATTTAGAGGTTAAGTGCGCATAGACACAGACCCACACATACTTTGGTCGACACATTCATTTTGTTTTAACTTTGTGTATGTATGCGATGGCATTCGTTATCGAGGGATGATTATTTTTCTTTCTCTGTACTCTGGCTGAGGAAAGGATGCCGGAGTTTTTTTGCGGGACGTTTGAGCCCGACGCGCACACATTTGGCAATTGAACGACTTTTGGACAATTTGAAAAATGTCCATTTCGCACGTTGTCTTAAGTTTTCAGAAAGTTGCCATTTGTCGAGAGGGCTTTTTGAGGTTATGCGTTCCAGCACGCGAGTTCAAATGTCGGTCCACGTCTAGATGGCGATACCTGCGCGGCGAAGAAAAGCATTTTCGGCGCTCTGGCTGCGTTTGGAATAAGGAGCGCGGGGCTTGAGGATTTTGGCAGTCAAATGACAGTTCGATTTTCAAAATTCAAGATGGCGCTACCTGCGTATGGGACTGGAATGAAGAGGTGAAGTTTCGAGACCAAATACAAAGTATTCCCGTGCAATTAAAATATTGGATGTTTGGAATGTCATTTCAACAAATTGAGTTGTTTCTCTACTTCGTACATTAAAAATACTGGGAAAAGATGTGAATTTTCAGCTCGAATTTTACATGCTCAAAAATATTTTGCAACAATATCATGAGTTGGAAATTTGTGGAAAATAATTCATTTTGACATGAAATTTTATGCACAAGAGGTTGATATCCTGTCGGAAAACACATTGTATTTTTATCCCCATCCTCGCAGCCAACAAACTGTCCCAAAACTTGTCGAGCGCCATTGGGTTGATAAAAACGGAAAAGTTAGATTTTTTTCTTCTAGAATTGCACTTTTGTGATAATAAAACAAAAAGAGAAAGGGTTAGAAAATTTTTTCTAAAGATAATTATTAATTCTTTCATATCACGAAAATTCAAATGGTCGACGCATACGCGACCTACCGCGCGATTGGCGCTGGTGTTTGTGACGTCACGATATTATAAGCTATTCGCGATCCCCGAAAATGTTGGCGCCTCTCGCGGCCTAAAACAGAAGTTCTACTAGTGTACAGTAAACTTCGTTAAAATACATTGATCATAATGAACAAATTAAAAAAAAACGAAAAGTTACTCGAAATTCTTCTATGTTTCAGGGTGCAAGACGGATAATTAAAGTATATTGTCGTTTGATAATCCAACAAATGATAAAGTCTTTTAAAAAAAAACCGTTGTCTCTGAAAGGGCCGTCAAGACGCGTTTGTAGCACGTCACATTTTTTTTCTTTTCGAGTTTCTATTTTCAGAAATTATAAATCGAGCAATATTAAAAGTTATTTATGTTATATACTACAATGTATAGATATAATTACAGACGTCCCATTTAAAAAGTGTACTCTGAAAAATAGAATGACCCCTTTTCGAAGCCTGCGAGTGACTCATAACCTTAAAAAATCTAAAGAACGAAGTAATTGTTTACGTTTGAGCCCACACTTCGACCGGCCATATTTAAATATGGGACTCTGGGACGTGAAAATCGTGTATAGAATGATAGGTTATACGGGCTAAGCGTCAGTGTAAATAACTGTGACAGTGGTGAGATTTTGCATACGAAGCATCTCAAAAACTCGTAGACAGTCAAAAGCCACTGTAATCCTCGTGCAATTATGTGTGAAAGTGGGCTTGTGGCAGCAAATTACTGGAATCTGCCGTCTACAGACATGTTTACGGTGACAGAGTTTCTGAGCGACGATTCTCGATTTAACGTTGCAGAAATTGATGGGACCAAAGCTTCATTGTTAGCTAAACTTTTGACCAACTACTTTTCTTAATTATTGATCCAAAAAGAAAAAACTTTCACTATAAACACCGATTGAAAAAAAAAAATTTCATAACCTAATTCTAAGCGGCCATTGCAGCTCTCGTAAGGACTTTTTAGTCGTTCTTGCCAGGGAGACTAGAGTAAAGGAGTGGACACTGTGTGCTAACGATGTGGCTCCAAAATCAAGGAAAATAAGAGTTTGTATAGGTGGCGTTGCAATCGGTTTTCCCTTATATATAGATATACTCTCTTGCTAGGCTTTCCGTCGGCTACATGCGCATGCCTAGAACCTTTAGCTACAAGTATTACTATACATCGGGGAATTGCGATCGCAGCGCCTCTTGCGGTCACTTATGAGTCGGGATTTTGGGGCCGTCTTTCGCTGCTTATATCCTATGGAGTGTCCACTCCTTTACTCTAGTCTCCCTGCCCAGGGAGACTAGAGTAACGGAGTGGACACTGTGTGCTAACGATGTGGCTCCAAAATCAAGGAAAATAAGAGTTTGTAGGTGGCGTTGCAATCGGTTTTCCCTTATATATAGATATACTCTCTTGCTTAGCTTTCCATCGGCTACATGCGCATGCCTAGAACCTTTAGCTACAAGTATTACTATACATCGGGGAATCGCGATCGCAGCGCCTCTTGCGGTCGCTTATAAGTCGGGATTTTGGGGCCGGCTTTCGCTGCTCATCTCCTATGGAGTGTCCACTCCTTTACTCTAGTCTCCTTGGTTCTTGCGTATCAGAAATATGCAGGCTATCAAAGTCAGCTGTTCGAATTGGATTGCATGAAAATGCCCCATAAGATCTTTTTTCATAGTTTCCTTAACATTTGAGGTTGGAATGGGGACTTTTCTACATAAAACAAATAACCGAGAGTATTTTTTAAGCGGTTCAAAAAAGTTATCATTTGTAAAAATGGCATGCGAAAAACCGACAGCAGATTATTTTTTATTTCGGAAACCGTCACATTTTTACTATACTGAAATCCTAGCATATAGCAGGACATGATCTAACCAATCGACAGTTGCAGGATTACCCACTTGTAACAGGACACCATGTGTGTGTGTGTGTGCGTGTGTGTGTTGTGTAGCCCTCACGTATATCGCCGCGTACGTGCAAACGCGACTGACGTCAATTGGGGGGAAGAGATAATGCAACACGAAGAGCTCAGCTGACTTGACGGCTGTGCTCATGATCGAGCGTCCGTCATCTCGGATGCGTCCAGATGAATCTTTGACGCATATATAAGCGAGAACCTGGCAGAGCGGGGACGAGTGACGCATGATAGAGAGAGGGAGAGAGAGAGAGAGAGATAGAGAGCTGCGACCGATCGGCCTCGAGCGACGAAGGCGGGGTAAAGATCAGCAAATTGCACGGACAAGTTCGAAACTACCAGGGTCGTGAAACAAATCGACCGGAAGTAACGGGAACGATAGGGAAGAAAGAAAAATAATGTTCCGCCTCCCACTTCTCGCCCCGCTGCTTTCGCAGCCTGGGCGAAATGTCTTCTCAAGTTTACCGACGACGAATTCGTAGCGACTTTTCGCCTCTAGGGAGCGCAGCTCGGGAACGGCGAAGGGCTTCAACAATTCGCGGCTTCACGTCCTAGAGGTGGCGCGGCGATATTCCAATATGGCCGGTCAACGTGTAGCCTCAAACGTAAACAATTACCTCGTTCTTGATTTCCTACGATTTGGCTGTTGGATTTACTTCATGGTAGATTGTAAAGATGCTGCTACAGTGAGTAATTTGTTTTCCGCTCTTTCAGCTCTGGATTTAGATTTTTTTAAGGTTACGAGAGTCATTCGAAGGTTCCGAGGAGGGATTCTATTTTTCATTTTTACAAGGGACGTCTGAAATGATATGATGAAATGACATCGTATATAACAGAAATAACTTTTAATATCGCTCGATTTATTATTTATAAAGATTTGGGCTTATTTATAAAGATTTTGGGCTCCTGTATATCGGCTCCACGAATGTGACGATTCTTCGACGATGTTAGACATTTTTCTCTATCTCCACATAGAAGTCTAGAAATTACAGAAAAAAATGGAAAAAACTGAATATGGGTTTAAACAAATGGAAATCGTATAAACGAATCGTGACGGTTCTCATTCCGTGACATTTTTCAATGGGACGCAATAATTGCTATACTATTGTTATCGTTGGAGAGAAGGAAACGTCGAGTGGCGTCTCGTAAAAATGTCGCCACGTGATGGAGCATCCGCTGGGTCACGTGATGGAAAAATTCGTTAAAATTCGCTCGCTTAGCTATCGTAAGTAATGTATCTAAATAGGGTGTTGTGTATACGTATAGATATATATGTGTATGTACGTGTATATATACAGGGTGTCTGATTTAAAAAAAACATTAAAATAAATCGAAAAAATGATGTACAAAAAAATATTTCACCAAAGTATTTTGGTGAAAAAATCATTTCATGGTCATATATATATATATATATATATATATATATATATATATATATATATATATATATATATATAAGTGCAATTGAGTCATTTCGCCGTATCGTTTCCCATCCCATCCGTTATTGCACAACAAAGCCTTTTTATTTCTTTCGTATAACACGACATAATAATTGCACAGGCCTTATTTTACCTAAATATGTTACACCTGACATAGATGAATAGAACCCAGGGGTAATGTGTAAAAACAAATGGTGCGCGCGTGTGACGCGTTACCGCGCACTTGGTAAGACGAGCGAGAAGTCCGGAGATAAGACAGCGCTATAGCCGTTATGTATTTGCTGGACAATTAAGCGCTTGGTAATTAAATTTGCACACACACACACATACATGGGTGTTCGTCGGTAGATCGTTGACGTCAATTGTCGAAGATAACGCGCGCGTGGTCGTGCCGGCGCGCGCGGGAGTTACGCAGCGTGGTTCCGGCGGGTGGCGCGGCGTGGCGGGGCGGGGGGTCTGAGAGATTTACGAACGAAATATGGCGAGTGGGTCGAAGCGAGACGGGCGACGGAGAGGAGAGCTCTTTTCGATGATGCACGGCGTGGGTGAGGAGGAATCGTGGCAATTGCGTAATTGTGAGGTAATTGAAGTGAATATTCCGGCGCGAATCTACCACGCCAAGTACTATCCGAGTACATTTCACGTACGGGGAACGATGGTTGGAACTGACTACCTGTACAAGGGTAGTCGGTACTTGGGCGGTATTCGTTCGGTACTCAACACGTGCGAGTACGTACTCAATTCGTACGTCGTAGGACGTTAGTCAAGCAGTGTTTGGTACGCCGACGGGTTCTAGGCTAGCTGTAATTTGTCGGTATTCAGAGCCCGCTGGGTTAAGCCGTGGCTAATCACCGGGTACTTGGGGACCCGGACTCGGACGGTACTCAATCTGTACTCGGCACTTACGATCCGTACTCAATCTCTACTCTGGCCCGTTCTCGAAGCCATGCCCAAGCGTCGCGTACTCGGAGACCGTACTCGAACGGTACTTACTGGGTACTCAACAAGTACGAATGAGTACCGGTACTCGACAAGTACTAACGAGTACCTGTACTCAACAAGTACGAACGAGTACCGGTACTCAACAAGTACGAACGAGTACCTGCACTCAACAAGTACGAATGAGTACCGGTACTCAACATGTACGAATGAGTACCGGTACTCAACAAGTACGAATGAGTACGGGTACTCAACAAGTACGAATGAGTACCGGTACTCAGCAAGTACGAATGCGTACCGGTACTCGGCAAGTACGAATGAGTTCTGGTACTCAACAAGTACTTGGGCGGTACTCACCAAATACTTCAACGGTACTCAACACGTATGATCCGTACTTGAAGGGTACTCAACACGTACGTTTCTCACTTGGAGACCGTACTCGAACGGTATTCACTCGGTACTCACCACGTACGATCCGTACTCAAGCTCTACTTTCACCCGTACTCGAAGACGAACACAATCGCCACCTACTTCAAGACCGCACACGCGGGATACTCGCGGTATTCGTGGGCGGGCCGTTGACCCGTAAAGTGTCTTTCGTGTCACAAACGCGCGCGTCAGAGCCGTCCTTTGCGTGACTCTTATTTGACCCTTTCGTCCGTCAATACAATAACGGTGCGAGGAGAAGACGCGATCTCTACCACTCACGAACGCAACGCGAAAGAAACTACATGCATAAGACGTTGGGCGGAGGGGGGGGGGCTCGGTAGGAGTGGCAGAAGGTTCGTCGGCTAGAATTCGCTCGGCCACAGATTGAGGGGAAATCGAAAAGCGTGCAGAGATCCGGGCGAAAGGAGGGGGCAGTGAGAGACGGCGAAGAAGGGGGATCATTGAGGGGTGGGGGGAGAACGCGGCGTCGGCGTCGTCGGCGCCGTCAGCCTCGTCGTCGTCGTCGTCGGCGTCGTCGTTCGCGTCGTCCGCGTATACGTCGTGCCAGGGTTGGAGGGTAGCAACATGGCCGACCCTTTAGTCGGTATCGAACCGTCGTAAAATCGAGTACCTTTATCGTCATGACGACTGACGCAATGAGAATATTCGGATTCTCGTGAACACACAAGGTGCGGGAGAGACAAAGAACGGAGAGAGAGAAAGAAAGACTAGTCGTTTGGATACGTGATTTTTTTTGTTCAGTCGATGGCAAGGACGCCTCGTACTCGCCGGTTTGCCTTCGACCCGGTAAGCATCAACATCCGACCAATTCGATCTGTCCCAAAACGCTTCGTGTGTGACTCCAGGAATTCTCGTGATATTTATATTCCGAGTCCTCCCTCCCGCTTTCTTCTATGCGCCCACTCGCGAGTAAAAAAAATGTGATTATAACAAAAATCGCAACGCGTACTCGCCAACGTACGTGCGAACTTGGAGGGTTGTTAACTTCAACTCGGATCGATTCCTGGGTAAGAATTCTACCCACACACTGTCACTCGAATCTAAAGAATTTCTTTGCCTCGTCCCAGAACGCTTCCCCGAATACCTCGAACGAAAAACGTTCGAGGTCGCGTGGAAAATTCCAGCCGGTCTCACGAGGAAGAATACTTCGGAAATCTGGGTATTTACCAGCGGATTTTTCGCAGTTGTTCTTTTTCGCATTTCTTTTGCCTGAAAAATTGACGTCTTTGGCGCGTTTGTTTATTCTGGCTTGGCTTTTCTTAGAGGCAGGGGAGCATGGGGAATTTCGAGATTCGAAGATAATACAATTATCGTAATGGTGGGAAAAATGAGTCGGATAGTTTCGCCGGGACCGTTTGATTTTGTGACAAACGACATTTGTATGAGGGAATTCTTTTTTTTAAATTACACTACGTATGTGTCGAGAAAAATGACTGAAAATTTTCGTCGAAGAAATGGAAAAGAAATTTGTTTACCAGTTTTCTTTATGAAGCCAAATGTAATAAGTTGAGTGGGTTGACGGAAAATTAATAATAATGATAAATAAATAATAACGCATATATTTAATAATAGTATAATAATAAAAAAGTTAGAAAAGAGTTTGATACATGTGATTTGATATAATAATTATTTAATATAAGATAATATAATAATATATAATAATGAATATAATAACAGCTATTATATGCCATATTGATAATGAAATAAATTAATATCAATATTAAAAATATTATACTATAATATCGCAATTCAAAATATAACAATGGATCATTTGATAAATGAATGGAAAATAGTGGATACTTTAACAAACGTATAAGACATTATGCATTAATATTAATCAATAATTTATAATAAAAAACATACTAAATTGTGACCGTCTTTTTTTCTTTTTTCTCTTGTAATTAATTAAAATTTAATAAAATGAGCAATAAAAAGCTTCACAATAATTCAATAATTCAAAAATAAAAATAATTTCAAAATGAAAATAAAATCATCCAACTATAATAATCAACCAAATCAATGAACAATCATTTTTTCAATCGATGCATCGTAACAAAATCCATATAATAATTATCTGTCAATAACAATGAGGAATTTAAAACAACAAAGCTACGAAATTCTTTTTTCTAAATTCATTTTTCCTTTTTTATTTAATTTAAGTATAATAAAATGAGAAAAAGATTCACAATAATTCAATAATGTGAAAATAAAAGCATCCGACTATAATAATCAACCAAATCAACGAACAATCATTTAACACAACAATTGAAACAACAAAGCTACGAAAAGTGCGACTATGATGAAGATTTCGAAAAATAAATCATTTCTTCAACAGTCACGAGATGCTGAACGATATTATGTTCGCCTCATCGTTTTTCCTCCACGCGCAACGAATGAATTTTTATGACCGCAAGGCGTGTGAAATTCTCGAGCGGAGTGTCTCGTGACGTCAGGCGCGTACAGGGACGCGAAAAAAAAGCTAAAGAAAAGGGAATTCTCGAGTCTATTCGGTTTGTATACTTGTTGCAGCCTTCCGTATCGCTGCTCGAGCGTTTTGACGGCGAGAAAATCACGCGCGATCAATCCTCGTGAGATTTCGTTGGCCGAAAAGCGTTGGGGCAGGGGGGGGGTGAAAAAACGTAATTTTTCATAGACGTACGTTATCACGATTTATCAACCGGCATCGGAGTGTGTTATTCATTTACGTCATTCGCGAATCTCCTCGAGAGTTATGAGCCTTACGTATATCGGGAAATTAAAATACTGTTTAATAGAGGGCATCTTTACGACTCGTGTTTGTACTGAGACTACAGGGCAAATAATCACAAATCGTTTTATCTTTTATCTGTTTCTTTTTTTTTCACGGATTTTTACTCGAACGTGAGAAACGATTGTTATTATTATATTGTTGGAAAAATCGCTGTCAACGTCATTATTATTGTCAAGGTGGATTTGGGATAATAATTAGTGTTATCAGAGACAATTATCGATGGATTTTTTTTTTTTAATTATCATGGATTATTTTGGAAATTAAAAAAAAATGTTTGGGTACAAAATTTTGTTCCGTAGGAAGTTTGGAATGTTCAGGAAAATATGTAAGGTTGAAGTTTGGATTACTGGCATGCAACGATATTTTTGGAATTATTTATCATTCGCACTTGTTTATTTATTTATTTATTATTTATTATTCGCTTTTTTATTTATTTATTCTTTTATTAATTTAGTGGTTTATTATACACTTTTTTTGCAAATTGAGGTCGTTAATTTTTTATAAGAACACGTAGATATGAGCAATTTTCAGAGCCCGCTTGCGAAGAAAAAAAATGTTGAGTGATTAAGAAGAATTAATTTTCTCGTTGCGTTCCAACGGTGCAAACTTCAACGTCATGAAAAGGTCCCCTTTTTCAACGAAAAGATCGCAATCGCGGATCAGAGAATTTTCAAAGGGATTTCTTCCAGCCAAGGAATATTTTGCAAAGAATAAAATGGCTACTCGTCGTATAAAAAAATAGTTGCGAAGTAACTCCCAAAAATTGCAGTCATTTGATGGATTATTTTAAAGTAAAGATGTTAAAGTTGCATTTTGTTACGAATATCCAACATAAAAAAGAGCAGAGTGCGTAAACGATTTGTTACAGAATATTTTGCCAACTGAAACAACGACGTTGAAACATCGAATGCCATAAATGCGAAATAGTCTGAATACTTCTTCAAAGGAGAAAAATTATTCGCGAAATTGATTAATGATAAATTATGTTATGAAAAATAAATGAAAATGTATTAAAATTATGTTAATTTTTTATTTAATTGAGAATTAAATAATTTTTAATTCAATTAATAATTAAATAGTTATTCAAATTAATGAATAATCCAATCGAAGAAATAAAAAATTGTAACTAATTTCCGAATAATATATTAAAATCATTTGAAAATCAGACACGATAAATGTGACCTTAAAAAAATCGAACAATATCTACGAAACTATAAGACGTTCGTCTCTAAATTCAGTAAATAAAAAAGATCAACCAAAATGTATTGAAAATTAGAAAGTGTGTAAAAGAATGAAATTATGACTCCTCGACGTAATTGCGTGGTAATTTCGCTTCGAATTCCGTAATTGCCTTATTTTTTTGACGTCATGCCACGAAAGAAAAAAAAAGAGAAACAATAATTTGTGTGCCGTCGAACGTAAAGTGCATTCACGAGGTCCTTTGCCTTTTATCGACCGGTAGCTTTCGTGCGATGACGCTGGCTCCCGGCTACGAAAGAGGCAGAGAGAGAGAGAGAGAGAGAGAGAGAGAGAAGAAAACAATTGCCACAGAAGAAAATTTCCCAGAAATTTTCAAAGCCACGAAAAAAAATTAGCATAAAAAAACCACCTTCAAAAAAATCAAACGAAATTACAAAATCACATAAAAAGAATCAGATAATCAAAAAGGCAGAATAAAAAAAAGACATATATTTAAAAGTGATGATAAAAGTACAAATAAATAAACAAAAATAATATACAAAATCAATGAACAAAAGTACAAATAAGTAAACGAAAAAATACAAATAAATTAGCCAAAATGAATGAAGATAATAAATGAACAGAAGTGCAAATAAAAAAACCGAAATGAATGAAGATAATAAATGAAAAAAGTACAAATAAATAAACAAAAATAAACGAATTGCACTAAAAAATGACGAAATTTCGCGACAAATAAAAACGAAAAAAAAATTGGTTAAAAATATTGCAGTAGCGCGAGAAAATTGTCGTACGATATGAAAAGGGGCATTCCTTCGAGAAAAAAAATTCGTCGACGGCAAAATATGTATCACGGCGCAATGGAAAGGCATATCTCTGTGCGAGCGAGGAAGAGAAGCGATACAGTGGAAAAAGGCTGATATTCCCCGACCTGCGTAAGCAGTGACGCACGAGGGCGAGAATTTTTCTTCTTTCGCTCTGTTTCCTTTTCTTTTTTCCGATTCGTCCATCAAATTCTGAGACTAAAAATACAGCTCGTACGCATAGTTGAATGACAATTTTGAACATCGTAAATTTTCGCCGGAAGTAAAAGGGGTCGAGTAAAAAAAATATATATATAAAAATAAAGCGAGACCTCGTCGTCCGTTATTTGATTTTTTTGTAACTATTATTTTCTCCGTTTCTATTATTCTCTTCTAACAACCAGCTTCACGACTACTATTGTCATCATTATTTTTTAAACATATAATAACAATAATAACAACAAAATTTTCGATTCTTTTAAATTACGTTTTTTTAAATGTTACATAAAAAATACTAATAATAGTAATTAGTCAATTGAAAAGTAGACAGTGAATAATAATGATAACCATATTATTATTATTATTATTATTATTATTATTATTATTATTATTATTATTATTATTATTATTATTATTATTATTATTTACTTTCTTCAATTGAATTTTACTACAATAAAAATAAATGAAAATAAAACTACTATTCTCTCCATCTCTTCTGTTATTATCTTTTTTTATCGACTAACTTTTTCAACACTGTTGCTACTTTATTATTATATAATAATAATAACAACAATAAGGTTTAGAAAAATTGTTCTGCAAAAAAATGTCTAAAAAAATACCGATAATAATAAATAGTAAAATTCAATATCGGATAGTCAGCAAATAATAATAAGATAGTAACTATTATTTTTATATTATTTTGTATTATTTTATATGAATATTATGTTAAATGTTTAAAAAATTATTATATTATTGTTGGTTTTATTATGATTCTTCTTATTTCTTACGATTTAATATCTAATTGTACTAGATAAAAGAATATTTCGAAAATGTAACAAAATAAAACGAGCCGTCGCTGTCCGTTGTCTGTGCGCGATCTTTTCGTAATAATTTCTCAATTATTGCATTCTCTTTTTCGTCAACTAGCTTCATTATTACCATCGCCACTGTTGCTATTTCATTGTTACATAATTACAAGAATAATAACAATAATGAGGTTCAGAAAAAACTGTTCTGTAAAAAATACGAATAATAGTGAATAGTAAAATTAAATAGTAAATAGTGAAAAATAAGGCCGATAATAATAATAATAATAGTTATATAATAGTTATCATTTTTTATAATTATAAAATTATTTTTATAATTTATTAATTTATTAATTATTAATTATAATTTATATTATTAATATAAATATAAATAATATATTTTATATTACTATAAAAAATATAATTTATATTATTAATAATAATTATAAAATTGATTGATTATTTATATAATTATATATAATATAATAGTTGTAATAATAATAATTACAGTTATTCTTATTATCAGTGTTATTAATATCGTTACCATCAATCTTACTTATTATTACTTAAAGCCTTAGGCCACAGTAGCGGGTATAAAATCATGTGCGAATTTAACAATGTTTCTTTGCATGAAAAAATGATTCACTCATATTATTAATTACACATCTATTTAGTATGAATATCAAGCTGTTAGAAGTTCTTTTTTTCGATGTACAAAGTGGCCGATTACTAACGTAAGGAACGTAACTTTTAAATTCGAAGCAAATCGAGTGAAAATTGTTGAAGTTATGTGTCACGCCAATTGGAAAAAAGCTGTTTCGAGGAGTTTCGAGTAGTCGGCCATTCTATGGATCGAAAAAAAATATTTATATATATTTTCTAACAGCTTGATATTCATACTAAATAGATGTGTAATTATTTTTATGAGTGAATCGCTTTTTCATACGAAAAAAATTGTCAAATTCGCATTATTTAAATTACCAATTATCGTGATTATTTTTCGTGACCAGTGACCTTCCTCTTTGCAGATCACTATGAGACGATACACGAAGGTCAATTGAGGGTCACGGATTATAAGAAGTGAAAGAGAGAGGGCAAAGAATTAGGAATAAAATAAGAAGTGCCCGAGTGAGGCCGAGGTTTATGACAAAAATGGATTCCGCCGGTGGGCAGGGTAGCAAGAAGCAAATACGCGTTGGTTTTTATGACATCGAAGGTACGATCGGCAAGGGAAACTTCGCGGTCGTAAAACTGGCCAGACATCGAATAACCAAGACCGAGGTAATAACTAATTTACGTCTTGCGCGATTCTTTTTTTTTCCCAAAACTTTCGTTCTTCGCTTTTGGAAATTCAGTTGACGCACTTTTTTCCAAATTTGGGTTTTGAAAAATCATGGAAAGAAAAAAAATAAAGACATTTTTTTCATCTTCAAAAACATTTAGAAGATTTATACCAAGTTTCAAAAAAAGTACTAATAAAACTTACCCTAAGTCTCAAAAATGGTGAAAAAATCTTCCTAAAAAAAAAACCACGAAAATTAGCAGATTTATTTCCTCGCCCAAAAGTATCTCCCCCCCTAAAGTTTCGAGCGTTCGTCATTCTCACAGTAGCCTAAGAAAAGGACAAGAAAAGGACCCCTTAAGAAAAGGACAAAAAAAAAATCGTCGACATGCAAAAATTTACGATTAACGAGAGTCACCATCAATGACGAGCGTTGAATTCGTACGTTCAAGGTTGCTATCAAAATAATCGACAAGACACAGTTGGACTCGACGAATTTGGAGAAAGTTTATCGGGAGGTGGAAATAATGAAGCAACTCGAGCATCCTCATATCGTCAAGCTGTATCAAGTTATGGAAACGAAGAACATGATTTACATGGTACGTGAATTACGCTTTTATTATCCTATGGAAAAAAATAAAATAAAAATTACGCGAACAACGAAAAATCCCTAGTGATTTTTTTTTTCTCTCAAAAATAGATTTACATATCCTTATTCGTTGGATGAACAACTGCAACAACAATAACAATAACACTTATATGATTATTATATAACACAAACATCAATATTTTACTATTCGTTATCATTATCATGATTAATGTTGTCAATATAATTTTATTATTTTGAAAATTTATGCAAAAAAATCCACTATAATTTTCCTTATTGTTTTTTTTCCATTGTTAACGTTTTGGCATTATTTCTTTTGATATTAGTATTATTCTTTTTGTTTTTCTTCTTTCTTTCTTTATCTTCATTTTTTTCACTGACAATTATTATTGTTGCTATTCAATTCTTGTTTATTGCTATTTTGTTGTTATTATTATTAATAATTATGAATAAAAAATGAATTAATAAAAATTAATAATTAATAATAAAGTTAAAAATAATTAAAAATAATTAATAAATTAAATAATAGTTAATAAAGTTATTATTATTATTAATAATAATAATAATATAAATATATTTATTGCTGTTTTGGTCATTATTATTGTTATCATGATTATTGTTGTAAAAGTATTTTTATTCATTGCTATTTTCGTTGTCGATATAATGTTATTTTGAAAAATTATTGAAAAAATCCAATATCAATCAATCGATAGAGTTTTGTTTGCATACCTTTTTTTAAAAAGTAGAAAAAATCCAATATAATTTCCCTTATTGCTATTGTTTGTCATTATTATTATTTTTGATACTAATATTGTTCTTCTTGTTTTTCGTTATTAATATTATTATCACGGTTAATATTATTTTCTTTACCTTTGTTTTTGTCATTGTCAATTATTATTGTTGTTATTAAAATCTTGTTCATTGTTATTTGGTTGTTGTTGTTGTTTTTATTATTATTATTATTATTATTATTAATATACATATATTTATTGCTGTTTTCGTTATTATTATTGTTATCATGATTATTTTTCTAAAAGTATTTTTATTTATTGCTATTTTCGTTGTCAATACAATGTTGTTATTTTGAAACCAACGCTTTTTTACTGATACTAAATAAAAGATTATTTTTAATTATGAATAAAGTAGAAGGGAAAATATCCCCACAATGAAACTAGTCTTAAAAATAGTTAACATAGTTGAAGTTTCCTAGCAATTTTTTTGAGACAAATCAAACGTACCCTACCTTGTGAAAAAAACGTTTTTTGCTTGTGATGAAAAAAAAAATGCTTTAAATCATGAAAAAAATATAAGGAAAAGTCTGCCCAAGATCAGCCTGGCTTTAAAAATAGTTAAAAAAGTCAAAGTTTCTAAGCAAATTTTTTGAATAAAATTAAAAGTGTCCTCTCTTTAGAAATCAGCAATTTGTTGCTTCAAGCGGTAAAACGACATAGAAGATGAATATCGTCAAATTTTTAATAGTTTCAGTCAAAAAGTACACTAAAAAAACACATTTTGAAAAAAAAAAACTCGATTTGGTCCATTTTTCGCAAAGTTATGACCATTTGAAACAAAAGACATCGATTTTTTTCGAATTTCGAAAAAAAAAATCATATCTCGTAAACGTATGGGTGAAAAAATTCGAAAAAAATCAAGTGAAGTGCTTGGAATAGGTACAACAGAAAAAAATTTGAGCCAAATAAAAAAATATAAGATGCAAAAGTGGTTGGGTTCAGCTGGAATACCCCATATATATATATACACGAAAAAATTATAATATATAATTGAAAAAAATTATTTTTGTCATTATTGTTATTATTATTAATGCAAATATATTTGTGACTGTTTTTGCTGCTATTTTTTCCCTACGCCCACGTTTTTCTTGTTGTTGTTGTTGTTGCAATAATAATAATTATTGTTGCATATTGTTATTATTATTAATGCAATTAATAATATTTAATAAGTTTAATAAAACAATAATTAATTTAATAAAACAATATTTTTAATAATTAATTTAATAAAACAATATTTAAAATAAAACAATAAATTTAATAACACAATATTTAATAAAACAATAATTAATAATTATTGCTATTATTATTAATGCAAATATATTTGTGACTGTTTTTGCTGTTATTTTTTTCCCTACGCCCACGTTTTTCTTGTTGTTGTTGTTGTTGTTGTTGTTGTTGTTGTTGCAATAATAATAATAATAATAATAAAATATAAAATAGTAATAATAAATATAAAATATAATAAAATAAAAATAACAATACAACAAAAATAATAATTTATTTATCATTGTTTATTATTATTATTATTGTTGTTGTTATTATAATTTTGTTTATTGCTATTTTTGTCATTGATATGATTGTCGTAACGTTTTGTCGCGACAGGTGTGCGAGTACGCGAACAAGGGTGAAATATTCGACTACATAGCGCGTTTCGGTCGAATGGGCGAGTCGCGGGCAAGATCAACGTTCGCCCAGATATTGTCGGCGGTCGAGTATTGCCACGCCACCGGGATCGCCCATCGTGACTTGAAGGCCGAAAATCTCCTGCTCGACTCCCAGATGAACGTGAAAATCGCCGATTTCGGTTTCAGCAACAGATTCGTGCCCGGCGAGAGATTGAGCACGTGGTGCGGCAGCCCGCCGTACGCGGCGCCCGAAGTCTTTCGCGGCAAACACTACGCCGGCCCGGAAATCGACGTCTGGGTTAGTCACGCAAATCTTTCGCTTTTTTTTTTCTTCCTTCCCGTCGCCTCTCGGCACTTTTTCGGCTTTCGAGGGCCGTAGACGAATTCACGAATATACGGACGATTATAATAATGATAATAATAATTATAATCGAGCTTTATTTGCATAACTTGCTTCGCAAGATTTTTTTATTTACGAAAATACAGTCGATGATCCATTCGTAGGAAAATTCGAAGGGTGCGGAAGAAAATCGCCTTATGATTGAATGGTTGTTGTTTTGAGATGTTTTTAATTTTTGGGTTTGAAGTAGACGCGAAAAAAGTTGTTTTTTTACGCCGTACGGTACTTTTGAGAGAATTTCGAAAGTTTTTCTTTCGCTTTTTGTACATTCGTGTAGAATTTTTGAAAAGTTTCGCATCCTGGCGACAAATATTATCAGGTAGTCGAACAATCGTGATGGATATATAATTTTAATCTCATATTTCTTCATTCGTATTATTTATGATTTATAGTTCGTGGGTTTAATGTTTTGGCAATAAATAAAAGAAATGAAAATTTATTTGACTATAGGACACTCTATATATATATATATATATAAATTGTGGGGAAATTTTGTTGCTACCTTCTTTTTCCTAAAATCAATATGTAAGGTCGTACGCCAACGGTAAAAGAAAAGAACGAATGTCTCGCGAAATAATATTTTCACGCTTCTCGTTTTTTTTTTACCGTTGGCGTACGACCTTAAATATTGATTCGAGAAAGAGAAAAAACGTAGAGACCAAAATTGTCGAGAATTTCATTCTCTACGAGTTTGTTCATGTTCGTTTATGCCCTAAAGTAAAAAATGAACGAGATGATGCCATAGTCGCTTCTTTCGGGTTTAATTCGAAAAATATCGATGTCAGCGAAAAAACTGTAATGACCAAAGTTGCAAAGCATCCGATTTCCTACGAGTTTAGTTATCACCATTTTTACGTAAAAATTGTAAATCGCCGAGTTATTCGACAAAAACAATTTTCCATCAAATTTAAGACGACGATATTAGGTGAACGCAAGCCCGGCCCAGAATGAAACTTACCCATGTTGTTTTGCCCTATTGAAAGAAAATTCAGTGTAAATTTCAGCAGGATCGACCTAGTTGTTGGGGTTAAAAAATTGAAAAATTAATGATTTTTCCCTTTTTTTTAAGTGTTGCGGTACTTGAAAAATTTTGAATTTTTTTTTTCAAAATAGTTCATAGAAAAATGGATCTTTTTTGTAGAGGACATTTTTTCGTACGACGAGAAGATCGCTACGATACGATCATTTGAAATTTCGTCGCGTGTCGACACATTTGGAATACCTCGTATACATAAGTATTGTTTTAATGACTGTTGAATTTTTAATTTCCACGAAATCGCAGAGTCTGGGGGTCGTGCTCTACGTGCTGGTTTGCGGTGCTCTGCCCTTCGACGGATCTACGCTTCAGTCGCTCCGCGATCGCGTACTCAGCGGTCGTTTTCGCATTCCATACTTCATGAGCACAGGTGAGCATTCTATTGCCAATGCTCCTCAACGAAACGTGCTCCTGAAACGTTTCGTCGATTACCACGTCGAATCCGTAATTCCATCGGTTTTTTTTTTTCTTCTCTCGCTTCGTCGTTGCGCAGATTGCGAGAGTCTGATACGTAAGATGTTGGTACTCGAGCCCGGCAAACGTTACACGATTCCTCAGATAAAGAGGCATCGTTGGATGGTGGACTCGGGCGACGTTTTTCCAACGATAATACCGAGCCCGCCCTCGGCGCTTCAGGAACCGAACGAGCAAATTCTCAGGCTAATGCACAGCTTAGGAATCGACGTAACGCGCACCAAAGACGTAAGCCACAGTTTTTCATTTTTTTCAACGATTTTTCCATTCGTAGTAATAATTACGTAACAACAATCACGATAATTATTGAATTAGTTATTATCGTCATAGAATATTGCTACTAATGGTTAAAATGGTTAAAAACTAATTGATCAAAATAATAAGAGTGATAGTATGATAATAATAAGTGGAATCACAATTTCAACGACAGTAATAACTATGATGACGTTAGCGATAATTTGTTGTTGTTATTGTTCGTTACATTTAAATTTAGTTGTCGATAATAGTCGGATTAATAATAACAATAATAATAACAATAATTAAGAAGAATTAACAACAACGAGAATTAATAAGAACAATAATTATTGTAATAATTAATAAGAACAATAGTTATTATAATAATCGATAGCAACAAGAATTACGAAGAATTAACAACAACAAGAATTAATAAGAACAGAAGTTATTATGATAATTAATAGCAACAAGAATTAACAACAGAATTAACAAGAATTAATGAGAATAATTATTATAATAATTAATAGGTACAAGAATTACGAAGAATTAACGACAGCAATAATTATTATAATAATTAATAGGAGCAAGAATTATTATAATAATTAATAAGAACAAGAATTATTATAACAATGAATAGGAACAAGAACTATTGTAATAACTAATAGGAAGAAGAATTACGCAGAATTAACAACAACAAGAATTAACAAGAACGATAGTTATTATAATAATTAATACGCACAAGAGTTACGAAGAATTAACAACAACAAGAATCAATAAGAACAATAATTATTATAATAATTAATAGGAACAAGAATTACGATGAATTAACAATAATAATTAATAAGAACAAGAATTGAGAAGAATTAACAACAAGAATTAATAAGAATAATTATTATAATAGTGATTATAATTTTAATAATTATTATACATAGCCTGTATCGTTGCCAATAATTTCGGCACTTTTTCAATTATCCCGAAGCAATAGGCGAAATTTGTTGTTTTTTTTCACGCAGTCATTGAAAAACAACAGCTACGATCATCACGCTGCCATTTACTTCCTGTTGCTGGAGCGACTAAAGCAGCATCGTAGCGGAAATCCAACGAACAACAGCTGTTGGCCACCCATGAGCAGCCGAACGAAGGACGACAAATTCATGTCCAGGTGAATACATCTTTCTTCCTTCGGTATCCCGATCCTTTTCTCTTTTATCTTCCTTCTCTCGCGAAAGCTCGCCCTCTTCCCACCGTATCCCACGACTCGAGAAAATGCTCGTGATTCGGAGAAAAAAAATTCGCAACGATACTTCCAATCCTGCAAAGTTTCGCCAAACTCCGTGACTTCGGGGAACGAAGAATGAAGGAACTGAAATGGGAGAGAAAAATACGGCGATCGACGACGATCTCAATGTTTAATGCGACTGGTTTTAATTTCCAGCGATAGCTTAGTCGGACGTTGACGATGCTTGTAGAACGTCGTTCGTGCTGGAAAGTCCGAGATTTTGTTCGGGGATTGTAGGCGGGATTGGAAGATCGAGGCTGTCCCCTTTCGGTTTTCTTGGTAACGCTTCTTTTCAACCGATTTTCTTCAAACGGAAATCCTTCAATTTTTCTTTTACGATTCTCACGTTTTTCTCTCTTCTTTTTCGTTTTCACGTCATTTTGTTTATTTTGTTATTTTTATGTTATGCATTTACGCAGTTGAAAAATAATTCGTTCCTTCGTTTAAACTTGAGTGAACTTGCGTCACTATTTTCAGATTTAATAACGTTTTTCTTTATTTTCACAGTTTTCATTTGCTTCAATTTAATATTAATCTTTAATTCTCTTTATATTATTATTATTCCATTTAAATGCTGTATTTATCGTTGCCCTCTTTTTTCTTATTTCGATTTTTCTCTTTATTTGATTCTCATTCGTTTGGGTTTCGTCTTCCACCTTCGTTTTACACTTTTTCCTTCGGATTTCTATCGGCGCGTACGTAGCCTCAAAAAGCTCCCAAACAAGAGATGCGAAAAAATCGTTTTTTACCGAAATGTCCGGCACTACTGCACTTTTTATTCTTCAATGCCGTCGGGAAATGTGGAGGTGGCACGCATATTCGAAGTCGAGGGAGAAATGAAAGAAAGATCAAAAGGGAATTTAAAAAAATCGAAATAAGAATTTGAAAAATCGAAAAAAAAGAATGAACAAATTCGGAAACAAGAATGAAAAAAAAAACAACGAAAGTAAAGAAACAAAATAAACCTGCCCGACTTTCAGAGGTCGAGAGGAAACGGGCCGCGGTGGCAAGCGCTTCAGCTCGACGAGCTCGTCGACGGACGAGGGTTGCTGCAGCGCCGAGGGCGACTTCGAGGAGGGCCCGAGCGGCGACGAGCTCCGCGAGGCCCAAATAAAGTTGCAGGAGCACCGTTTGGGCCTCGATCGCGACATAAGTCAGCGCATCGACAGTCAAATTGTGAACCGTCGTCTGAGCGATTATCAGCAACAGCATCATCATCATCATCATCATCATCATCATTTCGACAGTACGTACGTCGACCCGATAGATCCGCCGAGCAGCCGGGCGAGTTTGTTCGGGCGGCCGGGTTGCGGTAGCTCGTCGTCGGAGTTGTTCGAGTCGAGCTTCGACTCGGGCTGCGCGCCCGACTTCACCATCACCGGATGCTTCACGAGCAGTCTGCCCTCGTGCACGCCGCCACCGCCGAAGAGCCCGTCACCGATAGCCGCGAGGATGTCGCGTGCGGCTCAAGCTCGTCGCGCCTCCGACGGCGGCTCGAGGCTTATGTTCTGTCAGCAAGCCAGCACCGGCGACAGACCCGAGAAGCAGCGAAGCATCCAAGGTAACGACGAGTTTCGTCGATACATTGCCTCTGGTAATTTCCTATTCGACGGTCGAATGCGGTTTTACGACAAGTCAGGCCCGAGCTCCACGGGGTGGACAGTACGCGAGATTCCGAAACGATAAGTCCTCATGCGTTTTTCTCGCCGACGCGTCCTTGTCGAGATATTCGTTAACGAAGCGGCAGCCAATCGGCTGGATCGGTGCGCCCCCCACGCGCCTAACGCGCTTGGCTCGCGCAACCGATTGGTCGTTGTTTATCGGTCGATATTCGAGGAACGGCGCATCGTAGAGAAAAATGGTTGAGAACATATGTCTTCGGAATTACGAAATCTATGCGCTCCGTGAAGATTCGCGCTGACTTTTCGGACACCCTGTAAATTTGATATACAGGGTGTCCGAAAAGTCGGGCCTGAGCTTCGCGCTGTAGACAGTACGTGACATTCCGAAACGATAAGTCCTCATGCGTTTTTCTCGCCGACGCGTCCTTGTCGAGATATTCGGTAACGAAGCGGTAGCCAATCGGCTGGTTCGGCGCGCCTCCCACTCGCCTGGCACGCTTCGCTCGCGCAACTGATTGGCCGTTGCTTATCGGACGATATTCGAGGAACGGTGCATCGTAGAGAAAAATGATTAAGGACATATCTCTTTGGAATTACGAGATCTATTCAGCCCGTAAAGTTTCCCGTCGACTTTTCGGACACCCTGTACACCGGTTTGTCTTGGGACAACGAAATTATTTGAAAACTAAATTTACTTGAAAAGAGGAATCTTTATTTCTAATGGCAAAATTATATACATTTTTGTAAGGATTGATGAATGTCCGGATAATTTATAATCGATCATGCGTATGTGATCGACGTAGATTCGGGCAAGGCGCGCGGCCACTTGGACCTGGTGCATCTGCGCCCGAGCTCGACCTCACCTAGCCAGCAACAATTCAAGCTGCGCGGCGATTCGGGTATGCAGCTGCAGTTGATGGTGCAACAGAGGATGTTGCAGCAAAAGAGGCATCTCTATCACAGGCACAGAAGCGGGGGTAGCCCGACGCCGTCGTTGCCGAGTGCTGGCTCGTCCAGCGTGGTCACCGTCAGGCGCGCTGGCGGTCCCGATCACGTGCCCCGCCAGGACAGCTACAAGATGGCGCAGCGCACCCAGATACTGCCGCCGTTGACCGGCACCGCGGCTGGCAGCGTCGAATCCACCGATTACGAGCGCGATCGCGACGAGGAGAGGTGGAAGAGTCTGCCATCGAGATTGGCAGCTGACTGTCAATTGGCCGAGAGAACGCTACTTTGGAGCCAACAGGTAATCTCGTGATTCGAGATTCAAATTCTAACCTTATTATTTCGCTCTTTCGGTTGCGGCATCGTGCGCTTACAGTAGTGAGAAATAAAAGAATAAAAATTGGACCGAGAAGAAAATCTTTTCGTCGCTCGTGCGAGAGTTTCGCTAAGGAAAATTTCAATGACGCCATTTTGTATAGTTCTTTTGTTGCTGTTGGTGTTGTTGTTGTACTCTTCCGCGACACTCCGTACCGTTTAACCGCGGAGGCTGGAGTACCGGAGTCCAAATTCCGCGTTCCGTCCGTGGCAATAGTCGAAACGTTGACCGCCGGGCTGCGCGGCTGTCGTTTTGGACCGCGCACTTACGCGCGGATCACGCGATCGTAAAAATACGAAACGAAAAGTGACGGTTTTTAAAAAAGCTTACTTATGAAACCGGAAGTCGCTTGGAGCGTCGTTCCAATTACGTTTCAATAATGAAACTGGAAGGAACGTAACTTTTTCAAAACCTTTTCACGGAGTTTGGACTCACGTTGAAATATCACGTTGAAATATCGCGCAACTTCACGCGCGTCGCTCATGCCATCTGTGCACAGGACTTCGGACTACTCCCGCGCCACTCCTGTCTCCGCGACTCGAATTAACCAGATAAAAGAAAGTCAGGTTATGTCACGAAGCTCGAACTCCGTTGTACACTCAAATAGAAAGTAGTGCTCTGTCTTTTTTTGCAACGCAGCAGTTTTTTTTTACAAGTCACAATGTTACGTATGCCATGGAAAAAAATAACGATGCCGGAAAAAAAGCGAATATTCGGTAATTAGTATTGTAGGACGTGGAGTGGCGACACAAGCCGCCCTGATATTTTATTTCGTAGTTGCGTAATACGGCGATCTCGCATACACACCGACACACAAACACGTAGAAAACGCGTACCTTCGCAATTCGTTCCTACTTGTACAATACGTTTATTTATTTGACGATACGAATAAATTATCTTTTTTTTTCTCGTTACTATGGAAAAAAGAAGAAAAAACAAACGTTTATTTCTGTTCTTGTATGCTTTGATTTTTTTCCTGTACCCTCCTCTTCTCCCTTTCCGCAATCCGATGAAAAAAAAATCGACAATCAAACATCACCATTAACAATAATCCTTTCTCAGTCGGGAATGCGTACAATAAGTTTATTAGGACTGAGAAAGGCACCACGACACGATGAAGCTTTCTTCCTGTTCGCGCACTTCTAGCATGTTGATTAGCATCGTGATCATTAATCGAAAATTACCTTGAGAAATATTAAAATACTTTTAAAACGAAAATGAATTACCATCGATAACGGTAATAATAAGGCTGACAAAGCATATTGATGATATAATATTAATGATAATGAATAAAAGTTAAAAGTAAATGGTAATCGATCAATAATTGTTGCTGTGTGATGAATTATTATTATAGTGTACAGTTGACAATTATTTGTTACGGAACAATGATTATCCAAGTGTTGATAAAGATCGTACATTTGATATTGTTTTGCAGAAAGGTCGGCAGCCATTTTGACAGAGCTTCGCGATTGGACGCCATTTTGGGTGTACGTTTAACCAGACGAAAAACCATTTTGCAATTAAAATACAGAAACAAACTACGTATGATTTTCAAAATCTACGATCGTAGACGATGACGTGAAAAAATAAAAAATGATAGCAATAATAACACCAATAATTGTTATTAAAATTAAAACGTAATTTTATAGTGACTGATGTTCGGTGTGATTATTAATAAATATCGGTGCTTCTTGGATGTTTATTTTACACAAGTGCTAGTGAATAATTTTGTCTTGGTACAGAGCTTTCGCGTTCGGCCGCTATTTTAGTTGCTTATTTCCGCAGAAGTAGAAGCAAGAAGGATTGGCGGCTAAAAAATACAGGAATGAATTTTCATGTTTGCGACAACTTTTTACGCGTGATCAATTGTCGCCTCGAATGAAAAAAAAAAAGAAATCGTTTACGGCCCTGTGAAAAGCGACATTTTCCATTTTTTTTCTTGATTCTATGGTTTCGCAAAAAAACGGCATTGTGGAAAATTCCGAGCAGTAGATGCTTTTGCATTTTTTCCCCATTTTTAGTCGCTGATTTGACTGGAATGCATCGCTAGATTGTCCATAGATGGCGTTGAGGAGGGTCGAGCGTTTCACCGATGAAAAAATAATAGTACGAATGTTTCGAAATATACCGGACGTCCAATTTCAATCTCACACCCCATTTGTCTGGAAAAGTACTGCCCCGATCAAGTATTGAATGTAGTGAAACTTTTAGAGTTCAAAAGGGGACGATAAAAGATGTCCAAAATTCGAAATGGCGACGTTAAGATGGCCGGCATGTTTTTCCAAAGTGGAAACATGTCTTTTTTCTCATAAAAAAAATGGTCAAGCCAAAACTAACAACTCTTGTAGGACTTTTTTTGTAAAGTCTATAATTTTTAGGTTAGAACACTATATTTGACTATTTTAGGGTCATCTAGCCTGTCGGTCTTACATGCAGTTCCGACACGACGGTGGTGGGGGTTGGCACACTTAGCGGCTGTTTTTCATTCCGATTTCTACCGCTTGGTGCGCGACGGCAAAGGGAAGTGGTGTGTGGCGAAGACAGAAACAGCTCTTCCGTCTTTTTTTTATGAAGTCATATTTTTATTTAAAAAAAGATGTCGCCTATCTTAACATCATGATTTTGAAAAGTTTCACTATACTCAATACTTCGTCAGAGCAATATTTTTCGAAATAAATTAGATGTAAAATAAAAATGGGACAACCGGTAGAATTCGTTATCAATTGCCATAAGTAAAAACATATTATTATTATCATATATGTCTTTTTAATCTAATTATAGAATAAAAAGTGTAAAAATATACTATACAATTCGACTGAACGAAGACATAATAATAATAATAATAATAATAATAATAATAATATATTCGATATATTAAAATAATCAGTATTATTTCTAATCAGCGAAACGCTCGAATCGCTCACCAATTTTTTCTCCACACAAACGAGAAACTTCGCTGTGACGTTATGCACACACACATATATATATAAATATATATATATGTCAGGTTGGGCTAGGCGGAGGTGCGTCGTACCTGCCACCAGGTAGCGTGGGTGGTTTCCTCTGGCCGACCGGAAGTAGCCCCCATCCGACCATATTCGAAAATGCTGGAGACCCGATGGAATAAATAAGAAAATGTGGCAAAAGAAAAATACCGCCACGACGAGCGTCCGCGCACTTGCGCCTCTCGTATTTCCCACAGACTCGTCGACAACCAAAAAAGGGGGACAAAAACAGCGGGCCTTGAACGAAAACAAGAATGGCGCGCTGTGACGAAAACAAAAGAAAAACAAAAAAAAACGATTTTTTAAATAGCCGAACTTCGATACCGTGGTGTTTAAACCGAGCGTTTTTTACTTAAATATTTGGCGCAAAAACGTGTGTGAGAAGCACAGGTGATCGCGCGGGTGTGTGCGACGTTTAGTGATTTCTAGATGTCTTGTGTGTACAGCTTCACAGTGTTGCGACGTCGAGATATATATATATATATATATATATATATATATATCATTTATCATTTCTTCATTTGTCAATTGAAAGAAAGAAACGAACAGAAAAAAAGAAAATAACAATCACACCGATCGTAATAATATAGGAAGAAAGAAATGTAAAATATTCGTAGAAAATATTAACGCGTTCGTCGAATATAAGCGAGCTACACATTCGAAGTGTATATATATATATATGTACACACATATATATGTATACATAGCAACTGGAAAGTGAAGCTAACATTTTTTACGTTTTACCCCTGTTTTGTATTATTTTTTCGTTTGTACTCGCGGTGTCCGCGATTTTTTGGCTATATATAAATATACACATATACATATACATATACATATATACATCTATACATACACATAAACACACACGATACTCGTTATTCGATACAAATCATTTGTCATAATACGCGTAATTCCGAAGATATGGCGACACCGATAGAGAGGTTAGATTTGATAAAAAGAAGAAGAAATATAGGGAAATTTGTAAACATTTGGTAAATACATCGTGTGGCCAATGGTTGCCATCTTAAGGAGCAACGTCAACGTGTTAAAAACTCATGGATAGGGATTTTGAAGGTGTTCTGTAGGAAAACGAATTCAAAGTATAGGCAGAAAAGGAAAAAAAAACGATTTTTTCGCAGTTTAAAATGGCGTTCAATTAGACATACTACGCTATCTTGTTCGACGAATTTTTCCATCATTTAAAAAAAAATTCACCAAAACGTCAGAACTATCGAGAACCTTTACCAAATAGAATTATTTGTAAAAATTCTTGGTAAAGACAAGCTTCTCAATGTTTGTTGTTCCTCGAGAAAATGCACCGAAGAATGTTGCGTCAAAATGTCTAGCTGATTGGCGCAAAATTGAAAATGGCAACACGGTGGCGCCATTCCTTGACGAATCATCATTGGTATATTTCGAAGACCATCGATCGCGGCCGCGTTACGTACCAATCTCAATGAATCAGGGTATCGGTTTTTGCAAAATCTAAACGGCGCAAATCTCTATGAGTACACGACTTAATTTTCCGTCGTAGCGTGATTGTCAAATCGTACGAGAAACATATCCGGGAAGAAATTTGGGGATTTTTTTTTCTTCGGGCGATCGCTTCGTGCATCGCAACTTTGCGAACACTTTGCAAAGGAAGCAATTGTGATTGGCCAGAAAAATGTTGCGGCGTACTTCGCGGTATTGGCACGGCGCAAGCGCAGTGAACGATAAAATAGGAAGAATGACGTAAAAAATTTTGTATTCACTTTTCAGTATCTCCTCGAGAGGGAACGCGCGTGCAATCGAAACTAAATATGAATGTTCGATAGAGACGAAATGTCGATTCGTAGACTGAGCCTCGTCGAAAAGGGCAAGATCGCAGGCTCGTTGAGTTCGTACGAGTTGCTCGTAGCCCTGGTAGGGGGCGTTTTAAAATAATAAGAAAAAAAAGGCGTTGGCGTGGGACGAGGAATATCAGGAGACCGAGCTCAGCGAATTAAAGACACGGCACTTTTCATTACGTTTATGAACGCCGCCTATAGTCATTTGTCCGCAGATACGTTGGCGTCAAACGCATCATATCATTCGTGATCCCCTGAAGTCTTGGCGCCTCTCGCGACCTAAGGTCGAAGCTCTACTAGTATAGTAAACTTTGTCAAAATACACCGATAACAATGGACAACATCTGAAAAAACGAAAAATTACTCGAGATTCTGCTGTCTTCCAGGGTGCAAGATCGATTATAAAAACGAATTCTTCTTCCATAAGGCACTTAAAGAAAAAGTCTTTTAAGAAAAGTAGTTGTTGGCTCTGAGAATGACTCTCTTCAAGCCATCAAGGCGCGTTTGTAGTTACCCCACAAGATTTTTTCTTTCCAAGTTTACACTTCTTAAAATAAGACATCGAGCAATATTAAATGTTATTTCTGTTTTATACAATGTATAAATATAATTTTAGACGTCCGATGTATAAAGTATGCTTTGACAAAATAGAATCACTTCTTCTCGAAACCTGCGAGTAACTCTCATAACCTTAAAAAATCTAAATCCAGAGCTGACAGAGCTAAAAAAGAGCAGAAAATAAATTATTCACTGCAGTACGATCTCTACAATCTACCATGGAGGTAAATCCAATAGTCAACTCGCAGAAAATCGAGAAGGCAGTAATTGTTTACATTCGAGGGTATACTTCAGCTGGCCATATTGGAATATCGCTGCGCCACCTCTAGGACGTGAAAGTCGCCAATACGAGTGAAGTGAAGCTCAAAAAATTGCAAATTAGATACAAAGCGTTGTGGTGCGTTGTCAGACTTGGGGAATAACTAAGACAGCTCATAATTGGAAGGTACTTTGAGTATCTTAGTCATGTTGCTATGCCGAAAAATGATTGAAAATCGCCGGTGAGCGACCATATTGAAGCGGCACTTTTTATTACTAAACTTCTGGCCAGTTCCGTCGGCTTGACACTCTGTTTCCTCTCTTTCTATACTCTTAGGGCTAGTACTGCATGGGCAGCATAAAGCACCAACCTTTCAGCAACTTACCAGCTGTTACTAGCGTTGGACCAATAGCGTGTTGAATCACCAAACCGATACTAGCAATTTACTAGCGTTGGGCCAATAGCATGTCACTAAAACGCTGCTGCTGCTTACTGCCTACGCAAACTTACATTTTTGCCATACATAACATTTAAACCATAATTTTTACCATAAATAACATTTATAAACTCACTCCCTGGCATTTACTCCATATTCGCGCCTGGCTTTTATCGCCGAGAATTTTGAAAGTTTTTTTGTTTCTATCGTTTTATCGTATCTATCGTGTACTCTTGGATTGCAAGAGAAAAAAACTATTTATTCCTTAAATCGCGTTTTTTTGGTGGCTAACAACCGAAAAGGCTCAAATTTCCCCGAGCTGACAGTACTCGCCATCTTTTCCGGCGCTACCAACGCCACACGGCGAAGCGTTTAGCTCGGTCTCCTTACCAACCGTCCGCGCGCTTTAGACGAACGATTATTAAGTTCAGATACGGTAGACAGTGATTTCTGGACGGTAGCGCAGAATCTTCTGAAACCCTCGTTTTTATACAGTCCGTTTACAAGACTGGAGCAACGGAGTAAAGCGAAGATGAGGAAAATGACGAAGACAAGGCGAAGAGAACGGCGTTGGAGAAGAAAACGAAGCAGCGAATACACCAAAAGAACCGCTCAGAATAAGAGAGGGGGGATAATAAAGAAACGACGGGGCGACGAAGGGGCGAGGAGAAAATATTGAGCGAAGCGTTATAAAGCAGCGTACACGAAGAATTGATCCATTAGGGAAAAATATCTTGTACTGCCAACGAGTTATTCAGGACAAGCGTAATATGCTCAAATCACAAAAGGGAAATATATCGTAGAAAGTTAATTAGCTCGTCGATGAAATAAATAAAAAGGATATAGCGTTTAAGGGCCGTAGGCTACGTTATGAGGTGGGCAGAAGGGGGCGAGGGATCTGTGCGTGTGCTTCGTCGCACGTTAGACTATTATTGTACATAAACGAAGAGCGTATCAGGACACGAATGCAGGACGAAAAATTTGACGTTTGGACAACGACCTTCCCGAATTGATTCGTATTTTTCGCGTCGATTATTAAAATTGACGATAGCGGAATACAAATCTGTTTTTTTTTCTTCTAAATACTACAAACCCTCTCGTAGAAATACAGGAAAGAAGGGTAATCAAATGGTAATAAATGGGTCGAGACAAAGTGCATCATCACATCACATCTCAAAAATTAACAACTGTTTCATTGTCATTTTATCGATTGTATTAGAAAAAAGCATACATTTCATTGCACGCTATTGATAAGTTAGAGAATGAAATTTATAAGTTTCGATTGAATCTCATCTCGATCGAAGATAATCGATCAGAAAAGGGTCGAAAGCAAAAATTTAGCATCTGTGAAATGCATCGAAGAGACTCACGACGCTCGATGAAATTCGTAGCACGGTGTTGCTAAAAACCTCATGCTCGTTGTAGAAAGCAATAGCGGCGCGCGGGAAAACTAACAGGAACACTAAGCCCGTGAACTCGGAAGATTGGTGCGCCCGCGGTGGCGGCAGTTTGAACTAAGCAAGATGGCCGCTCTAATCCCGTAATTCCATACGGGGACGAAAACATCGAACGAATGTAAATAAAGTGCGACATTCGACGATGAATGCGTATACTAGGATCAAATTATTTATCAACTATGGTAGATTTATCGACGCAAATGTGTATACAATAATTAAGATTAGAATTATTAGCGTAGGTGGCGATTTGACGTTGAGTTCGTTTGTACAAAATGTTCCGGACCATAACCTTGTTTCAAGGAGCATTCTTTAGGGCGGCCATGACACCTTGCGACGCCGGCGCCAGAGCCGTTACTCTTCACAATGAGGGACGCCCTCTTTTCGGGCATATATGCAGCTCTGAGTTAGTATGAAAAAGAGGATAACTGCTCCAGTGGGCACGGATTTCACCGTATGATTTTCAAGCCTGTTACTGCGAATAAAAATAATAGCGACCGAGCAATCTCAATTACTCCTTGAATTATTTTACCATCTTTACACTTTAACCAATGCGATTTGCACAATCAATTCCCCAGCATAGTGGCATCGAGATGACACAAAAACGGATTTTTATTTTCCCCAAATGTCAATGCGTCAAAATAGGGCTTTTCAAGGAGTTCCGACACCAAAATCGAAATGCTTGTAGACGATTGACATCACCGAGAGATTCATTCGGGATGCATTAAGTGTGCAAAAGTAAATCCGTTTCACTATATCGTTTCGGAGATTTTTAATGTCAAGTAGAACCTTTATCCATTTGGTAATACACATGGCACCTCGTAAATACTAGTTATAGAGCTACAGGGGCTAAAATAATACTTCGATTGAAATGAAAATTGAGAAAGTCGTGAACATAAAGTTGTGAATGTCATGTTAAAAAATGAAGCGGTTTCTCTACGTCGTTTATTAATAACATATTGTTTTATATTTTGCAAATACGTTTCACACGTACTATTTTCAAAAGCCCGCGAGGTAAGCTATGAGAGCGCACAATAAAAAAAAGCTTCTCATTTATGATAAAGTTGACCTTAACGCGACCTTGACCATTGGATCCGAGGTCAAATTTGGTCCTGTCTTTCTTCTCTCACAATTAGATTTTGTTCGAAAGTTTTTTCATCACAATGCGCACTTTCGGTGATAAAACCTCGTAAAAGTTTTACTCACACACCCACACCCACACGCAAGTAATAATCGTTTTCGAAATCGTTCGCCAGCAATAATAATCGATTTTTTAAAATGGTTACCAAAAAGCCATCGCAGCGATTTTACCGTTATCGAAGAAAAAAAAACGCAATATGTCCATCCTGTGTATGCTAGGAAAATAATGTTTTACACGTACTCACACTCAAAGCGAAAGATTTCGTTTCGTAATAAATTGTATATGTGATAATATTTATTGTACAATGTCGCAACGCAAGTCTAAACATCATCGTCAATAGATGCAAATGTACGTAGGGATAACAATCATGCGTGCTCCAAGAAAAAAATACTTTGAGATGGGATAAGAAAGAAGAAAACATCGAAGAATTGAACGTTTCGAGTACATGTCGGCGTGACTGAACGAAGAAAAATATGATGTCTATCGGGTATGTAGTCCAAGTTGTCATTGTCACGAGGTGAGATATGAGACGACGGTTGAGCTTCCGGTACGCCTACGCGTGCCCGCGAAGTCGTGAACGACGAGCGCTACGATTTGCAAACTTTTTGTATACTTACTTCCACCGAACTCCGCAAGAGTCCGAGCGTGATCGTCGGGACGCGGAATTCGATTTTTTTCCCTTCAAATATAGTGTGCACTCGAGGCAAGTACGTTCTTTTTTTCAGTCCTTCCACAAAAATAACCTAACCTCAATTCGTTTTCGTACGAGCGACGATGGTGGTCGCTTGGATGACCGCACGGATCGCTGCGATCGCGGAAGGTTCAACACGCGTGTAGTCGTGTAGGGGCCGAGAAAAACGTCTCTCCTAATCTCACCAGTGTAAAGAAAAACCGCAGGGGAGTTTGTAGTGCCAAGCGAAACGACCGGAAGTCCAGCAGTGAAAAGTGCCGCTCACTCGCCTAATTTACATTGTTCGAAGCGTTCACTTCACGCAGGAACTATGGAAAAGGTTTTTCACTAGGCGCTTCATTCTCCATCATGGGAACTATACGTACAGATGTATATATATATATATATTTCGTCGTTGGAAGAAGCGTCGGCACGCTACATTATTCAAAATAAGTCGGTGCCCGTCTTGCCGGCGAGATCTTTGGCTAGTTGAGGCGTCATTTTCTCGGCTTCGCTCGGCTCCATGGGTTCGCCGTCGGGCTTCAGTTTACCCTCCTTGAAGTCTTTCTCTATCTTCGGGGCGTAGACTACCTGGAAGAGGTCCTGAGCCGTGAACTCGCTCTGTACAACGTCCGTCGACTTGTAAGAGACGTAAGGCTTCAGGTTGAAACCCTTCAAGTCCGGCACTATCAGCTCCGGCGTCATCTCCGGTACGGCGTAGAATTTGTCGTCGCGCTGGTGTCCGATCGACCTGACTCCTCGATCTTAAGTTTTTCAAACATTTTCCGAACAAAAAGTACATCATTCCTTTTTAAGACCGAATATACGAAAATGTTATACACTAAAGAAAGAAAAACTGAATTTCGATAAATGATGCAAACACTAAAGTTTACAAAAAACATTACAAGCAAATATAGAACTTGTTTTATATTGTGGACAAAAAATGTTATGTCAGTGCTGAAAAATGACAAATAAATATAAACACTTATCTCCGATAATAATTGAGCGGTTGTGTATCGACAAATCAATGTTTTTGTTTATTTCGCAAATTTCCTTTGGCGTAAATGAGTTTTCGAAATTTTCAACGTTTTGCACTTGCACTTTTGTTCGTATGTATGGAAGAATAATATAAATATGAAGAATATACGGAAATATTTACTTTTGAAATTGCCGACAATTTCTTTTGGGATTAAAAGGACGAAAAATAGACTCACGGTCGATCGGGATATCCGGATCAGGATCTTTCCTCTGCTTCTCCTTGAATGCCCTCGTTCCTCTCTTGTTGTACAGCAAGAATTTGCGAAAATTTCGTTTCCCGTGTAGAACACTCGAGGTCGCTATACCTCGCTGTATTACTTTGCAGGCGGACGACATTTCGTTGTTTTGTTTTCGTTCATACGATGAAACGACGGGCGGCTTTCGAGATTCGCAAATTCACGAGAAAAGGCTGAGATTAAAGGTTTTTTTTTTCAACAGAATTGTTGCGGATTAATAGATCGCGAGGGGGTGACATAACCTCTAAAAATCGTAAATTTGCTTGTAAGCGAGTGGAAAAGGACTAGGGTGATTGGCAAAAGTGTGTGTTACTCACGACTCGTCCGCGATCGTTTTAGAGCCTTTCGACGATGTTGTCAAATCGTATATTTTGCTAAATTAGCGATTGTTAAGTGTTATTGCTCTTAGCGAGAAACGGCGTTCGCGGTTAAGTTGGTAACGCGTTTATTATTCTGTGCTCACGGGACCGTCGCGCCAACGTTCGTAAGCGGCCAATGTGCGAACTACGAGGCAACAAGTAGCAATGTACAGCGATAAGGCAGATAAACGATTTGGTGGACAAAATCATCGAAAAATGACGATACGACGTGTAGGACATTTTGATGTTGCTTTGAACGCATTGATAGAAAATGCCTGATTCTCGAATTGTCCCAAAATATAACAGGGTCACTAAAGTTCAAGATGAAATGAGAAGCTTTGGGTAAATTCGCCGGCGGTGTCTGCTGCGCTTACTCTATGGGTTTTTAACGACGTAGTGCCGGGACTCACCGCTAGATGACACCCGTGCGCTCTATACCGACTGGGGTAATACATTTCATTTCCATAAGCAATCCGAAGAAAAGAAAAGGGCGAGGGATAATGTAAAGGGGTTTGGCTACTGTGAAAATTAAAAAGAATTGTTCGGCGCTTGCGGCACGTCAAATTGGAAAGGAAGGTCCAACATATGGCGCAGAAATTGCAGATTGAACGTAAACTTATGATTACAACGATAGAACTGCTGCTAAAGCTTTTAATGCGTTCTTTCCCGAAACTGTTTTTCGAAACGGTGTGCACGATTTCTCGACATCTAACGACCGGATTGACTCGAATATTGATATACTTATTCAGTATAATAGTAGTTTAGACTTGACCGACGTTTTTCTTTGTAACATTATTTTTTATTAGTTGTTAACAATAATGATTGCATTATTGCTTGAAAAATCGAAAAAAATTCACTTTTGATGCCTGATACACAGTGACAAAAAAAGCTCGGTTAAGGCTGGTCGAATATTATCTTTTTTAAGGGGGAAGATACTTTTGAACGCTGATATTTCTTGCTAGTTCTCACAATTTTGTTTTTAAAGGAATGATTTCTTCACCATTTTTGAAACTTAAGGTATGCTTTATCACTGATGTTGGCTGTCACATGGTATTTTTAAAAATTAATCCTTACAAATGGCGTAGGTGTGGCACGGTCTTTTAAAATGCATTTTCAAAACTGGCCTGACGTACCTATATCATTGCAATGCAACGATAATTATGTTTTACCGCTGAGTTTTCGTGCCCATTTAGGGCCTTTGCACACGGTGTATTTTCTATGCGCAGACGGCGCGATACAACGCGATGCACACTTGATGCATTCGCGTTTTTCAGTCCGAAAAGCGTGTGGGTTTATATATTATTGTATATTTATTATTTAAGTGTTTAAAATTATTTAAAAATGTAAGTTTTAAATTATATATATATATAAAATAAAATAAAACTTATATAATTCTATATATATATACAATTTAAATTATTTAATATAAAAATAATTAAAATAACTTATATAATTATAAATATATAATTTAAAACTTACATTTTTATAATTTAAAGAAAACACCCATGTAATTTCGACAAAAATAGTAAACTCACTTTTATCCTTATTTATATATTATACACATTTATAGATAGATATATTAGTCAATCATTTTAAGTTCTGCCGTTAAGAATAGTTTGGATTATGTATTATCAAATAATAACGCTTGGGTTCGTTAGTATATAAACAATTAGTCCATGTTTATTACCTGCTCGCAAAGTGTAGATTGTTTAAGTGCACGCGGTTCATATCGCAGACGCCAATGAAACCTAACCTCTAAAAAAGCTCTAAACCTTTAAAAAAAATCATGAATATCAGCAAGAAATTTCCTCGTCTCAAGGAATCTCGACCCTCACCGGAAGAAACGTTTAAACTCGGGGGAGGGGGGGGGGTGGTTGAATGTCCGTCAAATGCCCTTGCAGCCTAGTGCATTAAGCATTCGAAAAAATGCAATCATGGTATTGTCATTTATTTCATCTATATGGATTTTATTTTGAAGAACTTTCAAAAATGTGTAAGAAGTATTTTAGGGTAAAGTTTCGAGGTCTAAGAATAGCGCTTGTTATAATAGCATTACGATAATAGTGTTGTTCAAGAGCAAACACTTTTTCTTATCTAATTGCGTCCGTACCAGCACGTACCACGCGTACCATCTTCGTAGGCAAGTTCGAAGCCTAATCCAGTTTCGATAAGAGCAGTGAGGCCATTTTTGCATAAATAAATATATCTGCAATAACATTCTCGCCGTGTGTATAAATACCGAGTAGACCGGAGCTCAATATCCAGTAACGAACGGTTTTCGTCGCTTTGACACTATCCAGATCGACTCTCGTACCAGTAAGTGGCTATCGTAGGTTACAATATATTGGCGCTATCGTTAAAGACCCACGTGGGTTTCGAAGCCAGAAAGCATATTTTCGCAATTAAAAAAAATATATAATATATCAATTATTTTATTCCTCCCCCTTAAAAAAATGACCCCTTAAGAAAAGTGTCCTCGTGGTGGTCAGGATAACTCACGATAGCTTCGTCTGAGATTACAAAACACCATTTTTTCCGTTAGCAGATAAGTTTAGCCCGTGATTGAACGAAGGATTTGAAAAAAATTGAAATTTGAAAAAGCTCTCTCTCTCTCTCCTAGACTTTAATTCCGATTGACTTAAAGCTTTGGGAGAATATTCTAGATATTTTGTACTTGTACATATATAATAAAATTAAAAAAGATGGATTAACATTCTTTTTTAAATTAAACAAAATGGATAACCCCTTAAGACTATAGAGTTCGGGAGCACTGAGCGCTGTGCAAATATGTTACGAGAAATATTTGTGGAATGGCTATATTTGATGACGCGATAATTTGCTAGTACCGTTGCCGCTATCGAGATCGTCACATCAATATCGTGTAATCAACTATTCAATTAAGTGTAATTGTCTTGTCTGTCAATTCGAATCAAATGCGTCTGTTTGATTTTTGAAAATGTGAATCAACTAAATTTTTCGTGAGATCAAATTTTTCCTATTGCATTCCGTTGTTGAGATGATTGATAGTAAATATATTTATTTATTCAAGATCTATTTAATATCGTCTAAAAACGAAATATTTTATTCATTCCTAACAAGTTTGCGATGCTGTTTCATTTGGTCAAAAAGGAATTTAAAACAAACCCAAACAAACCCAAACCAGTTTGCGACGCAGTTTCGTTTGGTTAAAAAGCAATTTTGTTGAATCCACTGATATTCTCGTATTAATTTTGTGTAATTTCATTGAAATAGAATTATCGTAGGATCGAACATTTGTCCGTTTGATCCAATTAGTAGTCTGTCTGTATAGCAACGTACATATCCAAGGGGAGCGGGCGGGCACAGATGGGGAGAGGGAAGAATTATATATATACCGGGTATCCCGTTTTAATCTTGCACCTCATTTATCTCGAAAAATACTGCTCCGATCAAGTATTGAGTATAATAAAACTTTGAGGATTCAAAGACGGACGTTAAAAAAATATTTTATGATGAAAATGGAAAATGCTGTAGTTAGGATAGTCATGTTTTTTTTTCACAATGGGATGATGAATTTTTTCACGAAAAAAATTGTCAGAACAAAACTAACAACATTTGTAGGAAAAGTTTTTGTTTATAACGTCCACAATTTTTAGTTTAGGACACCATTTTTTACTATTTTAAACGTAGTCCTTGTGGAGGATCTAAATAAACTGTTTTTTTCGAATGCGTACGTGTATTTTCAGCCAAAATGTCGCCTCGCACGCTCTACCTTCTGGCATGTTTGGCAGCTCTGGCGGCCGTGACATACGGGGCTCCTAACGTAAGATCGCCGAACATTTGTTGCATTTTGCGAAATCTTCGCCAGATAACGCCGTGCATGTAATAAACTTCGTGGTGTTATTTTTTGTTTGTTACGCACGAATCAACAGAAGCCGGATTGGACCCCCGGGCTACAAGAGCTATGTAAAGCATTTGGCCACCGAGGCGCCTGCAAAGTAAGTTCACCTTCATTGTTTGCTACCTCAGATTCGTTATTCCATTTGAACGATGTGACCAAATGACCAAAAGATTGGTCAAAGTTCCATCGGAATGAGACTTTCACGAAGTTCTAGTTCGGAACTGGAGGCGAAATTTTCGGGGTGACAATTCACGAGCAGTAAACAGCAGCTGCATTCCAGTAACCACTCAGCTGTTCAGCACACACCAGCCCCCTGGCCAGGGAGACTAGAGTAAAAGAGTGGACACTGTGTGCTAGCGATGTGGTTCCAAAATAGAGGAAAATAAGAGTTTGTAGGTGGCGTTGCAATCGGCTTTCCCTTATATATAGATATACTCTCTTGCTTAGCTTTCCATCGGCTACATGCGCATGCCTAGAACCTTTAGCTACAAGTATTACTATACATCGGGGAATTGCGATCGCAGCGCCTCTTGCGGTCACTTATGAGTCGGGATTTTGGGGCCGTCTTTCGCTGCTTATATCCTATGGAGTGTCCACTCCTTTACTCTAGTCTCCCTGCCCAGGGAGACTAGAGTAACGGAGTGGACACTGTGTGCTAACGATGTGGCTCCAAAATCAAGGAAAATAAGAGTTTGTAGGTGGCGTTGCAATCGGTTTTCCCTTATATATAGATATACTCTCTTGCTTAGCTTTCCATCGGCTACATGCGCATGCCTAGAACCTTTAGCTACAAGTATTACTATACATCGGGGAATTGCGATCGCAGCGCCTCTTGCGGTCACTTATGAGTCGGGATTTTGGGGCCGTCTTTCGCTGCTTATATCCTATGGAGTGTCCACTCCTTTACTCTAGTCTCCCTGCCCCTGGCACTGCTGGGTCTACCGTGTCCCCGTTATTGTCGCCACGTGAACTAACCCACCATGCGGCGCTAGTAGTCACCCGCATGACCCCCACTTCAGTCGCGCAGCGTCTGCATAATTTGCATTCGACGCAAGAAATGCGATTTTTCCTTGTTTGATTGGTACCCTGACGTGCAGCCAAGCACCACGCACGCAGGCATTCTCAAATATGAGCACAAAAACCACAAAAATGGTTTTTTATTTTATCGCTACACTAAAATTGTTTATTATTTTGTCACTTTGTATTATCGCACTACGATTTTTTTATTCGAGAACAAGGACAGATCGAGAAAACGAAAAGAAATACTCACTTGGTTCACGCGACGAAAAGATGACGAAATAATACGGAGGTGCTTTGCGGAGTGGGAGTCACGCGGGTGACTACTAGCGCCGCATGGTGGGTTAGTTACGTGGCGACAATAACGGAGACACGTTTCTGTTAAGAGAATTTATCCCAGTGTCAGCCCCCTGGCACGCACCCAATAGCTTGTCGTATCACCAAGGAGGTGCCAGTCAGTTACTTATACTGTGCAGTCTTTTGAACCCACAAAACGTCCCTCCTATGTCACCATTTAAAGGGACACAATCGCCGAAACTCCCTCAACCATTGGCACATCTCTATTTTTGTACGTGTTGTCGAATCTTTCAGAAATCGAACTACAAGAATACCGAATGGAATTGCTCGAATGTCCGTTGCTTGGGATATGCTACGTCGACTATGAACAAGCCGATATACGAAGTTGGGCCAGCTCACGATGGAGTACAATGCGCGGTGAATAAAGTAAGTCTTAATTTTGCATTGCCATGTTTCATTACTTTTCGCATGCAGCATCTATGTTGAATTCCTTTTGTTTGACGATGTAATTGATCGCAAGCTTTTCATTTGGGGCCACCAACCCGATCGAAGGCTAGACACACTGACAAATCGATGATGTTTCAGATTTGCGTGGCAGGCGTGTGTAAAGCGTTGGGTGCCGCAAGCATGCCGAAACAGTCACCTTGGGAGGCGACAGCCCGCTGCTGACCATATCCAGCCGCGATACATATTCCTTTGACGAATGATCAATGTTTCCACCATCGATATTGTCTCTATTCTCGTCGATTACTCATACACAATCGTGTAATGCTTCAATAAAACTTTAATGCAACAAAATACCCAATTTATTTGCCGTTTCCTCAACAACTATCCAGTCCGAGTTCAAGAAACAATTTCCTCATTCAACCTTGTCGATTATCAATACTTCACGCGAAGACACGGTCCGCGAACGTGCTCCGAGTTCTAGACTTAAGGGGCTACATCTACCTAGGGTTTTTTCAAACGCAAAAGTACATCCATCGGGACGACTAAAGAAAACACCAAAGAATACGGAAAAACAACAAGACATAGCCGCCGGCAGATAGTGACATTTCTTTCGCAACGATTGGCGGTGGACACTCTCCAGCCCAAACTGTCCATCCGAAGTCCAAAAACCAAACGGGTTATTCGAGGTAACGATAAATACGAGTCGTTGACGATCGTCGATTTTCAAAATTATCCTTTTTAACAACGTGGCGACGCATCGAAACTCGAGCATGAAAAAACTTTGAAAAAAGTCACAATTTTTACGTAACTTTTCAAAAATAAATATCGATTTTGAAAAAGTGAGATCGTCGACGACCTTGCAACGTTTCTCATCGTATGCCCTGTAAATTTGGGAACAATCCATCCAGTGGTTCTCGAGATATCATGTCCACTGACTTTGAAAACAGTGTTTCGAGAAAAACGCGTTCAAAGTTTGAAGTACGGCGCTGCTACCGCTCGCCCGGCCGATTTGTAGAAGCTGCCGTTCATTCAATTTTAGGAACATGTCAATGAAGTTTTCCGGGAATATCGCTAAAAGGTGATACTATCGAATAAAAATAGTTTTGGAAAGTGCGTTTTCGACCAACGTAGTCAGATGTAGCCCCTTAAGGATGTTGAGTCCCTATGAAACATGTTGATGTTAATTGTTCAATAAACAGCTTCTTAATCGTTATTAAATTTTTCCACGACCTCCTGAATACTTCATGTAAAAACATACCAAATTTTCAGAATTCTATCATTATTACTTCAACCTCCTTAGGGGTTGAAATAAAGAATAAGAAAATTCGGAAAATTTGGTATGTTTCTGTATGAGGTATTTAAGAGGTCGCGTTAAAATTTCACGACGATTAGAAAGCTCGTTATTAAAAAAATAACATTTTGTTAGGAACAATTTTTAAAAGAAATTAAAAAACACAATTATCAATAAACTTCGTTTTGTTTCCGTTGCTTTCAGTATACTGTAGATATTACCAAATCGAGAGGTCCAAAAAAAAACTTAATGCAAAGTTACATCAGTTTCCATAAGGCAACATTTAATTTGTGAATGTTAATTGTTCAATAACGAGCTTCCTTTGCTTATCATTTGCGACTTGGGACTCATCATCCTCGACTAGAAATCTCTGTATATGTATTAAAAAATAGCGTTTCTTTCGCACCAACCGATACCCAGAAAAAAAATCGGAACATAGCCATTTTTTTCGGGCCTTTAGGTAGATGTAGCCCCTTAAACAAGGTAATCGGATCGGTAACGGATCATCCGAAACGAAAAAATCAAACGGTTTTAGATTCAGTATGTTGATGGCTATAGCGCATATCCTCCGATTTGCGATATATGCAAGAATTACAAAATGGCCGGCATTTTTCGAAAAAACAAAAAAAACGTGTTTTTTTCACCATAGTTAGCAAAAAAATTAGGAAATATCAAAAAAAATTTAAATCCTTGATATGTGCTATAGCTATCAAAGAATATGTGGTTAAAATTTCATAAGGATCTGTTCAGTAGTTTCGAAGATTTTATCAACAAGCCTTGGAAAAACGCTGTTTCGAGGTAAACGCGTTTAAAGTTTGTTTGGGTTACACAAATACTCAAAAAAATGTTTTTCATGTATTTCGAAGGTGTATTTATTAAGTGTAACATTTTTTATATCAATATCTACAATATAAACCTATCAAATAATTCTGAAAATAGCCTTATTTTAACGTCTGAAGTGAGAAGACCCCTTAAAAAATTACCAACGTCGGACACTAACCTAACGGGAATTGTTAAAAAGGTCCCAAGACCCCATAAATCAGCATCAGGGCGAAGCCGTTTGCACACGTCTATCCACCGATCTGAATTCAACAAAAACCAAAACTCTTCTGACTCAAAGCGATGAAAAATTCATTACATAAGTACGTAAAAACATTCAAATTAAGGGGTGACACGCTTTTTTTGGCGAGTAGTTTGCCTCCTTAAAAACGATTCGTAAAACGTGTCAAAGCCCATGAATGCCACTGTCAATATTGGCATTGATACAATACACACAGACATTTGCACTCAAGGAAAGTTTGGGCTTTCCGGTTGTGACGTCAGCATTGATCAAACGCGAATAAATTCGAAGTACGATTCACAGCTCCGACCGGGTGCTTGTCGGAACATGCGGTTCGTAAAAACCATCTGTGTGTGCAGCTAACATGTGGTTGACTTTTAGTACAGAGTTAAATGTGATAACTGTGATATTATTTAGTAGACAAACTTCGTCAAGGCCGATAGGCAAATTTTCGATTTGAAAATGTATTTGACATAATTTGGCGTGATATACGAACAAGATCGTTGAGTATAAATACCAAGTAGGCCATCGTTCGAGGCCCCAGTACCGCACTTGTATTCAACTGATTGTCACCAATTTCCGTTGGAAGCCAGAAGTTGAAATTGTAAATTGAACAATCGTCTATCATACGGCCAGCAGGTTGGTGAGAATATATTGGCATCGGGATACATAATATTTTTTGGGTGGTTATGAGTAATTTTTGTTTGGGTGGTTATGAGTAATTTTTGTTTGAGTGGTCATGACTAATTTTTTTTCGGTCCAGTCAAAATGTCTTCACGCACGCTCTACTTATTGGCATGTTTGGCAACTTTGATGGCCGCGGCGTACGGAAACCCGAGCGTAAGATAACGAATCTGTGTAAAATTCGATGCATGCGATGAAGTTTGCGGTAAAATTGCTTTTCCTTGTACATCCCAACAGTGGCCGACCGAGGTCGACGGGATAGAAGAGCAATGTAGAACAGCTGGCCACAAAGGAGCTTGCAACGTAAGTCTACTTTGTTCGCTTCTTCTACTTAGCAAATTTTCAGCAGGCACAACAGCTCAGAGCGCGTTGTATTAAGGGGTGATCACATGTGACAGTTTTTTTATGAATTAAAACACTATACTTGCATTTTTACCACATATTTATTAACATTTTTACACTCGCTCGGAATTTTATCAAACAAAAGTAACGAGTTGAATCGACTTGGCAACGTTCGGAAGACACTTGTGTGTAAAAAAGTTGCCATGATTCCGGAGGTTTTGCTCATCTGTAATCGAAAAATCAAACGGCTAAAGTGAAAACATCGAAAATTGAATTTTTGGCACAATTATAAAAGTTTCAAGTTTCGTCATTTTTTTCGACTTTTTCTGCTTGAAAAACTACGGTCGTTATCAGAAATATTCTAGTTCGGGTGAGAACTATAGATGTGCTGACTGTACCATGAAAATTTGAGCGAAATCCGTTCGATAGTTTTTGAGATATCATGGCAGCCAATTTGAAAAATACAGTTTTGAGAAAAACGCGTTCAAACCTTCGAGTACGATTTACACGAAGAAAACTTTGACTCACAATTAGTCTGCTATGCAGGGTCCAAATTGACGCCTAGTTATTGAAGCTATTTGTGCAAAAAGATTTTTTCGGACCTATCACATGATATGGCCTTAAGGGAGGGGATAGCTTTGGGCGAAAAAAAATGGCTGATTTTCATATTTTTTTAAAAGAAAGATTACTCCACCATTTTTCGACTTGTTTTATTACTACTTTTGGCTGTAAAATAGTATTTGTTTTTCATACATTTCTTTATGCGGTGGAGGCATGGCACGTTCTCCTTTGGTTTATGGGTTTTGGCTCCATACAACGACATCTACACGAACCGCATATGTTACTTAGTTACAGATTTACAAGCGTCACAAAGGCGACATGTTTTCGTTGTATTCGGTTGTAGCACGCCCCCTATTTACCGCATTGAAAGACGTTTCACGTCATAAGCAGCTGCGAAAACTTCCTACCTTGTTTTAGCATTCAACCAACAGCATGTCATACACTAAAAAGATGCTAGTAAATTACGATGCTGCAGGTTTTTTTCTGTCGACGAACTGTGACCTCTATTTCACAATAATCCAACGACTGAATCGCTGAAGTTTCCTTAATTACTTACCCATCTCATTTGACACGTTGACGCCTCTTTAAGGATATCAATTTTGACGATGCCGGACTGAAGTGCTGGAACATAGCATGCAGGAGAAAAGTAACTACCGCTAACGGACACAAGATGATCCGTATTGGGGCAGCTGTCGATGGAACAAGGTGCGCGGAGGGTAAAGTAGGTATTCACGTTGGATTCTCATGCTTTACCACCTTTCTCTTGCATTGTCGGAACTGTGATAGGATTGGTCCTCTTTCTCGCGATGTGATTGGGCCGAGGCTCCGCAGAGTCGCCAATCGAAGAAAAGTTAGAAACCCTCACAGGTAAATAACCTTTTTTTTCAGGCTTGCCGCGGAGGCCAATGTATATCATTGAGGGGCAGACGCATGCCGGAACAATTGGGTATGAACCCACGCTGGCAATGCTCCGAGCCTCGTAAGAATCACTAAGCGTGACGAGAAGACGAATTTGCGGAGAATAGAATGTGGTCGCCTTCAAGTAGGAGCTCATTTCTATCGATTATTGTCAATGACATTTGTACAAGGATTCAATAAAACTTGAATACACCAGAATGCACATCTTAATTGCAGATCTGAACAACTATTCAGTCTGCATGCAAGACACAAACTTTTCCTTTACCCTAATCGAATAACAAGACTTCATCTGGAGTTCTAGCCTCTTGCTAGACTTTACTAGAAATACGACGGATTTGAATTTCGCGCCATCTGTGCGGTAAAGTGTTGCCAACGAAAAAAAGACAGCATATCAGCTGACAGTTCAGTGTTATTAAAAATGGAGCGCTACACGAAAGAACACGTTTTCATTGTTGAGCTAGATGTTAAAAATAATGAAGGTTTGGCAGCTACGGTTAGCGATTTTCGTACAAAATATGGTTCCTCATTCAACCTCACGAACTGTGAAGAGATTCATTAAAACACTCAGGGAGACTCAATTAGTGATCGTATACATCCCGCCGTCCTTCGACAAGTCGTTCAACCCAAATCATCGAAGCAGCTCCAGCGTTTGGAACCGTACGATACGTACATGTGCGATCACTTCATGCCTACGTACGATGTACGATAGCACATTATTATCGTACACAGATTGTACAATTTTCATCATCATGCAAAATTTGAGAATTTATTGTACTCGTACGCTGATAGCCAATAGCAACAGAAAATGCGATTCTTCTTTACTCATCGCGTATTGGCTTACTTTCTTAGGCAATTGAATATACATGCGTCTCATTGGTTAGCATCTGCCAATCAGCGAACAAGAGAATGACGTCGTTCGATATTCGATATTTCGAGGATTTCGATTATGTTCGCACTTTATATGTTTCGCATATTTTGTGTTGGAATGTTGGCAGTCATTCTGTTGCACGACCGTGGTTATATGTATTCGCTCTGACACTCGGGGTATTTATTAAAAATAAGTGAAGTGTGAAGTATAAAAAAATTAACTGTACTTTAGATGTGCATTTGTCCCTGATTGATAATGTCGAAGTCCTACCGACCGCGAAGTAAACGGAATGTTTCATTACCGACTGTTGTAATAAAAGATACCCATAGGCAAGTCAAGAAAAAATGAAAAGCAAATACGTCCGAAATCGTCGATAAGCTTCGAAAATATAGAATGCAATTATTCTTTTATCGACCATCGATATTTCGTTAAGGGGCTCCTAGAGGCCCGAAAAAAATAGCAAAATACCGATTTTTTTCGTGGGCAACGGTTGGTCAAAGAGAAGCGCACTTTTTTAATGCAAAGGTACACATATTAAGAGCCTTTAAAAAAATCTCCAAAAGCATGGCCGCCGGTTCATCCGAAAATAAAAAATCAAACAGCTTATTCGACATAACGATAAATATGAGTCGTTGATGATCTTCGATTATATACCAACTCTAACAATTAAATCCGCTGGTCATCAATGATACTGGTCTTATGAATATTCAGTTTTGATCAAATTAAATTTAATCCATTTATAATTAAAAATAACCATATGGACATAAATAATTTCCGTTTATAAGATGTTGATAATAATATGATTATTCCATATAAACATCAAATTCGTACACTAATTAATTCTTCAGATGTAATTCATTCATGAACTGTCTCATCATTAGGAGTATAAATTGATTCTATCCCAGGACGAATTAACCAAACTTTGATTAATACAAATCGTCCTGGATTATATTATGGACAATGTTCTGGAATTTGTGGTATAAATAATAAATTTATACCTATCGTAATTGAAAGAATTGGATTTTCATTAGATGACTGAATTAAAGTACTGATCTCTTAAATCAATATATAAGTAATTCAAATTACTTCTAATGAAAAAAATAGTTAAAATATAACATTAAAATTTAATTCTTAAATTACTTAAGTTAATATTTTTTTCATTCCACAAAAGTCGCCATACAATTGATTAACTTTAAAAATCATATTTATCATAACTTGTATTATATATTTAACATTACTTTATTTTATTTTCATTAAAAAAATATGATTTCTTATAATAACAAAACACTAAAAAAAAATTATATTAAAATGATAAGAAATGTATTTTCTATTTTTGATTCTAATACTAATTCAATAATTGATTTTAATTGAATTTCTTCTACTTTAAATTTTTTATTACTATCGTTCGCCCCGCCGAATGTTAGATGCTGTAGCTCATTCGATTTAAGGGGTCTTCTCTCTTTAGACGCTAAACATCGTTATTTTCATGAATTTTCTTGATAGGTTTATATTATAGATATTGATATAAAAGTTGTTGCACTTAATAAATACACTTTTGAAATACATTTAAAAAATAATTTATTTAAGTCACTATTTATAGACGAAAATGGTAGTTAAAAAAATGTCCTAAAAAATTGTAGGTCTGCGCTGTCGATGAATGCTCGGAAATGGATCATCCGAAGTCACATCCGAGTCACTCGCAGGTTTTGAAAAGCAGTGACTTGTTTTTAGAGCATACTTTTTACAAGGGTCGTCTTAAATTATATTTATACATTGTATATAACAGAAATAACTTTCAATATTGCTCAATTTATTATTAATAAAGATACAAACTTGAAAAGAAAAAAATCTTGCGGATTAACTACAAACTCGTGTTGGTTGCCTAGAGAGAGTCATTTTTAAAGCCAACAATCACTTTTTTCAAAGACTTTATCTGTTGGTGGGTTATGGAACGACAATTCACTTTTATTATCCGTCTTGCACCCTGGAACACAACAGAATCTCCCCCGATTTTTCGTTTTTTATAAATCTTGTCCATTGTTATCAGGTAGTTTGACCAAGTTCACTATACTACGAGAGCTTCGGCGTTCGGCCGCGAGAGGCGCCAAGACTTTTTGGGACCGCGAGAATACGAGTATGGCGCAGGAGGTGGCCATCTAGCGGTAGGTAGCAGCCTTACGTTGCTAAAAATTTCTCAGCGTGTGTCATTTCGCCCCAAGAATAATCTCTCGTAATGTCTCCAGCTGCCCGTGCACGATGCTAGAATCCTTTCGAGCGTGCAATTAGGACAGAAATAAAGGTTAAAAGTAATAGAATAGCGGCGCACAAAGTCGGCGAAAATACGGCGCGACTACGATAGAAAAAGAATATTAAGAGAAGAAATGGGGGAGAAAGCGAAAACAGCGAAAGAAATAATACAAAGGAACGAATAACATGGGGAAGAAATGGAATAGCGGCGCGGGAAAAGGGCATGCCGGACACGCTTCGCGTCCATTTCTTTTCCCTCCTGTCCCGGACAACGGCGGACGTCGCTGCTTTATTAAATTCCAGCCGACTGAGCTTGTTTGGTAGTAACTGCTTTCTAAGCGGCGTGGCGCTTCGACCTCCCCTTATTCGCACTTCCTTCTTCTGACGTACGTCTTTTACGTACGATCTTTTTGCGCCTTGCCGGTATTAAAATATTCTTCCCATCCATTCGCGAGATGAAGGGACCCGAGAGGGTCATAATTCGGCACGAGCTTTCAACTTTTGCACTTAAGCCCTTTGTTCATTCGCGCGTGGAGTACATTCCCATACTTTCGTGACCGCGGAGTTTTCTCATTTTTGAGGTTAGGACGGGTGTTCTCGTTGGATAATATATATATATATATGCGTATGTTGATACGAACAAAAAGAATTTTTTTAAAGTTTTATCGCAATTTCGCAGTATAATTAACCTAAGATTTTTCGTAACAAATTTCATTGTTAAGTGATACGAATTTCTACCAATACTTTTCAATTTATTTAAATTAGTCAAGAACTCAGTCGGAATTATTTATATTCGTATATCACATTGTGATGACGTCATGGAACGTCACGTCAACAAGCTTTCCAAACAAGAAGCGCACGCCGTGCAACAGACCGGAAAACCCTCGCCCCCCTCCTGTCGCCTTCATTAGGACAATTCCGACAAGTACGTCACAACGGAGGCGGTGTTTCTCCCGAAACATCCGTCGAGCCCACGGGAGCGTGTACACAGACGTTATGAAACGTCATGCCCCGTCTCGGGTAAACTTAAACATAAAAAACATATTCGCAGCCAACTTCTCGCCGTTTTGCTATTTTCGTTCATTTTTTTCCCGCAGGTTCCACAAATTGTCGGTCTTGTTTTTCAAAAACGTTTATTGGTAATACCGAAAGTTGCGGAAACTGGGGAAAACGAAGCTGATTATTCAATAAAATAGCATAATTTGAATAATTGATACACAATATATTTGCGATAAAACTTGACTGCTCCAAGAGAATGTCCATAACTCGTCGAAAAAGTGGTCGATATAGTGATTCCCCGCGAGCGGCGCTGCCATCACTTTGTCCCGTTTTAGCATATCCACACGTGTATACATGAGCAATTGAAAAGCTGCTTTCGTGTATACATATATAAATTATGAACGAAAAAACATGCGAGGAAATGGTTTACATAAAATATAAGGGGACATATGTGGAGGTTGTAAGGGTCCAAAATGCACGGAAACAAACTATTATATATGTATACATGTGTATGATGCGATGCCTAGAAATATATACGTTGTAGAGGCGACGACCCATGGAAAATTCGCATGAAGTGGCTTACTCGTACGCCAAGCGCTCTGAGCAATTTCTGCGCGGGCCAATGAAGCGTTATTCTCAGCGAAGCTTTCGAAGCAATCTATTGTATCGGGCGAATGAGGTTACATCCTGAAAATCGAAGTACTGCTATATAGACATCACGGTATACGATAAATGTAGAAATAAACTTTCTTGTCGGTCCGGCGACCTAAGATTAAATAATTTTGAGACATCTGATTCTTTTTTCCGTCAAGAAATAATATATATATATATATATATTAGAAGAAATTAGTGAGGTTATGTCAAGGGTTATAGGTTGGTTGGTTTTACGATCGATGGAAGTCGACCGCCTTTGTTTGATCGAACCAATCAGTGATGGTGGCGCTGACTGTATGAGATTATAAGCTTCGCCCTTGTCGTTCGGTCCAGCCGTTTTGAAGAACGATTCCGAAAACATCCATGGAGTTCGTTAACAATGGGGTTTTATGTTGACAGCACTATAGTAACTTACTAGAATGGGATCAGTGACTCTATACGCTATTGGCCCAACGCTAGTAACAACTACTAAGTTAATGCTACTTCTTGCTGGCAGTGAAATACGACCCTCGACGCTTCACCCCCACCACGGCAGTATTCAGAACCGTACGTACCATCCTGATAACATTGATCGGATCGGCGCGATCGAAGCGGCACATAAGCGGTAAAATGTTGCACTACTAAAGATCACGGACGTTTTTATTGTCGACTGAGGGACGAATGAAGTGTTTTGAAACTACGCCACAGGAAGGGACATTCGAATTGAGCGTACGTGAGACATTCGAGGGGCATGCCTATGACGGTGACCCGCAGCTATAACTCATTTCTCGGCACTACGAGTGTATTGCTTAATGCGTCAATTAACTCATTGGCTTGCGACGCGAAGCCAGAAAGGCCAGAGCGATATATATAAGAAAATCCCATGCTTCGAGGATGGCTGCGTTTATTGGTGAACAAGAGAAGTGATGCGCAAGCGCAAGGACTGTGGTAAATGGCGTGCCGATTGTGCATGGTTATTATTGAGAATATGACGGAAACAATACCCACACAGTTATTAAAGATATGTGCGCAATAACGAATTTAACTTGACTTGAGTGGTTCATGTACTTAGGCGACTTGGTTAATTGTGCCAATCGGTGAACGGAAGTGTCGAGCGTTTATGGTTATCCGTATATATATATCCTGCCATATGCAGGGTCAGTTGCTAGAAAGTGGGCACCCAAAAAACACGAAGTTTGATACGCCAAGGTCACTTCAAGGTCATGATACTAGATGGGTTATCGATAAAGACGTTGAAGGGAAGCGTGGGAAGATCGGAATCTCTATCTAAAAATTTGACATTGCCACAGAATCAGTTTGACGTTCCTACAAAGAAAAACTGCAGCGACCAAAATGTACATTTTGACAAACCCTGAAACTTTGCCTCTGACTTTTTGCCTCAAAATCAATACTTATAGGAGTTTTAGCGTGTCTAATTTCGAGTGACACACCCGGTATATAGGCATAGATGGATATATTTGCGCTGGTTACGACAGAGTGCATACGAAGTCAAGCTGTTATTCAGATATCAAGTGACCGGTGCTCGGTCAACAGGTCAAGATCAATGCTAATTGTAAGCCCAGTCACGGATCGCTCCGGTTACTTTCTTGCTGGATCTACACGTTCATTATATAAATTGGCCCCGATTTTTTAAAGCTCACAGGGAGTTCCTAAAAATCCTAAAATGGCGTCTCGTGGATTCGCGGACTACTATTAACTTGGTTGGGGTACAGGAGTCAAAAGTTCTTAAGGGAAGCGGTAGAAAAAACGATCGACTTGTCGATCGACGCATCACGCACGCTGGTGGCAAAATTCTGCACCACCAATCCTCGTGCGATTCGATTGTCTGCAAAGCTTCAACTCTACATGAAATGCAGAGTTTATTGAAAACAAGAATGGTTACTCGGCACAAGTGTGTTTCTCCGCGAAAAATAATCGTCGTAGAATTGAATCCGTTTACACGCGAGCACCGATAGGGTGGCTTTTCATGAAAAAACCGTCGTCTACCATCATTCGGTGAGTATATTGCTATAGTCCGCGCGTGGCAGGTTGACCATCCTTTTGTATTCGTTTCCTTTGACCGCTCGTCACGCCGCTATCATCACAGACGCTCTCACGTCCAAAAGATTCGCCTGAACGTTCACGTGTACAATAAAAAGACGGGAAGAAGATTCAACAATGGAGGGTGTCGAGTCTTGATTCTCATAGCGGCAGATAGGAGAATAAATATACGTATACAGGGCGTCCCATTTAGTTTTGCCAGCTGCCATATGAGAAACTAGACATTGTGACGGAAAGTGTTCCAAATGAACGTCGTTTAGTTAAGGACGTGAAGTAAGCAGACAAATAAAGTAAACATTTTCGGGCTTGGTCCGAGAAGTCGATTATCGTAGGAGGGCTCTCCTAGAACGAGCCTGTAAACACTAAATAAAACGTCGAAAAAGTGCGTCGATCTTTAAAATCATGTTTTTTAACAACGTCACGAGTTGCAACGCGGGAAAACAAAATCTATGAAAAAGTCGTCATTTTTATGTAACTATTAAAAAGTGAAGATCGATTTTCAAAAAGGGAGATAATAATATGATACGAGTAAGATAATAATAAGATAATAAAATAATATATGTAATAAGATAATAATAATAAGATGTAAACAGAAGAATAAAAATATTTTTGAAAAATGCAATTTTTTTACCCACCTAGGTTGATGTAGTCGGTTAATAGACAATAGTTCATTGGACATTACTTTTACAAAATATACCATTAGTAAGGAACTCCTCCTACACAAAGGACAAAGATGTTTGCCGTGGAAACTTACTCCGAGGACGTCCAGGCTTTCGTAAACGGCGGGGGCGACGGGAAGGGATACCGGGGGTCAATGCTACAATTAACCTTAATTATTGGACCCTCGGAACTTCCCCATTCGTTCGTTGATGGCCCCCATATACTGGCTATGTAATTCAAACTCTTCTAGTGGCACGTTGGCAATATACGCATGCGCTCGATTACCTACTCCGGATTCTAGAACGTTTATATTCGGTCCACTTAAACGAGGCTGCGAGCACACGCGGAAAATATGCGCCCTCTTGTCGCGTAGACCGATCTTGTCCTCGATCCTATTTGAGCAAAGAATAATAACCTGCATAGTCCAGCGTCGCGGACGCACCACGGTCATGTGACGATAGCCATACCGTGTCATGGCCGCACGCAGTCAAGTGGTTATGTCAGATCGTGTCATGGATGCTTTGTTCGCGATCCACAAAAGTCTTAGCGCCTCTCGCGGCCTAAGGCAGAAGCTCTACTGGTATAGTGAACATTGTGAAGGTTTACAGTGAACAGTGGACAAAATTAAAAAAAAAGAAAAATTACTTGCGATTCTGCTGTGTTCCAGGGTGTAATACGGATAATAAAAGTGAATCGTAGTTCCATAAGCCACCTAAAGATAAAGTATTTGAAAAGAAGTGGATTTTTGCTCTGAAAATGACTCTCTTTAAGCCACGAAGGCCCGTTTGTGGTCACTCCATAAGATTATTTCTTTTCAAGTTGGTATCTCTACAAATAATGAATCGAGCAATATCAAAAGTTCTTTCTGTTATATACAATGCATAAATATAATTTCAGACATTCCTTGTAAAAAGTCTGCTCTGAAAAATAGAATCACTCTTCGAAACCTGCGAGTGACTGTCATAACCTTAAAAAATCCAAATCCAGAGCTGACAGAGCTAAAAAAGAGCGAAAAATAAATGATTCACTGCAGTAGGATCTTGACAATCTACCATAGAAGTAAATCCAATAGCCAACTCGCAGGAAATCAAGAACGACGTAAATGTTTACGTTTGGGGCTATACTTCGATCGGCCATATTGAAATATCGCTGGGCCACCGTGAAATTTCGTGAAATTGACATGAAAATCGCGAATAAGCGCGACTTGTAGGTTATGTGGTGCTAAATTCGGAAGACGATAGCTAGAATAGGTTAAGCTAGGTAGGCTAGGTTAGGAGGATACCTTCAGGGACACGCACGAATGAATTGAGCGATCGACAGGCAATAGTCGCAGCCGATCTTTATTTTTTCATAATATTCTTCACATACACATCGATTGCACGGAATTTTTCAATTGATCTATGTTATTAGTTACACATACGCAATAAAATTACATAATACGAGTATTTTCAAATAAATAAAGACTTTAGAACAATGCAAACATAACGCTGACGCATGTAGGGTGACTTTCGTGACCCTTCATCGAACATTACGATTCGTTAAATACATTTCATTACACCGATCTAACAGTTTTCTCTCCCGACCTCATCTGCCCGCGTCGGTGCTTATCGGCCAAGTGTGGCCTCATTTCGACCCGCGACATAATTTTCACGAGAAGATTTTCTTTTCAGAGAAGAGAAGAAGACACTCACTATCATGCTCGTCTCGGTCGATTTGTCGTTATTTATTGTTCACAACGCAAATTCGGCCGCAGAAAATGTGCAACTAAGGTGTGAGAGGGTCATGATCATGTTTAAGTCTCTGTATCGAGATGGATAGCGTACGAGTACACATCTCCATCAGATTCGCATTTCGATGACACTATTTACCATTTACCGTCAATGGACAATTATCCTCCACGTGTACGACGGAAAAAAATGAGCGTAAGGGGTCCAGGAGAGCTTTCTGGTATGAATCTGTCGGTAGGGGCAAGTTTTATAACGAAAAAAAAGAGAAATGGGCAATATTTTTCGTTCATATGGAAACTCGGCGACTCGACGCAAGATAGCGCCATCAACAAATCTCAAAATACCCTATCAAGGCAAATTATCTAGGGTTATCAACGAAATACCCAATTCTCTCTTGGAATATTCCGTATTGGATCTTCATTGGATGGTACAAAGATAAAACGAGCTGCTGAAGACATGGTGTCACGTAATGGGCAATTGGGCTTTGATCCAAACAGACAGAATTAGACGGTGGACACTGCTCTGGGCTTCCGTCCAAGTGGTACGACAGCCAAACGACTTGTTGCAGACATGTCACTTCATGGGCAATTGCGCTTAGGTACAATCAGAGAAAAAGACAGAAAAATCACTGCTTTGGGCTTTCTCTGAAATAGCACGACAGCTATAGGACCGGTTGAAGACACGATGTCCCTGAATGGGAAATTCGGCTTAGGTCAAATCAGAGAAAATCGTGTGACAGTCGCTCCCTTGGGCTTTCATTCAATTGGTACAACAGCCAAACGATTAGTTAAAGACGATGTCACTTAACAGGCAAGTGGACTTAGGTACAATCAGAGAAAATGACACGGAAATCACTGCCTTGGGCTTTCTTTCAAATGGTACGACATCTAAATGATTTGCTGAAGACACGATGCCACTTAATGGACAATTGGGCTTAGGTCTCATCAGAAAACCACACGGAAATTATCCTGCCCGCATTCCAGGTTCCAGAGTTCAACTCGATTTCGATATATTCATCATCTGGACTCTGTCCCGAATCTAGGGAGCGTGATGATGGCTTTTGCCTGCGCGATAAATTAGCTAGAAGACTGCGGGGAAACGAGTAACGAAGGGTTTGCGAGTTATTGCCACGTAGTCATTAGAAGCCTCAACGATGCGAGCCAGCAAAGGCTCATGGCGAGGTGACTTGTGGTTGTCGTTGATGTACCACCTTTTTCGCATGTTTCCCGTATACTGACGATGCTCAAGTGACGTCGGCCCAGTAGATTGTGAACGCCTTTGATGTTGCTTTTCTGAAGTATGTGCTCCCGCGACATCAGCACCGAGTACAGCTGATTGTCCGGTTGTCCAGCGCAAAATGTCAGTACCATGTGATTACCGACCGCCTTCATCACGTGCACCGTACCGGCGAATTGGGCGTACGCCTTCAGCGCCAGAGTACCTGCCGAAAACACAAAATACAACCGGGTCAGTACGATTGCACAGTCGAAACATGAGGTTTCCTGTTTAGGTATTATATTGTATTGACGATGGTTTTGGTGGGGTAAGGTATCATGGCGATTGGACTTCCCTTGAATGATTAGGGGAGGCTGGAGTTCATAGTAGCGGGGGTACGAGATAGCAATAGGATTTCCCAATTGGGTTCCTAGTTATCGGATAGCAGATGAATTTTGGCGGACTTGTGCAGTTGCAATTAGGTCTTCTATGTTGGCGTCTAAGTTAGGGGTGCGAGGTGAGGACTTGGGGGACACCAACAGGTGAACTGGAGTTATTGAGCCGGGTTTCTCGTTATGAAATTGCAGGAGGACTTTCGGCGGTTTGTGCAGTTGTAATTAGGTATCCCATATTGATTTCTAAGTTAGGGGTGCGCAATAAGGATTTGGGAGAGTTGAACATTTCAATTGAGTTTTCCAGGCTAGTTCTCCGGTGATGGAATTGCAAGTGGACTTTGGGGTACTTGTGGAGTTGCAATTAGAAAAAGGACTTGCTGAATTTGCACATAGGCAGTGCTGGTTGGTTGCAAAGTTGAGGAGGTGCCGAATACGAACTTGAAGGGCCTGCAGAGTTGCAATTTCACATTAGGCTCCCAAGTTAGACTCCTGTTTTCCCCCCATGGAAAGCCAATATTACGGGGCGTATAGGAAACTCCGAGAGCCCATCACCGTCAGACTGATCTGGTTTACGATTGATGAAGCTTTTGTTATAGTTATACCTCCGCATTTATATTCCCGAACCGTATGGTCATAACGTAGTTAAGGCAGCGTATAGCCGATAAACGTCCGAAGGTACTGTGCGACTCACGAATGTTACGGATTTAAAGCATCAAACTCAAGCCACAATATTGAAAGCTTCGCTTAGTCACCCTATTGGGGGCCCGTAGCATGGACTGTAGAGGCGCAGAGATCGATAAACTGCCCCCGTTACGTTCAGGCGATTGGTGGCAAACAAAAGGACAACATCGAGCAGAGCTTTATGCGCACCATCGTGTGATGCCAAGACCTTTTGTGTGGTAGGGCTTGTTACGCATCACATACGATCTCCCTGAACGATTAGCCCGAAACCCACACCTGTCGACACTCAAACTCCTTTACGAATACACATTTTTCGAACTCTATATCCTTTCGAGTTCCAAACTGTTGGTCATTTTTGCCCATCAGTGATCCCGGAGCTGCTATTAATAGATACTTTACTTGTACTTCGTTAGTGTTGTAAAATCTTGTAAGAGCATTGCAATAAAAAAAAACACACACACAGCGAACTCTGCAAATTCAATGAGAAAGCGTATGGTGGTTATACTTTACCAAGCACTCGAATTAATTTCAACGAAGAGCGAGATCGAATACTAATTGAATGAAGAGCAAATTCGCGAGTCCATTCGCGACGAGCCGTCGGTAGGATTATTCTATCTGTTCGAGAATAGAGGGCGGTTCGGGGATGCGGACAAGATTTAAGGGTGAGTAGAAAGTGATGAGCTGAGGTGCCGCAAAGAGCTTGGGAATTCATAAGATCGTTAGGCCGCCAAGGATTTCAATTATACAAATGACTTCTGGTGTTCCGCATCGGCAGAGCCGTTATACATAGAATCCGGCCGCCCGGGTATGGGGTTCATCATCGCCCCAGCGGTTTCGACAGAACTTGAAAGCCTTCCGGGCCCGGCTTCGCGTTTTCTTTTTCTTCGGCTACCCTTACGACTTGCCGGATATAATTACGAGGGATCTTTCACCCTTTCACTCAGCTCAGGGTAAAAATCCTTGCTTGGAAAGAAGCTTTCATTCTCGTGTTGATTCACAGAAAAGATCTTTCATTCGTTGTTCCTCCTTTTCTGTCCATTAAGGCGGTTACCCCATGTGACAGGTCCGAAAAAACGAAAAAAATTACTTTGCGCTAATTGCAAAAAAATTCGTGCGTGTTATATTGACTCGGCATAGCAGACTGATGGTGAATATTTTATTTCTGTCAATCGCGCTTGAACATGCGTTTTTCACAAAACTGCATTTTTCAAATTGACATGTGGATCTCAAAAAGTATCGAACGGATTTCGCTCCAATTTTTATGGCATGGTCAGCACATCTATAGTTCTCACCCGACTAGAATATTTCTGATACACGCTATAGTTTTTTTGTGGAGTTCCGAAAAGCCCATACCTCTGATTAATTTGGAATTTCGTGTACCCATTTATTTTGACTTGCTGATTGCGAATGTCATAGTGAAAATACCCGCAAATTTGATTTTCAAGGTCAACCCTCATGAAAACTGATTTTTCAACCGTTTTTCTGTTTTATTTTAGTTAATATTCATTCTAGAGAAAAATATTTCCCATAAAAGTTATAGCCTGTGGAAATATTGATCTTTCATGTTCCATACAGTTTTTATCTAAAACCATTCCGTTTCGAGATAAATCGGATAATGGTCCAATAAGTGAAAATTGCTTAGCTCCATTAGGTTCGATATTATCTACTTACGCACTTTAACACGGGAAGGTTGAGGCTTAGTCTGTAAGGTGCGTGTTATTTGTTGCTTTTGTTAATTCTATTTTTTGGATTTTTTTTTCTTTTATTTTAGTTTCTTTTTGTATTATTTACTATTTTTGCATTTTTTGTGGATTACTAAATTTTAAACTGCATTTTTTTTGTTTTTCATTTATTCAAAAAAAATTCTTTTGTTTTAGTTTCTTTTTGTATTATATACTATTTTTGCATTTGTTGTTTGGGATTCTATGGGCTTGTTTGGGTTTGGTTTTTTGTTCGGCTTGCTTAGGCTTTTTATTTAATTTTGTTTCTTTTTTACTTTCGGTTGTTTGGGCTTTTTTGGTTAGATTTGTGTTTGAATTTGGTTTTTTTCTTTGGGTTTGTGTGGGCTTATGAACATTATCTATATTCTTGCTGTTACCGATCCGTTACTATAGATAAGTAGATAATATCGAACCTTATGAAGCTAATAAGGAACATCCCTCAGGTGACACACTTCGATTTTGTTGAAATTTGGATATGTTATAAAGCACCGAGAAGTAAGCGATACGTATTTTTTTTTATCGGTGGAAAAACGGTTTTACGGGGTGAAAACACCCCTCGAAAAAGGCATCTCTAGGGGTAATATAGCAGTTTCACACACAAGGAGTCCACCGATTTTCATGAAACAAAAACGAAAACTCTTCTAATCCGAAGCAATGAAAAATCCACTATGGTGACATTGCAAAAAAAATTAAGGGGTGCACCACCCTAGAGATGCCTTTTTCGAGGGGTGGTTTTACCCCTTAAAGCCGTTTTTCCGCTGATAAAAAAAAACGTATCGCTTACTTTTCGGTGCTTTATAACATATCCAAATTTCAACAAAAACGAAGGGTGTCACCTGAGGGATGTTTCTTGTAAGCAATTTTCACTTATTGGACCATTATCTTATTTTTCACGAAATGGAATGGTTTTACGCAAAAATTGTATTAAACATAAAAGATCAATATTTTCATAGGCTACAACTTTTGCGGGAAATATTTTTCTCTAAAATGAATATTTACTTAAATATAACAGAAAAACTGTTTAAACAATCAGTTTTCGTGAGTGTTGACCTTGAGATTCAAATTTGCAGGTATTTTCAATATGATATTCGTGATCAGCGAGTCAAAATACATAGGTACACGAAATTCCAAATTAATCAGAGGTATGGGCTTTTCGGAACTTTATCCTCGATATTTTTGCTTTACTCTAGTTTTAGCTGTCACATAAGGACTGCAGTGTGGACATCCGGTACATTGCGTATCACGCGGGTAAATCTCCACGCTACGTTCCACTGGTAAATGGTAACGTCGAAATACCCTAGAACGAAATAGCGACTCGATTATTATCGAAATGTGTCGTCCTTGTATCCTGCGACTGGTCGGGGGGGGGGGGGCGTCGATTTTTTAAAATCGAATACCGATAACTCGAGTATGCGTTCACAAAGTCTGTGCCGATTGAATATAGCTTCGATTCTCGTCGTAACGATCTCTCTTCAATCTTCCCACTCTTGCATTCTTGCGACGGAAAATGTTCTCTCGTTCGTCACCCGTTTTTTTTTTTCGCATATACATTTGGCTCGAGGTATCAGAGTGTTCACGTATAACGACGATAATCGCTCGAGGGCTTGAAAAGTCATATTTTTCGAATGCACATTCCTCTCTAATTTGTTTCTTCTGCGATTCAAAATGAATGAAGTCATGTGGTCGCGGGGCAGTAAAAGACTTGTCGAGCTTCCGGCTCAGACGTGCGATTAAATACCGACCGACCATATTGCGAATTTGGTGGCATTGTAATAACAATGCTGACAATAATAATAACAATAATAACAAAAACTAATATTAATACAATAAACAACAACAACAACACCAACAACAACAAAAATAGTGATAATAATATAATATTAAAAATATTAAATATTAAAATTAAAATTATATTATATTATATTAAATATTAAAATTAAAATTAAACTAATAATAATAATAATATCGTGGATATGTTATTATCGTTATAACAGTATTATTGTACTTATTACGATTATCATATACTCTATCTATATCGTTACTGAGGTATGAGAAAAAGACTGACATGGAAGCAACAGCCCTAACAATAATTGAGGTGCTGGCGAACAAAATCGGACTTGTCCACACTACGTCAATTTTTTTCAATTCGTGTTTTTCGAGTACACCTTTGCTCCCCAAATATTTGGAATCAAATTCGGCTCCCTGAGGTCTTCGAAATTGGTCAAAAAGTGGCGTTTTCGAGCGAAAAGGCAGTTTTAAGGGGTTATACCAGTGTGAACGCTGAAAATTTGAGTGATTTGCGCGAATTTTTTGGAAGAAAAGTACTCAATTAAATGTTACGGAGAATTAAGAATATATTTGGCTATACTTGACCTATATTACATAATTTTTTCGTAGATAAAAATAATGAGATCCAAGCGACTTATGCGCTGCCTTCGGAGGCGTCAAAAAAAAAAGTTCCTCCACTGCTGACATGATTCCGGCGGATTGAGTAGCCGAAACCGAAAAAGGAAAAGATGTCGTCAAAGTGGAAGGTATTTTCTGTACAATGACGTAGGATTTTCGAAAAATATCCAAATATTACAAAATGGCGTAGGTATGAAAAAAACGTCTGTTTTCTTGCCTATAGAATGGTCGTTTTTTTCAATGCCAAATCGTCAATTTTCACCCGATCAAAAATATCCTACGTCATTGCAGAGTAAATATATTCAAGAGTGCTCAGTTCAAATTTGGTCTCAATCGGATAATTGCTCCTTGAGTTACACGGTCAGCAAATTTGGAAAATCTCATTTCGAGAAAAACGCGTGCAAAGATTTAACTATCGATTGTATGCCTACGAGCGGTTGCTCTTTAGAAGGCTGCCATTCGGGGAGTATTAGAGATATGGCCTCAAATTTTTTACAGGATATTCTTGAAAGTATAAACTGTCAAGAAAGACAAAAAAATCGATTTTTTGAAAGTGCCACACTGGTATAGTCCCTTAAGGTACAAAAAAATGAAGTAAGAAAATAAATAGCTACGTACCGTGGACAAGTTGGGTTTTGTTCGCCAGTTCCTCAATTATGAGTGCAGTGATAATTGTGCTTTGCAATTTGTAGTTATTGTTAATCTCTTATTGTGTATTTATCAACGTTTATTTCACCATAATCGAAACGAAAGTTTCTATTGCTGCGAGCTTTCGAAAAAGTAGCGAGCTTTTCAAGCACATTGGCAAATGCACTATATTATTATCACGACTGAAAATTCTATTGAAAAAGTTTGAAATTTGACGGATCGGCTTTAAGCTCTTTTTCCATCGATTTTCTGCCTTTTTTTGTCCTTCTCTCTCTCTCTCTCTAAATCGCTTATACGAGTCGCTAAATTTCCAGCACCCCAGGGCAGCTTTATCGGTGTATCCACACAAGCTCGCGCGCCCTGCACGACTTGACCGAAATACTTCGATGAGCATGCAAATCCCTCGTCGCGTAATTATTCATGCACGCCCGCATTTTGTATCCCACGAGGATTGATCGCACTTTTATTCTTCCTTTTTTTTTTCTTTTTCAAGTCGAATGGAAAGTAGTGGCAAACGAGTCTTTTTTCGGATTGAAATCTTTTTCAAGAGCACACGAAGGGAGAGGGGATAAAGAGGGAGCAAGGGGTGGGAGAACGGGGGCAGAGCGATAAACTAATACATAATGTGATAATTCATTTTAAAAAAAAACAGTCAGTGTAGTACGTAAATAATAAGCAGTAAAAAATAACATTGCATATTCATTTATAGCAGTGGAAAAAAATGCAATGAATATTTCCGACGATATCTAGTCCAGTGCTTTTTTTTTTTCAAAACCTTTTTCAATTTTTTTATTTTCAATACCTTATGTACGTCAAAAAAAAAAAAATCTTTCCTGCTCCAAAATTCAAAATGGCGACGTCACATCGTTTTCAGGTAAAAACTAACAACTTTGGTAGGAAAAGTATTTTTGATAACGTGCATAATTTGTTGCTTAGAGTGCCATTTGTTACTATTTTAGCGCTACCGTTTGGGTTTGTTTGCGTTAGTTGAATAACCCATACAAACCCAAACAAGGACGAATTCTCCACGGCGCGTCACTTCGGCTAAAAAATGGTATACCAACCTAAAAATGATGAACGTTATCAAAAAACTTTTCCTACAAAAGCCGTTAACTTTGCCCTGATAAATGTTTTGACGAAAAAATTCGCTCCATCGAAAAAAAAAAAACATATCGGCCATCTTAACCTCGCCATTTTGAATTTTGGGTCAAAAAAATATTTTTTTCTTCAACATCCCCGTTGAACCCTAAAAGTTGTATTATACTCGATACTTGATCGGAGCAGTATTTTTCGAGACAAATCACATGTAAGATTGACATGTGACACCGATTACATATATATTTTGCGATTTTTTCCAATCACATTGAATCCGTTTCGACTATCATCGACGTGAACTTTATTTTTCAAGCGGTTCTTCAAAGTGCTTCGTAAGTACGAAAAGTGGCGCGAGAGAGTTACGCGTGTGGGTGAGTGGAAGGAGGCAGGACTAACTTCCTAAATATCGTAGTTCCGAGTTCCGTTGTTCGCGTCTTGGAAATCTTCCGTCGAGTGCGTTTAATAATTCGTCCCGGATGATGCATGCTCACCCCCCCGTCCGCCCCCTCCGGCAAGTGAATCCATCGCAGCCTCGCGAATCTCGGCTGGCGCACATACGTTAATCCAATTTGCTTCTGCTGTTGGTCTGAAAGTTCTCGTAACTTTCATTGATTTTGAGTTCGCTGTAGGGGGGAAACATGTTGCGTGCGAGAACGCGGCGCTAGAGAAAGTCTATCTCTCTCTCTCTCTCTCTCTCTCTCTATCTGTCTCTCACACACACTCTTTCACACTTTCTCACACTCTCTCACACTCTCTCACACCCTCTCACACTTTTTCACACTCTGGCACACTCTCACGCCCTCTTACACTCTCTCACACCCTCTTACACTCTTTTACACTCTCTTAAACTCTCTCACACTCCCACACACTCTCACATTCTTTCACATACTCTTACACTCTCTCACACTCTCCCACGCACTCTCTTACACTCTCTCACACCCTCTCACATTCCCTCACACTCTCTCACACTCTCCCATATTCTCTCGAACTCCCACACCCCCTCACACTCTTTTACACTCTCTCACACACTCTCACACACTCTTACATACTCTCACACTCCCTCACACTCTGTCACACTCTTTCATACCCACTCACACTTTCTCACACTCTCCCACGCACTCTCACACTCTCTCACACCCTCTCACACTCTCTTACACTCTCTCACACCCTCTCACACTCTCTCACACTCTCTCACACCCTCTCACATTCTCTCACACTCTCCCATATTCTCTCGAACTCTCACACCCCCTCACACTCTTTTACACTCTCTCACACTCTCTCACACACTCTCACACACTCTTACATACTCTCACACTCCCTCACACTCCTTCACACTCTTTCCTACCCACTCACACTCTCTCACACCTTCTCACACTCTCTCACAGCCTCTCACACTCTCTCAAACTCTCCCGCGCACTCTCACACTCTCTCACCCTCTCTCACGCCCTCTCACACTCTCTCACACTCCTTTACACTCTCTCACACTCTCACATTCTTTCACATGCTCTCACACTCGCTCACACTCTCTCACACCCTCTAACACTCGCTCACACTTTCTTACACTCGCTCACGCCCCCTTACATTCTCTCACACCCTCTCACACTCTCTTACACTCTTTCACACCCTCTCACATTCTCTCACACTCACTCACACTCTCTTACACTCTTTCACACCCTCTCACATTCTCTCACTCTTTTACACTCTCTCACACACTCTCACACACTCTCACATACTCTCACACTCCCTCACACTCTTTCACACCCACTCACACCCTCTCACACTCTCTCACACCCTCTCACACTCTCTCACACTCTCTCACACTCTCTCACACTCTCTCAAACTCTCCCACGCCCTCTCACACTCTCTCACACCCTCTCACACTCTTTCACACTCCCTCACACCCTCTCACACCCTCTCACACTCTCTCACACCCTCTCACACTTTCCTATATTCTTTTGAACTCTCTCACACCCTCTCACACTCACTCACACACACACTCTCTCTCTCGGATGATAATAATCTCAAAAATCATCGTCAATACTATTAATGATAATAGTTAACAATAATCATTGTCAGTATTAATAGTCACAATAGTTTATAATAATAATCACCATCATCATTAATAATAATAATTATTATTATTAATGATTATATTAATAATAATATAATATTATAATGATATTATTAATAATAATAATCATTATTATTAATGATTAGTATAGTATAGTATAGTTATTTATTTCCAAGTATACACTTGCGGGTCTTTGCACAGTTCCCCTCTCTGTAGATTGATACTCTCTTACGGATTTCCTCCTTTTTTGTTACCATTTATCTTCGTCCTTTTTCCCCTTTTTGTCTCCTTTCTTACCATGCATTCATAGGGTCTCACACATACCAGCACAATTCTTTGATCGGTTTTCCTTTCATTTCTCTATTAATGTCTCCTTTTAGTGCCTCCCTCTTTTAGCCTTTCACCACTTTCTAAACCATCTACCACTTCTTTGTTCATTTTTAGGGTTCCGTACCTACAGGCCAATACGGAGCCTTATTGCTGTCACTACGCTGTCTTCCCGCCTGTCCGTTCGTATGTCACGAGTCTCTAGCTCATTAACGGAATGAGTTACAGACCTGAAGTCCTTATTGTCATCAATATTATTGTTGATATTATTATTATCCTAGTTATTGATTTTGTGTTCCCTTCTGTACGAGCTGACAATAATCAATAATAAAAAGCAATGATGTAGTGTTTTTTTTTCATTACTGTTCGTACCGTTTTGTTGGGAACTCGAGAGCCAATATCCGGGGGCTTTGACGGGGTCAGGAACTCGGAAAGCGTATTCAAGATCTCCGGCTTCCTCTACCCAGAGCAGCCTCAGGAGACCCCTGTCGTCGGACTTGAGTTTTATTGTCGGGCACGAATCGACGGTCACTCGGGCGGTGCTCGTGGGTCGTCCCGACTCAATCTTGTGGTCCAACACTTCGACGACGTACCATTTTCCCATTATCTGCGATCAAAAATTAATTTAATCGTATTAATATTATTTTATTATTATTGCTATCAAAATAATGACAATAATTGCAATAATAAATTATCATCAATAAATAATCATTATAATTATTATAATAAATTAATATTATCGATAAATAATCATTATCATTACAATAATAAATTATTATCAATGAACAATCATAATTGTTATGATAAAAAATATGAATAATTACTTGTTGTAATGATAATAGTGGAACTAACTTTATTAAAATTATATTATTATTATTGTTGCTGTTATTTGTTATTTTATTTATCAACTTATTTTTATCATAGTTCCTTTTATTTTTTTTTTATTGTGGATTTGATAATTTTTTTGTCTGATTTTGTTCGCTTGCTTTTTAATGCAGTTTATTTTTATTTTTTTATCGTTTTAATTTTTTTTTCGCCAAATGGTAGTTTCGAAATATAAAGCCGGAAATGAATTGGGCAATCTCGGGGGGATGAGTGTTTGCTTGCTCCCTATGCGCGAGAAATTATACGCGCACGTGCGTGACAAATATTGTCTTCAGTGAACAAATGGCTTGTTTGAAATTTTGCGCACCCTGGAAATTGGACACTTCGTTACTGCAATTGGTGGACGTCAACGCCGAGTGGAAAATTATGTTCCCGCGATGTGTAACGAGCGGCTGCTGCGCGAAATATATATCCCCGAGCAGACGTCACTCTGTCAAGAGCGTGTCGGAGAAACGAATGAAAGTTGGCAGCGAAAAAAGAGCAAGTATCCACGAAGGTCAAAAATACAGCACGGGTATGAAAAAAATATTTGCCAACACTTAGCGATAATCATTGATTGGGTAATATATAATCGTCGGTGATAATATTGAAAAATATTCGATAAAAATTGAGCACTAATCATATTGAAATGAAAAAATTAATTCACATTTTTTTCAAATTCGTATCGATATTGAAAAATCTGTAATAACAATTTGATTTCAAGTATAATAAAATGATCAATATATCAGTTGATAAATTACATTCACTTTTCGTCAAATCGATGATAATATTTAAAAAAAAATTATAACAATTTTTCACTAGTTATGTTAAAGTTGAAAAATAAATTCACATTTTTTTCAAATTGATAACGACATCGAAAAATCTTTGATGAGAATTTGATTTCAAGTATAATAAAATGATTAATATATCAGTATGAAGAATTACATTAACTTCTCTTCAAATCGATGATAATATTGAAAACTAACTTATAACAATTGGGCACTAAATATATTAAAATGACAAATTGAATTCACTTTTTTTTCCAAATCGATAATAATATTAAACAAGTTTTTATGACAACTGTTCAACAGTTATGTTAAAATAATAAATTAAATGGACTTCTTTTTCCAATCGATATTATTATCGAAAAATATTTAATAAAAATTGGGCACAAACCATATTGAAGTGAAAAAATACATTCACATTCTTATCAAACTGATAAAAATATTGAAAAATCTTTGATAACAATTCGACTTCAAGTATAATAAAATGAAAAATAAAACTCACTTTTTTCGGAATCGATAATAATATTGAAAAATCTTTGAAAACGATTTGACTTGATAAATATTCGATAAATATTTGATAAATGTTTGATAATCATTTGATAAATATTTGATTAATAATTTATAAATATTTGATAAATATTTGATTAATAATTTATAAATATTTGATAAATATTTGATAAATGTTTGATGAATAATTAATAAATATATCACAATGCAAAAGAACATTTTCATTTAAAAAAATAGATATTAAAGATTGCTACTTTTTTTTCCTTCTCCCTGAAACATTTCGACAAGTGACGTATAGTTTTCTTCTCGTCAAACAATCTTCATCGCATGATTAATATGTCAGATTTCGCAAAAAAATTGCGCCTTATCAGAGAGAGGGGGGGGGAGAGAGAGAGAGAGAGAGAGAGAGAGAGAGAGAGGCAGAGAGACTACAACTTTATATATATCTTGTTTACATTTCATTCATGCCAGTTGAGCGAGCATCGTATTCGATGATCGTCGATTTATCAATTTCCCCTGACCACTCCTCGTTGTCACAGCGTCTCGTCCCGCGCACCGAATGCCAATTTCCGTCGCCACATCGATGACACAATCCGGCAAATATTTTCGACGCTACACGCACATTTGTAATGACGTGTCAGACTATATGTAAAGTGCTTTTGAAACTTTAAACGCGTTGTTCTTAAAGCTGTTTTTTTTTAAATCGTTGAACAAGATTTCTCGGAAACGGCTGAACCGATCAGTCTCAAATTTCAACACAATATTTTCAAGTATATTTTTTAGTAATTAATCGAAGGTCTTTTTCTCACCGATAAATATTTTCCATTTTATAAACAATTTAAAGCCAACATTTCGTGAAAAATCGATTTTTTTGTTTCGAGAGGTTTTGTTTGAGAGGTTTTGAGGGTTGAGGTTTTGTTTGAAGGATGTTGAGTCCCCAATCGCAAATGATAATAAAATTCTGAAAATTTGGTACGTTTTTGTATGAAGTATCTCAGAGATCGTGTAAAAATTTCACGACGATTAGGAAGCTCGTTATTGGACAATTATCATTCACAAATTAAATGTTGTCTTATGGAAACTGAAGTAACTTTGCAATAAGTTTTTTTTTTGACCTCTCAATTTTATAATATCTACAATATACTAAAAGCAACGGAAACAAAACGAAGTTTATTGATAAATTTTTTTTTATTTCTTTTAAAAATTGTTCTTAACAAAATGTCAATTTTTTAATAACGAGCTTCCCAATCGTCCCGAAATTTTAACACGACCTCTTAAATACTTCACACAAAAACATACCAAATTTTCCGAATTTTTTTAATATTTTTTATTTCAACCCCTAAGGAGGTTGAACTAATTATGATAGAATTCGGAAAATTTGGTATGTTTTTACGTGAAGTACTCAGGAGGTCGTGTAAAAATTTCATGACGATTAAGAAGCTATTTATTGAACAATTAACATTAACATGTTTCATAGGGACTCAACATCATTAAGGGAGCTTTCCAGTGTGAAATTTTCAAAAAATCGATTTTTTTTTGCTTTATCGAATAGTATACACTCTTCCGAATATTCCCTGAAATTTTCATGCCGAAATTCAGATTATTTCGGTTACTGTACAGCATTTCTTGGAAGAAGGCAACGGAGCGCTACAGCTACAGCGAAACTTTGAACGCGTTTTTCTCGAAACAGCATTTTTCAAAACGGTGTCCAACTTGGAGGGCAGAGTTTTAAAGCTATCGAGTTGAATTTTTTACACAATATTCTTAACGTCATTGTTTATCGTACTATGGAAGCTTTTTTTTTTTTGACATCTTCCTATTTTTTTGTAAAAAAACTGCCAAAAAAATGCTAAAATCGATACTTTTTGTTCAAACCAGCGCCATTTTTGCAAAAAAAAAAGCCTCCATAGCACGAAAGCCAATTATATACCGATCAATAATCTTTTTGTGTTTTTTGTTTCAGATCAAAATTGTGACCCCCAACGTGGACACCACATCCAAGTGCATTTTCTGCAACAATTGTTTCATCATTTTTATAGATATTAATTAATAAATAAATCGATCTTTAAAAAATTGTTTTGTATTCTTCAATACCCAATTAATATACAAAAAAAAAACCAGACCGATTAGATTATTTTTTCTTTAAAAAAAAAAATCGCGAAAAACAGCGATTTTTCGGGCTGTCACACTGGAAAGCTTCCTTAACCACAACATTTGGCACACTATAATCGATAATACGAATAATAACCACCAAGTAAACGTCAATAAGAGCAGCTGTGGGTAAAATAAATTCACTCTTTTTTGGGCCCGTGCAAGCGATCCTAAAGTATTTTTCAACTTTTGGCAAAACGTTCGTCTCTTTAACTTTTGTGCATTATTTTCTCATGCGAGATTTCCCTATTCTTGCCACGTTTACGCGCAATCCCCGCGAATTCCGGTGCAACGCTGCTAATCGATAACTTCCGGAATCCCCGCATAGACTGCCATTCTCGAATATTCGGGGGGCCAACTGATCCCGTAGATATTTATATTCGGCGGGAGCTTTTGCGACTGGCACGTGTGTCGTTGAAATTATTCGCATACCGGACATTGGAACAGCCGCTGGCTCACGCGCATGCGCGAAATAAATATTGTTTCTCGAATTGTACGTTTTGAATCCAATATTACGTGGACGCATACGCGTATATATTTCCGGACTATCACTGGTAACGTTTTTCTTTTTTTTTTTTTTTTGGATTTTTCTTTTGCCGCGAAAATTTATGCCTTTTTCCGATATTTCTTTTTTTTCGCTCCTGCACATCGCTTATCGGATTATTGCGGAGATTTTTCTCTCTCGCTCTCTGCCCCTTTTTTTTATCACTCGATTGCCGTCCGTAGCTCGCGTGGCATTTTTCTATTTCGTTTATTTTTTATTTACTTTATTTCGTATACCGGAACGAATTAAAAAACTGCAACTCGTTCGTGAGTTTGGAACATTTTGTATTGAAAAGAAATATATATATCCTTTGACAAATCGTTCCCATTTTTAAGGGGGAAGATACCTCGAGGCGAGGGAAAAATTTGCTGATTTTCAGGATTCTTTTTTTGAAGGAAACACTTCTTTACCATTTTTGACACTCAGGGGACGTTTTATTACTACCTTTAGACGTTACGTGTAATTTTTTTTATTATCGATCTTCAAAAACAGCCGAGGTATGGCACGGTGTTCTAAAATCCATTTTTCAGATTGGCGCGACGTATAGCTGAAAAACTAATCGATCGATTCTGATGAAATTTGATATAAATCTTTCTAACATCACTGGTCAAAACATGACGCCAAATGTTTTCGAAAAAAGAGGATTCTTAATTGCAAAATGTATCCATTTTTCGGAAAATTCTATTCTTCTGTTTCAAAGCGTACCATTTCATCGATTTTCAGCATTTGTCACTTTTTCTTGGTTCATATTCTGCGTACGAGTGTTGACGCAAGAAAAGTCTTCGGTGGTTTTTTTTCCGGCTCAATCCCGCCGACGCTACGTGTCGCGCTGTTTAGAAGACCGTGCCATGCCCTCGGATATTTTTACTAAATTTTTACTAAAACTAGTAACAAAGCATACCCCGAGCCGAAAAATGGAGAAGAAATTTTGCCTTTAAAAAAAATCGTGGAAAGCGAGTATTTTCCCCCCCGTGTAAAGGTATCGGCCCTCTGAACCCAAATTTGCGGTGGGGGTTGGGTTTGAGGGTGGTCCAACGCCCGGAGCAACATAAAATTCAATCAATCGAGATAACTGTACTTTGTGTTACAATGGAATTTGCGATTTGAATTGTTTCACGCTCGATCGAATGATCGCATTTTCATTCCAGTCTCATAAGCTTTGGTTATTCACTGTCTCTCTCCCTCCCCCCCCTCTCTCTCCCCCCTGCGCGGGCCGTTTATTCTGGCGCCTCCACTTTTATACATTCCGCAAATATAATTCTCGTAAATGCTATAACGACTTCCGCTTACCTCCCAGAATACATTTCCCAGGGCACTGAGGGAATTTTTTATTTTTTAAAATTTTTCGGCCGGTCGTTTTTATGCTACCGATTTTTTATTTATTTTTTTCAAATTTTTTTCATTTATTTCACATGGCTTTCCAAGGGAAGAGAATGCCCCAACGCATACAAGTGCGTGTGGGGAGCAACAAGGTTTCGACGTGGAAAATTACACGGGGCAATCGGCTGGGATAAAACGGTACGGGCAGTGTGGCTTTCGTGTGGTGTATACACCATATATGGGTTATTACGCAGCTCTCCGCTGGAATAATACCACGTTGATATCGTATTTTTCTTCATTCGTAAACATTGTTACTCGGTTTTGCCCGAAATAAACTGGTCGAGTGAGAAATAATTGTTTTCTGTCGTATAATATGTGACGAGAATTCGAAAAGATTATTATAATTATATTTATATAATTATAATTACTTATATTATATATACTATATACTATATTATACTATTATATACTATATACTATACTATATATAATATACTATAATATATTAATTAATATAATAATATACTATATATTAATTACGTATATTATAATTACTTATTACTAGTAATTATACTTATAATAAGTATAATTACTATAATTATATTTATATTATATCATTATATATATTATTATAATTATATTATAATAATTAAGAGTATTTAATTTTAATATTAACAATGGTGAGTTTGTAATGATGAATATTGAAGGAAATTTGAGTGATTTTTTTTATTTTTCTAACAGTTCGAGTGTAATATTCCTCATTGATGGTGAATCAGTTATATTCCTTAGAGTAGAAATATTGTTGCCAGACGTTTTTTAAAGAATTAATGAGATTATGCAAAAACAGTTGTTCTATATTTTTTTAGGTTACTTTGAAGATTAAAAAAAATGTTTTTGTTGTCGTTTGATCTCAGCTTTTTTTATAAATCTGATTTACAAATGTTTTTTTTTATAAAGGTGATTAAAAAATGGGTGAAAAACAATTCGATCTAGGAAATGTTTCTAAACATTTTTATGAATGGTCGTTCCGTTACGTACGATGCGCTTCGGTTTGATAAATGCGACACGTAATGGTGATCCGATGAATTTTAATACCCCCCCAGGGTGAAATGAATATCGTGGGCCAGACACGGAAAGTGGGGTAAATTCGACGGGGATATAGTGTTCTGCATCTGTTGGCCGGAGCGCGGCGAAATAAATTACAATTACGAGAGACTGGTGCATCATTCCACCCGGGTTTGATTCGGCCATTATTTTTCTAAGCCTTCAACTTCCGTTCGTATAATTTGTTCGAAGCTTTTTTGCCATTTTTTTCCCGAAGTGAGAAAAACTGACGAAATAGTTTGACGTTAATTGAATTTTTACGATTATGAATGAAATTGAATAACCGTCGCTCCTTGCTCGGAATATCTTTCGATAAACACCGCGAGAAGATCGAGGAAAGTTTTCCGTGGGGGGTTGCGAAACTGCAGGCAAGTGAAACTTCCGTTCCATCGAGTTTTCCGAGTCGATTTGACGAACCGGAAAATTGCGGAGTCTGATATGAGTATTACGATCGCAACAGAATATAATACCCTTCACGAAATTACGTCAAATTTTCTGGGAAAACTTAAACCCGACGTGCACTTCCCTCAAATTCAATTTCTCTCATAGTGGATCATCCAATTAAATAGTTAAGTGAATTATCATTATTGGAGGAGCATCGTTTTTCTCGAGAAAAAAAAACCACGAAATCTGACGAAGCTAACATACGCACAATTTTTGCTCTTAAAAAAATCTCCTGGTTTATTTATTATTTATAAAAAATGGTTAAGTTTATTTATTTTTAATTATTTTTTCTAAACGACAAAACGTCCGAATAACGGAAGCAAAAAATTTCGCGTAGTAGCTTGCGACGATTCTTCGGCAAATTTGAAAAGTATAATTTATAATCATAATAAAAAAAAAGAATATTCTACTGTCATAAAATTGCGATATTTTTCGTTGTCCTTTTCTTGCCGCTTTTTATTTATATTTATTTGTTACCTTTTTGTCATTTGGAATGATCTTTAGAACGTGAAGGTTCTCCTGAGAAAACGCCGAGTTTTTTTTCTAGGGATTTTTTTAAATTATAGGACTTTCCTCTACCGTAAGCAGTTCTTCCCTTTATAACTTTTTTTCACCCTAGGGAATCTAGCTCTACAGAATTTTTCAACACAGGGGATTTTTATGCACTATAGGGAATTTTTTCACCATGGGGAATTTGTCTCTGAGTAACTAAAAACAATTTTTTCTGTATTTTCCCGAAACAGATGTTGAAGAACTTTGAAAATAATGATTTCCGGTAAGATTATTTGCAAAAATGGTCGGTCAATTTGTTCCTGTGACAACTCCCCAAAGGATGTCATCAGTGAATCCATATTTTTCACCATAGGGTGTTTCTCCTCGCAATAAACAAAACAAAAAACTGCAAAAATGTTGATGTTCCATCGACCCAAATTATTTGGCTATACCGAGGAACCGTAATTTCGAGATACTCCGTATGTGAAGGACCACGTGGCAGCGGGGGTAGGTCGGGGAAGGCACTTTGCTCCTGTTTGCATACGGGTCTTTTTTGCCGATTACGGAGGTTTCGCGTAAAACGCTGAACAGGCTAAAAAGAGGCGCACGAAGTTTTCTAACCTTCGCGGAATCTGGTATTAAAATCTCAATGGCGTCGATGCTTGCGCCTGTGTATCCTGTATAAGAGATTGCGGCCGAGGGAAACACGTTTTCTCGCTATCTCCCGATAAGCCCCTCGTATCCCTCTGCTTCGCGTTGGAATTACGTCATCGGGACAAAAGCCCAGGGACGAGTGAACGACCCCGGCGCGTGGTTATATTCACTCCCCCGCTCGTGAATGTAGCATCTATTTATTTTAGTGCCAGCGGTGACAACTGTGCGGAATGTTTCAATTACCCTGTGGTCGGCATGACCGGATGTCGCACACTCTCGCGCTTTTACCATTGAATTTTAGACTTGTCAAAAGTTATGACGTTTTTTTTTGCAATTTTTTAGGACGTTGAACAAGTTCCAGGTGGTTTCCAACAGATGGTGTTGGAACTCCGTGCGTGTACTTCAAGATAGTAACGCATCTCTAAAGAAATACTATAAGCACTAGTAGCGTAGTTCAAGATGGTAACGCATCTCCAAAGAAATACTATAAGCACTAGTAGCGTAGTTCAAGATGGTAACGCATCTGGAAAGAAGCGCTATAAGTAAGCTTGAAATTCAGTGGACATCATATCGTCGAAGTGTAAACATCTTTTCTTTTCATAGTGTCAAACATGTCAAATTTCGTGCCAAAAAAGATTATTTCGGGGGAATTTCAACGCAGTACTTTATCCAAAATCTGCAGCTGAAGCACACAGAATTCTTGTTGAGACTTACGACGATCATGCTCTGTGGGAGACAACGTGCAGAGTTTGGTCTAGACGCTTCAAAAACATAATTTTGGTGTCCTGAATTGAAGGCATTACTTCATGAAAACTCATGTCAGCCGCTAGCTGAGCTTGCAGAATCACTAGGAGTTGATCACAACGGTTGCGGAACATTTGAAAGCGTTAGAAATCATTTTTCAAAACAAAGCATTCATTTCCATGAAAAATTGGCGGGAACTTATTCAACATCCCGATATATTTCGGACTTTTGCCTCCGCCATGTTGAATTCGGGGGTGGTAAGCCTGGAGGTTAGATTACAGGAGTCCAAACATCACGGCAATAGCAGTAGAAAGTTGAAGTACAAAATGTCACCGCCAGCGTCGCCCCGTTAACAAGTGACCGATCTCTGTAGTAATAGCCAGAGTGCAAAGTGCAAGTGACACCTTCCGATCGACCCTAAAAACGTAAGAACTGAAAAGAAGCAATGAAAGGCCTAATTCGTGTACGAAAATAATCCTGAAAGCGTATTTCCCAACGTCATTGCAGTAATATTGAAAACACGAGTAAAAACGACTGCTGTCACCAAAGACACCCACGTATTTGCAATACTGAGGGTAAGCCGTATTGTAGATGAGCTTCCATAAGGCTGACTGCAGATGGCGCTCGAGTTTGATGGTCCAGAACCCGAGCATCATCGCGATAAGCCAGACAGTTCCCTAAAGTTTTGTGTCAGGATGAAGACCCGGGCCGGACGAGTGACGTCGAGATTTAGGAATATCGATCCTTCGTTATCGCGGTGCTCCTCACTGTCGTTGACATTTTCAACCCGGCGAACGTGCAACGCGATGGGAACGGATGAGGAAGCGCTGACCGCCAGAAACTTTGCCACAAATTCCGGCGAGATGTCACGTAACGATGTAATCCCAATTTCACCGGTCAGTTTCGCATGAACTAGTATACCGTAGATCCCACTGAGACCGCTTCTTTTCCACGCGCATCCGATAAACGCAAGGAACCGAACGTAACCTCAAAGAAGACTGCTCGAAGTCACTAATTTCTGTGGCAAAGTTAGGAACAACGGTGCTGTAGCGGAAGGGATCGCTACTCGGTACTTCAGGGGTGTTATTCCGTGGGCGATAAAAGGCAGTAGCGTTTTCATGACTTGGCAGCTGGTGGTGGTGTTCGAACGACAACATATCGAATCACCAAACCCATCATAGTTGGCTTACGTAATGGTGCGACTTTCTGCTGCAAATGGTAGCCCAAAGATGGCATTTCGTATGCCTGGAAGAGCAACAGCATTTTCGCAACTTATCAGTTGCTACGAGTGTTTGTCGAATAGACTTGTGGATCGCCAAAATGATTCTACTAAGTCACTATAAAAATATGTTCCTTTTTGCTGCCCATGTACTTTTGGTAATTTAGTGGTCTTCGCTAGGATTGGATCAATGAAGTGTTGTGATAAATGTGCAATCACTAAATCCATGCTAGCTAGTCACTAGAAGGCCGCTTGTTTTTTATGGCTAAACGAGCAGCAACACACAGCAGCATTTTAGTAACTTGCTAGTTGTTACTAGCACCACTCCAACAGCATGTTGAATCACCAAATCTGTGCTAGCCTAGATCTCAGCACCTTCATCGCCACGTCTCCAGGTGCCTTCTGTACCACATTTTGATATTTGTTAGTGATGGTAGAACAGCATGTCCAATGACAAAACCGATTATAGGTGGTTTGCAGAATAGTTCTACTTGCTTCAAAAATGGTAGTCCAAAGATGGCATTTCGTAGGCCTGGAAGAGCAACAGCATTTTTGCAACTTATCAATTGTTACGAGTGTTGGACGAATAGCATTCTACTAAGTCACGTAAAGAAATTATGTTTCTCTTCGCTGCCCATGTACTTTTGGTAACTTAGTAGCCACTACTAGCATTATAACAATAAACTGTTGTGATGAATGTTCAATTAGTAGAGTTGTGTTAGCTACTTACTAGGAGGCTGCTTGTTTTTCATTGATGGAGTGGCAACCTAAACGAGCAGCAGCAAACAGCAGGATTTTAGTAACTTGCTAGTTGTTGCTAGCACCGCTGTAATAGCCTACTGATTTACCGAATCTGAGCTAGCCTGGATTCCAGTATTTAAGGTATCACATCCCCAGGTCTTGGGACCACATTTCCAGCGCTCAGGACCCACATTTTCAGGTCGTAGGGCCCAAAATCCCCCTTGTCCGAGTAACACGACCACAGGTGTCATGTACCTAGATCCCAGGTCCTCAGGCACTACATTGCCAGATCCTCTATCTCAACCCCAGTACCTTAGCTTCCAAATTGCCAGTTGACCTTCCGATTCCACATTCCCCCTCACGTTTCCAGGCCTCCAGATCCTCAACAGCTCGAATCTGCCAAGCACTGTTCGAGGCTACCCAACCTAACTTTTCCCTCCACTCCTGCCTCAAAGTCTTCAGAAATCATGGTACGCCCAGTTACGTGGGACTTTTCGGCACCGGAGTGTTCGTAAACATCCAGGCCAAGTGGATGAGGGTGATGTAGAAGAAGGCCCGCGAAACTGGGATAAGATATAAGGTCGTACGGACGCTGGGAAATGTGACGGAATAAACAGCATGGAAGCTCTGCGGAATTCGCATCACATCTTTGGATTACGTAATAACGGAAGACAGGCATAGAGAAGGCGAGTTGGAAAGACCGAGGACGCGAAGATTTGCATTCAAAACTCCTGAACAGCCGGAGAGAGCGAGAGCTGCGACCGTCACAGCGGCTTCGGCAAGTTTTCAGTTCCAGGAGTCACCCACACGCGAAGGCGGCTGCAGGAAGATGCTCGTTGCAGACAAACCGGAAGCACGAAGTGAACAGCGTCGCGTAAAAGTGCCTCAAGGGACGTAGGCGCCACGACGGAACGGTTGAAGAGAAAGACAAGCAGCCGAAAGCAGACAAGAGTTGGGTATAAGACTCGCAAGACGGGACATTATTATATTTTGTATTTAACCGAACTTTGATGGCGCTGATATATTGCGCGCGGGCCAAGTTTCCTCTCGGACCAAGTTTCCAAGCCAAAAAGCCAGAGTTTATGGGTGTTCCGTCGCTAAGCTGGAAGGGTCGGAATAGTTTTTCAAGTGATTCAGCGGTGTTGGGTGTGATTCCGGATGGAGCCACCTGTGGCTGTTGTCATCAATGTTTGGCCACTTTTCTCACAACGAATGTCCAAAACTTCCAGTCCTTTTGTAACTTCGGGCTGGTAAGAAGGCTTCGAAAAACGGCCGGGCTGGAAAGTTCTCCCTACTTGGAAAGTCCTCCAAGACGGGCTCTAGGTTCTCGCTCGCTCTTGTCTTCTCGTCGCAGCGCATTCGTGGCATCTTTCGCCGCGAGATTCCACGTCTGACGTTTGACTCTTCGGTGTGTGGTTGGGTGGGGAACGCGCCCCCGGTAAGAGACGGAAATAAAGTAAGACCGTGATGGTGGTGCTGGTTGCGGATGAATTTCGCTGAACTTCTCACCCTTCTCGTTAGCGCCGTTATTCAAACGTGGCAGGATTCCGCGAGGGCCCCAAGGAACGATCTGCCTTTCCTCGCCGTCCAGGTTGAATTCTCTGTCACCTTCTGGCGCCCTCCATCCGTTTCTCCTTCAAGCACCTTTTTTACGCCGGAGGCAACCAACTTTTACGTAATCCAAGCCTTTGCCGCCCCACCGTTATTAAGACTATGAATTACGTGCTACACTTTTACGTCATACTTTCGAGCACTTTGAGACTCTGTTGAGGACCATGGCGCGAATACGTCATCAAGCCCCTTTTTCATCCCCTGAATATGGGATGAGAAGTTAATACGGATGTGAATAGTTTCCTGAGTGAGGTAAACTTCTGTCCTGATTATTCGTTTGTAAGGCCTGAATTTTCCGTAAAAAAGTAGGTGGTCATGGGCATTCCGAGCACCCTGTATGCATGTATTATTTACAGGGCGCGGGTAATAGAGGGCGAAGCTAAATTTGCGCTACGACCCACTCTTCGTTCACGATAATTATCACCCCCGGTTGGCCCATCACTCGCCTCCATATTTATTCGGGAAGTTGATGGGATTACCGTCGATCACATCGTCCCGTCCGGGGGCAAACGCCGTTATAAGCGGAGGCGTTTCTACACAGGGGTACATAAATACTTGATAAGGGTGTACCGAACGCGAGGACTTTGCCATGCTCGAAAGTTCCCCTGGGGTGAACCGTTCGTTGGAGGGTCATCGAGGGTTGGGCAATAAGAATGGCCGAAACGAGGGTTCTGGGCAAGTGGGACGCCGCAGTCGATCACCTATTGTCTTTCTTTAAAGTCGACGACTCATGCTCCTGACCCTAATTTATCAAGCTTGGAAATGTGTCCTCAACGTGAAGAATTAGCAGTGGAAGGTTGTTTCTTCAGAGGGAGCATTAACGGATCGATGTGACTTCGGTGACGAAATTCAGAAACATCGAACGTCACAATCTTCCTGTCCTAACCTCCAAAACCTATTTGCCAATCGACCGGAGTTGCCACGGAGTTTGTTGTGTTCGTCAACTTTCGCGGTGGCTTTTTGGCTTGTGGGATTAGTTATGTAGGCAGGTCGTTAAGCACATCGAAGTATTGATTTTCTTGCGAAACGAGAGTACGAGTACCTCGGCAACCGTGAGCCATATTTCATCGTCGTCGGTGACGCTGAAGTCAAGTTGCTGAGGGTATTTAGGGGATGGTAGATGATGCACATCAATGTGATTGTATTTGCGACTGCTTTGGAGTTACTGCAAAGTTTTTCGGACGACGCTACACCCCATCAAGAGTCCGATCGGCAGTCCGGAAGATCCTGATCACCTCATATTGTGACGGCGACAAGATCGAAGTTGGCAAACTCAAACGAACGTAAGTTCAAGCTTGAACAAGCGCAGACTTCGGGTGCCCAATGTGTCACGGGGGGTTGAATTATATTGACGGGTGAGAGGAGTGGGGTGAAAGTGAGAATGATTGAAAAATAAAATAAATGCAATGACAATGGATAAATGGCTTTTCATCGCAGCCTCCCTGTGCACCATCGCTCTTCCTGTAGTCACGTTCCAAACCTGTCAGACGTGCTCGCACGTGCCGACCTCCTCACCTCGGTGCCCGAGTTTTTTAATCTTTCGCTTTCCACGACACTCTCCGGGATTTATGATTTCTCCCTGCGATATTCCCTAATACCCAAGAGACAGGGAAGACTGTAGTCTTCTGGAGTTTTAGTTATTGAGAAGATGGTCTGTTGATTCTGAGTAATCCGTTGAATGATTCAGTTCGATCGTATTCGAATCCGAATTGGACATTTCGTAAATGCAGGCAGCGAAACTATCGCTCTGGACGATCTTGACTCCAGTTGGGAAAGTCACAAAATGAAGTGGAAAGTCTCTAAAAGCCAAACACCAATCATATGACGTTTGGGTGAATCTGAAATCCATTCAGATAATTCGAATGCTACGGACTGATCCAGAATCCATCTGACGGTATTAGATTCTCAATTGGACCTCCAGTTCAATGACTCATGTATTGCAGAAAAAAAATCCCACGAACGACAGCACCAAAGCGGAAACTTTGGGTTGATGCATTCCAGAATCCAGTTGGGAGACTCGATCTACCCATTTTTCCAACATGAAACGCCAACCAGCAGTGAATTCTACAGTCGTTTCTCTACTTTGACAAACCCGCACTCAACTGGTAGGACTGCCACGAAGCACGTGATGCACATGTTTCAGGGCTTCCCAGTGGCACACTTACCTGCTACAGAGGCGGTTGGACCGGCCGAGTAGTCGCATTGAAAGCTGGTCTGGGGGTGTTGGCTTCAAAGTATAGTAAGACCGAGAGTGGTCGATCTTTCTTTTTGGTGTTGGTTGTATCCGGCAATGCGCGCCGTTTCAAACATGTCTGGGCGAAGTGGTTCATTGTACCGGGGTGGTATGCCTCAATGGAGGTATACGTGAATCCAGAGCTTCCACGCACCTGCACTTTTCTTCATGCCCGTTCCCTTTGTGGTCGGTGCCGTTTAGTGCAAAGTTCCCGGGCCGGAGGGGCTGTCGGGAAGAGTTGAATGTGGGGCTTGGAGTTGTTAGGTAGGCGGTGGTGACCAAGTGGGGATTGTTGAACGAAGAATGCCATTCCTTGCACCCTCTCCCCTACCCGGACAATGGACCGAAGCTTCTCGGAGCTGGAAAACCTGCATCGGTGAGCCTGAATTGGACGCCGTTTGGGCGTTCGGATATTCGTGGGTACGCATACGTGCCAGCCGTGGAACCCCGTTCGGTCAACGGCTTCGACGCTGACCCATCCTTCATGCGATATTTACTCGTTATGCACACTCTCGAGATCGGTGTATATTCGGAAACATAGGTTCGAACGTGCGTTCGCACAAATATGCAATGCATATGTATACCCGACTAGAAATTTTGATCCGGCTGCTTGAAGACTGACCAGACCCCTATCAGGCTGCAATCCGGAATGCCGTAGTAGGACACGCCCGATCCGGGCGGGATCCGGCACGGATCCGGCGTCCCTTGACATGGCCCCTTGACTGCCGAATGCCAATTTCGATTTGAATGTCACGTCAACGTTTTCAACTGAAAAGTTTGGAAAATCCAGGTGGTCCATATTGCCCCACCAACGGTAGATTTCCACAGACGCTTTACGTGCGTGAAATGGGCACACATATTTTGCATACGTTTGATATGGAACAACTGAAACGTAGCCAGGATCTGACGTTACGTGTCTGGTATTCTACACTCGAGCTTTTCAGGCTTTTGCCCTCTGTACATGTATGCAGAGTAGAAGGAAGGGAGATGTCGCGGCATGCAGACGTCACATTACTCATTTTACGTTTCTGCAAGATCTGCAATTCATAATCTTCAGCCCCCTCTGCCTCTCTCTCTCTCTCTCTCGTGCTATTATGCAATAACTTTTTCATTGTTACATAAATGAATGTCGAAAATAAGAACGAATATTAATCCTTAAGTGGTATCCTTCGTGCGACTACAATATTGAATAATAATAACTAACGAATAAGAAATAACGATAATAAATAAATAATATCAATAATTAATAAATAATAATATATGGAAAATCACGAACGACGATAATGTGAGTAACAATAAAATTCATAATAATAATTCACATTAAATTTAGTAACATAACCTCAAAACCCAATTTTCTCATTTCTGACCCTACGAAGGTTACTTCGAGTTAAGGGGGGACTGTCTTTTTTTTCGCAAAATTTACCGCTTTTTGGGAATTTTTTTGTGAAGAAAGTATACAACGGAAAACTTGTGAAACTTGGCATATAGTTTTATTGATCTGTTTACTACATACAAAAAAATGTTTAAACAATTTCATCAAAAAATCCGCCTCCCACCCCCCTCGACGCGCGATGGTCCTTTTTTGATGGTGTGCACGATTACAGCCTTCACGTTCATCCTGCAACAAAAACCCAAAAAGCATTTTACTTTAAACACATATAGCTATCGTTCGATGAAGGAAAAAAAAAAATTGACGATTTGGTGACGTTTTGAACTTGAAGTATCGATTTTTCGAAAAAAATTGATCGATTTTTTGTTATAAATAAAAAACTATTAAACGTATTGCTTTTTTGCTTCATCAAACGATAGCTATATGTGTCTAAAGTAAAATGCTTTTTGGGTTTTTGTTGCAGGATGAACGTGAAGGCTGTAATCGTGCACACCATCAAAAAAGGACCATCGCGCGTCGAGGGGGGTGGGAGGCGGATTTTTTGATTAAATTGTTTAAAAATTTTTTTGTATGTAGTAAACAGATCAATAAAACTATATGCCAAGTTGCACAAGTTTTCCGTTGTATACTTTCTTCACAAAAAAATTCCCAAAAAGCGGCAAATTTTGCGAAAAAAAAAGACAATCCCCCCTTAAAGTACTCTCGCGAAAATACGAGACGAACAAAGTGAGAGAAACGAAGCAGAGAGAGGGATCACCGTCGTACACGAGAAAAGTTGAGTTCGCTAAACCTCGTCCAGCACATGCCAGCGGTGCCAATTGTATGGAAACCTGAGGCTAAAAGCTCGAGCGAGATGGACCGGGGGTGCAAGCGGTGTACTTTTGCGCTCGTATCGTCAATTCTCTCGCAGGCTCGCCTGCGTTTGGCGGTATGAGAAAATGCTTTTAGCTACAAGAAGTTTCGATGGCGCGCTGGTTCGCTCGTCCTGCTGGCGAACGTACACGCGATAAACCCTGAACTTTCTTGATTGGATACGGCCTAATTTACATTATAGAGAGCACCGTATTATCTCGTCCGAAGCGCGTCTCGTCTCATTTTCGTACGTGTTGCGTCGTGAACGCGTATCACGAGTTTATCGAGGGGCTTCGTTTTTTGCGCCCTGGTCTTTGTTTGCATAGTCGTCGGTGACGCTAGCTGCGTGTACAATAGTTGTGCGGGAAATTGTACTCGCGCGCGTAATAGTTGCGAGAGTAATGATTTCGAGAGTGCAAAGTTGTGCGCTGATAATAGTTTCGTACGACTAATAGTTGCGCCGGTAATGATTGCGCGGTGATAATAGTTTGGCTCGTAATAGTCGCGACGATAATAGTCGCGCGGACAATAGTTGTACCGATAATAGTTGCGGACCGATAATAGTTGTGCCGGTAATAGTTGTGCAACGATGACAGTTTGCCAGTAATAGTTGTGCCGCGACAATAGTTTTGCTGGTCATATTTCCACGGGTAATATTTATGCCGGCAACAGTAATATTTGCTAGTAATATTTTTGCAGGTAATAGTTGGACGGTAATAGTTGCGTAATAGTTGGTAATAGTTGCGAGACAGATAATAATCTGTCTCGCAATAGTTGACGATATTTGCCCTGACAATAGTTGTGCAATGATAAAAGTTTTTCCAGTAATTGCTTCACGAGTTTTAATAGTTGTGCCGATAATCGTTGCGCGGTGAATACTTTTGCGGCAATAATAGTTTGGCTCGCGATGGTCGTGACGATAATAATGGTGCAGGTAATAGTTGTGCCGGTAATAATTGTGCAGCAATAATAGATTGGCTGGTAGTACTTTTACCATTTTTTATGGTCGTGTCAGTAATAGTTGTACGGCGATGATGTTTTCGCTAGTAATATTTTCGCAAGTGTTGATAGTTGTGCGAGTAATAGTTGCTCAGGCCGTACTTGTGCAGCGATAGTAATTCGGCTCGTAATAGTTGCGACGGTAACAGTGTCGCGGACAATAGCTGTCGCAATAGTTGTGTAATAATAATAGTTTTTCCAGTAATATTCGAACGATTAATAGTTGTGCGGGCAACAGTTGGCCCAGTAGTACGGCGGCAATAGTTGTACGAATAATAGTTGCACAGGCAATAGTTGTGCCGGTTATTGTTGTTCGGTGATAATAGTTTTGCTATTGATCATTGTTTAAGTGATAGTTGCGCGGAGAATAGTTGGGCACATTGAGACGCACTTTTTGCAAATGTTGGTGACAACTATGCCTAAATAGCATTGATCGCAACTATGCCACTCGCAACTATGCGTAATATTGATCAGTCGCAACTATTCATCGCAACTATGATCCGCCGTACACGATTAACAGCCGTTCGTAACAATTCTGCGGAGCATAATACTCGCCACGATTATTCGCGATAAAAATTATGCTCCGCATAGTATTTCTGACTAACGTTCGCCGACTACAGCGGTAAACAATAATACTCAGTAATTCAATTGTGTTTGGTAATTTTCCACGAATAATCGTTACCACCAACAATGCTTGACTTTCAGCGCAATTCTCCGCGCGTAACCATTGCCTTGACCGCATTAACGTACTCGTAGTTCTCGCAATTCACGGATGATCGAATATCTACCGGGTATCGAGTCACTTTACCGAATCCCTTTCCCGCAACTCTCACACGCTAACCCGCCTGCCGGGGCTCTTTTGTATTTTCCGTTCGCTTTGCCAGGCCCCGAGGGGACTATGCCTATTTCGCGGATACTCGATTATTCCCCAGTTCCGTACGAAATAACTTTGTCGCGTGACGTACGAAAATAAACGAACGCGAGTTCGGCGAGGGAAAAAAGTCCGCGCTGTTTTGGTGTCGTTGAGGAAAGAAAAACAAATACGCTCGCTGCGGCGCGAGCAAACATTGGAGAAGAGAGACGAAAAAAAAATGAGGAAGGTGTTCTGACAACAGTAGTTAAACATACTAGCGATCGATAGTATTCAAGCTTGGTTTTCATTGATCGTAGTTGTCACTGATAGGTCGTAATTATCGTCGATCGGCCATAGTTGTCACTATTCACTCGGGCTTGTCATTGTAATCGATCATAGTTGTCACCATTCGCTCGTGGTTGTCATTTTAGTCGGTTATAGTTTTCACTGTTCGCTCGTGGCTGTCACTTCAATTGGTCAGAGTTGCCAATAGTTGCTCATAGTTGCCACTGATCTTCCATAGTTTCCTCTCTGATAAGTCACAGTTGTAACTCATCGATCATAGTTATCACTTTTGAATCGTAGTGGTCAAATCGGTCGTAGTTGTCACCTCAATGGCCATAGTTGTCACTGGCTGATAACAGTCAGTTTCGATCATAGTTGTAACCAATCATGTTTGTATCACTGATAGTTGCAGCTAACGGCCATTGTGCATACTTGCCGTCAACAATGCTTATTTATAGTTGTTACCCATGCCGCTGTACATAGCTGTCACTAATAGCAGTTCTGCCGGCACACAGCAACTATTAATCAGTGTATGGTAACGAATGATACATGATAATGTGATAATAGTTGCTTCACCTGTTCAGTAAAAGTGTTGATAGCAACTAAGTCCAATGAGCTGTACATAGTTGCTACTAATCATACGAAAATGTCACTATCGGCAACATTTATATACGATAAACTCGATTTATTGGTCACGTATGCGATCGAAGGCTAAGTTCCGAAGTCCGCCGCTAGATGGCGAGCTCCGCGAGTCTTTCTCGTACGCGGAACGAGCCACGCCCGACTATATAAAAGCCGCATACGCGGATCTATCCGAGGACAACCTCCCGATACTTTACCAACGTAACAGCGGTAAGCTCGCATCATTAATTTGCCGGAGACTCTTGCGCACGAGAAGTAATCCACGTCGACGTAGGGTCAGTTCGCTACAGTCTCTGCTTGTGGACTTTTTATCATGCCGGAAGCTTTTTCATAAACGGCTTGACCCTCCCCCATAGCACTTCTCTCTCTCTCTCTCTCTCTCTCTCTCTCTCTCTCTCTCTCTCTCTCTCTCTCTCTCTCTCTCTCTCTCTCTCTCTCTCTCTCTCTCTCTCTTCTCTCTTCTCTTTTTCTTCCGCGTCACAAAAATCGCCACTGTATCATCCTCAACCCCGATCAAGAGAATCTCATCTGTCTCAGAATACAAAGGATAAATCATCCCCTCTCAAATCCCCCACAAATATAACCTATATCCACAACGATATTTTTTGGATTCTATGCATTTAGTGGATAAGTAAATTAGTGCATTAATAAATAAAATAAATATGCGAATAAATAGGAAAATTACTCAATCGTCAAATGTATCGACAAATGAATGAATAAATAATTAAACAAGTAAATTAATATATAGAATAATTTTTAAAAATCTCATTTCTCGTTATTTATTTATCTCCGAACCCGCAATTTGATTATCCTCACCTGGCCTAACTAGCCATGATTTGGTGTTTTCCATAAATTATTTTCGCAATATAGTAAACAAATTCAACATGAGACTTTACCTTACTATAAAATCCGGAAACAAATATCTTACTTCTTCGATTTCGCGAACGTTATAGAAATAAATAAATAAATAAATAAATAAATAAATAAATAAATAAATAAATAAATAAATAAATAAATAACTCAATCAATATATATATATATATATATATATAGAAACTTTTTTCACCGTTATCGCCTGTCTCGAAAGTCGTAAGGCGACAGCAGACCTCCGAAAAAAACCGAGGCCAAAAAATTTCGACCTCCTTCCTGGACGGGATCGTGCATGGTTCCGCGGAGATAAATGATTATGCAATGTTTGTCGAAGCAGCAATAGCCCTCGGGGAAGAAGTGCGGCCCGGAGACCGAAAAAAAGGTCAGATACTCCAGGACTCCGAGGAGTAGTACATTTTGTGAGCGTCTTTACGCTTTGGAGAAAAAATATCGAGAGAAAAAGGCGGAAGTGTAAGGGGAAGAGAATAAATCGGAAAAGAGAGAGAGAGGGAGAGGAAAAATGAGACTATCGGGACCCAAAGAAGAAGGGGGGGGGAGAAGGGGAATTGTGAGTCGAAAAAATTGTATATATAGCAATTAAATAAATAAATAAATAAAAATGATACATATAACTTTTATTCGATACTTGCATTAATTCTCGAGTTTTCATCGAAAATAAATAAATTGGCAAAAAAACAGTCACTTTTGGTTAAAGTTCTTAAATTTTTTTTGCATGCTTCTCTCTCAATGAGTGAAGCTTTGAAGAAAGAAATTGATTAAAAATTATATTTATATATATATATATATATATAACTTTTATTCAACATTTATATTTATTCATGAGTTTTCGTCGAAAATAAATAAACTGCGAGAAAACAGCAACTTTTGGTTGAAGTTCATGTATATGGTGTGTATTTTTTTTTTGCATGCTCCTCGCTCAATTAGTGAAGCTTGGAAGGAAGAAATTGACGAGGACGAAAAATCTGGTGACCAATATCTCGGATTTCCCCCCCCCCCCCCCCGCGGGGAAGATCTAAATAGTAGGTCCGTGAACGAAAGGGAGAGCAAAAGGGAGGGAGTTTGAGCAGGTAAAAAAAAACGGAGCATCGATGAGCCTCGTAAATCTCAAGCCAAGCTGATCTTCCTCCATAAATCGCATACACAGTTTCCGTGGACGTTGATTCTCCAGCTATAGGGAGCTTTTACGTTTTTTCTCACCGTCACTGGAACCTGCTTTTCCACTCGTCCCTCTCTTCCTCCCTTCTTCTCTTTCGGTCCCTTTCTTTGTCTCTCTTTGTCTCTTCCTTCCTCTCTTTCTCTCCCTCCCTCTCTGCTTCTCTTTATCTCATTCTTTTTCTTCCTACGCCCCCCCCCACTTCCTCCCCCCCCCCACCTTTTTCGTCTCTGCCGTTGCCCAATCTTCCCAACCCATAACTTTTTCTCTCACTCCGTGTTCTCTTTTTCGCAACAGCTTGCCCATAACTCGAACAGGAACGCGAGAGCTTTTCTGCCCAGTGCACGAATTTTAAACATGACTTATGCTAATTTTACGAAAGGAAAAAATAACGTATAGGTGGATATGGGCGCCCACGCCTGTGCTAAAAAAAACAGCTACGTATATATATGTGTGTGTGTGTGTATATATATATATAATGTGTGTGTGTGTGTGTGGCTATATAAATTAATTTGAATTCAAACAAATTCGAAACAATCCAACGAATAATTTTATATATTTATATGGATAATCATGAAAGAATTTATATATTTAGAATATAAAATTCAATTGAAATTCAATTTTTCATAATTAAATATATTAACATGATTAATACATGGAATTGATCCGATATCGTAGTAGTAGCCGACGAGAAGAACGATTTGAGGCAAATGAATTTTACATACGTGAATAAAATTGACAATATGAAATTAGCTTTAAATTTGTATTTGTTTTTATTCACCTTGAATTTCAGCTCAATTGCGTAGTGCCCATACACGAATTGTTCAATTATTATACGATTGTGTAGAGAAATGTGTACAATAGCTTGGATGATTCAATTGAATAATAATGAAATTTCAAGTCAAGTTCAATTCAACCTTGAATTTCAATTCAAGTTCAATTCAACTTTGAATTTCAATTCAAGTTTAATTCCACTTTGAATTTCAATTCAAGTTCAATTCAAGTTCAATTCAACTTTGGATTTCAATTCAAGTTCAATTCTACCTTGAATTTCAATTCAAGTTCAATTCTACCTTGAGTTTCAATTCAAGTTCAATTCAACTGGAATTTCAATTCAAGTTCAATTCAACTTGAATTTCAATTCAAGTTCAATTCAACTTGAATTTCAATTCAATTCAATACTTCAATTGAATAACAATTCAATAAATATTGAATTATTTATCGCATTTTTATAATTCAATACATGACGATAAATATTGATAATAATTTATTATGTATAATTTATAATTATATTTACTACCAAAGAGTATGTATAATTGATAAAAATGGCATAATAATTTATATATTTTTCATGGCTTTTTAATTATAATTCAATTTGTGGGTGGGTGGGGGGGCGATATGTTCACACACACACACACACACGCAATATACGCGATCACTGGACTTTAGAACGAATGAAAGTGCACGATAGGGCTCAGTGGACAAGAGGGTGGAGGCAAGGGATCCGGAAACTTCGCGTGCTTCAGCGTCAAGGTTTCACTTCCTCTTTTTTATTAAGGAAATCAAATATCGGCGTATTTTCCGATGCCCCGGCTCGTGTGTGTTCGAGACAGCATAGTATCCTTTATATTTGCATCACGTCGGTACAAATAACCGATGGATCGTATATCACGACCGATTTTTTTTTACCTCTCAAGCTCACTGTGAAAAATAACGAACGAAAAATAACATCGTCGGTGGTCATTGTTCGCCGGTAAAACTCTCTCCTCTCGTAACAATTTTTTTTCTGCTTCGTTATTTCTTTTCCCGCAGAGAAAGCTTTGTTTTCGTGAAACAAAAAACGTGCGGAATTTCTTTTTTTCGTAAAATTGAGTTCCGATGTACGTGTGTTTGTGTGTGTGGATTTTTTGCACCCCAAAAAACGTCTACAGATTTCGTGTCGGCTGGCTGAATGTTTGCGCGTTGATAGTGTGCATCGTGGGAGGTATGTGCCGAAAGGATTTTCCCGAAATTTACGAGAGACGTTCCCGATTTGACGGGAATTCAAATGTTCCGAAATATGGTTTTGATGCTGAAGGGATCTTAAAAGTTGAGATATCGCGATGCAGTTTTGTACAGGAATGGTCTATTCCGGCAAGATGCATTCGTTTCGAATTGTGCGAAAGTCCGTTCCAGTTCTTACACTTGAAGGGAGTAAGATTTTCCAGAGAGGAAACACTCTCGGTGGCTGTTTTCTCCGTCTACTTTTTCCCCGTCTTTTCATTATTTCCTTTCTCCGTCTTGCTTCTTTTTTCCCGTTATCCTTTCTCTTTATTTTTTATCGAGTATTGCCTCGTTACACTGTATATAGGTCATGTGCAGAAAGGATTTTACTCCAGGGATCTGTGACAGGCAAGCCCACACACGCGCGCCCATGCTCGAACATCCGAGCCACGTATACACTCTGGCAGAGCTGCGAGAGGAATTTCGATGGGAACGGGAGGAGGGCACGGTATTGAAACTGACGAGGATCTCCACTTCTGTACAGCCAGGGAATTTCTTCTCGTCGTACACGACAAAGATATCGGGTGGGTGAGTGGTAAAAGGAAGCGATGCGGGGGTGGGTGTTCCCTCTTTCATCGCGAACAAGAAATAAGCGACGACAACCCGGTAACCATTGTACATAATTCGATGCAAATTATTGGAGGTAGGAAAGTAAAATGTTGAAGATTGGAAGGTTGAAGGTCGAAGGGTGGAAGATGGAAGGTCGGAACGTGGATGTTCAGGCGATCGGTAAGTCGGAAGGTTGATGGTTCGAATTGTCAAGGTTGAAGGTTGGAAGGTTGAAGTTCGAAAGGTTGAAGGTTGGAAGGTTGAAGGTTGAAACGTGGATGTTCGGAAGATTGGAAAGTTAGCAGGATGATGGGTCGACCTTTGAAGGTTAAAGGTTGGAAGGTTGAAGGTTTTAAGGTTGAAGGTTGGAAGGTTGGAAGGTTGAAAGGTTGAAAGGTTGAAGGTTGGAAGGTTGAAAGGTTGGACGGTTGAAGTTTGGAAGGTTGAAGGTCGGAAGATTGAAGGTTGAAGTTCTTTAGAAGGTTGGACGATTGGAAGGTTGAAGGTTGAAGTTCTTTAGAAGGTTGGAAGATTTGAAGGTTGAAGGTTGAAGTTAGCAGGTTAGCAGGTTGATGGGTCGACCTTTGAAGGTTAAAGGTTGGAAGGTTGAAGGTTTGAAGGTTGGAAGGTTGAAGGTTGAAAGGTTGAAAGGTTGAAGGTTGGAAGGTTGAAAGGTTGGACGGTTGAAGTTTGGAAGGTTGAAGGTCGGAAGATTGAAGGTTGAAGTTCTTTAGAAGGTTGGACGATTGGAAGGTTGAAGGTTGAAGTTCTTTAGAAGGTTGGAAGATTGGAAGGTTGAAGGTTGAAGTTCCTTAGAAGGTTGGAAGACTGGAAGATTGGAAGGTTGGAGGTTGGAAGGTTGGAGTTTGGAAGGTTGAAGGTTGGAAGGTCGGAGGCTAGGGGTTGAAGGTTGGAAGGTTGAATGTTGGAAGGTTGAAGGTTGGAAGGTTGGAAGGTTGAAGGCTGGAAGGTTGAAGGTTGAAGGTTGGAAGGTTGAAGGTTGGAAGGTTGAAGGTTGGAAGGTTGAAGGCTGGAAGGTTGAAGGTTGAAGGTTGGAAAGTTGAAGGTCGGAAGGTTGGAAGGTTGAAGGTTGAAGTTCTTTAGAAGGTTGGAAGATTGAAAGATTGAAGGTTGAAATTCTTTAGAAGGTTGGAAGATTGGAAGGATGAAGGTTGAAGGTTGGAAGGTTGAAGGATGGATGGTTGAAGGTTGGAAGGTTAGAAGGTTGAAAGCTTGAAGGTTAAAAGGTTGAAGGTTGGACGATTGGAAAGTTGGAAGGTTTGAACTTTGAAGCTTGGTAGATTGAAGGTTGGGACATGAGCGTTTGGAAGATTGAAAAGTTGGAAGGATGGTGGTTCGAACTTTGAAGGTTGAAGGTTGGAAGGGTGAAGGTTGAAAGTTGGAAGTTCCGAATGTATTAGTTACAGGCTAAAAAGCCAATGGTTATCGCCTTGTCAGAATACCAGCAACTCCGAATACATCTTCAAAGGAAAATGTACCTGACAAAAAGATTCAAATTAATTCACTACCCTTGAACACTGTTCCGCGAAAAAAAAAGCTTCCCTCGCTCTACAGCGCATTGAAATACAGCGACTGCTCTTGCGCGGCAACAAATCCGTAGCTACTAAAGTGAAAATCTGTTTGCCGACTGAACGCAGGAACCGTCGTCAAAGGAACGCATCGGGTATGCACGTTTTCCTTCCGTTGTTTCTCCTCCTCGATGTACCCCTCAAACCTCACGATGTCGGAAATCAACGACTGAGGTCGCGTATACAGACGTATCAGGATCGACGAGAATTTACCATCCCGCGGTGCACCATTAAGGCCTGGGTAAGAATCCCGTGGCTGCCGCCGGAGAAAACGCAGTGCACGTACGTACGTACATACCTAACTCAAGAGGGAAACCTTCTGATGAATTCAAGCTTAAAAAGTTCTATCGAGCAAAGTCACTCGCTGAAAGACTTTCGAGCCTGACGCGCAAGCAAACCATGTGAGGCAAGAAAAAAAAACTTGCTTCCCTTTAATTTTCATCGCAAGTGCCGGATCGGCCGAATGGCCTTCGATAGAGTGTACACACATGGAGACCTACATGCATTCAAAATGCGAATGGAGACGAGAAGACCGCCGGATTTGCCAAATCTCTCAAACAAACCCTTTTCAGCTCTCGATCGAAATAAAAGTCGTGACTGAAACCTTCGGTTTTGACGTAATGTTGGAAATTTGTAATCTGAAACACCAGTTTAAAAGAAATGATAAAAACTCATGGATAGGGGTGGAAACATCAGCTTCTTTCCACGACACCATGAGCTGTCATATTTGCATCTTGACATAAAAAAAAATCAAGCATAAAAAAAAATCATGAAAATCAGCAATTTGTTTCTCGTCTAAAGGTCTCTTCCCCCTCGAATAATTACTCTAACGATATTCCTATCACATCGTCGTCCTGAAAAAAAAACACATAAAAAAACAACAGGAAACCCTGAGCCAACATTCGTCGAAAAGGGGGAAACGCTAATTCGTGAAGTTAGGGTAAATTTATTAATTTTGCTGATTCATTGAAGCAAATGAATGGTCTCCACCTAATTGTGTGCAGAATAATTGAAGAGGCGATACTTTTTCCTCCTCAGGGGTTGATTCGTTGGCGCTCTCGTTTTTCGAATAATAAATCGTTCCCCGAGGCGACGAGAGAACGAGTATTTTCACAACCACACCCCCCCCCCCCCACACCTGGACAATTTTTTTGGACAACGATTCATCAACGGCAAGGCTCGTCAAATTTTCATTTGTAGGGGAGTAAACGAGCGTCCGATAAGAAATTTCTCGCTGTGATGTCATTTATCACGCTCTAATTGAAATTACGCCTTGGTCGACCGATCGCAAAAAAAAATGTGTCGCCGCGCCCATACGGTTTTTATTCAATTTTTTAAAATAAATAGCGGAGAAATCTATATATGTGAAATCAATTTGGTAGTGCGTAAAGTGTGTCGAATTATTTCGCGGACTGTCCGAAAAAAACAAAAAGTTTGATTGAATCGAATATAATATTTTTATTGTGTTGTGACCGTTATTATTGTTTAATTTTATCTTAATCATTAGTGCTGTTATTATTATTGATAACTAGTTATTAATAGTAAAATAATTAACGGTAATAATAGGAAAATAGTAAAATAATATAACATAAAATTCATAATAGTAAAATAGTAAAATGTTAATAATAACATAGTTTATTATTATTAATTTATTATTATTAGTACTGTTATTATTATTATTTATTATGCTACTATTGTTAATATTATTATCATAAGCAAACATCGATATTACCATTAATAATGATAATAATGAAAATGTTAATTTTTGTTGCTATTATTATCACTGCTAAGGTTACTTAAGCCACTATTGTATTGCAATAGTTATAATGATGACAATGATAGTGAATAATAATATTAATAAAAACAACACTAATCGTGATAACGATAATGGTTATTGTTATTATTATTATGAAAATAAAAATAACAACGATAATGGAAATTATTGTTACTATTGTGATTATAACAATAATTTGGTGGAAACAATACGTGCTGTTGTTATTACTATTACTAGCGTCATTATTACTATTCTTATTATTCTTAGTAGCACCCGTGGTTTATTATCTACTACCAATGTCAATATTGATATCATATAGTAATAGTAATGTACTATAGTAAAAAAAAAAATAATATATTACTATATTATACATTATATAGTAATATAATATATTGATATCATGTAGTAATAGTGATAATAATCATAATTATTATTGATGTCTACTATTGTCGAGATTATCACCGTTACCGTTACAAATATTATTATCAGTGCTTTGATTTTTACAGCTTATCACCGGCAATGCTACAATTATTATTTCGATTGCCATATAGCTATCGCTATTATATTATCATTATCGCTATTATTATTGGGATGTTGAATAAGTACTCGCTGCTTTCTTCGTGAAAATAAATGCGTTGTTTAAACAAATAATTCCCAATGCTTTCATTCACCCGCACGCTAGTGCTGTTAACTAATGATCCCATTAAGATTTATGGTTACACATGATCCAGTCTTGAGCAGCTGTGTGCACCGCGAAACGTCCTTTTTCCACATCTCGGAGATCGCTCATAACTCGGCTGCAATTCAATATTCTGTCATGAAAAATTCATCGGAGGTTCTTCAAACATGAATTATTTATTGAAAAAATACTTGTACGCAAGTAAATGAACGAGTCGTTAAAAAAGAATCATCAAAAAAGGCGTTTTTTGGCCGCCTAATCGACCCTAACCTCCAAAAGTACACGCCCGCAGTTGTGGTAACGCCATCTGTTGGAAAACGGCGAGAGCTTATTCAACGTTATTTTCGTATGATAGATTTCACAGGTCCGGGCAACTTCCTCAGTTTGCACCAGGAGATATTCGCCTACCCCCGAGGCTTACCGATATTTTAGTTATCGATATATTTAGTTATTATAATTCCAGTATGATTATTATAGTGACGATTATCGTCATGGAGGCTTTTGTACGGAGCCCTATACCAGATTTGTGCCCGGAGCACTCCAGCACAATAATAATTCATTCTCGCTGCGTTAGAGTAGTGAATCTCTCTTTCGGTGCGTGCAGCCTATTCCAGTATTCTGATCAATAAGCATTACGATCACTCACCCCATCGAGATCGAGAGACTCCTGTGACTTGAGCTGGGGACAATTGTGGAAGGAGTAGTGACTCGGCATGTCGACCGAATTGTCCGCCCACGTTGTCCCGACGTGAAGAACTAATGCCATGACGGTTAACGCGCACCACATAATCGTTGAGGTCGTGCGGGCCATTTCGACCAATTCACGTACTTGGCACTTACGTGATCACGGTTGACACTTGTATATGTATTTATATGTGTTTATATATATTTATATCCTTATATGTATGCGTGTTTGTTTGTCTGGTTTGATGTTTGTTTGTCTGTTTTGATGTTTGTTTGTATGTGTGTATACGTCTTGTGGCAATCCTACGGAGGGAAAGAGCACGAACTTCCGGTTGTTGGTAAATAGGTTAGGATGGCGAGGCGAATCTTCGGGAGAAGGCGCGATCGCGGCCTTTCACCTTGTTGACCTTTGACGCTGCACCGATTGACGACGCGACGACCCCTATGCGACCTTGACTCGCCAGGAACGGCCCAATTGACAGTTTCGTAGGTTAGCTCGGTTGAGACTTGGTGTTGGTCCCCCGCGCCCCCCACCCCCAGGTTCGCTGGTCACTTTCTTGTCCGAAAGAATCTCGAGATGCGCGCACGAATTTTCGTTGGGTTTCTAGCTTCGACGTCGCGCACAAGGCGGGAACTCGTTTCGATTTGGACGGAACTTTCGGTTTCTCGAAAACCCAGATGTTCGGTTTTTGGGGGGTTTTTATGTTTTTGTTTTATTTTTGATATGTGGAGGTTTCGATGCGGTTCAGGCTCAATGGGGTTTGTTTGGGCTTCGCGGGCGAACGGGCGTGGCAGCTGGTTTGGGGCTAGCGAGTTAGGTTCGTTTGGGTTTGTTTAGGTTTTCTTCGGTTCTTCTTAGTGCTATGGGGTTAAGCGGGTTTGTTTTGCTTAGCTCGGCTTTATGGGGAGCTTTGGGTGGATTTTTTTTGGTTCGACAGTTTTTTTTCTATTTGGAAGGTTTTTTTGAGGTTTGGTTGAATTTTTTTGGCATCGTATGCTTTTTTTCGGGCACGATTGCGCTCTTTTGAGGGATGATCTTTTTTGGGACAATTTCTTTTTTAGGTTCGATTGCTTACTTTGGGGTGAATTTTTTTTTTTTTTGTTCGATTGCGCTCTTTTGGGGCTTGGATCGTTTTTCAGCTTAAATTGGGGTTTTTAGGTGTTTTTTGGGCTTAATCGGTTTTATCTGATTTGACAAGGTTTTTTTTTAGGTGGTCGTATCTTTTTCAGGTTTCATTGCGTTTTTCGGACGGGTTGGAATGATTTTTCGAGTGCAATTTTGTTCTCAGGTTTGTTGGATATACGTGGGGGAATATATATGCATTTTCTCGTATTTTTAAAAGTGTAATTCGGTTTTTTTGCGCTTGATTCGATTTACTTGATTTACCAAGCTGGGGGAGGGTTACAATTGTTTTTTTTGTTTCATAGGCTGTAATTAGCGTTTTCTGGGTTCATTTGGGTCTCATAGAGTTTTTGGGGGGCTTTAAATGGGTTTTTCTTAATCTCTTGGGTTTGGACGAATTTTTCCGGAAAGTTTAAATGGTTTGGGGTTAAATCGTGTTTTTTTTCGGTTTTTTCCTTCTCTGATTCGTTTGTTTGGGGTTCAAATAAGTTTTTTATCAGGATTTTGTTGCCTCACTTTGCCTCAGATTTTGTTGCCTCACTTTTTGGGTTCGCGTGGGCCGTTGGGCGCTTTTTTCGTTTCGCCGGGCTCTTTCGAGAGTTCCTCCACGCGGCCAACTCGGCGCTCACATTTATTCGCCGTCCCGCAACTTCGCGCGACCCACGAGAGGTTCGTCCTCCCGTTTCGTCCTCCCAAGGATCCCAAAGGACGAGATCGTATTTGCACTTATCGCGTATCAAAGAAGTCGCCGTCTCGGTCTCTTTTTTTTTCCTTTCGCACTGTATTGAGCTCAACTTTTTCACCGTGCCCAATGGATATTTAATTAAGTCGCCAAGCACTTTCTTAATTCGTATTTCTTTCGTCGTTGCACACTCACGAGTTCTCCGCCGATTCACGATATCCTTTCCTCGTGTTTTTTTGCCCTTCTTTTCGCACGGCTACTTTGCTACCTCCGCCCTTGATTTTCTAAAGTTAATGGAACACTGCCACCCTTATCTCAATGGTAATGGAGCTGGGCCCTAGACACCATCTTTCACAAAATCGTTATATATATATATATATTTATTTATTTATTTATTTGTTCATTTATTTATTTATTTATTTATTTGTGCGTCTCAGTACCTATGATAATTGAATAATATAAAATACAATATCGTATTAATTATTCCCTTAGTATATTAGGTGTAGTAAAAAGAAAACCATCATTTTTGCCTTCAATTTCATGGAAAAATAATGGATTTCTTTTAAATACACATAATAGTATATATTACGATAATAAATATTTATTTATTTCTTTCTTATATTCTCCTATTTCTATATATATATATATACAGAATTTTCGCGTACAAATTTTCAAAAATCACCCTGTTCTATTTTGTTCTGAGTTTCTTCCTTTTTCTTCCTTATTCGCGATTTTCGCACCGTTTTAAATCCCTCGAGAAACGCGAACGAGCCGCGCCGAGTGCGCGGTATGTGATGTCTACCGAGTTATGAAGCACTCTGACGAAGATGAGACGTCGTTTCGTCGTCGACGTCGTCGCTGTCGTAGTCACGCTTAATTCTCTCGATTATCACACTCTTATGGACCAATATATCTGTACGCAACATACATGCATTCGCACATGTACTTATATATATATATATATATATATATATATATATATATATATATATATATATATATATATATATATATATATATATATGGGGCATTCCGGGCCAAATCTACCACTTTCAAACCCCTTTTGATTTGGCTGAAATTTGGAGACGTTATTGTTTACGTCTAAAAACACTCGTGAGAATTTTTCAAAACTTTTTCACATGATCGCAAATATGTAGTGGATTTTTTTTAACCGACGTTTTTTTATTCAAATGCTCAGAAACTTCTGAAAAATTGACCAAATTAAGTCGTTCTTTTTCTTCAATTTTTTGTTCCGCAATGTACGTGATGAAAAACAATTCAAAGTCCTCTACGATTATAATTTTTCATTTTTTTTTTCGAGAAAACTACGAATTTTTAGAGGTTTGCTATTTTTTAATTTTCTGTGTTTTTTTTCGTAAAAAGAATATGATAAATTTTGCTTTTTGTGCCGCAAGATCCGTCGTGGCAAGATTTTTTGCTCTATTTTTTTGTTGTATATTGATCAATTTGTATTCTTGATTTTTTCAATATTTGGCTGTTTCGTATGATACAATGTTAATTAATACATTTTATTGTTAAACGGGAAATGGAGTGTATTGGTTCATTTGTATGAACGTTTTGCTCTGAAATATCACAAGTAGTATTTGGCTTTACTGCTAAAAGGATTGAAAATGATTTTAAATTGTTGGAAAACTTTTTTGATAACTTGATATTTTATACAAAGTGTTAAATATCATAGAATTAACCATTGAACATTATTTCATCATACGGGAAAGCTACATTTTGAAAAAATCAAGGATAAAAAAATTTCAATCTAGAAAAAAAATAGAAAAATCACAATGAGTTTTGCGGCAAAGGACACTAAATATATCATCTTTCTTTACGAAAAAAAAATCATTAATTTCGAATTGAAAAATTCGTGTTTTTCTCTAATACCTCGAAAAATCATATTGAAGACAATTGAAAATTTGATAAAATTTTTTTTCGTACAGCACATTTCAGAACATATTTTTGTTAAATCTTATTCGGTCAATGTTTCAGAAAGTTATAAGTCTTAGAAAAAAAACGTCGATATTTTTTTTTAATTCACTACATATTTCCGATTAAGTAAAAAAAAATTGGAGAAAATTCCACCAGCGTATTTAGGAGGAAACAATAACAACAACAATAGTGTATTTAAATTTCAGCCAAATCGAAAGGGCTCCGGTCTTAAAGTGGTCGATTTAGCGTGAAATCCCCTATATACGTATGAGTACATATATGAATAAATAATTAAATAAATAAGCTAATTAATTCATTAAAAAAAAAGATATATATATATTTTAATATGTATGTGGATGTGTGTGCGTGTGTATGTGCGTTTACACACTGTCTTCCGGCACTAAACCCAGCACCGCACTGATCCGCTTCGCTCTCAACTCTGATCTGCTCTACAGGCAAGGACTACTGGCTAAACCAGCGTTGAAGGCGAACTGCATGAGCGCCGAGTGGTCGTTGAAACGGTTGTTCGCGACGACGCCGTAGTCCACATTCAAAAAATGCACTAGCATGCGCACATACACTCCATATATATATAGATATAACTTAGGTATCTTTTACATTTTCGATATTATTTTATTTTTATTTTTATTTTATTATTATTTTATTTTATCTTATATTTTATAAATTCTATATATATATATATATATAATGTCTGTTTTTTTCTTCTTTGGGACCGTAGAAAAAATGGGCGAGTATGGTTGAAAACGAAAAGAAAAAAAAATGATCGACAGTAAGGCCGATACGTTTATTTAAAAAAATGATGCGAGCTTTCTATGCGAATTTTTGTTATTTGAAATTAGATAAGTATATGGTATAGGTCAAGGATCAAATTACGAAAATAACTTTTTGCTAATCACCGAATTTTTTTTTTACGCGTAACAAAATTACACAAATACCTGCTTTTACGTGATAAAAAAAACAAACAAATATTTTTTTTAACGATTGACAAAATAAATTTTTGCAATTTTTCGACTCTGTAAGTTTCTATCTGTACATCGGTAAAGTATTGCAAAAATATCTAAATACGGCTTGCACCACTTTCTAAAGCAGACGCATCGAACTGACTTTGAGGGAGGCTTTTTTTTTGCTTTTTTTCACAATACTCAAATTTTTCGCCACGAACCAGGGGACGGTGAAAAAATACGCAAGGTGACGCAAATAAATGAGCAACGTGAGGCGTACATTATGCACAATATAGAATAAAATAAATAAATGTAGGAGGAGAAAAATTATTTTGGAATAAAATGTAAAAAGTAGACAAGCAGATTAGCCTAAATTGTATATTTCTCGGTGGCTCTCGAGACGCATCGTGACGACAATTATTACATGACCACGTACGATGATCATTTGTGGTGTGCATCGTCGCAACTCGAGAATGATTTTCCTCTCTCTCTTTTTCCCCCCCGCCCGTCCTCCCCCTCGCAATGAAAATTAAAGTCGTTCATTGAATCCGCGCGCGCGTTGAATCGTTTGTACTCGGACGTCGAGGGACGCACATGGTCCGAGCCGGGTCCATCGTCGTACGGATGAGGTTCGTAGCGCGACGGCGAGTGGCGGAGAGCTTATTAGCTCGACGGCTCGAACAGTCGGATCAGCTCGTTCACCGTGGTCTAGCACTCGGACCTACTCGCGTAGGAATTAAGCTCCCAAAGCGCCCGAGTAACGACACTCTCGTTCTCTTCTTCCTTCAGCCTTGTCCGTCTGACTGGCCTTATCCCTGCTTCACTCCGTACCTCTAGATATCGTTTGCTCTGCATTGGACAGAGAAACTGGGACAGAGGGATGCGCTCTCTCTCTCTCTCTCTGATATAATTATATAATTATATCAGATAATTATAAGTATATACTTATATATGATAATTATAATTATATACTTATATATAATAATTATAATTATATACTTATATATGATAATTATAATTATATACTTATATATAATAGTTATAATAATATAATTTTATATGATAATTATAATTATATACTTATATATGATAATTATAATTATATACTTATATATGATAATTATAATTATATAATTATATATGATAATTATAATTATATAATTATATACTTATATATGATAGTTATAATTATATACTTATATATGAGAGATATAATAATATAATTATATATGATAATTATAATTATATACTTATATATGATAATTATAATTATATACTTATATATGATAATTATAATTATATAATTATATATGATAATTATAATTATATAATTATATATGATAATTATAATTATATAATTATATATGATAATCATAATTATATAATTATATATGATAATTATAATTAAATAATTATATATGATAATTATAATTATATACTTATATATGATAATTATAATTATATAATTATATATGATAATTATAATTATATAATTATATGTGATAATTATAAGTATATAATTATATCAGAGAGAATTATATATATCTCTCCCTCTCTCTGATATAATTATATAATATAATTATAAAACTTGTCTATAAATTATTTTCCGTTCATTATCGATGTTCGTTTTTTTTTCTCTTCATTTATTCCGATAATTTTTATCCTCTTGCCTGACCGTGCGCACAGTCCCAATTATAATTTTCGCAGGTTCATCGCGTGAAACTTTAATTCATATCGGGGCGCGTTTTAATTATCTGTCGAATGTACAGAGTTTTCCTCGCCCGACGCCCCCGGTCGTGTAGCCCGTTCGTTCGGCAAGCATAGCGGCGACGCGCGAGCTGTACGAGGGCAGCAAGTGGTACAGGTCTTATTTCCGTCGGGCCGCCGCAGATTTATCGCCCGGATACTAATTCCAGTCAGTCGCTGGGAACCTGCATAATTTTTCTTTCGTAAAAGCGACACCGTGCATCCAATCTCTCGAGATCCCATTCTACAGGGTGTCCCGGACAGAGGGTTTTCCGTTTTTGGGGTTCCGTACCCAAACGGCAAAACGGAGCCCTATCGCTGTCACTCTGCTGTCTGTTCGCATCCCACGGCGACCTAGCTTCGAGTGTTTTGGTCAGCTGCAAGACTCGAACGTTGTAACTTTCGCGTCTCATAACTGAATGGATAGTTGATAGAAAAATCCTTATTTGTAGTGTTCTGAAAAGCTGTCGAGCTGAGCTACAGGAATATACGATAAAAAATTGATGTTCCGTTGAATATTCCAAAGTTGACCTTCATATGACCTTGGCAGTGATCCCCAAGGTCAAAATGACATTGCTATCTTTTACCCCTCGTAAAACGAAACAACTTTTATTCGAAACATTTTTCATTATAACGCGTACTTTACGAGATATGAGCTCGTAACACTTTTTCCGAGACACCCTGTAGACATATACCGGGTGAACCTTTAGAAATCGGACACGAAAAAGTTATAAATATTGATTTTACACGAAAAAGTCAGAGACAAAGATTGCAGGTTTCAGCAACATCTACGTTTTAGTCAATTCAGTTTTCATTTCTCGTTGTCAACCCCAAACCGATTTCAACATCAGGACTACTTTGAAAAAAGGAAAACTCTATTTTTCAACGCACGCTTCCAATTGTTTTTTTAAAAAACAAAGCAATTCCCTCTTGTGACCTCGGTATGACCTTGACGTAGCAACAAATTGACCGGAGAAAACGAATATCTTTGTTTATTGAATAAAGAAATCAAAATTTTTGCGACATTTTTATCTGCCGCACCGATTCGTTTTCGGGTCTCCTATTTTTAATTATTCGCCCTGTATACGAATATGGGAACATTCGCTTCACCCCTCGTGCTTGGCTTCAACTCTAACCCGCGATAATTTCCCATGCTGGACAGAGGATAAAACCAGCGGAAAAGAACAGGAGCGAAAGAGAGAGTAGCCAGAACGGATTGCAAGGAAACGACGGGCGAGAAACGCCCCCCCCTCCCCAGTGTGGAGGGGGTGGCAAAAGATGCTAGAAAAGAGAGGATTTAAGGGCTCTACTCACTTTAGATACTAAAGAGGCTATTTTCATGCATTTTTTAAATAAGTTTATATTATAGATATGAATATAAAAATTGTTACACTTAATAAATATACTTTCGAAATACATTTTTTTTTAATTTCATTTATTTAAATCACTATTCACAGACAAAAATGGTAGTTAAAAAAATGTCCTAAAAAAATTGTAGGTCAGCACTGTTGACGAAATTTCGGTGAAGGATCATCCGAAACAAAAAAATCAAACGATTTTAGATTCAGTATGTTAATGGCTAAAGAGCATATTATATGATTTTTTATATATGCAAAAAAAACAAAATGGCGGATTTTTTTCGAAAATAAACAAAAAAGCCAATATCAAAATTTAAGAAAACCCTTGATATACGCTATAGCTATAGTTGTAACGGATACGTGGTCAAAATTTCATAAGGATCGGTTCATCAGTTTCGAAGATTTTATCAACAAGCCGTCGAAAAACATTGTTTCGAGAAAAACGCATTTAAAGTATGTTTGGGTTACATAAGAATATAAAAAAAAAACTTTTTTTGTACTTTGAAAGTGTATTTATTAAGTGTAACAACGTTTATATCGATATCTATAATATAAACCTATCAAAAAAATAATGAAAATAGCCTTTTAGCGTCTAAAGTGAGAAGACCCCTTAAAATAGCGACTACGAGTCGAGTCGGGAGGGCGAGGCCGGGGATGGCGCTGTAGACCAATGGATATAGATGCTAGTAGTAGAGCCTGAAACAAGTCAGACATTGCAGCTCAAATTCTCCGAGGATGACGACGCAACGAGCAATAATACATAAGAAAGAAAACTATACGTTCCAATGACGTTTTTTTTGTGTGTACTATTATTTTTTGAACAAAATTAAATTCAATTGTTATTCGAAGCAATAACATCCTCGCCTTTTTCCTCCGATGGATGCACTGAATTGGGTTAATTTTTAAAATAATTTTCGTTTTATTATATTGTGTTTTTGTTTATTTTTATATTCATCACATTTAGTATCCCTTTTGTCCCGTTCTCGTGAAAATTTTTCGAAAATTTTGAAAATACGTATTTGCGAGTTTTTGCCTGTCGTCTCGAAGAAAAAAAAATCGTTCTTTTTGCATCGCTCTGATGTTGATATGCACAGATATATACGTGGGTGTCGTTCAAGAGACTCGGAAATTTTTCCGGAAAGCGAGGGAAAAAAGTCTTCGATGAAATTAAAAATAATTAATCGATGAATAATTTAATGGAGATTGGTCACAGAAAAAATCACATCGTATTAAGGACACAGCAGTAACTCAATCAAACAGTTAAGTGTTGGTATTTAAGTCCCAGTTTATGAAATTAAACAAATTTAAAGGACACCATTAATCGTTTCGATTGGGTGATTAAAAAAAATATGGAATACAAGAATCGTCAAGAACAAAATAATTTTGTTGTACTCGACGCTGTTTTCGGCAGACTTTGATTTAAATGAATATATATATTTATTTAATTTAAAGTCAAATTTAACATGAATATATTTATTCAATTCGAAGTTTGATTTAATATAAATATATTTATTCAATTTTAAGTTTAATTTGACATGAATGTATTTATTCGATTTTAAGGTTAACGAGAACTTAAGTTAATTCAAATGAGATAGAATAAAATGAACGAATCTAGTTGATTCGAATAGATTTTTTTTATCGGTGTATACGAGTATTGTATACACCGTAAAAGTTCGTATTTTTCCTCGGAGCGGATTTGCCTCTCGTTCACTTCGCTCCGCTGCACGCCAGCTCGCCGCGATAGAGATTTTATTTATTTTTGCGGCACTCTTTTTCTTTTTTTTTTGCCGGTAATGGAAGCAGCAAAATAACGAGCATCGACGGTGTCTGGCGTACGGGCGTTTGTGTATGTGAAAGTGGACGTGTGCGCTTTGCATTCCTCGAATTACAATCTCCTCTGTGATAGTAATTGAGGGAAAAAAAAGAGATGCGCCCGATTTAACGTCCATCAGGTATCGATCATTTGGAAACTATTTTGAACAAAAAAAGGAAACGAAAATGTCGGTCGTCAATCACGCGTCGTAGTTTTTGTTTGGTATATTTTTATTTCGTTCGAATTGAACTGTCGATAGAGGATAAAATCTTCTAATCGGCTGTCGAAAAAAAGTGTCCGGGCTGATTTGGTACGGAAGGGAAATTCCAAACAGAAATCGGGTTGATTTTTTTTTTTTTTGACGTGAACGTAATACTCGAATTTGAGTTACGACGAAAATTATTTTTCGCGCGCATAATTAATTCAAGACGTACTGATTGAATTTTCGAAACTGTCAACTAACTGTCAATTAACGACGCTGCCGAATAAATTGATTACACTTGAAATCAGTTTGAACCGTATCGAATTAATTTTTGGCCATCAAAATTACCTTTCGATCGTTGAGGACGAGTTGTCACGTTCGAAACAACATTTTCGAAGGCAACAAGAGTTCACGACTCAAAAATAAAAACCCCTTAACGTGATCTCACGTGACAGCAATTTTTTTCACTTTTGATGGGCATAGAATAACCACAAAAAACCTCAAGGCAATCGGTTGATTGGTTTTCGAGAAATTTTGGGTACCGATTTTTTTACGACGCTCCAAGGATCATTGTAAATTTTTAATATTTTTAAATAAAGAAAATTCAACATATCTTTGAATGTATATACTTTTAGATAATTAAAACCCGAAATTTCAAATAGTTTTCCTTGAAAAAATTCACAAAAATGACCTTTTTTCCGGCTCCTAGGTGTACGTCTGCCCTTAATCAGAAATTCCGTACGTACTTATCTGCAAAATGCAATTAGGAACCTAACTTTTAAATTTGAAGTAAATCGAGTGAAAATTGTCGAAGTTATTTGTCATCCCAATTGGAAAAAAGCTGTTTCGAGAAGTTTCGAGCAGTCGGCCATTTTGTACATCGAAAAAAACTATATATATTTTCTGACAGCTTGATATTCATACTAAATACAAGTGTAATTAATTTTACGAGTGAATCACTTTTTCGTACGAAAAAAAATTGTCAAATTTGCACATGATTTTATACCCGTTGCCGTGGCCTAAGGCCTTAACGTATTTTCAAGACCTGGCGACATTTATCGAAAGCGTGAAATTTTTTGCTCGTCCCTCGTCAAGCTTTACGGAACGTAAAGTGAATCTAGGATGCTCGATAGAATATTTTTTCGCGCAAATAACAACGTACGAAATTGAATACACACAGCGATTGACGATAAGTGATGAAGAAATATGAAAAAACAACAACGACAGTGCGGAGAATTTTTCCGGGATTTTCATTCGTTCGCAAATGAAAACTGAAAACCGCGGTGCTCCGTGACTGGTATTATCGAGCGAATGCTCGCGGATTCAATGTTCTCCCACACCGCTGGCGTGAACAGCGCACATTCGTTGCTTCGCGGATTTCCGCTGTCCCGTATTCTTGTTTTTTTTTTCCTTTTTTTTTTAAATATTTTTTTCCAATTTTTTCCTTCGCGTCTCCCGGCGTTCAACGGTTAACAATCAGAACGCGTACACGCCAGCGAAATCCTATTAACGGACACACATACTGCAATTGCCATTTTTCACCCCCCCCCCCCCCCCCCACCTCCCCCGCCCCTTGCCCAGTATTCAACGGCTGATAAAAACTGGCACGTCTTAAAAAAGAGAGAGAAAAAAATAATAGAACAAAAAGCCCATACCAGTTGTTCCGTAGTATAATGGAGTGAGAGGAGAAAACGCCGTTGAAGTTTCACCATTGGAACGTCGAGCGGTGTCCCATATTTTCTTCTTTTTACAATTCACTTTATCGGACGTACTTGCCTTCCCTATCCTCCCACGAGTAGAATCACGCCTGGAGAATAATTGCGTCGTTCGTCGATGGTCGTTGTACCGCTTACGTCACCGATTATGGCCCTTTTGTCACCGGGAGGGAGTTGTCATTTTGTTGAGGAATAAAATGGCACTGATGCCTCGAGAAGCGCAGTCCAAGAGTTTTTAATTGAGGGAGAAGGGGATGAAACAGTAACGAGGATGAATTATTGAAGTGGGTCATTCAACTTACGGGAAAACGTAGTCGTTGCCGCCAGGTGGATGCGGTAATTAATTTGAGTTTGGCGGAAAGTTGTATACGCGCGAGGCAATGAGTTAGCAAGGAAAGCAACGGATGCAGCCCCAGCCATCACCGTCGTAAACTTTAGTAGGTAGATCGAGCCAGCCGGATCAAACATTAGCCCACTTGGTGTCCAAAATCCCCCAACAGTCTTCCTTACGGCTCATCTGCGGTTTGTTGCCACTCGACTGATCTAAGTTTAACTGCTGAATTACTTCTCGCTCGCTGAGTGCACTGCGCAAAATTTCCTTGACGATGTACAGATCGGAAGATAGACGGGACCTCGGCGTACAATTAAAAAGCCTGAGGATTCAAGATTAACAGTGGAGACCAAGTGGGAACAATAGCTGGAACCTCATTCACCGATGGGCAACCTCCCTGGCCTTAAAAACTAGTTAGGGTATCAGGGAATCCATCAGGAAGACGAAGATGTAGTTGGGGGATGATCGCAGTTGAATAGAACAGTGTGGACACCCAGTTGGCAAGTCTTACTGATGAAACTGGCTTCTACAGAATGAGAAGCCGTGATGTGGAAACTCAGACTGCAGCTAATATCAAAGGAATCCCAATGGGAAAAACAGGTTTTCGTGGGAATGGTAGATAACGGGTAGGCAAACAAAAAAGATGTCCAATCCAGATGGAAAACCTGCAAAACTAAAGTCCGTTAGCAGATCAAAGATAAAAAAGTTCCACCTGCGCATCAGATTAGGTAATCCTGCTGGCGGATCAGAAAATCAAACTTGCAGTCTGGCAGACACAATTGGAAAGCCTGCGAAACGAAAGCTTATCAGCAGACCACGATTGGAAGAGACAGTTTGGGAACTGCACATCAGTCGAGGCACCAAGGAAATCAACTGGAGAAATAAGAAAATGCGGTTGAGAAACCCGAAGGGCCGCATTAGTCTGTGGAATCAAGAAAGAAATAACGTCATCCCGAGACTTCAAGTCGGACCAACGGTATACGTACAAGCAAGAAAATCAACTGAGGAAATCGAGTTGGGGTGTCCGGAATCCGAATTGGAATTGGGTCTCCGGAATTGGGTCTCCACGAAAGTGAGGAAATCTCATTGGGAAGCCTGGACACCCGAAATAGTCTGTAGAGCCAGAGTGGAAACATTTTGGCAAGGTAACTTTCAAGTAGGATCAACGGAACGAAGTGAGGAATAATTGTTCATTAGGGCACGGGGCGTGGGATCTGTACATTCAAATGAGATATGCGACAATAGAACGGGAAGCTCCGAAGATCCTAACCGGAATTCGGGAAATCAGGATATTGGGACTAATTGGTCATTTGCATTCGAATGGATCAAGAGAATAGCATTCGGAAGCCTGAAGACTGTGGTTCGTGAAATTTAGATACATAATGATGGCCCAACAAAAGTAATATCTTCCAAATGTAGGTGTCATCCCTTTCCTTTCGCATTAAATGAGTTGGTAAATCATTTTGAGTCTTGGTCTGCCTGTTACTCTCCCACCGCGCCCGCGAACAAGACTTAACAAAAGTGTTACAGTGCAAGAAGCCAGCTCTTCCACCTGCACACGCTTGCGGCAGCAGCTTCCCCAGCCACCCTATTAGAGATAACTTGGCATCTTTGATGTACTGGATGATACGTTTTGGGTCATCTCTTCCATCCTTTGCCGCGTTCAATCTAAACTTCGGTAAAACCCTCATTCCTTCGGCGCAAGGACGTAGAGTTACGTAAGATCCTCATCCGGAGTTCGCTGCCACAAGCTGCACGGTGGAATGAGTTCGATAGATATCAAAGGGGATTATGATCACTGCGGCTCTCTGGTTCCGTAACGTTTGTAGTAATCCCAGCTAGATTGCTTTTTATCAGTAGCCTACTAACCCACCCAGTCTTGCAGGCTTTCCAATTGGATCGCCACATATTCCTAGATAACCAATTGACATCTCAGGTCAGTGGATCCACGAGCAACCTGTTCTCCATTTGTCCTGTTGTATGGAGCGATCTGGTGTGCCTACCCAAGCGGATTCCATGATGCCCAACTGGTTCCCAAGTGGAACGAGGTAGAAAAATAAATGTGGACACCGGTCCATCAGAGTCCAGCGATAGTTCCTGCCCGGTCTGCCTCTATTAAGGGAGCTTTCCAGTGTGAAATTTTCAAAAAATCGATTTTTTTTTTTTGCTTTATCGAATAGTATACACTCTTCCGAATATTCCCTGAAATTTTCATGCCGAAATTCAGATTATTTCGGTTACTGTACAGCATTTCTTGGAAGAAGGCAACGGAGCGCTACAGCTACAGCGAAACTTTGAACGCGTTTTTCTCGAAACAGCATTTTTCAAAACGGTGTCCAACTTGGAGGGCAGAGTTTTAAAGCTATCGAGTTGAATTTTTTACACAATATTCTTAACGTCATTGTTTATCGTGCTATGGAAGCGTTTTTTTTTTTTTTGACATCTTCCTATTTTTTGTAAAAAAAACTGCCAAAAAAAATGCTAAAATCGATACTTTTTGTTCAAACCGGCGCCATTTTTGCAAAAAAAAAAAAAAGCCTCCATAGCACGAAAGCCAATTATATACCGATCAATAATCTTTTTGTGTTCTTTGTTTCAGATCAAAATTGTGACCCCCAACGTGGACACCACATCCAAGTGCATTTTCTGCAACAATTGTTTCATCATTTTTATAGATATTAATTAATAAATAAATCGATCTTTAAAAAATTGTTTTGTATTCTTCAATACCCAATTAATATACAAAAAAAAAACCAGACCGATTAGATTATTTTTTCTTTAAAAAAAAAAATCGCGAAAAACAGCGATTTTTCGGGCTGTCACACTGGAAAGCTTCCTTAACGTGCATCCCAAAGCTGTCCAGCAGAATTCTCAGCGAATATCGTCATCCTGGTAGCATCAAGGCACGGTTTCATACGCTGCATGATCATTCCCCTCTGCGACATCCCACAAATGAAGCAGCAACTGGATGCTGTTCCAGTTAGGACAAGTAGCAGTCGTGTTGCAGCCACTGACAAAGATTACCGACTACAGGCAATCGTCATCAAAAGCCGTCTAGCGTCGCCATTCATCCTCTGATTATCGGGAACGACTGCACACTCTGATTGTAAGCTTAGTGATATCCTGGATGACCGGAAAGCCCTCTAACGCATATATAATCGCGCGGATGGCGTTCCGCCCACGCCACCCACCTCGCCAGACCTACCGCCGCGGATTTCACTTGGACGATCGATGGTGACCCTCCAGGGTGACCAGCGTGGCGATAAATCTTAGGTTCCAAGATTTCACCCCAACGAATACGATTGACAGCACCATTTGCGGAAATGCTAATTCTAATCTGCCTTCCGCTCTGCCACACGATCCGTTATACCGTTGCGTGGGTGGCTTTGAGGAAACGCCTCGGACAGATGGGAGTTGCAGGGACCTGTAAGCTCGCGCGTTTCGAGAAACTCGAGACATTTCCAGGCCAATTAAGATAACGTCCTCCTCGTTCAGCTCAACAACCCTGACGGTCTTTAGGAGCCCCAAATTGCTACTATGGACGTGGCTATCATCCATCAATACGGACTTCTTTCTAGAGGAATTGGATAACTCACCTCAACGAGGGGGTGAGTCCGGTTTCATTCTATAGCGATGGATGTTTCGCCACGTTTGGATACTTGCCTTGTCTCCCTAGCATCACTCAAAACCTTTCGAGTGCCAAAAAGATGATCAATGAGCCAACTGTCTTGGGGTGTCTCGATGAAAGCACTGCTAAACGTTCTTCGCGGCCCCACCAACCGATGTTGCTTGCTTTACTTATAATTGTATCCAAATTAATTGCTTCCTTGTAGAGTAAGCTTTGTTCTAGTGGATTCTTTGCGAGAGCGGATCGAACATTTTTTGCTGGGGGGCACAGGGAGGGGGCACGGGGAGGGGGCATGGGGAGGGGGGCGCGATTATTCTTGGACTCCTTGGCTTTTTTGTATAGTCAATGTGGATCGTCCAGGGGGTCACGTGCCCCCGTGCCCCCCCCTTCCAATCCGGCTCTAATTCTTTGTCATTTGCGTTTTTTGGTGCGTTTCGACTTCGGCAATTTTTGAGATACCGAGACGATTTTTTTTTACACCCTAAACGTTCCATTGGTAAATGTTTGGAGTCGAGCTTGGTGATAATTGGTCGAAGGATTTTCATTTGGAAAATTGTTTTTTCCACGTTTGACACACGGGCGTGCAAAAAATCGACCAAAAAATGTTAAAAAAAAGTATGAAAGTGAAAAACCATTACGAAACAACTTATTTCGCGAACAGGGAGGAAATTCTTTTTTGGACGATATTTGAAAGCACCCATTGCTGAGAAATATTACAGTTTACGTGCGCGACTGGGAAGAAAGATCATATTACGTACTTATTTCAAATTCAATGTTATATGGGATTCCGACACAACGTATGTACAGGTCTACCATCGATCGTACGTGCTGGTACGCAGCGATAAGAGGGTTTGCCCTCCTATAGAATTGAATACGAAACTCGGTAACAAAATGACGACTGGATGAACGAATATTTGCGAATATGTTAGACCCGTAAAATTGGGGATCTTGCATATACGCTCTATTGTAATCGTAGCTAAGGAAAAATTACAATAAGGTTTAAAAAATTACTTTTTTTATATAATATAATTCACGAGTAAGGCGGTCATCCCAAGTGACCAGTCAGGAAAATCGGAAAATGTTGTTTTGCACAGATTGAAAAAAAAAAGCTGTCACATGGGATGGCCCCGTTAACAGAATATACTTCTCGAATTAATCAACAAAGTAATACATGTATATTTGTACATACACATAATTTATGCATAAATAAAATAAGTGCATTATGTCACATTATTATTTAGAACATCCTGATTTAATTTTTACACATAATTTTAACGCGATATGCTCGTTTAATTTATTGACAGAATTTATTTTTCATCGGAACAATAAACGAGTATATTATGTTAAAATTGGAACGAATTAGAATATCAATTGATTATAAACGAACATACTTTTCATTCCTGGACTCCAAGCGAAATAAAATCGAAATTCAAAAATATTACTATCATCGACCACACACCCAAAAAACTCGCAAAATTTTGCCCCCTCAACGACCAAAATACCAAAAAATTCAACAAACAAGATTATCAATTTTTTTCACCAGCAAAAAGAAATCCATTCGCGTTTACGTGTCAGTCTTTTTTTTTTAATTAAAGGTAACAGTATCCACCTAAAATTAATGAAACTGGACAAAAGAATTCTCCATTTAATAAATTGGTAAGTATTTTACGAATTTTATTATGAAATTTGCAAATAAAAACAAATTTTTGAATTTTGATCTAAATTTCGTGTAATTTCGTGTTGATGAGCTTTCCGGAATTAAAAAATATATATATATATACACACACACACATAACCAAGTACAAAAATAAATCTAAGCAAACCTTGGGGCCCAATCGGAAATTAGGCGCTCTCGCATCCGATAAATAGAAGAGTTTGATGAATGGAGAAAATCGGGTCAATAGTTACCGAGCCATGACATAGGCCCGCGATGTGCCATACCCTGATACGCTCTAGAACCGTAAACACTCCCTGTACAAACGAGCCAGCGCTGTAAGATAAGCCGACCTTTTGCGATGTCACGTGGCACATTGGTAGCTCAAAGTCAAAAGGTCATTTTTTCTTCGGGTTAATAATTTTTTTATTCACATTTAGCTTACATTCAAATATTTTGGAATTCATTGCCCCTAAGGTTTATACGTTAATGGGATAGATGCTTTTTTTGAGCAGATGATTTTTTTTTTAATAACATAAAGCCCAAAATCTCGAAAACCGTGAAACTTTTACGAAACTGAAATTCCAGCATATAGTAGGACACGATCTGACCTATCGACAGTTGCAGAATTATCCATTTGTAACAGGACACCCTGTATATATATATATTTGTTTTTTTTTCATTCACTTATCTCGAAGATTTTTGAATGTTTTTTTAATTTATAAAAAATTATTTTTGGTGATTATTATCTTAAAATTTTGCCAGTATTGTTAATGATTATCTTTTAATATTATTGTCATTGTTTATTATTATCTTGGAACATTATTATTACTATTTATTATTACCTTTTAACATTATTGTCATTGTTTATTATTATCTTTGAACATTATTATGACTATTCATTATTACCTTTTAATATTATCGTTATTGATCATTATGATCTTTTAACGTCACCATTATTATTAATTATTTTATTTTTACATCTATTGTTTGGGATATTCTATTATTATTTGTATTATAATAATTATTATTTTGTTACTTTATTATCCACGTATTTGTATACTATCATCCTGTTACTAATTTCGGTGTTTTCGCATTATCTCGTTATTATTTATGCTTTTCATTATTGTTATTATTATTATCAATGCATTATTACTCTTCTTCTTTCTCTCGTTCTTCTTGTATTTTTTTTCATTATGATGATAGAAATTCTTAGTGTTATTATTATCATAATCGTCATTATTATTATTGCTGGCAACAGCATTATCATATAGTTCTCATTATCTTATGATCAATGTTTACATTAAATTTGCCTCGTGGCTTCCCATAGCATAGTAAATTTGCAATCAATCAATCAATCTCTCGCCTACTCGCTTGTTTGCTGTCTTGCCCTCCTAACAACGCCCCCTCTCTCTCTCCCTCTCTGTCCACCTCTTTCACTTTCTCTCCGCCTTATCGACTTTTTCATTAATTATTCATTTGGATACATGCTTCCATCTTTTTTTTCATTGCATATAAATATAGTGAAAAATAAAACGAAACCGAAAAAGTATGTATACATATGTATATATACGTATATTGTGTCAGTATTAATTGAATTCGTGATATTTTTTTACAAGATTTTTCATTTTGTCCTGCATTTGTCATATTTGTCTCGTCCTCTCTTTAGTTTTATTATTATTACTTGCATTACTACCGTGATGTCAAACGTCTCCATCTAAAAGCTCAATACAATAATTTGTTTGTACATTTCTCTTTTTCCCTCCCTCCCGAGCTCACGAGCTCATCATATTCCCACCACTCTTCCAAACTTCATTTCCGGCCTGACATTTCCAGACGAATCTTGATATCCGTCAGTCCTGCGATATGCGACCTGTACATTTTGCGAAATGGTGTACCGTTCACCCTTACTGTTTCCGGCTGATGTGCGCCTCGTGCTGCTACGCTGCACAAGCAATAACATCATGTATGGAGATGCGCGGAACAGATGTGTCACCTCTCCCCCAATTCCTCCGCCTTCCCTTGAAGATTACGAGACTACTAAAAACCGAGCGAAGCGCACCGAAACGATCTGAATAAGCTAAGTTTATTTCTACTTCACTTCAATTTTCGGGTTTTTTTTTCTTAATCACAAGCCACAAAGGAGTGTTCTCGAACTGTGATTCGTTGGGAGAATATTTGGGTCTTTCGCCCTCATCGAACTCGCTTGCGACCCTCCTACCGAAAAGAGTCTGTTGCGAAATTCGTCTGCGAGGATATGTGAAATTTAACAATTTCCCGTTTGGACAAAAAAAAGAGCGGTCAATTTGTGAACTTTATGGATATATTTTTGATCTCAGAGGGGAATATGCGTTGCTCGATGACCGATACAGAAAACAATATGTATTTAGTATATTTTGTTGTGTTATCGACGACAGTCAGTCGGGAATTCTAACTTACCGAGGGTGAAAAGTTCGATCGACCCCCGGAAATATCGACAGTCGATAGAAAGGAGGCATTTGAGTTAGGGAAAATTCTGCCTTACCGACGGTGCTAACGCGCCCGACAATACCGACAGTCAATAAGAATCTGTTTTGTAAATTCTGTCTTACCGACTGTGCTAACGCGTCCGGTAATACTGGCAGTCGATAACGAAGATTTTTACCTAAACTAAAATATCCAAAAACGAACTGCCTTTAACCTTGATAGCTAATAGTTTGTAAACATTTTTTTTATTCAACGTCATTTTTCGTGCGCTTCCCCATTCGGTGCCCGTGGTCGGTAAAGATGGCCCGAGGGCATCAATTAACACACGCGTTACTATAGTATTTCTACAGACTGCAAAACCATGTTCAGTTTTTTAAAATATTTAGTGTAAAATCCATTATGATTATTTTAATATTTAGTTTAAGATACATGAAGATTATTTTTAAATGCAGTTTGCAATACATGAAGATTATTTGAGTATTTATCAAGATCATTATAATATACATTAGAACATTTAGATTCGTGAGTTAGTGTTTGATTAAGAAGCGTTTAGATTTTTTCGATTTCGAAATTAATCTCTATCCAAGATGGCCCAGATTTTAGGGTACTCGTAAATATATTTCCAGATATGTTTTTTGTAAATATCATCGCGGAAAACCTGGTTTTTATCTAAACTCTTCGTCACGAGTTTTCGATCGAGATTTTTTAATCCGACGTAACCGTTTTTTTTCATCAAAACGTACATTTTTTCTCGATCACCACGTAACATTTTTCACATCAAGGTTTTTTATTCGATATTTTTAGTTTTTGCATTTTTACGTTTAAATTAAAAAAATGAGCTAAAGAGTCCCGCAGATTTTTGCTTTTGAAGTAGATTTATCCATCGTGTGGAAGTTAAGTCTAAGATTTCGTTGGTCCAACAAAAGCAAAGGAGCAGCGGTCTAGTTGTCGATCAGCGCGATCAGCAACGACGACGTTTCCGTCATCAAATGCGGACAGGCTCGGAGGGGGCTGATCGACACACACACACTCGCACACATACACCTATATATATATATATATATATATATATATATATATATATATATATATATATAAACACACACACCAGAATTCTATATAGGGTGGGTAGTCAAGGCGCCGGCGCCGTACATTTATAAATAGAGTAGGTGGCTCGCGACCCTCGCGTACTCAGCGGTCGGAGCGAGACGTCGTCAGACACAACGGAAAGGGAGCTGGATAGCTGTGAGCGTGTGGTTGCGATTGTTGTGCGCGACGATTTTGGGGTGTTTTTCGTGTTCATCGAAGCGACGTTGAAGCGACGCGGTGTTCGTGAATGCCGCAGGTCACGTACTCAAAAGACCTTCAAGGCGAGCTGGCAAGGGTGAATGCGTAGAAGCGAGATCGGTTGATTCGAGATTGGAGGCGGGGCAACCATTGTTCGGCGAGCTAGACCGGAGGCGGCTGGTGTCGTAAGATGGGAGGGAGTGAATGAAAGCGAGGATGGAACGGGAGAGCGACGCTGTGATCTCGTCGTCAAGGGGAACGTTGAAAACAGCAGCGTTGGTGGTGGTGACGGTGGCGATAGGTCGATAGCAAAGACCCGCGGAAGCGGAGAGAGACTAGGTTGAAAACGTTCGGTTCCCTCGAATATGAGGCTTTCAACCCGGCGCGAATCAACGACCCGAGGTTCTTCAGTAGTGTCAGTAACGCGAGGAAAGGTGGCAGCCGCAGAGGCGTCGTTGTCGTTGGGATACGAGAATATTCAGCCTGGGTGTGCTGTCGAGTTGCAGTGGATCAGCTGGTGGTCGAGAGGGAATCAACTGTCCCGAGGACGTGATGAATTCTACCGGATCACGCTGATCCGGTCTCAGGCCTACTACGTTAGCTCGCCATAGGTGAGGGTGGAAGAGGAAGCAACGCGATGCACCGATCGAAGGGTCGTCGAACCTAAAGTGGTCAGGGGGAGTGTGCCGTAGTGCAGGCTATCAAACGGCGTCAGGTGGATTTGTGAAAGACTTTTAGTGGTATGGATGCCAAGCTTGCCAAGCTAGCTTCCGGTTAAGTAATTCCATTGGAATGACGTTTCCCAATTGGCTGGATTTGGTACGAGAATCTGAGCAAAGCAGTTCCGTTGTATGTTGCCAAGATCCGACTTGTTAGGTGGATTGCCATCCGGATGTCCATCCACATGATCCTTCTATCAAGTTGAACCTGGCCTCTGAATTGGTCTTTGGGTGGAAGCGGTAATCTTACGTTAATTCCATCTAGGAATCCGTAAACAATATGCCAACTGGCTTCTTGGTCCTTAGATGGAGGAGCACAGCTGTCTGGTTCCCTGAACTGATTCCTAGCTGAATTCGGAACTTCGTCAAGTTCCGAACTCAGCTAGGAATCAGTCGACTAGCTAGTCGAGAGCTAGGAATCAGTCTAGGATCATGAAGGTCCCCATATGGATGCGGATCTTCAAGATCCTAGACTGATGGATAGACCTTCTTTGCTCAAGTCCTCTTTGGGAATCTACTACTTACAGGAATCCACCTGTTTCCCTAGGTGGATTCCTCGCCTACCACCTATCATGAATTTCGGAACTTGATCGCAATGTGCCACCTTCACGCAATGCACCCTGGAAATCTGCTGCTTGGAAAGGTGATCCGCTCGGGCTCCCAGCTTGTTCTCTAGATGGATTCCGAGCCTACCACCTATCTAGATTCCCAAATTGCTTCTTGGCTACATTAAGAGCTTGACGGCCATGTGCATTTGCACCTTCGCCCAATGTCCACTGGAAATCTCCAAGTTACGTAGCACCCATATTCTAGGGCATCTGCTACTTAGGCCCTAACGTCCTCCCTAGATGCATTCCCAATGTCTACCTGCATTCCCAAATCCCTAAATAGATTCAGGCTTGTGTTTTCACGTGCACGTGCAGTAACTTCCCAGGCTAAATTCGTAGAGTGGAGGCAACCTGGATTTCTAGGTGAATCTCCAATCGGAGCCTTAGTTTGTCCCTAGCAGCCCACTCCCTTGGTGAGACATTCTACTTGGACCACCAATTCATTTCTATAGATGTATTAGGACTCGGGAGGAGACCTGTAGTCACTTCCCATCAAAGCTTTCTGGCATACATTTTGCCTGGCTTCTTGGGTGGACTGGCATCCTTTCCCGGCAAGACTCCTGCTGGCATATCTAGCAAATTCCCTCCAAACGACTGGATGGATTCGTAACCGGATAGTCGTTTCTACACCTGCTGCCGATCCCCATAATCAACAGACCAATTCCTGACAGGATTCCTACTGGAATCTCCACACCCGCCTTGCCATTTCCAATAAATGGAACATCGAATCCACTGTGTGTGTAGTCAACACCCGAGAGTTACGCAAGGGCCGTTCGTCGTCCGGGGGAACTCCCGGGGAAAACGTGCTCTCCTTCCGGGTGACCGGTGACGAAGACTATCTCGTCGATGACGACAAAACGAGTGCTAATTATAGACGTGCACGTGCGCCACGCCGGTCAAGCGAAGCGCGTCATCCATCATTATTGTCGTCGTTGGTTCGAAGAGCCCCAAACTGCTGCGCGGAACGTGGCTACGAATCACTCATTTTCTATTCCTCAACGAAACTCGACCGAACGGGGCTCACCGCGGGGGTGACTTTGAATTGTTTTTACCGCTAAGGGTGTCCGGAAAAAGTGGTCTTTCATCATTCTCGAGCCATACTATCTCTCCTCTATCATCGCGAAAAACCTTTTTTCCAAAACAACGTAGAGTGAGCGGTGAAAATGCTTCAATTTTGTACACTTTTGAGACATCGAGATGTTTTTTTTTTTGCGGAGACTCGTTGGTGGCTAGCTGGCATTGAATTTGGATTTGCTCAGACATTGACGTTCTCCACTCGCGTTAGGTTCATCCCAGGCCCCTTGCCAATGTTCTTTCGCTAAACGGAAATTCCCAAAAATCGAAAATCTCGCGTCCGTAGGAAAGCAAAAATCATTTCCGCGTCTGACAGCCGCGAACAGGTTTTTGGCTCCTTTTCCTCGTTTCGCGTGAGAACGTTGCTCCGATAATACGTGACGTCACACGTCGAGCCTGATGACCCAAGGGATCAATGATCCGAGGCTCGGGCCAAGTCGCGCGAGCGTCGTAATATTTTTTCGTTTTACTTCAACTTTTTCCGACTTTTTTTCTCATATGGAACAAATCTTTTTGTTTCGGTTCGTTCGGTATCAGTTCGGTTGAAAATTCAAAATTTTGCAAAAAATCAATGTCGAAGAGAAAAAAGTTTCAAACAAAAGTTACCGATTTAGCGAAGCAAAAAACGATTCGGAAATAAAACATATCGGTTCCCATTCGTAAACTAAAGTTGACCTTGAAATAACTTGGAAAAAAGCCCGAAAATGAAAAATGAACAAGACTATTATTTTTGTTCTTCAAAACTATGAAACTTTTGTTTGAAACATTTTTTCCTAAAATGAATTCTTATCGAGATATTTCGTTGTGCCAACTTGAACGGTACACCCTGTAGATATAGTGAATTCTTTGTCCACTGGCAGCTGGCTAGTTACTTTTTGGAGGTGAACAATTTGGGAATCGCTCTACTCTGCCCTCCGTTTCTTCGTCGTGCGAGCTTCTTCGTCATTCGCTCACGAATTTCGGGATGTTTCTTATTTGACAGCGATCGCGCGGTAAACGAGCCCCCGGAAGCTTTGGGCCGAGGCAACGTGGACGTTCTTCACGATGGCACTGGTGATGTTGCCCTGCGATTTGCCCTGGTGGCCCGCCATCGTAAAACAGTTGGACCGTGCCGGAGTCTCGCGGAACACGAACGACCTTCTCGATGCCATGCAACGACTGCACGAGATGTGCAAGTTAGTATTTGAAAAAAAAAAAATAAAAAAAAATCGGTCCCGGCAATTTCCGATTTTTCGAAAACGACCACAGGCCGGAAAATCCTTGATCGCGAGTTTGATAACAAAAAATCCCGGCGAAACTCACAGGGCCCATGGGTGTCCTTGATTTCCGGATCAAGGTCAAGCCCTTTGAGTTAGGAATCGCGGTACCAGGGACCCTGAATACAAAATAAAGAACCCGATTTCGATTGGAAGAATTGATACGCGGGTATTTTTTCATCCCGCGGATCAATTCGCGGGCAAAGTTTGAAAATTAAATATGGCTGCCTCGAAGCTCCTTAAAATGAGGATGAATTTTGAAAAAAAAGGCAGCGTACGACGTGACGCTTACGCGGATCGTGGTATAAATCTCTTGCCAGAATCAGCGCGCTACCCTCGTAGTAGCGAAGAAAATTTCTGGATGGTCAGCACCGGCGTGCGACTAACGATTGTAACTGCTAACGGTTACTATATTCAGACGCTGATGTCACGTAGTTATTTCACTTTGTACAAGCTGCTCTGAACCTGCTCGCTAAATCTGATTCGAATGTCCCAATATATCTACCTGTCTTTAGTGTATATATATATATATGTCGTGTTATACACAACTGAGACGAGCAGGCGTAGTGTTTTATTTTTGGACTTTTGTATCTTTTTCTCTGACTGTCGCGACAAATTAACTCGTACTACATACACTATATATATATATATATAGAAATTAGATGTCAAATTTTGGATGACGCGTTGGGGACGGACCGACGAGCAGAAAGTCGTTTTGAGATTTTTCCGTTTTGGCTTTGTTTCCGAGAAAAACGGAAAAATCAATAATTGCAATAAAACTTCCCTACATACCTTCTCGATGAACGAATTGCTGGAAGTACAGGTGAACGCTTCCGGCCTCCAAAGAAGATAAAAACATTGAACACCCTCAGCTTTTGTCCTGGGACACCGTGTATATTAAACACACGGCATACCGGAACTGATGTTGAATAATATAAAAAGAGATGCGGAACGAAATTCTGAGTCGAAAAGTCTCTAGGCATTTTTCGATCGGATAAATCGCCGGCGAGTTATTAACGATTGAAGTTCAACCAACCAGCAGACGCGCCCCGCCTACCGACACACGGCCAGTCGATACGCGAGCATCTGATTGGTCGAACTTGAACACTTCATAACTCGCCGAGAGTTGATCGGATCGGAAAACGTCTCGGGACTTTTCGACTTCGATTTTTATCCAGAATCCACCTTTACAATACTGACCATCAGCTCTCGGACATACAAAACTTGGCGAAAACTTCGGAGCACAATTTTTTAAGTTCTTCTCCTCCTTCTTTCGTGCGTTAATTTTATTTTTGCTCTTCCTTTTTTCTTATCGTGGTGTTCGCGTAGCATAAGCCTCGATCCGGACGAGGACGTACAGGATCCGGAAGTGTTCGTCGGTCTTGGCAAATTCCTGGACGAGGATCTTAGCCAAAAGGAGAAGGAGCATTTTTTCACGAAGACTATACCCCAAGTGGCCGAACGTGCGAGAGCTCTCAGGTCGACCAAACCCCCCCAAGGCTTGTACTTCAGTCTCCAGCAACAGGGTAAAAATAAAAATAGTTTTTACGGTTATCTATACAATAATACAATTTTATATGAAATAACAATAATAAATATAGAACTGCTTCTTTTTTGTCCCAAAATAAAGGTGGCACAATTTAGTATTTCTGATATAAGAATATATTCATTTAAAATAATAATAATGATAATAATGACCAACAAGAGGCTTGTTCTTCAGTGCCCAACCACGAGGTCAAAATTTCTCGATAACAAAATTGTCAAAGTATATAGATTTAAGACCAACAACAATGATAACAATAATAATATGATTGCAGTAATGTGATTCGATTGAAATTCGTGATATTGTCAGCCTGTGCTACTTTCTTTGTTATCGGGGATCGCGACAGGCGACTGCGTCGAATACAGCTACAGTTTCGCCGCGTCTTTACTCGCCAACGCGTTTTTCTCGACCTATCCGAAACGGACCCTAAAGACTCATCCAACCCTTGGTGATTTCAACTTTACGAACTTCTTTAAGCATCTACATTTGTGAGTAAGACATCGGTGAAAATATGCAATATATCTATAACAATAATGACGATAACAATAATTTTATAATTTAACGTTAGTCTATTATTAGTCTTCCAATCGATTCATTAATTCTTAATTGAGCCTCAGTTAATTCATTATTAACTAATTATAGATCGTTAGTGTTATTATTATTATTACTATCATTCCTACTATTGTTTTTCAAAATACGATAAACTGTTTTATTTTTTACTTATTATTATTATAAATATAAGTTCGTGGTTTTTTTTCTTCTTTCAGAAACAGTCAGAAGGCCAAATTGCGCAGTATTTTACGCTATTTCGATTTTATCGAGACCGAGTGCGCCCTCGACGGACGAATGATCGTTTCTCGGCAGGTAAATCATCGAATTGTTAACACCAATTGTTAACACAATTTTTTTGTATATTTGAAAAAATCGATTCGTTCGATTAAAAATAATTAAAGGACAATGTTTTTTTTGGTCAGGTAATGACGTCGAAACAATGGTTGACGATCGAAGATTGGCTCGAGAGCAACGTACCCCTGTGCCCGTTGACGATTCGCCACGGGGGTCGAATCGACAGGATAGAATCGGAATCGAAGTTTCTCCACGTTTGTTTCGCGAGCTCGCGGTTCGGCGGGGACGTGCTCGAGGATAAGGTCACGCAAGAAACTGTACATGTAAGTAAGTATGTATTCGGACGTAACAACAAAAAAAAAACGATGCGGAAGACCAAAAAACGTCTGACTTATGATTATTATACCGGGTGTCCCATTTTAATCTTACACCTGATTTATCTCGAAAAATACTACTCCGATCAAGTATTGAGCACAATGAAACATTTAGGGCTCAAAGGGGGACGTTCAAAAAAAATCTTTTTGGTCTAGAATTCAAAATGGCAACGTGTTTTTTTTTCACGTGGTAATCTCAGTTTTTTCAAAATCCAATTTCCAATTTCAAAATTCAATTTGCAATTTCAAAATTCAATTTGCAATTTCAAAATTCCTTTTGCAATTTCAGAATTCAATTTGCAACTTCAAAATTCAATTTGCAATTTCAAAATACCATTTGCAATTTCAAAATTAAATTTGCAAATTCAAAATTCAATTTGCAATTTCAAAATTCAATTTACAATATCAAAATTCAATTTGCAATTTGAAATTTCAATTTGCAATTTCAGAATTCAATTTGCAACTTCAAAACTAAATTTGCAAATTTGAAGATTCAATTTGCAATTTCAAAATTCAATTTGCAACTTCAAAACTCAATTCGCAATTCAAAATTCAATTCGCAATTTCAAAATTCAATTCGCAATTGAATAGTTCCATTTGCAATTTCAAAATTCAATTTGCAATTTCGAAATTCAATTTGCAATTTCAAAATTCAATTTGCAATCTCAAAATTCAATTTGCAATTGAAACATTTTTATTTGCAATTTCAAAATTCAATTTGCAACTTCAAAATTAAATTCGCAATCTCAAAATTCAATTTGCAATTGAAAAATGTTTATTTGCAATTTCAAAATTCACTTTGCAATTGAGAAATTGTTATTTGCAATTTCAAAACTCAATTTGCAATTTCAAAATTCCATTTGCAATTTCAAAATTCAATTCGCAATTTGAAAATTCAATTTGCAACTGAAAAATTCCATTTGCAATTTCAAAATTCAATTTGCAATTTCAAAATTCAATTTGCAATTTCATAATACTATTTGCAATACCAAAATTCAATTCGCAATTTTTAAATTCAATTTTTAATAAAAATTCACGATGGCTAACATATTTTTTTTTGTGGAATCATGAATTTTTTCTTCACCAAAACATTTATCAGGCCGAAACTAACAACTTTTGTAGGAAAGGTTTTTCAATGGCGTTCATAAATTTCAGGTTAGAATACCATTTTTGACTATTTTAGCGCTATTCAAAATGTACGACGAGGAGGTAAAGACCTCAACGTCCGTAGTGTTATATCGCATCAAGCATATACAAACTTACGATTAATATATATTGTTGTCGTCCACTGCGCATGCGCCACGTCCGGGAAAAGAAACGAAATTGCTATATTCCTTCTCTGTGGCACGCGACGCCCCGACACTATGGGCGAACCTTGCGGCGTAAATCGGAACTAACGAACCTTGGACAGTAAGCGGGCCTTGCAATGTCATTCCTGTTTGTTCGTCGCAGATAGCGACACATCCGGAAATTCTTACTGCGATATTGTCAGTCGAGGCCTTAGAAGACAATGAGGTATTGATAGTGGAGGGCGCTCGCCACGTTTCACGAATAAACGATCCCAAGCACAAGGCGATCCACGAAAGTATACCCGACCCAATTCCGGTGAGGACGGATTTTCAATTTTCTTTATTTTTTAACATTTTTTATTTATTATTTTTTAAAAATAATAAATAATTTTTAATTTAAAATTATTTTCATTCATTATCTTTGTTATTATTGTCGTTCATTTTGTTCATGTCATCACTTTCATCGTTTCTATTATCATTGTTTGTTATTACAATTATTATTATTATCGCAATTGCAATACGAAAATGTTTTTTCAAATGCCTTCTCGGTCGAATTATTTTCCACCAGCCAAATTAAATTTATACCATTTATGCTTATTATGGTCGTTGTTTTTTTTTAATTTCAATATTGCGATCATTGTCATAATTATAATTATTTTGCGATGACTTAAAAATTTATTCCGCCTCCAATGATTTTTCCGTATAAAAATTCAACTTGCTTTAAAATCTGATTGTTATTATTTTATTAACATAATTTACTGATTTTCATCGATATTATTCATTAACATTTCCATATTTTATTTTGTTATCCCATTTTGTGCTCGTGATTTTTCGCCGTAAAATAATTTGTGTACAGCACAACCGAGAAGTTGATCTTTTTTGTTCAAACGTCGTTACTTTGTTGAACGGCACGATTCTTTTTGCTTTGGTGAATAACGATAATTGAAGAAAGAAAAAATAAACAAGGAGGAAACGAAAAACAGATAACGGTGTGCTACATGGATCCGGAAGATTATTCGAAGCTGCCGTTGACACAATACGAGGAGGACAACGTTCTGCGGGAGATGAACAAGTCCCTACTTGGGTTTCGACAGAGGCGACCACCGGGCAGTCCCGCCGAGTCGGGAAAATCCGATTCCGATCCGGACGGTGCCCCCGGCACGAGGAGATTGTCGCCGATCGGGGAGAGCTTCAGCAGCGCCTCGCCGGAAGTCGAGAGCGAAGAGAAGATCAGACTGACGAGGGAAAACGGCGGACGAGGTAAAAAAAATGTTTTTCTTCTTCGACTTTTCTATCTATAGATATACATATAAAAGAACATGTCCAGACATACATATAAAAGAACATGACTGATTCATCAACGCCGAGCCAAAACCGCTGAAGCTAATTACACGAAATTTGGACAGTAGTTTGCTTTCGTGACGCCAGCACCCACTAAGAAGGGATTTTTTCGAAATTCAACCCTTAAGGGCAGGAAAAGGGGTAGCAAAGTTTGTACGGAAATTTTGAAAAATCCGATCGGATTTACTAGAAATTTGGTATTCGTGCTTCTTGACACAATTAACGAAACACGTATATCAGCGTTTTTGCAAATTCAACCCTTAAGGGGGAAAAGAGAGTGGCAAAGATAGTACGGAAATTTTTAAAAATCCGGTCGGATTTACTTGAAATTTGGTATTCGTGCTTCTTGACACAATTAACGAAACACGTATATCAGCGTTTTTGCAAATTCAACCCTTAAGGGGGAAAAGAGAGTGGCAAAGATAGTACGGAAATTTTGAAAAATCCGGTCGGATTTACTTGAAATTTGGTATTCGTGCTTCTTGACACAATTAACGAAACACGTATATCAGCGTTTTCAGAAATTCAACCCTTAAGGGGGAAAAGAGGGTGGCAAAGTTTGTACCGAAATTTTGAAAAATCCGGTCGGATTTACTTGAAATTTGGTATTCGTGCTTCTTGACACAATTAACGAAACACGTATATCAGCGTTTCTAGAAATTCAACCCTTAAGGGGAAAAAGAGGGTGGCAAAGTTTGTACGGAAATTTTGAAAAATCCGGTCGGATTTACTTGAAATTTGGTATTCGTGCTTCTTGACCCAATTAACGAAACACGTATATCGGCGTTTTTAGAAAATCAACCCTTAAGGGGAAAAAGAGGGTCGCCAAGTTTGTACGGAAATTTTGAAAAATCCGGTCGGATTTACTTGAAATTTGGTATTCGTGCTTCTTGACCCAATTAACGAAACACGTATATCAGCGTTTTTAGAAAATCAACCCTTAAGGGGAGAAAAAGGGTGGCAAAGTTTGTATGTAAAATAAAACAAAATCTGGTCAGAAGATTTACTTGAAACTTACGAGGAACATCCCTCAGGTGACACCCTTCGATTTTGTTGAAATTTGGATACGTTACAAAGCACCGAAAAGTAAGCGATACGTATTTTTTTTTATCGACGGAAAAACGGTTTTAAGGGGTGAAACCACCCCTCGAAAAAACGCATCGGTTCGGTAATTTCGAAGACTTTACCGACAAGCCGTCGAAAAACGTTGTCTCGAGAAAAACGCGTTTAAAGTTTGAGGTCACACAAAGGTCGCGCAAAAATACAGTTAGGCTCCTTCGATCTTCACAAAATGTCGGCCGATACGTGTACCTTCGAAAATCGTTATAAAAAGAAAATCGATTTTTCGCCTTAATGATTAACACTTTTTGCGAAAAGTGTGCGAAAAAAAAAATGAGACCTAAAGTTGCACGTACAAACAAACCCAAACAAACCCAAACCCAAACAAACGCACGTTGGGAGGCGAAAGAAAAAATGAAGTGAACGTACTGGTAACCAGTGTCGCCGAAAGGGAGTCCGGAGAGCGACTCGCCGAACGAAATTCGAACGAGGCCGTACGGGCGATCGGTGAGATCGCAGAGTCCGCCGAAAATCGGCAAAGTGCCGATCGGCAACGCGACTCGTCGCAGCCGTTTCATCGTCTTGGGCTCGAGCGGCGAGGTATTGCCCGTGAGCCGAAAATCACTCGGACAAATGTCCGTATACAGCAGCTGCAACAGCCAGAGCACCGAGAGCTTTCACAGCGCCAAGGAAACGATCGAGGACGAACCGGCAGGTAAACATTTTCACTACTCCGAATTATTACGATTTTATTTGCCTCGCGCGCTTTTTTTTTTGGTGCATTTTTCAACGATATAGCAATGACGATTTTTTTAAACGCAATTATACGTTTTTAAGTTTTTTTGTAATTTATTTGCTTGTGTATTTCGTCGGGAGGCGATCCTTATTTTTTTTTTATCATTTGGCACCCTCTATCATCATCGTAGGATAATTGTTTTTTTCAGTAAACGAATAATCACGATTTTCTGCGATTTTTTGCGATTTTTTTTATTTCGTATTTCGAAAAAATAGTTTACGAAACTATTCATTAATGTTGATATTTTTTACATATTATTATGATTATTATTTGTTGGTAATTTATTTGTTTGTGTATTTCGTGGGGATGCGATCCTTATTTTGTTCAGTCATTTGGCAACCTCTATCATCATCGTTGGATAATTGTTTTTTTTTTCAGTTAACAAAAAACCACAATTTTTCTGCGATTTTTTTTATTTCGTATTTCGGAAAAATAGTTTACGAAACTATTTATTAATATTGTTATTTTTTTACTTATAATTATGATTATTATTTTCATTGTTGCTTATTTTATTATGACAATCGACTTTATTGCTCCGGGCAACGTACTTCCTCAGTATTATTATGATTTTTATTTTTATTATTTTATTATATATTATTACTAATTAATAATAAATAAAATACACTTTTCATTCGTTGTTGTTATTTTTATTATTCTATTACAGTTATTATTATTATTGTTTGTAATATTATAATTATTATTAAGTCGAAAAATCCATTTTCCACACTGTTATTTTAAACTGGTTCAAACTTTTTCCACTCCCCGTTTGTTTTTTTCTTCAAAATGTTTGAAGCGTATTGTTCACTTCGATATAAAGAAACAATAATCGAAAAGTGACCAAAAATAACAACAATTTCCCCGAACAATCGAAGCTTCAACGAGGAGTAATAATGTCGTGGTGCCTTTTCCAAATACAGACGAGGAGGAACAAAAATTAACGAGGCGTTACAGCACGCAGTTGGACACACCGGAAAGACGCGGTACGTTTGCTCAGCGACTAAAGGAAGCTCTGAATCGCGAAAGCACGGCCACCGGTTCCCGATCTTCGGCAAATTCTTCGGGCGAAAGCAGCTACGCCGTCGAAATCAGCGTGGCCGGAAGTCACGTGGGGGATCAAGATATCAAGTGAGTTTTGGCCTCTTTCCTATTTTTTTATTTTTTTTTTTTTTATTTTTAGAATTTTCGAGGCCTAGACTATTTTTTTCGAATAGTTTTTCGTAAATTACGTTCGCGAAATTTTAATATTGTTTGAATGCAAAAATGGCTTTTTTTAATGCAAATATTTATTTTACTATTTTTTCGCATTTGTTACTATTTTTTAAATGATTTAATATTATTTTTAAATGTATTCTGTTATTGTTTTCTAATGCATAATTTTGAATAAATGTTGGGTGAAAAAAATTGTCGTTAAACAGCGTTTGGGTTTGTTTGAGTTATGTACGATGTTTTTTTATCGACAGAGTTAAAAGAGGCGGATCGAGAGGCTTCGTGTTACGCGACGAGACCGTAGACGAGGATTTCTTGAAAGAGTCTCTGGAAGCGGAACAAAGATGGCTCGGCCGATTTCGTCAGACTCAACCAGCAGGCCTCCCGAGAAGAGATACAAACGCGAGCAGTAAATACAGTTTCAGTACCGAGTACAGTTCAGGTGAGGATTTTTACGCGTCCTCCCTCTCTATTTCGATTTTTTAAAACTTTTTTCGACGTTTTTATTACAACTTTTTACCTTTTTCCAGATTGCAAAAATATTTTTGGCAATTTAGCGAAAAATTATTCCTATCTTTACAATTTTTTGTGATATTTCTGTATTTTGTATAAATTTATAATTTATCGGCTATTTTTTAGAATTTTCTAATCTATTGGCTTTTTATAGAATTTGCTCATTTATTGACTATTTTTGTAGGATTTTTCAATTAATTGGGTGTTTTTAAATTTCTCGGAACTTTCCGCATTTTCGAAAAAAATTTGCAGATCTTTTTGAAATTTTGTTTCTTTTTTATGGTTTGTTATGATTATGTTGTATTTCGGTATTATTTAAAGAATTTTTGCAATTTTTCCTGTTCTCTAAATGATTTTCGGCATATGTTACGATTTTTTGCAATGATTATGATTTTTGTTTGCTTCTGCTATTTTTCAGCGATTGTTTGTTGATTTTTTTTACACCGAATCGAAGTGGATTTAACTGATACAGGAAGTTTTATAGATAATGTTTTATTTCGGAAAAAGATTTTTGCTCCGAACTGGAAGAGGTGTACGAGCAATTATCAAAGTGGCTCGAAGATCCGATAGCTTCGAATGAGAACCGTGAGATGGACGCACGGGACAGAGCGGTCGTCCAGTTCGCCGGTTCCCTGCTGAGGCGGGCGCTGAGCGAATCGTTCGCCGGGGTTCCTGTACAAGAGGGCGAACCTCAGCCCCTTGCGGGCCCCAACGATGTCCATCAGAAGCACAAACTCGCGTTGGCCGTGCGAAGTCTCAGCCTCGAATTGGCGAGACAACGAAACAAGCGCCAACAGTCGGTAAGAAAACGCGTTTTTTTTTCTCCTCACGATTATCACCGCTGATTCTCGAGCCCAAGAAACCGGCCACAAAAAAAAACGAAAGTCAAGAAAAGATCGAACGAGAGACAGTCGGGAAGTTATTCGAAACGACAATTGCGTAATAACGAGTTTTGTTTTACGCGAAGAGGTTAACCATTCGCAAGACAGATGGCGCCAGTCACACTCGCGGCGAATCAAGATGGCGCGCGAGCAAAGAAAATGGCACGCGTGTTTCGCACCACTTCAAACTTTGCATGACCATTTTCTCGAAAACGACTGCGTGAATTTCAATGGAATTTAACAAATGAGTGGAAAATTTTGGCATCTCAAATTTGAGTCGACATTGGACACTCACACTCGCGGCGAATCAAGATGGCGCGCGAGCAGAGAAAATGGCACGCGTGTTTCGCACCACCTCAAAATTTGCATGATCATTTTCTCGAAAACGGCTGCGTGAATTTCAATGGAATTTAACAAATGAGTGGAAAATTTTGGCATCTCAAATTTAAGTCCACATTGGACAGGTATCAAATGACTCGTATAGTTTGTTTTTGTTTGCAATATTTCTTCCCCTTCTGTATCTCTTCCGTACAAACGCGGCATGATTATTTTCGAACCCTGAGAACAGTCGAAAATCAGAAGGTTTATCGACAAAGTCGCCCGAAAGAATTGCGTTCGACTGTGCGAGTAGTCATTGCCAACGAAGAAGCGATATAGCCAGGTATATTCGAACAGGATGAGGAAATCCCGTACGAAGATGCCCTCAACGACGATCAGATAACCGCGAAGGAGATCAAAGATTCTCAGCGCCGTAAACTTTGGGCTGTTACGTTCACGTCCGAAATTCTTCAGACTCTTGTCGACCAGGAGGCCACTCTTTGTCTGCCGACGTTACCGACCGTCGGTATTGCAGGATCCGACGAAAAATCGCAAATTCGAACGGAAAAACGCGCGAACGCTGTATCGATCGAGGATTATCGTGGGAAGTGTCGAAAAGAAAAAAACCCATCGGAAATGAATAAGGTGCCCACCATGTGGATACAAATGGAAACCCTTTATGCACTCCGTTTTTTGTCGAATATTATTTTTCAAATAAATCGATAAAAATTAGGCTTTGGAGGCTTGATGTATCGTCTTCGTGATTCCCGCATTGAGAGAGCTGATAAGTCATTGACAAAATACTTTAGAATAAACACGTGAAAAACATGATTTTTATTTTCAGAAAAACAAATTTCTTTCAAAATAACGATTTCGTACCTTGATTTTTTCCACCTTCTAGTATTTTGAAGCAACCTTACAATCTGTTTGTGTATTATTCTTATCATAAATTGCTTCTCAACTCCCTTCAATAAACGAATCTAAAAATAACTCAGTGGCAAACGCGTTACCCCAGTAACAAAACCGATTAATTTTTTTCCACTTTTACCAACGTACTAACGCGAAATACTTCTGTCTCTCGTTCCATCTTCCAATTGTCAGTATTATAAAATTCTACCCTATCTTTTCGGCGCTTCTGAAAATAACTTGCAATGCTGCGACGGTCCGACATCTATCGCTAGATTTATTATTTTTCATTGGATTTAATGTAACACCAATATGGATTTGACTGTGATGGAAAAATGCTCTTACACAAGGCAAGGAATGGCTTTGCGATTAAAAAAATAATCATTCCATTTGCCATGACTGCAAGGAAAATGGCATCCATATGACGCTATTTTTCATATCAATATTGCTGAAAATATGATGAAAAAAAATGTTACCTCGATAGAGAACGGGCGTATTTGTTTCTAACATCGATGAAATTTCCGTCTTATGTTGCGTTTAGCTGCCAGGAGAGAATAGTCCTCAGGGAGGTGGCCTAATGCCGGTCGCAACCGGAAATTGGGGCTGCGGGTCTCGCCTAAAGGGTGATCCCCAATTGAAGCTAGTGATCCAATGGCTCGCGGCCTCATTGGCTGGTGTGCCCAGACTTATTTATTACACTTCCGGCCATACGAGCTTGTCCAAGGTAATTTAAAAAGAACTTCCTCAAATACGAAGGCTTTCTTTTCGAAAATTGATGGTGACCTTGAAATGACGGCGACGCATCCAACTCGAAACTTGCTAACATGACCATCACATTTTCCCTTCAAAACCGTACAACTTTTGTCTCAAAAAGTTTTCGATCTAACGAACCATTCTCGAGATAATCCACCGGTACACTTGAATGAGACACCGGGTTTATACATCCACCCAGCAATATTCGAAACGTCATAACTCCGGCAGTTTTTGAGCCACAGAGGAAGCCTTTTTTGGTCAATTTCGTCTTCCCTGCCACTACAATTGAGCACGATAAAAGCCGTAGGATTACCATTAAAAAATTAAAGATGACCTTGACTTGACCTCGACGCATTCAATTCATAACTTGATAACATGACTATCACATTTTCCCTTCAAAACCGTACAACTTTTGTCTCATCAAGTTTTCGTTCAGATGAACCACTCTCGAGATAATCCACCCGTACACTTGAAACGAGAAACCCGGTAACATACGAAACGTCATAACTCAGGCAGTTTTCGAGCTACAGAGGAATTCTTTTTTTCGTTGAATTCGTTTTTGCTCAGACTGCAATTGAGCGCGATAAAAAGTGTAAGTGTACCATTATAAAGTTGAAGGTGACCTTGACCTGACCTCGACGCATTCAATTCACACCTTGATAATATGACCATCACATTTTCCCTTCAAAACCGTACAACTTTTGTCTCAACGAGTTTTCGATCAGATAAACCACTCTTGAGATAATCCACCGGTACAGTTGACACGGGACATCCGGTATACGGTACTATACGATTTTTTTCATGGGATTTGCAGCTGGACACGGTCAGCCGAGTTTTGACGGATCGTCGATGGTCCGTGGGGGATCTAGCGGCGGCGACCCTTAAATTCGCCGTGCACACGATTGAGGAACGGGTCAAAGGACGAAACAGCCTGTTCGAGGAATTGATAGGCGTCGACAAACCGAGCCCTTAGCCCGATGCGATGCTGTCGGTCCTCGTGGATGCTTTAGCCACGATGATCGAAGACAGCCTCGCAACGTCAAACTCCGAATGAGCGGTGTTTTTTTTCTCTTTTCTTTGGGCCACCAATCCGTTCGATTTTATCACGAACATAATACATCAACTTTTTAATTCAAAACTCACATACACACACATTTATATGCTTGATTGCTGAGAATTTGACATATAGATTGAAAAGACGGTGTGAAGTTGGGCAATCAGAAAATTTTTCGTCAATTCAAGCATATCAGATAGGAATATCATGTTTGATTCAATTTTAGAGGTACAAAGCAAAAAAAAACAACGGATCTAAAGGATTTATAGCGTATACATATATTGTAACTTCGCGTATCGAGAAAAATTGCGAAAAAAATCGCCTACCCGCGGATACGATTGAAACAAAAGAAGACATAACGTAGGAAATAAAAGATACAAGGGCTTTCTCGAAAATTGCGCGCTGAAACAAAAATATTCTCAACTTCGACGGAATACGGTTAGGAAAAACGAATTTTCGAAAAAAAAAATAAAAGTAAACAAATAATTTTAAAAAATTAAAACAATCGACCATAAGTGTGCGAGTATACGTTGATGGATATTTCCATGATTATTATCGTTCGACCAAGGTGCTCGAAAAAAAAAGCAAACGATTTTCTCGACAAAAAAAAGGTCGTAGGTCAAATTTAGCCGGCTCCAAAAATTCGTGAATGCTTAAGAAAAAAAAATATTCATCAATTTCGACAAAATTCGATGCAAAACAATGCGTACATTACATTTGTCCATCTCGTTTCGATCTTGCAGCCTTTTCCGTTCGTCCACACGTGTACGTTACAAATCCGAAGTTCATCGAACTGCGAGATGACCGGCAACGATTGGGGGCGCGCAAAAATACCAAAGCTTAAGGGATCATCACAGTGTAACGGGTCGAAGAATAGCTGATTTTCGCGATTTTTTTTTCGATGGTTAAAACATGCTGATCAGTCTGATTTTTTAAATGTCAAATCAAAGGATAATGCAAAAAAAATCGATTTTTCGAAACTTTTACACTGTGATGATCCCCTAAAAACGAGTGTAGAAATAAAAAACAAAAGTCAATCTACTTGCACACGAGAGTAGCGGAACGGAGAATAATTCATACGAAAATAGAACATTGTACAGGGCTCGAGAGCGCCACACTGATTATTCTCGTATGAAGTTTTTGTACGAAGTCAATAAAATAAAAAGAGATTAAAGAAACAGGAAACCCGCCGCCAGAATTTATGCGCAAAAACTATTTATATGTACGTCCATATGTACACAGACGCACGTTTACATGCACAAATAAAAACCGACGCGGCTCGTCGCAAAAAGCGGTCTAAGGGAAAAAAAGGGGGGTTTAAAAAATATCTGCAATTCGCTCGGATAGAAACGCGGTCTTCCAATACACAAAAAAAAGCGTCAGAGCAAGCGAGCCCCGTCATTATTGGGCGTGAGATTGAAAAAAACAAAAAGCAAAAACCAACCGATATAAAAACGTGACCATTATCATTAATATTGTATATATAATAGGAAATGTTAATAAATTTTTAACGTATTCCAAAAAATTATCGACGTTTCTCCACCTTTCATTAACCCTAAACGAGGCATGTCATTTCTGGTGCCTTCTACGGAGCATGAAGGGGCCGTGTGACCCCACGCTTCTTTTGTGGTTAAGATCGCTTCCTATAAACTGAAGTTGGCCTTATATAGAATTAATCTCTTCGTTTTTTTTTAAATACGGAAGACAATGGTGCGTAATGAAGTCAATTTTACAAACCGAAAGTCGGGAAAAAGTACTTTAAACGAAAAAAATATGCAAAAGTGACTTATCAAACAAAAAAAATCTCATTTTTTGCGCAGACAAAAAAATACGTGTCACTTATTTTTCCTTATTTCAAAAATGGTGAAGAAATCCTTCGATTAAGATGAAAAAAAAACATGAATAACGCCATTTTTTCCTCGTCTACGTGTATCTCCGCCATTATTTTTTGACGGAGGTAAAAAATGCAAATTACGCACCGTAAGTCGGCGCTGTGGTCTCCCACACATGCAAATTACGCACCGTAAGTCAGCCCTCTGATCTCGTGTGGACTCTCACACTTGTAAATTACGCACCGTAAGTCGGCCCTGCCGTCTCGTGTGTCGGACTCACACACGCAGGTGCCGTCAAAATGGTGATATACCGACTAAACCATCCCCCTCCACTGTCCGCCTTAATACCGTTATCATTATCGATAATGGGGAAAAATATTGCAGGATAGTCCCAGACTTCATATTGCTATATATTTCTTTAAATTACACATCTCGAGTAAAAATAATAATTATAAATCGAAGAATAATGGGAAACAGGTATCGGCGTTTTTATTATTTTGCGGCTATCGAGTGGCGAAACGCGGAGGCACCTCGTGCCTCGACCTATCAAAAGAAGAAGCTCCTCAGGCGTCGTCCCATGCACTGCTTGTCGTACAAGATATTGAATTTGTTGACGAACTGGTTGATGTCGTTGCATCCTTTCGTGATGATGCCCAGATACGTCATGAGACCAAAATCGTTGCATTGCTGAAAGAAGCGGAACAGAGAGAGAGAGAGATAATGAGAATACTCGTGGTTACGTCGATCGCACGTGGCATGGCCCATTCGTCGGTCGACTTGTTTTCCAAATGGAGACTTGCTCCTTGGTGCTTCTTTTTTTTCGCAGATTTTTGTTAATTTTTGACAATAGGATATTCCACTGTTGTACAGAAATCATCTCAAATAGCTAATTATTTCATACTATACTCACAATATTTTTTTACCATCGCGAATGTCAGTATTTACGATATAAATCGGCAATAAAATGTTGATACTCAACCAGACCGCCAAAACGCTCCCGTTGTCAGATATGTAGTCACGTGACGCCTGTGACGTCACATGCCAGTAAAAAAGGCAAAAGACCTATTGGGATCTGTCGAATGGCGATACGACATCTGGTGGCGGAAAATCAAAGTACATTCGGAACAAAGCCTATTCTTGCACGAGAAAAAAAAGCTACGAACAAGTGCATTGTGTGTAATATTAAAGTTACAATGATTGTTATTATTACGAACATTGTAAAAATCCGCCCGGAAGTTGGGCGTATCGAGAACCGGCAAACGATGACCCAACGCGCAAGCTGCACGGAGAACCTCGTGATTCCCCTTGAGTTCGCCGCTCTGTACGGCCTGTACGTATCGCAGCACGAGCTTCACTCGCGAGTGCAACATTTTTATAGCGCTGTGCTGGGCCACGAGGTGCTCGGCGACTGAAATCGAGACGGCTTTTTATCGGTGCGAGGCGGACGGAAAAAAGTGAAATTCGCGACTGAATTTAGTTGAGGGATAACACCACGATAGAATTTTGGAAAAATCGTTCTTTGGATTAAAAAATAATTTGGGGTCATAAAAACAATATGCAATTGGTCCTGTGGCGAATTTTTTTTTACGATCCAGCCATCGCGTTTTGCCGCAACGCTCCGAGGCGCTGCGGCAAAACTTTTTTCAAACTGGGAGAACGGATTATTCCAACACCTCTGCATGGATCGATTTGAAATGTTGATGGTAGCTTCACAGTTACATCCTCTATGGGAATACGTAGCCGTTTTTGATTAAATGTAAACTTTTTTTTGTGAACAATTTCTTGCTTATTTTTTGGCCAAAAAATCGATTTATTTCTTTCAATGTGCGCTATTTTTTCAAAACTTGATTAAAGAAATCCCTACGTAGTCCCACACCTAATAATCTATAGATTATAACTTTTTTTTTCTTCCACGTCGTGTACTTTACGGGAAAACCGTTCTCACGTCAGGCTATCTGTAAAATCCACGTTTTTCAAGATGGGCTCTGTCGCCGCCATTTTGTATGTAAACTATAATAATTTTTTTCAAATACTTTAATACCCGTTAAGCAAACAATCTCAAAAGAAATCCTTCGCCTTTTTTTCATACTGCCAAAATAAATTGTCAAAGTAAGGCCTCATTTTCCGCCGCTAGAGTGGTGTTATCCGTTAAAGATCGAAGGAATGAGAGAATCGAAAAGTTTACCCAAGGAACTTTCGACCTGATCGTTGCTGCACATTCGCGCGACGTGGTCGACGCCGATTCGCTCGGCCTCCTCGGTAGCGAGGGTGTAAGTCAGAGGGACGAATAGCATCGTTGCTTTGCCGGACACCAAGTCGATCACCGACTCGTACATCGAAACCGGCAATTGCTGCGCAGCGTGAAAAATAGCAAATTTATATTGAACAAAGATATTAAACAAAATGTTCGATTAAAATAGAATGATCGTCTTGTCTTTGGTCTTAGGGGAAACTAACGTCGGTGTTCTTTGGCCTGGGATCCAATTTCAGTAGGACGGGACACTCGTTGATCTCGCAAAGTTGCTTGTGAACCCAGATGTCCCTCTCGTTCGGGGTGTCGCCTGTCGTGTACCAGCCCAAAAAGTCCATCTCGCTGAAGACCTGCTTGAACTGCGCCTCCTTCGTCGTGTAATAGTCACGGTCTATTATAACGTCGCTCCCGATCACCGAGAACAACAGCTCGAACGAATTCATTATTTCGATGTTGCGACCCTTCTGCTTGCCAATCAGGGCCCCGTAAACTGCCAGGAAACAATCGGCCGAATAAAGAAAAAAGAAAATGCAGACGAAGATCGTTGAGGTGACTTTTTTGAAAATATTGATCTTTCTTCGCCGTAGAGAACTTTCTTGGAGCGGAAAAATACGATATTTTTACTCGAACTTACGATTTTGCGATTCGCCCTTTTTCTTCTTCGCGTTTTTCTCGAAATCTATTCGTTCGTTCTTACATTTTCTATCGTATGTCCGGATGTTTTTTTTTAATACGTTTATCCACTCGTCGATAACAAACGATTTAATTGTATTTTTACTCGAAAATCGACCTGTTTTCACTATTTATGTAGAAACAAAAACTTTTTGTGTAAAAACAAAACGTTTTACAGAAAAACAAACAAACTTGAAATCAAAAACTTTTTAAATAAAAGAAAAAAAAACGTTTTATGTAAAAACGAAACTTTTTACGTAAAAACGAAACTTTTTACGTAAAAACGAAACTTTTTACGTAAAAACGAAACTTTTTACGTAAAAACGAAACTTTTTACGTAAAAACGAAACTTTTTACGTAAAAACGAAACTTTTTACGTAAAAACGAAACTTTTTACGTAAAAACGAAACTTTTTACGTAAAAACGAAACTTTTTAGGTAAAAACAAAACTTTTTAGGTAAAAACAAAACTTTTTAGGTAAAAAACCAAATTTTTTACTCAAAAACGAAATTTTCACTGAAAAACGAAACTTTTTTTGTAAAAACGAAACTTATTATATGAAAACACAACTTTTTACGTAAAAACGAACCTTGTTACATGAAAACACAACTTTTTACGCAAAAACAAAACTTTTTACGTAAAAACAAAGCTTTTTACGTAAAAACGAAACTTATTACATGAAAACACAAATTTTTACGTAAAAACAAAACTTTTTATGTAAAAACAACTTTTTACGTAAAAATGAAACTTATTACGTGAAAACCAGACTTTCCACACAAAAACAAAACTTTTCACGTAAAAACAAAAGGTTTTCACATACAAGAAAAAGAAAAAACGTTGCGCATATTTTTCAAAATGCAAATATCCAAATTTGGCCAAATTGAAACGAGGGTAAAACCGGAGTGGACGAGAAAGTACCTAACTGATCGCTGCCCTCTTGGGCGCGCAGTCTAGTCCAGTGTTCGCTGACGTTCATAATGACGAGAGGGTGAAGACTTATGGAGACAGAACCGACGGTGCCGGACGTAGCCATGACTCTGCAAGCGTTGCCGGGACTGGACGTGGCGGCGACCGGCCTCTCGGACGCGCCTTGCGCCACGTCCATGAGGGCATCAACGTTTCCATCGTCAATTTCCATCTCGTTCACGTTTGGTGGTTGCTCGCTCATTTTTAGGTCCGAGGAGAACCGCTCGCTAGAGTACTTCGTAATTCGATGTCGAAGACTTTCTCTGGAGACGAAGAAAGTGTTTGTACGAAAAAAGTAATTTTTTGCGTTCCCTCGTCGGAATTGATCGACGATTGTCAATTTGGAATAGAAATTTGGTCGATCAATCGGCGAGAACGAGACGGAAATGTTTTTTTCTTGAGGTTATGTCGATGGAATTCGCGATTTCTGAAGGTTTCGTTGGATTTTTTTCCTCAGGGTTACGCGTACTTACGGGTTCGTTGTGAATTAAAAAGACCTCGTGCAAACAATGACAAAAAAGGACGGTCTCGAGCGATCCTCGATATCAAACATTTCCGGTAATAATCTTTTGTATTTGTATATACCACGGTCTTACATACAGTCAGAGAACATAAATTAACATGGAACAGGGCTTATGGGCGCGTTTGGCACGGTTTTTCGGGGATTCGTTTAGCACTGACTCCAGCCACCCTGGCGCTGTGTGCATATGTGTGAACGAATGCACCATGTAGACTAGAGTGGGTTTGCCTGCGCATGGAGGCTAGAGTTTAGCCTCCATGATCCCGCGAACGACTCTGACGATGAGAGTCCCGAGAAGGACTTTAAGAGTACCCCTAAGGACATCTAGCGCCTGATACAAATATCTCTGATTGTGATTACTCCGATAGACTCTGATTGTGAATCCCGCGATGGCTGAGGCTCCGAATATGTACGGCAGCTGATACAGGGCCGCCGCTCTGCAGCCGAAAGGCAGAACTCCTTTTCCTCTGCGAAAAATGACACGGGCATGTTCTCTGCTCTCTTGAAGCAACGCAACGAAGCCAAATGTTCATCGTTCGTGCCGTCACGGTGCGATCGCTGCGCCGGCAAGCAGCCTTCGGGTTGCGAAAAAAGCTTGTCCTCAAAAGCTGCCCATAGGCGTTTTTCTATAAGTGCTGTCTTCGGTGCCACGAATATAAACCGTGGGGCTCACCAGGGCTAACAATTTATTACATTAAAAAATAAATATATATACTTATATATAAATCAGATTTGTGTATATACGTATGAAAATTTATTAGTAAACGATGCAAAGAGCAATTCTGAAGATCGCAACGCCGCAATTTTTCGTTAAAAGGTTTTATAAGAAAAACGCCGTTCGAGTGAGATTTGCGCCGAGTCCTACAGGTTAGTTTGCCACCTTATGGTATGCATGTGACGTTTATTATTATTGAACTATTACTATTATTAGTGTTGAATTATTATTATTATGTTGCCGAGAGAATTATTGTTATTATGATTCTACTAAAAACAAATTTTGGAAAACCCAAAAGTTCGAATTCACAGAGATTGTAATGATAAAGAAAAGGGAAAAAACTTATTGCGAGGGTTGATGTTATTCGTAAACTGAGCGAGTTATGATCCTTGAATATTCTTTTTGAAAAATCCAAAAATTCTAATTGCATAAAAGATTGCGATTGGAAAAAAAATGCGAAAAAGTTATTGCAAGCGTTATCATTGTTCTTATTGTGCCTAAAATAAGCGAGTTATGATCAGTCCTGAATTTTCTTTTTTATCCCTTCGACTGCGCACTTCCGCCACGAACCTGTGTATAACCTCCGTATGCGGTCGATCTGAACCCGGACTTTTTTCAAATCGTTGTATTCTGGTGAATATGCGTTTTTTCTTTGTAGGGATGTTGTTTTGTAGCGAATGATCCTTATTTTATGGCCCAACATTTATTTTACAAGAAAAACAAAACTTAAGTGCCCAAACATTCGTTCAACGTGGTCGATGCGTTGAAAAGTACGTCCTTGCGCGAAAAAGATCGTAATTGCCTTTTACGAAATATAAAAAAAATGTCCTTCGAGGTTATCGACTCTTTCGGCGGATTAATCGGTGAAATCGTATATTTTCCGCATTCTTTTCGCTTCAATGACTTATTATTATTCACATTTACCGCAATCGACGCGTAAGAAGGGCTGAACATCGAAAAATGTTGGTCACGAAAGTGACTGCAATTAAAGAAATGCGACAAACTTCGCGCCAGCCGTTATTATTGTTATAACTGTAAAAAGGGAAGAGTTGTAGCGATTGTTCCTAAATTTTACGTTTTCGCAACTCGAAGATTCAGGATGTAAGCGACGGCGACAAAAAAAATGCGTGTAACTCGAATTTCGACGGAAGAAAAATTTATTTGTACCGAATAGAAATGCGAAGAGGAAAGAGAATTCGTCGAATTATCGCGCAGCCTTGGAAAATTTTGTAGCTCCGATTGAAAGTGAAACTACGATCGGCGGTTGTGAATTTGTGAGTTTCGTGTTTGTTGACGCAGGCTATTTGCATCTGGGAGGTTTGAGGACTGCGCTGTACAATTATCTTTTCACGCGCGCCAACAACGGCAGCTTCATCCTGAGGATCGAGGACACGGATCAGACGAGAATAGAGGAAGGCGCGACGGAGAAGCTCCAGGAGGATTTGTTCTGGGCCGGTATAATACCGGACGAAGACCCGTTGCGCGGAGGACCGGCGGGGCCTTACGTCCAGTCGAGGCGCTTGGAAATATACAAGTGAGACTAGCTTTCCGTCCGCGCCTTCGCTCGCTTCGCGCGTCGAATGTTCCTTAAAGAAACGCGCTCCCGAAATGTTTCATCGAGCAACGCGTAGAATTGTGTCGAAGAGCATAAACACTTAGTTTCGATTAAACCTTCGATTGAATCTAAATTTTACCCGATTTTTTTTAACTTTCCGTACAAACTTGGCCAGCCCTTTTCCTCGCCTCAATGGTTGAATATATATATTTCTCACAGGGAGCACGTTAAAAAGCTATTGGAAAACGGCTCCGCGTATTATTGCTTCTGCGCGGAACGCCGTTTGGAAATGCTGAGACGGGCGGCCGTGAAAAGTGGACAAATACCAAAATACGACAATCGCTGCAGGCATCTGAGCAAAGAAGAGACGAAGGAGCGAATCGGAAAATCGCAAGAGCGCTGCATCAGATTCAAGGTAATTCGAGGCAATGCGAAATCGTCGTTACGACGTTTCTTTTCTTTTTTTTCTTACTGAGTCGAAACGATCGAAGAAAGATGATTTTTGCACCGTTCCGATAGACGTTCTGTCTGTGATCAGCGCACGCCTAAATTTCTGCAACGAACGTTACTTTTTCCAACGAATTATCGTGCGGTATTCTCATCGATGCGTCGAAACGTGATCGCAGCTCTCGTCAGATCCACAGCCATTTAACGATTTGGTTTACGGCGAAATTGGCTCGACCGCCGCCCAAAACGAGGGTGACCCGGTAATCGTCAAAGCGGACGGTTATCCGACTTACCACTTCGCCAACGTCGTGGACGATCATTTGATGGAGATATCGCATGTCTTGCGTGGCGTCGAGTGGCAAATATCAACGCCGAAGCACATACAAATCTACAAGTTCGTACACGTGGAATTGCAAATTATATATAGCGAATCGACTAATTTTGTACTGAATTCACTAAATTAGTAACTAAAATCAGTAATCGGTAAATGTACTAAATTTGTAACTAAAAATTAGTAATTAGTAAATTTACTAAATTAATAACTAAAGTTAGCAATTAGATTTTTTGTATTAAATTAGTAATTAGTTTTTTTTTTACTAAATTAGTACCTAAAATTAGTAACTCGAATTTTTTTACTAAATTAGTTCATTTGCTGAATTTACTAATTTGGTGCAATTGTGTCGCTCATTTAAATGACTCGGTGCGCTTATTTATGGAATTAACCAAAGCAGCGAATGTAAAATTGTCTTTTGCGAAATTTACTGATTTTATCAGATTCGCTAATTTACTACCGAAAAATGAAAATAATATTTACAAAATTAACTGCTTCGCTAAATCGACTTCTTATTATCAAATTCGTTAAATTTACTGAATCCATCAATTGATCACATTTTTACTGAATTGAATTTACTAATTTACCGATTGACTAATTAGCTAACTCACTAATTTGTCGAAATTAGCATTCGGCTAATTTTCGGTAATTGATAAGTAGCTGATTATTATTCTTAACGAAATTAGTATTTCGTAATTAGCTACGCTACTAATTACCTGAAATTACTAGGTTAACGGCTTTGCTAAATTCGCTGATAGACCACACGTACTAAATCAATTCATTAACTCCATTTACTAATTAACTAAATTCACTAATTGATCATACTGACTAAATTGACTAATTAGGTAAATTCACTAATTGAGCACATCAAATTTACTAATTTTTCTATTGTACCGAGTTCACTGATTCTCCATTGGAGATCAATTCACCGATTTATAAACGTTAACAAATTGAACGCCTCGGGAAAAAATACTGAATCATTCGGCTTTAACAAATTTACCTAACCGACTGAATTCAACCAAGCCAAACATTATTCGGAATTTCGTGTCGTGGAAAGTTTCATACGATGTGCTACATTTTCCAATTTCGCGGACTGACGAATTTCCAGAATTTACGAGGGTACGAAACACAGTGATAGAGCAGTAATAGAATTTTTCCTCAAACGAAAAAATTAGTGCCTTCGGCTGGGATCCACCGCTGTTCGCTCACTTGCCCTTGATCCTCAATGCGGACGGTTCGAAGTTGTCCAAACGGCAGGGCGACATCAGAGTCGACGCTTACAGAAAGCAAGGAATATTCCCGCTGGCGTTGCTGAATTTTATAACCCACGCCGGTGGCGGATTCAACAGGGAACAAGGGGAGCCGCGCTGTTACAGCTACGAGGAATTAATAAAACAGGTATGACGTTTCTTTCGTCGAGAAATTACTTCGAAAAGTGACAAAAAAAAGATTCACGATGAAAAAAAAAGTAATTCTTTTATTTCCATGGCATATAAATGTCTTATTTGTTCGTCAGTTCCAATATGTAACAATTTGCTCTTTATACATGAGTGATATAAAAAAGTAATTTAATTTTTTTAATTCTACTTTGTTGCATTTTTTTTAACCGAATTCGTTAATTTTCTCGTCTTATCGCGAGATTTATTATTCACGCATTTTGTAACTCGTCGCTCGATCTTTTTCGGCATCCTGCGACGGGATACCGGAGGAAAAAAGATTAGTAATTTCGATACCGCGATGTTCTTTCCCCAGTTCGATCTCGCCAAGATGAACACAAACTCGACGAAGCTCGCGCCTGAAAAACTTTTGGAATTCAATAGACTGGAGCTCCGTCAGTTGCTCGAGAACGAGGAGAACTACAAGTTCCTGGTCGGACGCGTCAGCCAATTGGTGCGCACGGCTTTTCCGCATCGGTAAAGTCGTTTTCTTCTTCCAGTTGCCAATGGCGAGAAAATATTTTAAATCGTACAATTATCGAAAGCAAAGTTGAATTTTCTTCCGATTGCCAATAAAATGAAGAAAAAAAATCTTTTCTCGTGCAGTTGGATGCCGAAACGAAGGCGTTCGTTTGTTTCCTAAGAACGAAAAACTTCGCAAGCAATGGAAAATTGCTTTGCGCCGAAAGCACTTTACAGCCACGAAACATTCGAGGCTATATCATGATCATTTTATATCTGCAGACTATAGAAACGAAGGACTCGTTACAGCTCGGTGTACGGACGTAATTATTTTGACGCCATTTCTCAACGTATATCGTGAAGCAGTTAATCATCATAACCTACAAATTTCTGTTTGAAATATTTGCATTTTTTTAATCTTCTCGTATTATTTTATTACACAATACTTACCTAGCTCATGTTCATTCTTTACGGGGATGAAAATGAGCCGGAAGGTATCGAAAAAAGGGGTTATACCTTCCCTCTTCGTTTGAAGCAAAAAAGAAACTTCGAAGGATGAACAGAGAAGGAAAAGAGTAGAAGCATAGTCCATTATGTCCATTCGTATAATTTTCGTACACGACCGTCACCGTGAAAGTGTAGCGCGCGCGTCGGCAGCTTCTTTCGTTTCCCGTATGTTTACATGGCGCCATCTGCGCTTAGCTTCGCGCGAAGTTCCCTATTGTCGACGGAAAAATATTTTTGCGCAATATCAATGAACAAATGCGAAAAAAAATGCCGAAAAATCTCAATCGTTTTGAGAAACCATTTTTTTTCTTCGTATTTCCGTATGGCAAATTATGAAAAAGCATCGAAAATATTTTCTCGCGTTAGCGGAAGTGCGTTCGTTATCGCGTTAACCGTTTTATTTTTAAAGCTCGAACGACGCGAGCTTGCAGCTGGACGAGGCTCACGTGATAAGTACGTTGAAGTGGGCGCAGCCGCGAATAAACAAACTGGACGATTTGGTGACGCGAGATTTGGCGTTTCTCTGGGTGATTCCAACGACGTTGCCGATGGCGCAGGATCAGCAGTGTCTAGGTACTTGCGATGTCTTTATTTTCGAGTAACTCAAGGAATCAAGGAACACGTAGAATTGTGTCGAAGAGCATTGATGCTAAGTTTCAAGTAAATCCGAACATACATTTTACCGTACAAACTTTGCCACTCCTTTTCCTCCCCTTAACGGTTGAATTTCGAAAAATCCCTTCTCAGTGGGTGCTCAACCCCACAAAAGCAACCTACTGTCCAAATTTCGTGCGATTAGCTTCAGCGATTATAGATAAGTATGCCGTTTTCCCAATACTCCAATAATTTTCATTTTTTTTTAATTTTCGTTCTCATTCGTCAATATCGTTGCGTTTGGGCGTAAAGACATTGAATTGAATACGAATTAAACTGAGAGAAATTGATCGAAATGGCCATCTTCTCATTTTAAGATCACGGAGAAACAAGGAGAGAAAAAAAACATCTTTTTTTTGTCGAATTTAGATATGTTAAAAATCGCCTGCGAGAGACTGAACGAGCACCGCACCTTCGAGAAGGAGTCGTTGTCGCGCTTTCTCCGCGAGGTAGCGACGAGCCACGGCATTCAATTCGGAAAGTTTATGAAAACTTTGCGCGCTACGCTCAGCGGACTCGAGGTGAGCAGGACATCGTCCCCTTAACTTTACGAATCATGCGTTCGAAGGAATCGGAAAATTTTTTCCATTCGCACGTTTTCTCGTACCCATGCGGAGTATCAAGGACAAAAAAACCGAACCGAACATTACTCCATACGATGCACTTTCATAATGCTTCTTAAAAATCTGCTCGAACTTGCAGGAGGGACCGGCCGTCGCGGAAATGATGGCGATTTTGGGAAGGGATCAAACCCTCGTTCGTTTGAAACGACTACTGTCCTGAACTGGACGAACTTTTCTTCTTCAATTAGCAAAGTAATAATCGTCGTTGTACATAAGTGATAAACTGGACGTCGGGAGACGAAAACGCTTCGAATAATTGCGAATATAGGCCACGATTCTTTTTCACTCGATCTAAATGCGTCCTCGTGTTTTTTTTTACAGTTATTCGAAAAATTATTTAGGTCTATTTTCAAGAAAAATTGACATCTGTCATAAATACATATGTATATATATATATATGCATACACGGAAATGCGCGCGCGCGCGTAATGTATGCAATATAAAAACAGCGTTGTTTTAAACGATACAGGGAAAAGCATTTTATTTATGGTTTAAAATTAACAACACGGTGCTCAAAAGTTACCGACAATTTTTAGATATAGCGTTTTCCCTAGTGAAAACTACTTAGCGAACGCCTTCGTTACAACTAGTTTTTTTCCTAGTAAAAACTAGAATTTACAGACAGATAAATTTGAATGTTAGTTCAAGCTGGTTTGTTCGAGTTTGTTCGGGGTCAAATTTGAACCTCGAGCAACCAAAGTCCCATAACTTTAATCCAAACGAACCAAAACCCAATAACTTTAACCCGAGCGAATCCAAACCCCCAGAACTTCAACCCAAACAGACCCAAAACCAAGAACTTTAACCCAAACTCAATCCATTGAGCCAAACAAACGCAAACCCGATAACTTTAATCCAAACGAACCAAAATGCAATAACTTTAACCGAAACAAACTCGTCTCGACTAGGAAGAAGGCTAAAAACCAAGTTTTGTCCGGGTTTGTATTCGAATAAGGTTGGACCCAAACAAACCTCGGTTTCTAGTTACTTCCTAGTTAAGACGAGTTTGTTTTGTCCGCTTGGGTTTGTTTGGGTTGAAATTTGACAATTTAAACATTCGTCGATCGTTTCGTTTCGAAAGATCGAAACAAATTCGTTTCAAATTTGAACAAAATTGAACCCCAACGAACCCAAACGAACTCGTCTTAATTACAAAAGCTAGTTCTAACGAAACGATTCAGTCAAAAGTGATCCCAAATTCAAACAAATTAGTTTTAACTAACATTCAATTTTTTCATCAGTAAATTCTAGTTTCTAGGCGGAGAACCTAGTTGCAACGAATACGTTTAGTTAGAACTAGGTCGCATGCATTTTAACTGTAATATATGTATGTAAATGCATCTAGGGACGTCCTCGTAAAAAGTGATTAAAAAAGAATTGTAAAATAAATTCCAAATGACTGAGATAATAAAAAGAAGCGTCATATACAGAATTCGTCAAAATATTGTTTAAAAAAAATCCCAAACGCGCGGAGTCGCCTCTACGAATCTCTAAGGAAATCAAATGAGACGATAAAAAAAAACTCCGAGCTCGAGAGTCCACGAAAGTTTATCTTCGGCTGCATTTTCGGTCGCGCGATTCATTTCTCCTAAAATTCGACGGGCACACACGCTAGTATAAAAAGAAAGCAACACAACGAAGACGAAAGTATCTGGGGTTTCGAAAAGCAAGATTTTATTACGAATTAACATTGTATACGGATAAAGTGAAAAGTTCAAAGTACATTGCGTCGTGGAGTTTTGTTGTCACTGTTTTCTCTCTCTCTCTCTCTCTCTCTCTCTCTCTCTCTCTCTCTCTCTCTCTCTCTCTCTCTCTCTCTCTCTCTCTCCCTCTCGTTATTATCGTGTCGTAACAATTGTCGCCTGGTTCATTATTTCTTCTTTCTCGCCGAACACTTAAATTGTAATCGAATACGAACACACGAGAGTGTAATTACATTGCACTCTCCGAGCTTTTCTTTCTTTTCTCTCTTCCGCGTCCACCGCGTCATTTTTCACGGAGCGTGGCCTCGCAAAAAAAAAGGACAAGAATCGCCTCGCCTCTGCGTAATCGTGGCGAAGCGTTTTTATTTATCGATTTTTCCGCAAATTTCTTTTCGTATTTATCCTTTTTTTTTCGCCACGTGGATATTACGCGAAGCCGAAAGTTGCACGGTGCACAGCGATAACAGGATGTGCGCGCGCGTACAGTACACAAGTCGTACGGAACAACGTCCTCGGGTTCCGTTTTGTTTTTTTTTTTCTCGTCTTTTTCTTTCGACCCTCATCGCATTGTGTAGAATTTTATATTAATAGATTATCACAGAATTTGTCAGATGTAAATTGTTATTATTAGTATTATTTCTTTTAAATATACGTTTTTTTTGTTCGCCTTGAGGAAAGAAAAAAATTGTGGTCGGTCTAGATACGAAACACCGAACCAATACTAAATGTATATACTCGTCTACTTTGGTTTGCCTTCGCTTAAATCTACCGCGGGGCTTTCCTGCTCAGCCGATTGGCTTTTTCCTCTTTTCTCCTTCCTTCTTTCTACCCATGAGGTTCGAGCTACAATCGTAGGGGTACTTGAATTATTCCTTTACGTACTTGAATTATTCCTTTATTTTCATCCTCTTCCTAAACGAAAGAAAAACTTTCTATATTTTCTTTTTCTAGTGTAATACTAGTCGAGTCGCTTTTTTTTAAGGCTCAACACACCGCTATTTTCTTCTTGTTTCTTTTTTGCTTATTTGTTCTTTTCTTTAAGTCGCCCCAAAGAATTCGCAAATTCGGGGGGAATTTCCCCCCCCCCCCCCAATCCCAATGTACACACAGTGCGAATCGGCAGTTTCCGGCAGCGGAAATGACACGAGTTATATTGCGAATGTGAATTTTTGACGAATCAAGTTTGGAAGTCGCGTGCGAACTGACAAAAAATTCAATTTCGAGCTCACGTTCGTTCCTGAATGGTCGGAGTGTTCGAACGTTGGAATTTGGACGAGTCCAAATCAAGTTCCCGCTTGAGTGCAAACTTGAGCCATAATCAAGTTCGAATATTTGAGTCCAAAACTTGAGTAATAATCAAGTTCGAATATTTGAGTCCAAAACTTTTGAGTAATAATCAAGTTCGAGCTCTTTAGTCCAAACTTGAGTAACAAAAAAGTTCGAGCTTTTGAGTCCAAACTTGAGTAACGGCCAAGCTCGAGCTTTTGAGTCCAAACTTGAGTAACGATCAAGCTCGAGCTTTTGAGTCCAAACTTGAGTAATAATCAAGTTCGAACTTCTGGGTCCGGACAAGCCAGAATCAAGTTCGCACTTGAGTTCCGGCTCGAATCAAGCTCGAGCCCTGTGAGTGAGTCGAAATCAAGTTTGGGCTTGAATTCGGACTCTTGTGAGATCAAGTTTAAGCTTGATTCCGGACTTGGATATAAACCAAATCGAGCCCAGGCCCAGGCGCAGGTCCGTACTCAAAGTCGAGTTTGAATTTTGAATCACGAGCCTAAAATCAGGTTCAACTTTAATGTCAACGAATTTCGAGTACTCCGCAAATCCGTAATCAGAACTGTCGATTCGGCGCTCAAACGTATTTCAAAAAACCAAATCAAACACGCCGTTCGCACAATAACGAGTAGTTGAGAAGTTCAGTTATAAAAATTGTTAATATTTATTTATACGGGTGTCGCAGATCACTGTAACGACGATTAAAACGAGTGGAAAAAACGTTTTGTCGCGGACGTCGCGACAATAAAAATCGTGACGGTGTAGACGACGAGAAATTATATATATTTATATATGACAAAAGGATAAAAATGTATTCAATAATATTTATAGACGCTTGGCTTCGACAAAGAATCGAGTACCATTTGGTTTGCGATTTGAAAAATCGTGACCGATCATAACTTCACAATTGGAATATAACGAACATCTATTCACGTGAGTTTTAAAAGTCCAAGATCGAGATATAATATCGATACAAGCGATTGCTTATTATTATTTCATTTTTATCATATTTATTTTATCGTTATTATTTTTTTTTAGAATATAGCTTTAATCTTAAAATCGAATGTCTTATGCAAAATCGCCTGACACGACAAACGCTCGGCAATCAGTCAGAAAATTTCGGGAGCGAGCTCCCCGACGAGTTTGAAAAATATTACGACTAGTAGAAGATTTTTCGTTCTCTTTTTGTTTGTTCGTTTTCATTTGAGAATAGTCGCGTGGGACTTCGTTTTTTTTTCTTCTTCTTTTCGGTGGGAACGACACAATCCACTTTTCAGAGAGAGGGTCAAAGGCAAGAGTGTTTTTTTTGTTTGTGCTGAGGCTCTGCTCCGACAAGCTCATTTTCTTAAGAGATTAAACGGGAAGGGGGGTGCCCAAGTAAGACATTTATTGCGAGAAAAAAAGTGAGAAAGATGGAAATGTACGTTTTTTTCGTGTGCGAAAGGGTCGAGTAGAAAAATTAGTCGTAAAAAACATTTCTTAATAAGAATATTGCGAGCAAAAGACAATGACGTGTGCACAAATTGAATTTTTCCATTACGACAATGTGTCCAACGATTGTTGGAATCGAATTGAAAAAACAAAACTGTCAAATGTGGCGTGATTATTTTTGCGACTGATACGATGAGAATAATTGATAAAGTAATTCGTTCGCTTCCCTTTACCACGAATTTGAGTTTTAACTCGCGGTTCGAATCTTCGCTCCCACTTAGTGTCCACTCCGGATGCGATTTTTCAATATTATTTTCCTGATACTGCGCGATTCGGTCCGTTAAAATTTGCCGATTGCGATCGTGAAAATTGTGCGATTAGTCGAAAATCTGAAATTAAGGTGGGCAACCAGTTTAGGAGTGCCTTTTTTTCACTGATTTGCATGTTTTTTTTTTATTACTAATTCTGACCACGCAGTCTTCACATTTGACCCAAATTAAGACTTCAAGAGTGGTAAAAATCGCAATTCGATCCTTAAGGAGGTGAAAGCCGCGTTTCACCTCCTTGAGTCTCTCCAATACAAATGACCAAACATGTATTTGTTTGGGTTTGTTTGGTGCATTCATGCCAACCCAAACAAACACAGTTGAGGGGTTATTTTGACCTTTAAGGGAGTTGAACATACTTAAGGGGTCAAAAGTACTACTTTTTAGTAGTTTTATCAATACTACCACTCTTTAAAAGTAGTAATGTTAAGGGGTTAAGCATACTTAAGGGGTTAAACGTAGTAGTATTAAGGGGTTAAGCGTACTAGCTTTAACTCGTAAGGCTGCTCATTTCAGCCCACTCAACTTAACCCCTTGTAATTTTATCTTCAAGGGGGTTGACCGAACTTAAGGGGTCAAAAGTACTACCTCAACCCCGCAATACTATTACTCAAGTACTTAAGTAGTAATATTGAGGGGTTAACAGTACTACTTTAACCCCTTAACACTACCACTTAAAAGGGCTTAAAGTAGTAGCATTAAGGGGTTAGAAGTACTACTCATAACCCCTAAATGCTACTACTCAAAAGGGCCTGAAGTAGGAGCATTAAGGGGTTAAGAGTACCACGTTCAACCCCCTAATGGTACTACTTTTAACCCCCTTAAGTACGTTCAACCCCCTTAAAGGTTACATTTTAGAGATTACTGAAATGCACGTGTAGAGTATTTACGCCAAGTTTCAAGCAAATCCAATTCTTAAAAAATATCTCATACAAACTTTAAAACCCCTGTTTCACCCCCTTAAGGGTCAAATATGATGAGTGCGTGCTCAGCATTAGGGTCCACAGATATCGTAATATCCCCGTAGAATTTATTCAAACTTTGGTGTTTAAACAAAAGAGTGTACTTTTTGCCATTATTTTACAACCTTTTGTTGCTACAAAGAATATACTTCAAACAATATTACCCCAAATTTAGGCTCATATGGAGCATAATTATTTAAAGATACTATCACTTTATAAAATTATAGGTTAGAAACTTTTTGAGCCAGAGTGTGCACAAATTGAAACTTGTTTAAACAGATTTCCCACCTTAACTTCGGCCTGTAAAACAGCATTGAATAGAGCACGATTTTTTTCTCCAGCTCGCTAAACGCAGTAACGTAATTCGGTGAATTTTTTATTGGATCAAACCTCGCGAGTCAAATAGCCTCGGCGCGATATATTTTTTTTTCTCCAATGTACCCAACTACAGCGTTTAATTTCGTTCGAGACGAAAATAAGGACACTTTGATTTTCCTACGAACTCCCTGGTTAATGTTTCGTGCGATGCGACGAGTTTCACGAGTTTCGGAAAAAACGAGGGATTTTTGGTTTTATTTCAAGCGATTAATTTGTTTTTTTTTTTCGTTTTCTGTTCCCCATAGTTACTTTCTAGTTTGGGATAGACCCGGGAGAATATCGATCGAGCTCGTCTACGATGGCTTTGTCGATAGTGTATTTTTTTCTTCGTCTTTTTCGTGCACGATTGTTCGTTGAATAACGCACGAATTTTATGCCTCTGTCTATTCATCTTTCCTGCCTCGTGCGCTTTTTCGTTTTTCGTTATCTTCTTTTTTTTTTCTTTCGTAGTCGAACGATCAAAAAGTACAAAGGTATATTTAAACGAACAAATATGTACATCAGTCGGATTAGGATCGAACTAAATGAATAATTGATTCGCGTATTAAGTTGTGATCCTCCGCACGCGAGGATTCGATTGATCGATTATCGATTACGAACGCGATTTTTTCTTTTCTTTCGGATCGAGGAAACACGCGTCCACGGCTATTATTTTCCGTCTCGAAACAATTATCGGAGCAATTTCCGTTGAGGGATCGTCGCAGTGTGAATTTTTCGAAAAATCGATTTTTTTTTGCATAATTCGATCGCATACGCATATTTTTTCGTACACAATCTTTCGTTATCAAGGGAATGTCGATTGCGCTGATTCGAAACATAAAAAAGAAACATATTCAATCGTCGATCGAAATTGTTGATAACTTTGTTACGACAATCGTTATTATTATCCTCGTAATTTCTGCGATTATTTTTTTTTTTGGCTCTTCGGCCTCGGGGAAGAATTTTTGGAAACTTTACGCATCGTTTCAAATCCAAAAGTTTTTTTCGACCCAAAATTCGTTTTCAACAGTTTCTTGTATTTCAAAAAACGTTTGCTAATATTTTTGAATACCGTTCCTCATTTTTCCGACGAATTTTAAAATTTATTTTTTTAACTTCGTCATTTTGGGGAAAAAGAGAGAAACTTGTATCGGAGAAGATAATAAATTGATAGGGAAAATTCGTCGCTCTGCAATTACTACTGTACACTTCAATCCGAATAATTGAAAAAAAATCATCCCAATTTCCATGGCGGCAAATTTTGTGTATATTTTCGTGTTTGAGATTGCTCGAGAATGTGAAAGAGAAAGAGAGAGAGAGAGAGGGAGACTAGTCTTTTTTCGGATAGAGCAGAAAGTTCCCTAGATTCATAATCCCCAAAAAGTAATTGCCCAGTCACTAGGAACGTTATTTCTAATATATATATAGACGGGGAGACAATAATAAGGTGACCTGTACTTTTCGAGGCTATTTCGAGATTGTGCAAACGAGAAAAATACGCAATTCAATAATTTTTTAATTCCTCCGCGGAGAAAAATAAAGCGTATTTTTCTGGTGACTATTATTCTCCAGCAAAATTGAGCCCTCTGTAAAAGAAATCAATATTCAATTTTGAGTACAGCAGATCAGAGCTTCGAATCCGGACTCAAGTTCGAACTTGGATTCGAATCCGGACTCAATTTCGAACTTGGATTCGAATCCGGACTCAAGTTCCAACTTGGATTCGAATCCGGACTCAAGTTCAAACTTTGATTCGAATCCGGACTCAAGTTCGATCTTGGATTCGAATCCGGACTCAATTTCGAACTCGGATTCGAATCCGGACTCGAGTTCCAACTTGGATTCGAATCCGGACTCAAGTTCAAACTTGGATTCGAATCCGGACTCAAGTTCGATCTTGGATTCGAATCCGGGCGCAAGTTCGTACTTGGATTCGAATCCGGACTCAAGTTCGAACTTATTGAATTGAATCCCAAATCCGGACTCAATTGCTCGAGCTTGCACTCAAGTTCGAGCTTATTCGAACTTGGATTCGAATGGTAATTCAATTCCAAATACGAACATTTTCGGAAAAACTTTGTTCGTTCGTTCCGTTATCGAGAAAAAAAATTATCAGAGATGCATTTTAAAGTCGTCCAATGAAAAAGCATTTTTTTCGAAGTGTTTCGTATTCGGAATTTAATTATTTCAATTTTGCCAAACTCGAAATGGAATTTTGATTTTTTTCCCCGAATCCTCAATTTTTTCGAAGGGACTCGAAAAAGTATTGAATATTATATTTTTCTCGAGCGCAATATCTCGTAGCGCTTCAAATTGTCTTTGGGGAAATTGACGATCACGCTAGGCTTTTCTTTTCGGGACACTAACGACGTCGCGTTTCGTTTCTCTTTCTCGAGAATCAACACATTTTAACTGACGGGTTTTGTCGTCTTTTTTCCACGATTTGCTCCGTTCTCGGCCGAGATCTTTTACTGTGTTCCAGTCGCCTGGAATTCGGGACTGGAGTACGTTTTTTTTTTTTCGTTTCTCTTCCACGCTCGAATTTTTTTTCTTCAATTACTCTAACGCTACAATTCTCGAGATCCGATCAATTGAATGCTACGTGAAAATAATTACGGTACTAGAGATTCGTTAAAAAAGCTAATATCTACAACAACTGCCGTGGCAAGATCGTTTTTTTTCTCGAATTCTTTCTTCGAAAAATCGAGAAACGAAAATAATTAATTTGCCTAAACACAAGAATTTTTCTTAAAATGTCCCAAATCGTTGATTTTTTTTTAAGCTTCTATCTATGAATTTTTTCGTTCGATAACGTAGAAACGTCCCAAGCCTCATAACCTCAAAAAGGGAAAAAAATGTTTCATTTTATTCAAAATGTTCAAAATAAACGGGAATATTCATAAAATCCCTAAGTGTTCAAAAAGAAGATTCATAATTATTTTTCAAAAACATCGCGACGGTAGACGAGGGAACAAAAATTCGAATAATCGTCCGGAGCGATTTTGCCGAGAATTGAACGTGACGGTGTTACTTTGGGAGACTCGAAGATCGTTCGGAAAAAAAGCAACGACCCTGCGACGGCCTAGAACAACATTTCGTATCTCGTGTACGGAAAGAGGATATTTTTCGATCATTTCTTCGGGGACGCTATTTAAAATACGCGCCCGCGGTCTACTAAAATCGTCGCGAGCCTCGAGAGAGAAACGCGAATGAAAGAGCTAGAAACTTACGTTCTAAGTTATTACGTAATACGCCATCTCGATTCTCGCATTAATGTTAAAATGTACAAGTCGGGAAGATATCGATAATCGAAGATCAAGAATTAGTTCGAAAATATTTGTAACGTCCTTCGACTAACGGGGTTCTCAAGCGCCGTGAATATTTCGGCCTATTATTTTTCACCCAATTGAATTGAAAAAACAAAAGAAGACGAACGCTTAAGTACGTTAAAATGTCGAATGTATTGACACATTTGCAAAACTTGGAACTAAGTTCCCGAGTGAAAATGATCTAAATTTCCAAGTAAAATTCGCAAATCCATTATGGACTTTTGTCCTTGCGTGTTGCGATTCGTACAAAGTGTTGCTTCAACTTGAGGCCGGACATGACTCGAGCAACAAATCGAGACTCAAGTCCTAGCGAATCCGGACTCGAGTTTGAACTTGGATTCGAATCCGGATTGGAATCCGGACTCGAGTTCGAACTTGGATTCGAATCCGGACCCGAGTTCGAACTTGGATTCGAATCCGGACTCGAGTTCGAACTTGGATTCGAATCCGGACTCAAGTTCGAACTTGGATTTGAATCCGGACTCAAGTTCGAACTTATTAAATTTAGTCTCGAATCCGGACTCGATTACTCAAGCTTGCACTCAAGTTCGAGGTCATTTAAACTTGGATTCGAATCCGGACTCAAGTACGAACTTGAATTCGAATCCGTACTCAGGTACGAACTTGGGATTCGAATCCGGGCTCAAGTTCGAACTTGTATTCGAATCCGGACTCAAGTTCGACTTTGAGCGTAAATCCGGACTCAAGTTCGTACGCAATTCTTTCAACTCAACAGCAAAGTAAACAAATTGACACATTTCATGCTTGAATCCGTTTGGAACGATCTCAAATTGCCGCAAACCATTCTTAAGCAAGAGTTTGTCGAATTTTCGAGGGAAACAAAAAATGAATCAAAGGTTAATGAAAAATTCGACGCTCACTTGAGACTCCCCGGGTTACCGTAATGCTCGAAATATAGCACCTCAGAGGATAATAAATTACTTATGACACTAACGATGATTGTAACGATAATAATAATAAAATATCCACACAATTCGATGCAAGCATAAAAGTGACTAAAAATTATCATACACGTACGTTGGCGACGGAAAAACATCGCGTGCGTTTCTCTCGTCCAACGGATATTTAAGAATAAAAAACACAGAATGTATAATACTGTTATTGCTCTCTCAACCGTTATTCGTATAACGCGTCGCCAGCTCGTCCTTTTCACCGACCCGCGTTCCACGAATCGAATTTCTCGTCAGTTAAAACAAAACAAAAAGCGAGAAATTCTCTTCGGGGAAAAACGTGAACGAATGAAAACCGTACGGGACCGAAAAATGAGCGGCGAGCTGCGGCAAGATCGAGGCACGCGAAAATTCGAGATTTTCTTCAGTCGCTCGAACGATCGAAAAACTTTTTTGGCACACAGTTGCGTCTTGTTCATAAAAAAATAAACAAATCGAAAAAAAAAAAAACATAAAATTACATTGTAAATTGAAGATTTGTGGTCGTGCCGTAAATTCGGAAATTCTTCAGTCTCCCGATACGATCGTTTTTTGTTATTCTTCCGTTTTTCCACGTATCGCGCGCCCGTTGGCAGCTATTGCTTTCCATTTTTCTCTATTGTTCCTTCATCTTCGTTTTTCTAATTTTTTTTTACTTTCACTTCCCTCGCGGCTTGGAGCTCGGGAAAACGGCGGGCGTGAAAAAGCGCGCGTATCGGGAAATTCAATTGTTGAGGTCATTGATAGCCTGCAATATTCGCTTGACGTGGCCGACCTTGATGATCCCGAGTTCTTTGAGGTCGCGTCGCGCTAGCGTCAGCAGTTCGCGACCTCGTATATCGTGCGAGACAAATTTGTCCGTGTACTCGCCGAGCTGAAGATTCTCAAGCCAGAGGCAAACTTCCTGTACGGACCAATTCGTGACTTGTTCGCGGGCTGGATGACTCGCGTTACTCGCGCCACCGGAACGTCGGAACTTCAACCAGAACAAACCACGATGACGATTCTTTTTGTCACCCTGCGAAAATTGTGAAACAAAACGAAAAAAAAAAAAAAAAAAAACGGCGAAAAAAAAAACAAAACAACGATTTACGATTGTTAGCTTGTGCGGATTATTAGTTCGATTATGTTTGGGCTTGTGAGGCCCGAGCGTTCTATTTTATTTTCAATGAATTAACATTGCAGGCAACGTGCTCGTCATTGCAATAGGGCTTGAGTTATAGAGAGGCCCTTTGCCTCCAAGTACTTTCGAGTACTTGTCTTCCTGCACTTTCAGTGTGGTCGAGCGATTACGTACGAAATTGCGAACAAACATGGCAATCGTTTCAGCCGTCGAACACCCGCTCGCGACCATATTGAATTTTCGATCTCGTGTACTCGAGAGTACTTGGACTACCGGTATTTTTACTCTTCGAGTACTCGTCGTATTTTATATAATTGTATTCCAAGTAGGTGTATTTGAAAGGACTACTCAATGTACGTGTATTTGGAATTACGGTACTCAACACTTGCCGAGTATGCGCTGAGTACTGAGAACTCGACGTGCATGCACTTCGCTGAGTACCGAGTACTCAACGTAAATGTACTTCGCTGAGTACTGAGAACTCAACGTACATACACTTCGCTGAGTATTGAGCACTCAAGCTACTCCGAATACGTGTATCTCGCTGAACACTGTACTCGAGATACTCGGAGTGCTTGTACTTAGTTGAGTACTGCGCACTCAAGGGACTCAAAGTACTTATCTCGGTTGTACAGTATAGTCACCGTACTCAAAGGACTTGTACTCGGTTGAGCGCACTGTACTCGCGGTACTCGAAGTACTTGTAACTAACGTGAGTACTGTGTGTCCACAATACCGAAAGCGCTCAGTCGACTGCTGTGTGCTCACGGTACTCCGAGTACTTTTACCTAGTCGAGTACCGGTACCTAGTTGAGTACTGTGCCTTCACGGTATTCAGGAGACTTGTACTCAGTTTGAAACGCCGTACTCGCGGTACTCAAAGCACGTATACTCATTTGCGTACTTTGTGCTCAGGGTACTCAGAGTACTTGTGTACTTTGTTGGGCACTGCGCCCTCGTCGCGCTCAAAGTACGTGGACTTAGTTGTCTGCGACGTGCTTAGTCGAGTACGGTGTGTTCGCGGTACTCGGAGGACTTGTACTTAGTTGAGTACCACGTGTTCGCGGTATTCAGGCGACTTGTGCTTAAATTAGTACGTCGTACTCGCGGTGCTCAGAGCACTTGTACTTAGTTAGGTACTGCGCACTCGCCGTACTTGAAGTACTTGTACTTGGTTGAGTACCGGGTACTCATTGTACTCAAAGGACTTGTACTTCGTTGAGTACTGCGTACTCGCGGTACTCAGCGTACGTATTATTCGCTCAGTTCTCTGTACTCACGGTACTCCAAGTACTTGCACTTCGAGGACTTTCAATTTCGAGATAATCGTAATCCTCGAGTACAGCTGTTACAATAACTCCCAAAAGCGCAATAACATTGCGTTAAAAAAAAAAGCCCCGTGCGGAAAATGACATATCGACATTATGCTAGAAAAAAAACGCGCCAATGTCGAAAAAAAAGGTCTCGGCTCGAATTTTGAGAGTGTCGTGCAGCGTGCGGGAAAGGAATGGAAATTTAACGCGAGAAATGCGTCGAAGGCAGGAATTGATAACGAGGCGGCGTGCTCTACGAGGGGAAAAAAAATGGCAACGAGAGACAAACTCTACCGCTAAAGTGTCTACATCCTTGTGAGGATCTAAATTTATGGAAAAAAAAAGCTCATTACCCGCAATGGATTCGGGTACTCAGACAATCCGATACGAAGCACACATTAATGAGTATTAATAACAAATGGAAGAAAGAAAATTACGTATAATCCTACGCGATATATATATATATATATATATATATATATATATATATATGCCATTCTGCATAAGCTCAACGTTGTTATTTTTCCACTTTTCGCTTTCGAAATATAGAGAACAAAAAAAAACGCTCGTCCAAGCGATTGCACGCGTTACAATATTGTACAATTTGTGTCTAGTTTAATCGAAAGTACGAAGAAAATTCACGCGTATTCGATTGAAATATATGCGTATAAATATACGTCGTGATAAAATCGGATGGTAATATTAAAAATTCAAGAAAAGAAAGCGTACAGTTTTCTCGGGATTTTCGTTACACCCTACCTGTTCGTCGGACGTTACGTTTTGCAAATAAACCATTCCGGTGCCTCGTTCGTCGAAGACGCATTTTCGCAATTCTTGCTCCATGCTCGCCAATGACAGCGACAGTTTGTTCTCCAGATCTTCGCGTAGTCTCTGGAAGTAACAGGGCGAAACTACGTTAATATTTTTATAACAACCCCAATGACGATACTTTTATGGTACCGATGACACGTTTTATCTCACGTGTGTATTATTCGCGGTTATATGCAGTGTGTCCCATTTATCTTGAGGGGAAGAAATAAATCGAGCAGAGCGAACTGAATCGAAAAATCCCCAGACACGTTTCCGAGCAGATTCCAACGGGGAGTGAACGGGCAGGATTTTTGATTCGTTCGGTGCACGTTTTCACGATGATTACAAGGTCGAAAGAAGAAAGAGCGGATTCCTACGTTTTTTGAAGGAACATTTTATTCTGTGTAAGAAAAAACCTTTTTAACTCCCTTTAACTTTAACTTAACTTTCTAGCTTTAATTTTAACTTTGAACTCGCGTTTTCAACTCTAATTCACTTCCAACTTGAAGTCTTTATTTTTAACTGTCAATTTTGACTTTTGACTTTCAGCTTTTTCTTTAACTTTTAACTTTCACTTTTCACTTAACGTTTTTTTAACATTTTACTTTAACTTTTAACTTTTAACTGTAACTCTTAACTTTAACTCTCAACTTTAACTTTAACTTTGGCTTGTGACTTAAACTTTTAACTTTAACGTTCGACTTCAACCCTGAACTTTTAATTTTAACTATAGCATCAATCTTTGACTTAAAACTTTCACTTTAAACTTGAACTTTTAATTTCAGCTTTAACTTTAAACTGTAACTTTTGACTTCAACTTCAACTTCAACTTTTGAAATCGACGTTTAACTTCAACTTTAGCTCTTAACTTTAACTTTCAACTTTAAATCTTAACTCCTAACTTTAACTTTTAACTGCAACCGTAACTTTAACATTAACTGTAACGTATAACTTGTAACTTCAACTTTCAACTTTAACTTTTATGATTCGTTTTCAACAATAACTTTGAACTTGAACTTTTTACTTGAACTGTTGACTCTAAATTTTAACGCTAACTTTAATCTTAACTTTAACGTCAACGTTTAACTTTTAACTTTGAACTTTAAACCTTTGATTTCAAACTTTTAACTTTGACCTTTAACTTGTAACTTCAACGTTCAACTTCGACTTCTACTTATGAAACTTTCCGAAAAAAAAAAAAAGTTTAGAATAAAAAAAGTTTAGAATAAAAAAATAATTTCGCCATTTTACTTCTCGTGTGAATATACTCCACGCGTGTCCGGGATTTTTTCGATATCTCAAGACAAATGGGATACCCTCGATAGCAACGAGAATGATAACAATTATCGCGGTTCCCTTCGTCAGGCCTAAATTGATCCGAAAGCGGCAAGTTCAACGAAGCAACAACAATAACAATAATCAACATTATTACTGACAATTTCGTTGTACTCGTCGTTGGCATAACTATCATCATTGACGTGAAACGAGCGTGAAAAGTGTCGATCTATGCGAAAAACGTCGTACCAAATTGTGAGCCTTGTCTCTGAGTAGCTCGCAGGATTCTTCGTAAAGTTGACGAGCGTTCGAGACCAGATCGGTGATAACGGGCCGCAGACTCGGCTGCGAGAAACAAAAACAAATCCGGATGAGAACGTTCATTTCTTTCTCCGACGAGTGAACGACAAAATAAGACGAGATAAATGCAACGAGCGAGAAAAACGTCCTCGGTGGCTCACCCCTTCCAAAATTTTGCCCTCGGGATGTACCTTCTCGAGGCCGATCGCGGTACGATCGGCGATCTGGTATAGCTCGGGCTCGAGACTTGGATGCGATATTATGAGCAATTTGACCCACTTGACGAGGGTCGTGACGGCCTCGATAAAGCCGAGCAATATGCCGTGCTCCTCCTCGTACAGCTGGATCGGTTTAGCGTCGATGTTGAGCTGCGAGCGCGAGAACGTCTGTGAGGTGTTGCTCAGTGTAGAGGTCGATTGGGATACGGCCGCGGATGTGCTGCTGCGTTGCTTCTCCTCCCAAGCTCTTAGAGACGTTTCCAGCGCCTGTAGACGTTCGAGATTCGAGTTTGATTTTTTCCAATATCTCTTCATTATATATATATATATTTGTATATGTATATGTATTTAAACTGTAACTTATAACTTTTAACTTCAACTGTTAACCTTAACTTTTAATTTTCACTTTTAACATTAACTTTTGTCCTGCACTTTCAACTTGAATTTTTAACTCGAACTTTCAACGTGATTTTTCAACTTGAACTTTTAATTTAAACGTTCAACTTGAACTTTCAACTTGAATTTTCAACTTGAACTTTCAACTTGAATTTTCAACTTGAACCTTCAACTTGAACTTTCAACTTGAACTTTCAACTTGAACTTTCAACTTGAACTTTCAACTTGAACTTTCAACTTGAACTTTCACTTTCAACTTTAACGTTCAACTTTAACTTTCAACTTTAACTTTCAACTTTAACTTTCAAGTTTAACTTTCAACTTTAACTTTCAACTTTAACTTTCAACTTTAACTTTCAACTTTAACTTTCAACTTTAACTTTCAACTTTACCTTTCAACTTCAACTTTCAACTTTAACTTTCAATTTTAACTTTCAATTTTAACTTTCAACTTTAACTTTCAGATTTAACTTTCAACTTTAACTTTCAACTTCAACTTCAACTTTCAACTTCAACTTTAACTTTCAACTTTAGTTTTGAACTTTAACTACAACTGTTAATCTTAACTTTAACTCCAACTATTAACCTTAACTTTAACTTCAACCGTTAACCTTAACTTTAACTTCAACTATTGACCTTAACATTAACTTCAACTGTTAACCTTAACTTTAACTTCAACTATTAACCTTAACTTTAACTTCAACTGTTAACCTTGACTTTAACTTTTAACTTTAACTTTAGATTTAAACTTTAACTTCAAACTTGAACTTTTAATTTTAACTTTTACCGTTAGCTGACTTTGACTTGAACTTTTAAGTTTAATTTTTAACGTTAAATTTTAACTCTAACTTTTACCTTTAACTTTAAAGTTTAGCTTTTGCCTTTAACTTTCAACGTTAACTCTTAACGTTAACTTTTAACTCTAACTTTCAACTTTAACTTTTGACTATAATTTTCATATATATATATATATATATATATATATATATATATATATATATATATATATTGTACATTACGTATTACGATTTCACTCACTCTATTTCTGTACAACATTTGCATGCGATTTTTGTGTATTATCCTTATCATTCCGGGCGGTTGTATCCAAGCCTCGCCGTCGACCTGTATAGGCACGCCCTCCTCCCCGAGAATATTAATTTGCACCGTTTGACACTGGGCTATACGATGATGTTGCAAATTGATCAATCTGGATGCGGCCATTTGTACCGAGCCGAAAACCGCGACGACCTCCAATATGCGATCGTCGAACGAGGGGGCCAGAAACAAATCGCCTTCCTTCGTTCCGCCCCAGAAGTTTGTGCCGCCCATGAAGCTGAAAGGAAAAAACGGCACGAGTGCAGTTTTGATTTTTCTCCCACTCACGGCAGCAAAAAAGCGAAATCTTTCGACGGAGAGTTTAGGAAAAATACGTTGAACTTTTTCAACGTTTTAATTTGACTGAGGTGTCGGGCTACTGCGGAAGTGACGAACGCTCGTTAGTCAATTGCAGAATTAGAGACTTTGGAAGGTAGAGTGTACACAATTTGAAAAAAAAAGTCGTTTCGCGAAAAACGCGTTTGGAAAAAAATTACCGAAAACAAAAAATTCAAGGCAGTAGTGAATTATTTATTCTGCTGACTGCGGTTAGTCCTATCGCTTCACACTAGTCATACCGCTGATCATACTTGAGACCTGTACAATTTTAATTTTTAACATATGCAAAAACAATAGTTTGTAATAACGAAAATTTTCCATTTGTTAACTGTTTAATGAACAGTCACATTCAATTAGACAAATGAAAGAATAGCTATTCCAACGATTCGCGTAGTATTTCTAGATTTGATATTTGGCAACATTGGTTCCATCTCCGTCTCTTTTTGCTCATTCGGGCGAGTTTAACCTCCATGCCGGAAGTTCAAATTAAACTTGATATTACATGAAAATTAGGTCAACAAGCATATTTTTTTCTGAGAGCATTGGATTACTACAAGTGTTAAGTATGTAAATGCGATTATTTCTAAGAATCTGACGGATTCTCACTATTGTACACACTTTTGTAGCGACCGAAAATTGGGCTTGTGTATGTCGTCTCGGGATTCCTTCACAAAAGTACGCAATTTTTATATATTTTTTTCTCTGTAATAAGGTCGATAACCGACCCTAAAGTTTTACAGAGACGCTTATTAATATATTTGACGAAGCTCAAAAAAAGTTACGACAATCCTATGTACTGAAGCCTGTCGATAGGACTACCTTAATGGGGGTAAAAAAATCGATGTTTTGCGTCGTCGAACTGGTTTCCCGCCTTAGAGAGGAAGGTCCGACAGATGGTGCAGAAAGCGCAGATTGAAGGTAAATTTATGATCAAAACGATAGAGGAATCAAGCGAGGAGCAAATTTCGGTAAAAACAAGGCAAAGTAGGCGTTTTAGCAACCGTCGAGATAGATTTGTCGCAGGGAGTACACAAAGCACCACTTTTTAGCTCCTAGTACGTAAAAGTCTCCGTATTCGTACTCCGCGCATGCGCGCTTCTCGCGTGCGCGATCATTGTCGTACGGGGTTGCGAAGCGGAGCTGCTGTCTGTCGCCAGGCCGAGTAACGCCGACGATTTATTTACGCGAAGCAACCTAACCTCAATTTTACGTTGGATCGAAACGTAGTCTCGTAAATGATCAACAAAGACAATAAAAACGATGAGCGAAAGTGAGGAACAAAGCAGCGACAACGAGTCCCAACAACGCACGCCAGGCGGTCTCAAAGAATCAGCGGAAAGTGCCAGACTCGATTTATTGCCGGCCAAATCAAAACAACTTTACGAATCCACGTACGACACATTTTCCAAGTGGAAGCGACAGCAAAAATCTGAATTAACGTCCGAATCAATCGTGATGGCGTATTTCACGGAATTAAGCAAAAAGTATAAACCATCGACGCTATGGTCGATTTATTCTATGCTGAAAGCAACCCTGAAGATCAAAGAAAAAGTCGATATCGACAATTACCACGTGTTCAAAGCATTCGTGAGAAAACAGGCGTCCGGATTCAAGAGTAAAAAGACGAGCGTGTTTTCGTCGAAAGAGATCGAAAAATTTTTGACCGAGGCTCCGGATAACGAGTATTTGGCGACTAAGGTAATTTTTCAAATTGGCCATCTCGATGTGGAATTTTTGCGTACGAGTAAGCGTCACGCGTTTTTTTCAGGTCGCTCTCATTTTCGGAATAACCGGGGCCTGCCGAAGCAACGAATTGGTCGTCGTCAGACTCGCTGACATCGCCAAACAGGGTGACTTGCTGGTCGTTAATCTTCCGGCCGACAAAACCAAGAGCCCTCGCACCTTCGTCGTCGCGGCTGAGCTCACCAAAATAGTTGGGAAATACGAGGGCTTGCGACCGAAGAATGCAACGACCGATCGATTCTTTCTGAACTTCCAAAAAGGCAAATGCACAACACAGGTCATCGGGAGACACAAGTTTGCCAGGATGCCAAAAGAAATCGCGGTTCATCTGAAATTGGACAACCCGGAGAGCTACACGGGCCATGCCTTTCGCAGCTCTGCAAAATTGCTCACAGACGGAGGGACGAACATCGCAATGCTGAAACTTTGTGGCCGACGGAAGCCGAGCGTCGAAGAAGCCACGAAAAGAGATTTCGAATGCGTCAAAGAGCCCATCGAAGAAGAATTAGAAAGCATCGACGAACCCATAAAAAAAGAATTCGAAAGCATCGACGGATCGATCAAAAAAGAAGTCGAAAGCGTCGAAGAACCCGTCAGAAAAGAATTCGAAATCAGCAACGTTATATCGACGTTGGTAAATTTTGCCTCAGCCCAAACCTTCAAGGGTAATACCGAAGATCCACCGACGAAACGTAAAAAAATCGAAATTTCTACCTCTAAAAAAATCATACCAGATGCACAGGCGAGCTCGAATACTGAAGAAACCTCGCCGATAAAAAACACTATTGTATTCAACAATTGTTCCTTCGTTATAAATCAAAATTCTGAATAAAATCAAAACCTTGTAATTTCTATCATGTTCAGGTGTAATTTCTTTGCTTTTAGTTATTAAGGATGTTGAGTCCCTATGAAACATGTTAATGTTAATTGTTCAATAAATAGCTTCTTAATCGTCGTGAAATTTTTACACGACCTCCTTAATACTTCATGTAAAAACGTACCAAATTTTCAAAATTCTATCATCATTACTTCAACCTCCTTAGGGGATGAAATAAAAAATAATAAGAAAATTCGGAAACTTTCGTATGTTTTAAAATTTCACGACGATGAGGAAGCTCGTTATTCAAAAATTAACATTTTGTTAAGAACAATTTTTAAAAGAAATTAAAAAAAAATGTATCAATAAACTTCGTTTTGTTTCCGTTGCTTTCAGTATATTGTATTACAAAATTGAGAGGTCAAAAAAAAAACTCATTGCAAAGTTACATCAGTTTCCATAAGACATTTAATTTGTGAATGTTAATTGTGCAATAACGAGCTTCCCAATTGTCGTGAAATTTTTACACGACCTCTGAAATACTTCATACAAAAACGTGCGAAATTTTCCGAATTTTATTATCATCTGCGATTTGGGACTCAACATCCTTAAACAATCCGTTCGTCGTGAATAAACTGTGAAGAATGCATCAGTGTTGTGCAATTGGATGCAGGAACGAAGGCGTTCATTTGTTTCCTAAAAACGAAAGACTTCGCAAGCGCCCTCTGCGCCGAGGCGTAAGGTTCCCTATTCTTTCAGACCCACTGCAATGTACAATAAAGCTTTCAGGATTAAAAAGGGGACGTTAGAAATACTTTTTGGCCCGAAATTCAAAATGGCGACGTTAAGATGGCCGACATGTTTCTACTTTTTGCCAAGATGTTCGGCACTGTTTTTTTTTCGTATCTACAAACCCTCCTCTCTAAATGTTAATTTTTTCATACAAGTATTTGGACGAAACACGTACTGAGGCCTAAAAGTTTTATCTCACGCAATACTTGATCGGAGCCGAAATTTCGCGATAAATTAGGTGTAGGATTAAAATGGCATTTCGTCGAATGTTGAAGCGAGTCAAACAGGAATGGTCCCTCGAGTCGAAAGCTCACCTCGGTATATTGAGAACGACGATTCCCTGCAACGATGGCAACGGTATTCTCTGTCCGTCGCACTCCAGCTGTACTCTCTGCTCGAGATTCTTGTAAGTCTTTTGCAGCCACTGTTTCGAGCCGAGTACCCCGTACCACATGTAATTCTTGGCTCGCGAGCGGCACTTTTCCGGGTGCTCCTCGCGCTTGTGATGAAAGTCGAGGCTTATCTTCGCGTCTATACCGATCCCGAAATAATTGTTCATCACGCATCGCTCGAAATAGCCTTCCCTGTAGAGGCGACAAACAAAAGACAAAGTAAACCGGACGTAAACGGCCGAAGAAGAAAAATAAAGAGAAAGAAAAAGAGTCGCGTGTTTTTTAGTGCTCAACGAACATTAGCGTCTCGTCGGGATCCATGAGCGGAGAGACCGCCGCGCAGAGAGCGTCGGCGTTCGCGAGAAGAGCTTGGCTGATCAGGCCCGCACCGCCGCTCACGTCTAGGGAAATAGAGAGAGAAGTCTTTTATTGTGCGTACGTTTATCAATTTGAGGAGGTTGAATCGTTAGCCACGACCCAAAGTTCATTTTTTTCAATATTTGTTATCGTCCAGACTATACTAAGCCGGTACGAAATTTTTGAAGTTTTTTCGTCACAAAACACCGGGGACAAAAAATAGTTTCGTCATCAAAGTGCAAAATTTTCAAAAAATACATTCTCGCATTATCCGATAGCATAGACGGTTATGAACATCTTTTTATCTCATCGTTTTATCTCGAAACGTCGTTTTTCAAAACGGTGAACAAATTTTTACACAAAATTCTTCATGCCATTAGTTATCTCGCTATGGACGCTTTTTTCTGAACTCTTCATATATTTTTTTACGAAAAACTGGAAAAAACTTCAAAAGTTGCATAGGATCGTCGAAAGCGATGTTTTTTTTTGAGCGCTCACTCGGCCACATTGGCAGCTGCACGAGGGGATTGATGATGGGCAATTTTTTCACGTCCTCCGTCTTGTCGACGGACTTGGCTCGATCGAGTCGGAGGCTGACGTTCGAGCCTCCGAGTCTCGCCGAGGAGGCCGCGAGGGAAACGACTTCCGACGCTTTCAGCAGGCTTCCGCTGCTTATGCGGCGCGTCGCTTGGGGCGAAAAACCCGTTTCCGGCAATTCCACGCTCACTGCAAATCGAACATAGTACAGAATGAACGCTTCTTTTTTGTTTTTAATTGAGCGAGAAAAAAAACCCATAATGGAGAAAAAGACAGATCGTTGAAAATAAAGACAAATACTGGAACGCGAAGACAAATAATGGAAAGTAAAGATAAATAATGGAAAATAAAGATAAATAATGAAAAATAAAGACAAAGAATGGAAATAAAGAATAATAATGGAAAATGAAGACAAATAATGAAAAGTAAAGACAAATAATCGAAAATAAAGACAAATAATGGAAAATAGAGACAAATAATGGAAAATAAACACAAATAGTGGAAAATAGAGACAAATAATGGAAAATGAAGATAAATAATGGTAAATATGGACGAATAATGGAAAATAAAGACAAATAGTGGAAAATAACGATAAATAGTGGAAAATAAAGACGAATAAAGATAAATGAAGACAAATAATGGAAGTTAGAGATGAATAATGGAAAATAACGATAAATAATGGAAAATATAGATGAATTATGGAAAATAAAGACAAAAATGGAAAATAAAGATAAATAAAGACATATAATGGCAAATAAAGACAAAAAATGGAAATTAAAAAAAAATCATGGGAAATAAAGACAAATAATGGCAAGTAAAGACAAATAATGAAAAGTAAAGACATATAATGGAAAATAAAGACGAGTAATGGAACATAAAAACAAATAATGGAAAGTAAAGACAAATAACGGCAAATAAAGACGAATAATGGAAAATAACGACAAATAATGGAAAGTAAAGACAAATAATGGCAAATAAAGACAAATGGGAAATAAAAACGTAAAGTTGTGTTACATTTTTCCATACTGCCGCGACATCGTCGCAGTTCGGTCTCAGGACTGGCGCCGTCGCCGCAGCCTGGATCGTGATGACTGTCCATCGACATCGAGGGACTCGGGGGATCGACGATGACGCTTATGGCGGGTGGAAAGTTCGCCGAGGCTTTGTTGTCGTCGCTCGTTGCCGGCTCGTCCGACGTTGCGTTGAAGCAACACACGGGATTGAGCAGGTCGCTCCTGCGCTCGGTTGCGTTCGCGCTCTCTCGTACAATCGTCTCCTGTTGTTGATGTTGTTCAGCCGGCGCGCTGCCCATTATTCCCGCCATTCTCGTCTTCGCGTTCTTCATTTTGGTAGCGGGACAATGCGGCGATGCAAATGGAAAATATTGGCTTTTATTGCTATTCGGTGTTCGGGGGACTCGGGCCACTTTGAAAATGACGAACGCTCGACGCGGATAGACGCGAAACGAAAGAACAAAACGGGATGTAAGGTAGACAAACCTCGTCGGTGAGGAAGTTGGCGTTTCGGGTCGGTCTTTTGAACGAACGCCTTGCGATATCGTTCCCTTCAACAAATTTCGCCAAACTACAATATTTTCGCGTTCTCTCGGTCGGATTTTGCTCATTCTCGATACATGCCCGGACCGAGTCATATTTCTCACCGAGCATCGTGCTTATGAGATCTTGCCCCAGGGAGCTAAGATCGTCGATCATGCTCTCGGAATTCTGCAACTCACTGGCGCACATCTCCGAATTTTCCGGCGAATCTATGTGGCCCATTTCCGACGCCTCCGAAGGCTTCGTCGAGTCCAATATGTCACTGTCTATGTGTCCTGAAAAGCGTCAAGAGAATTTATCCGAATACGTGGCCAATCGAAGCTACGATGACTTCTTTTTATTTTCTCGCCCAAACAGAAATGCGAAAAATTGCGTCGATATTTACCACCTTGATTTTCGGATTATGTCGGTATGGGGTATTTGATTGTATTAAGGGGTGAGGCGCAGCGAGAATTTTCGAAAAATCGATTTTTTTTAAACATTTTCTTGAGGTGTGATGTTTCGAAAATATTCCCTAAAAATTTCAAGTCAATCCGATGAATAGTTTCCGGAATATCCCACAATTAACGAAGGGGCTATCCTATGGCAGGTAGCGGACGGCAGCTGCAAGCAACCGGTTTCGACCCCCCCCCCCCCCCCTCCCTCCACCCCTATTATTAACGATAATACCCGGGAAGGCAGAATGCTTCGAAGACAACAACAAATTGATATTTAGGAAGCTTCCACATCGGCAGAAGCCCTACTGCATGGGCCAGGAATTGATGATTCGATGTAAGTAATTTTTTAATTAGTATTTCTATACACAAATCAAGGGTAAAATTCTAAAACTCTTTCAGAAATTTTCAAAAATTCATTACTCAAAAACTATGAACTTTAGCAACATTTTATAAAGAATACTTTCGTTTTAAAATTGCCAAAAATGTTTCAAAAAAATAATTCATCCCGAAAAAGTTTAATATTGAGATTTTTTTTTTAAACAATTGGCTATAAACAATTGACTGCTCGACTTTTCGACAAAAAATTGTGATATTCGGATTCAGCGGATCACAATACATGAAAAAAGTTTACCTTCATCCATCGAGCTTAACATTTTACGAACATAATACCGTATCCACATCGAAAAACTTTAAACTTTTTAAGCTTTAATCTTTTTAAACTTTAAACTTTTTTTCAAGTCGGTGACCACTATAATTCAAAAACCACTCGACGGATTTTGATGAAATTTTGCGTGCTTATTGATGGCATTAAAAACTAGTCCTCAATCGGAGGATTTTCATTTTTCTTGAAAATTTTAATTTTTTTAAAACAATAAACGAACGATTTTTTGGTCGAAAAACGAAAGTTATCTGTCGGAAGCGGCCATTTTGTTAATTTTCAACAAAGATGGCGATATTTTTATAAATAATCAATATTTTTCTTTGTAGATTTGTACAAGTCAAGTTGAAATATAACATAAAAAGTCTGCGTAACCACTTTTGTAAAACAAACTTAAATACTAAAAAAAAAAAGAAAATCATTGAAAATGCTCGTTTTTTCACGCCTCAGACTGCATCTCGCTCCTTGAAAGGAAGTTCATTCTCCTAAAAGAAAGTTCACGAAGTATTTTCTATCGTTTTATCGGAAAATATGGATCATTTTCGTTCGTTTGAATTTTTAGTTGGATCAATTTGAACGTTCGGTCGCGTGCCATGTCACGATATAAAACAACCAGCCATCCGGGACGATTTCCGTACAGTCCCCGATTTCCAAAAAATCCCCGAGTTACGGCGAGCAGGAGAAGGAGAAGAAAAACGTTGCGGTGGAAGGTACGGAGGATTGGTGACGAAGAACTTACCGATTTCGCTTTCGCTGTTCTTCACGGTGTAGCTCTTGGAGTCGAGTGTGTCGGAAACGAGGCTGTCCGAGCTGACGATGCTGTTGCTGCAGCTGCTGCGCGAGGCGTAGATCCGGCCGGCGCTGCGGTGGCCGTCCGGTCGATGGATGCAACCGGTCGAGAGGTTCGGGCTGCTCGAGTCCGAGTCCGGTGACACGAGGGCGTCCTGAATCGTCGTGTCGTCCGAGCGCGAGCTCGTGTCCAGCGTTGCACTCGTCACCGTAACTTGCACGTCGGTCGGTGTCTCGAGTGGGGGCGCCTCCTCGCTCGACGTAGACTCGCGCTCGATCGCTCGCAGCTGGTCCGTCGGCGTCGCCAAACTAAAAATCGACCTTATTTCTCTCTCTCTCTCTGGCTTGGTTTGGACTTGTTTGGGTTTGTTTGGGTTTAACACCGAAACAAACCCGAACAAGCTTCTTTTATTTACGTTGTGTTTACGAACTGTTGCGACGAGTATGATTATCGGGCTACATTTATCCGAGGAATATTCCGAAAACGTGTCAAACGAAAAATCCCTTCAACGTTACGTACTTATCGATCAAGGGCAGGCAAAAGAAACTCACTTTTGGGGTAAGTCGTTGGAGCTGTTCCGCCTGCTGTCGACGAGGCTGTCGGTGGGTAAGTTCGAGCTGTTCCTCCGACTGTCGGCGAAGCCGTCGGGCGCCGGTAGAGTCAGCATCTCCTCGGCCTGCGAGTCCCGCCTCAAATCGGGCATCGGGCTTAGCGACGCGAGATTCGGGGTTGGACTCGGACAGGGCGAGATGTCGACGCTGTCGGCCGACAGTATCGTCGGCATCGGGCAAAGATTGTCCGACTGCTCGAGCCTCAGTCCCAACAGATCGAGCCTCTCCTTTTTACCTGGATAAACAATTCGTGTCAAGGCCTCACGATCAAATCCGTACACAAAGGGCGCCCCCTTACGAATGGATAACCCTACGGCCGTCAACGGGACGGATCGTGTCCTGCTATACACTCGAATGTAAATTTAACAAAAGTTCTACGATTTTCGAGATCAAAATCATCAGCTTTTCGTCTTTCGCGTGTCGTTTCTACAAATGATAACTTCTTTCAGCCGATTTTTCAAAATGTTCTCTTGGTTGTTCGTTTTATCGAGAAAAGTCTTCTTCCTAACCTCAAATGTTAAGGAAACTTCGTGAAAAAAGACTAGAAAAGGAATTATCTGGTCAGATTTACTCGCAGGTATTAATGCTATTCGATAAAATTCTACGTGTTCCTTGATGAAACATTTCGGGAGGACATTTCATCGAGGAGCATTCGACCGAGCGGTAACAGCAGTCGCGCTAAACGACAAAAATAATTTCGCAAGCTCGTCGATGCCCAGCCGCGCGACTTTCCTTTGTTTCCTTCCTAGTTGGGCGATTCTACTAATTCTATTTGTAAATACGAATACGAATTTATTCACATCGTGATTTTCGTGCGAATGTAAATACAAATTTATTCATACTTCACTTGTTTGCATTCACATGCACTCTTACAAATACAATTGCGTTCACAAATATTCTGAACATACGAATAAGTTCGCCGAAAAAAATTGTGAATATTTACGAAAAATGCGAATAATTGTGAGCTAAAAAAAATTCACATCAAAATATGTGAATGCGAGTGTGTTCGCGAAAAATTGTAAATACAAAAAAGTTCGCGAGATAAGTTGCGAATCTTTTCGTATTTGAGACAAATTGAAATCAAATTCACAATGATTGGATTAAAATTTGCACCAAAAGCGAGTTCGTGCGTATTTTGAGATAAAACATTGTGCTGAGGCCCTCGACACAATGACTTAAATTTTCACACTTGTGTACCAACACTTGTGAGTACGAATTCATTTGTATTCGTATCGACAATAAGTGAAGTATGAACAAATTTGTATTCATATTCACACGAACGTCACGATGCGAATAAATTCGCATAAATCCCAACGCTGGTTTTCTTTTTCGCGAGTGGCTTTGGAGGCTTTTCTCCGTTTGAAAGTGGCCATTTCGGAGGACTCACTGGCGAGTGTGTGGGTGGGCGAGGTGTCGTCGGTGACGGTGATGTTTGGCGCTTTGCCGAAGCGTTTTCCCGCATTGCTCTGGTCGTCTATGACGAGCTCCGTGTGCTCGACGAGTTGACGTATCGCTCTCTTCAAACTGTTGGCCCTGCGCACACAAGACAGTCCGATTTCAGGAGAAAGGCGTTGGAACGATTCGACGAGGGACTACGAGAAATTTTTTCGCACTGAAGCTTCGGGCCTCGCCCTGAGCACGCTCGACGTCAATATAAATGATTTTCATTCCCGAAGCATCTACGAGAGTATCCGTCGGATTTGTAATCTTTCGAAAAAAAAAATTGCAAAAAATACTCTGGGATGAAAAACGATATCCAATTGGTCGAGCATCGAACGTTTCGTTTCGAAAGTTTCAACGATTCGATTTGTCATCTTTTTCAACGTAATTTCGCGTACACTTTACCTCGCCAGCATGGCCTCCCGTTCCTCGCGGTCCTTTCTCTTCCTCGCGCGTTTCAAATTCGTCATGTCTTTCTCGGGTTTCTCGAGGACGCCTTTCTCCCGTTCGCTCGGCGACGGTGAGGCCTCGTAGCTGGGGGCCGCGTTTATCTCGGACTCGTCCGCGCCGTCCGAGAAGCAACAATTCTCCTCGCCGTTCAATGTTTCCAAGAGGCGATCCAATTTTTGTTGGAGGACGAGACACTTGTCGCCGAGTTGTTGGTCGCCGACGTTTATGCTCGCCTCGAGAACGCGATTCGCAAAATCCTTCACCGTCTCGCACAGCACTCTGCGCGCAAAATAATTGTTCACAAAATCGACGAGTAGTTGAATATACCGAACGAGGGGTGATGTCCAGGTCGTGAAAAAAGTGTCGCGATAAATTCATACGAGGTCTGCGTAAGGTTGAAAGAAAAAAATTTCCTCCAACGCGGTTTTACAGCCTGAGGCTGAAAGGCTTTTAACCTTAATTGATGTGAATTTAATTGAGGCTTTGACCTTAATTTAATTGAGGCTTTGACCTTAATTTAATTGAATTTAATCAAGGCGTTCGACCTTAATTTAATTGAGGCTTTCAGCCTTAATTTAATCGAATTCAATTGGGGCGTTTAACCTTAATTCGTTTGAATTTAATTGAGGCTTTTAACCTTAATTTAAATGAATTTCATTGAGGCTTTTAGCCTTAATTTGAATGAATTTCATTGAGGCTTTCAATCTTAGTTGAAACGAGGCTTGCAACCTTAATTTAATTTAAATAAATCGAGGCGTTCCACCTTAATTTAATTCAATCGAGGCGTTTAACCTCAACTTGAGTTAATTTAATTGAGGCTTTCGACCGCAATTTAAATCAATTCAACTCGATTCAATTGAATTACGGCTCTTGACCTTTACCGCAATGTCATTGAGGCTCTTAATCGTGACCTCACTTTTATCAAGATTGTTAACCATCACCTTAATTCGAATAAGTCTGTTAACCTTAACCTCAATTTCATTAATACTTGCAGCATTGACCTCGATTTAATTGAACCTTTAACCTTGACCCTTCATTTAATTGAGCCTTTCCACATTGACCTCAATATAATTGAACCTTTAACCTTGACCCTTCGTTTGTTTGAGCCTTTCAACATTAGCCTTAATTTAATTGAGGTTTCGAATCTTAACCTTAATTTAAGAAAAGATTTACAACCCTAACCTCAGCTTAATGAAGGCTTCTAACCTCGACCATTTGCTTCGCTCAGGGTTGAAGGGCTTTCAACCAATCGAGACTTGATTAAGGCTTTAGCCTCAATTCAGATGAACCCAATTGAGACTTTTAACGTTAATCTTAATTTCATTGTAACTTTTGACCTTAATCTTAATTTAATTGAAGCGTTCAACCTTATTCTTAATTTAAGTAAGGCTTTCAACCTAAATCTTAATTTAATCAAGGCGTTTAACATTAATCTCAATGTACATAAGTCTTTTGACCTTAATATTAATTTAGCTAAAGCTTCTAACCTCAATCTTACTTTAATTAAGACTTTTAATCTTGATCTTACTTTAATTAAGGCCTTTAACCTGGATCTTACTTTAATTAAGGCCTTTAACCTCAATCTTACTTTAATTAAGGCTTTTAACCTTAATCTTACTTCAATTAAGGCTTTCAAGCTTTAATTAAAGTTAATTGTAACTTTATGAAGTTAATTAAGGCTTTGAACCTTAACCATATGCTTTCGTTAGGATTTCGAATGAGACGCGGAACATTGACCTCAATTTATCTGAACCTTTGAGCCTTAACCTTAATTTAATGAAGTCTTTTAACATTGCCCTTAATTTAAATGCGGTTTTCAACCCTAACCTTCGTTCAATTAAGGCTTTTAACTTAAATTCAATTTGCAGCGAAGATTTTGCAAAAATTCCGAACAATGACCGAGTCATGACGATTTTATGACCGAGTTATGACCAACCCTTTGTTCTTTTTATTCTTGCTCGAACAGAGCCTTTAAGTTGACTTTGTCTGGTTTTTGGGCCCCAAGTTTGGGCAGATTCGTCAATTAACTTACTTGGCGCTAGATACGATAATGGGATCTTGGTCGGATTGGAGTATCGTGGCGATCTGAGACGCCGCGTTGTCCTCGTACTGATGGACCATCGAGACGTTGAGGGCAAATTCCGCCTGACACAGGCTCATTTTACGACACTGGAGGGATATGCTGCGCTGAAACGTCATGATGCTCCAACGATCCAACATTTTCGTGCCGGCCTTCTCGTACTTCTCCAAGAGTTGGGGCAGGTGCGTGTCGTCGTCGCAGGACGCGCCCCAGCCGAGGACGCGGGCCAAATCGTTTCCGGTTCCCAATGGCAACACACCGACCTGGCATTGCTTCTGTCGAAAAATTTCACGATTTCACGCTTTTGCGAATTACACGGGAGGGACCAGAGAGCGCGACCAGTGCAAAACGAAGGAAGCAAATAAACAAGCGCGCGAGACGTCAAGGCGTTATGTGCGTTTGCAACGATCGAAAAATCGACTTATGCTTTTTTTTTTCTCGGATTTTCGAAGGTTCGAAGGGAAATTAGTTTTTACGACTTGTTGCTGCATAGAAACTTTTTCACGTGCAAACACAGTCGGCTATTCAGTATGAAAATCAAGCTGTTAGAAAATATATATGTATTTTTTTTTTCGATGTACAAAATGGCCGACTACACGAAACTTCTCGAAGAGCTTTTTCAAATTGGCGTGACAAATAACTTCAACAATTTTCACTCGATTTACCTAATTGCATTTCGCAGAGAAGTACGTACGAAATTTCTGATTAATCGAAAACTTTTCATCTTATGATTTTACTAAAAAAAGCTATCAAAAAAAAATTACAGAACTTCTTCACACGTAAAACATGTTTGCAAAAAAAAAAAACATCAAAGAAGGAGGAGGAAGGACGAAAAAAGCCAACGGGGCGGTACTTTTGCACTTTTCTTCCCTACGGCGCGGTACTCACGTGCATTCCTAACCGATCGATCTCGGAGAGTACCCAACCGACGGACCCATCTCCGCTGCAGACCAGAATCCGGAACGGGTCGAAGTGCCGGAACAGTCTTAGCCTGTTCACGATTACGCACTTCACAATTATCGCCGAGCTTCAAAGCAACTCGATAATGGCTCTCGTTCAGAAAATCGCACGAACGCGAGAGCAAAAATGAAAAATCACGTTGTGAAAGAACAAAATTGTGTAATGTGTTTTCTCTTTCTTGCGAATTTGAAGAAAAGGGAAATATAACGGGATTTCTTTTTGTTCGACGGTTCAAACATCGTATTTGGAATTTTCGAAGGGGAGATTGCGATATCTCTGGCGCCTCAATTTGATCATTGGATTGTGAAATGTGGCCGCGAAAAAATACACTAGAAATGTATTTAGAAGTATTTAGAAATACAAAAATATACATTAGAAATAAATATTTCAGTTCATTTGAGATCATTCTGCAACCAAAAGAATTTATTACTGCAAAATTAAAACCCGTGTTTTAGATTTAAAAGAATTTTGAAAATCTAATGCCGGATTCGTGATCAGCGACCCCGAAAACTCCCGAGTACAAAGTTTTAGAAGAATTGATAAGTATTTGGAATTTCACGTCCGCCATTTTGAATTTTGAAAATGTAATGCCGGATTCGTGAGCAGCGACCCCGAAAACCCCTGAGTACAAAGTTTTAGAAGAATTGATAAGTATTTGGAATTTCACGTCCGCCATTTTGAATTTTGAAAATCTAATGCCGGATTCGTGATCAGCGACCCCGAAAGTTCCTGAGTACAAAGTTTTAGAAGAATTGATAAGTATTTGGAATTTCACGTCCGCCATATTGGATCCGCCATTTTGAATTTTGAAAATCTAATGCCGGATTCGTGATCAGCGATCCCGAAAACTCCCGAGTACAAAGTTTTAGAAGAATTAATAAGTATTTGGAATTTCACGTCCGCCATTTTGAATTTTGAAAATCTAATGCCGGATTCGTAATCAGCGACCCCGAAATCCCCCGAGTACCAATTTTCGTCAAAATCGGTGCAGATGAAAAATGCATGACTGAAAGGGTTAATAACGAATAATTCGTAAAATGTCCCGTATCTTCTAAAGGAAGCCAAAATCGCGATTTTCTTTATTCTCAAAAAAGTGTTTCGGGCGACATATATCCACGGTCAAATTAAGGCGCCAGACATATCGTAATCGTGCCTTTGCGAAACTTCGAACGTTTTTTTCTTCTTCAATTCTACTTGACGTTGCGCAGAAATTTGAACCTGAGTACTTGAGTTTGTCTTTCGACTTGAACTTGAGTACGTAAATGCGTAAAAATGCAAAATTTCCATCGGTAAAATGAAAACTACATTCCAAAAAGAAGAGCCATTATCGTAGTGGGGGGAAAAAAAAAGAAAATGCTTCTCCATATCTTGTCTCGAGTCTCTGAATGTCCTCGAACGAAAAGCCTCAACTTTTCGTTCGCTAAGTATCGTCAGACTAGGATCGTTCGACGTTGAGGAAAGAATTGAAAAACAAAAAGACCCAAAATTGACCGTTGGCAATTGGGCGATTGGACTTGTCGTTCATGCGATTCGTACCAGAGTTAATCAGCAACCGATTAAATTGTTATCAATGCTATTAACGAATTATCCGAGTTGCCTGTTATCTATGCCACTATTATTATTATTGACATAATTATTAGCGTTTGATGAATGTGGATGAGAATGAACATCCGGCTGGACGGTCGGATCAATTTCCATACAACAGTCAGGCAAAAACTACTCACCCGGGTCCAGGTCCGCCGTTGATGAGATCAAAAACTTGGGCCGGATTCAACAGTTGCTTGAATCTCCGGAGGAACTTTATGCCTTGATTGTCACCCGATTTACTGTTTACGAATACTAAGAGCGGACTGCAACCGTTTGGCCGAACGGCTTCCCAGGCCTCGTCGCTCCCTACTTGGGCCGGAGCGAAAAATAACCACGAAATACAATTTAAACGACATATATATATATATATACATCATAGTGAATATGAATATTTGGCTGTATTGCGGAAGTGGAGAAAAAAGATCCTTATCTATCGAAAGAAAGAGATGATTTGCTTTATAAGCATATAAAACGAGTTCTTCAACTCAAGTTGGCGAGTATTGTTAACATTGTAAGGTGTTGGAATTAATTCGTAGCGTTGTACGAGAGATGGCGTAGGTAGTGCAGTATTTCGTTGTTACCGACGGTAATGTGTGCATCGTGAGACAGCTATCATTGAATATCATTCGCTGTGCATAACCTCTTTTTGAATCATAAATAACAACACTTTATAATTCATTGAATATATCATCATTTGTGCCGAATAAAGTGTTTTGGCGGAGAGTTTTGCTTCATTACTTTAAAGATGTTGAGTCCCAAATCGCAAATGATAATAAAATTCTGAAAATTTGGTATGTTTTTACATGAAGTAATCAGGAGGTCGTGTAAAAATTTCACGACGATTAAGAAGCTATTTATTGGTCAATTAACATTAACATGTTTCATAGGGACTCAACATCCTTAATATGAACAAAAGTGCTGCTGAAGCTCATCGTGTTTTGGTGCAAGTGTACGATGAACATGCTCTAGCTGAACAAACGTGTCGGAAGTGGTTTGCACGCTTCAAAGCTGGTGATTTCGACTTGGATGACAAGGCCAGCCGAAAGTTGGAGATAACGAGTTGGAGGCATTGCTCAATGAAGACAATTCTCAAACACCTCGAGAATTGTCTACATCATTGGGAGTTGACTTATGAACGTTAGAAAAACGTCTCAAAACTTCGGGCATAATCCAGAAGGGCATTGGGTCCCATATGGAAACCAAGGGACATTGAGAGGCGTCTTTTGTCGTGTGAACCGTTGCTTCATCGGGAGAAAAGAAAAGCCTTTTTGCGTCGTATTTTTTTCATTTTCATTTAAAATGAATATTTTTTTTCATTAATAAAACACTACGAATTAATTCCAAGTCCCAATAGTATAGCATAATTTTTTTTCCATATCGTTAGAGCAATAATTATGAAAATATTAATATCAAATTGTAATGTTATCATCATTTTTCAATATCGATACAGTAACAATAACAAAAAAGCACGGCGCGAGTGAAACTTTTGACAATGATCATGTTATCCATATTACCTATACTGTGCAACGCTGTGGGGGGAACAACGCTAAGTTTTGATGGTCCTAACGGACATGTGACGCTTATAGCTGGCCTACACGCCGTGTGTACGGTGGCCCTGCACCAAAGGCATCGCCAATCCTGCAACCTGATGAATTCGCACGTTCAATTGCGTACTCGCATATTCTTATATTTCTTTTCTTCCTAATTACCGACGATCACTGGAGGAATTCCGTTACGCACTTGACTACGAACATTATTTTGACTATAGATGGGCTAGAACTCGACTCGAAGTTGAGTGAGAACTTGATTTGGAGTCGAGCTCGAACTTTATGCGCGTCCGAGCACGAGCTTGACTCGGACTTGAGTACGAGCTTAATTTAAACTTGACCGGATAGTCGAACGGTTGATTCAAACTTGAGTAGATAGTCGATAACTCTGTTTGAAGTTGAGCAGCTGTTGAGCACTCGATTCGAACGCGAGTGGATAGTTGAAAACTTGATTTTGAACTTGAGCGCGAACTTGATTCGAACTCGAGTGCCAACTTCTTCCAAAGGTGAGTAGATGTTTCGATAACTTGATTTGAACTTGAGCAGACACTCAACACCTTCAATAGATGCTCAAAAAATTGATTTGAACTTGAGGCAATACTTGAGAACTTGATTTCAACTTGAGTGAATACTCGAGAACTTGATTTGAGCTTGAATGATTATTTAAGAACTTGAATTGAACTTGGGCGAATGCTCGAGAACTTGATTTGAACCTGAGTGGATATTTGATAACTTGATTTGAACTTGGGTGAATACTTGAGAACTTGATTTGAACTTGAAGAAGTTGTACGAACTTTGCTTGAGCTTGAGCACTAACGCGTTTTAAACTTGAGCAGAGAGAAACTTACGGGCCAACGAGCTTGATTTGCCTCTTTTAATCGACAAGTGCGTGCCAATGATCGAAAAGAAGAATTGTGCACACAAAGATCTACGATGGATCTTAGCAAAAGTTTCATACCTCAGTACAGAGCCACACGTTTTGTCGCAGACGAAACACTTCGAGGACACCGGCAAATTGCCCTCCATCCATTGATGCGGCATCTGAATGTTCTGAAATTGGAGCGCGGACGATGTACAAGCCGCAAACATTCTGAGCTTTGTAATTACGCTGAATATGGCGACAAAAGTCCACGTATATTTTTTTTTCCTTTTTTCATGTTTGAGATAATTTTGAATCGCAGTATTAGAATTGTGCTGAGAATTAGAGTTATAGTCGATGCACAATTGGAAATTATTATTCACGAAAGAATGGGATAACTTTTGAATTTGGTTTTTTCTCCTCGGGCGTGGAAATTTGTTGTTCTTTTTTCCTTGGCTTTCTTCCGATGTTTATTGTTTTTTTTTTGTTTTCCACGTACCCCATCTTGGTCCTCAATGATATCTTTGCCGATCGACGCTAATGTGGTCCACTTGCAGTTGTTTATTGCTTTGGTGCTACATCGCTTGTGCACCTTGTATTTACAAACCTCGCAGCTCAGGCCGTGCGAGGTTACGCCTGCGGAAGAATAAATTTTCATTTTTCGAATGGAACATTTATCTGACCTACGCGAGGCATTTTTTCAGTACTCTTCTCTAAAGAATATTTTACTTCAGTGAGAAAATAATAGAACATTGTCTGTTTCGAATCGAAACAAGCCCAAACGATTTTTCATGATTATTTTCTCACTTGTGCCTTTCTATACAATTGTCAAAAATGATCGGTCTTTTTTCGTAACTGAACGTCTCGGCATTGCTCAATTTTCACAACGAAAAGCATACAATTGTTCAATGTTTTCTAACGAAAGCGATAAAAATTGCCGGAAGAGATAAAGAACCGACCGTAGAGAGCGTCCCGACAGACGTTGCAGTAGGTTGGCCTGGCGTGGCTGGTGGCGTACCAATGATGATTGCCGCCTAGGAGTTCGGCCGTGCCTGCGTCACCCTGCGAACGACCCTCGCCGGCCGTTCTCAGGGCGCTCAGCCATTCCTCCATGTCGTGTCTGCTCTCGCCGCAGAGAACCAGCGATCTGAACGGCGTTATCACCTGTTAACGCGCAAGTTTTCTTTTTAAGCTCCATCGGCGCCTAGGCGTGGTGAAAAAATTGAACGAAAAATACACAAGTCGGATCGACGCTGAACAAAAAATCGTCGATGTTTTCCGACACGGCGAAATTGGCAAAAAAAAAACTCTAAATCGCCGCAAACTTACGAAAATTTACGAAAATCGAAGAAAAGCAACGACGAAAAGGGCAAATATAGTTTTTCCAGCAAACTCGAAATTTTCGAAAATGTCAACAAAAGATCGAATTTTTGAGATTTTGAAAATACGAAACGCACCACGAGCTACAATCGTTTTTCACTATTCTAAATATCGTGGCGTAGATAACGACAAATTGACGCTCGAAAATAATGAAAACATAACCTTAAAAACCATCGCCGTTCGTTTATTCCTCAATCGCGACGAATCGATGCGAAGAAAAGTGTGAATAATTGTCAAATAAACAAAGCAGGAAACGTGGAACAGAAGAAAATTGCCTACGAAGCGAAAAAAAAAAAATGGAAAATCGCTTGGGAACGTAACCTCAAAGTTTTGAGGTTACGTTCCCCATGTACCTTAAAACGGGATCGCGTTCTCTGCTGTTTCGGAGGCATTTATATAATTTTCTCACGACTTTGAGCATACGTACACGCGACCCTAAGAGCTCATGCTTTTTTATACGATTTTTTATTTATCTTTCGCTTTTTAAATATTCATGTATGCGAGCGTGTACATGTACACACATCTATTCATAAATACATGTGCATGTGATGTTCTTCGCGTGTTTCTCGAAGTGGGTGGGGGTCAAAAGTTTGAACAATCAATGTTCAGAACGGCCGAAATTTCGAATGCAGTAGTGGCGAACGTAAATATGACGAAAGTTTCCAGTTTCGAATTCATTTAAACCGAAGGGCCAAAACGACGATCGGTTAAAACAACGATGGGCAAAAATATCGAACGGTCCGGATAACGAACACTTGGGATCGAGTAATACGTTGCGTGCGCTTTAGAGGGAAGCTGTGTTCGTTATCCGGACCGTTCGATATTTTTGCCCATCGTTGTTTTAACCGATCGTCGTTTTGGCCCTTCGGTTTAAATGAATTCGAAACTGGAAACTTTCGTCATATTTACGTTCGCCACTACTGCATTCGAAATTTCGGCCGTTCTGAACATTGATTGTTCAAACTTTTGACCCCCACCCCTCGAAGTAACGAAAAAGAGGACCGGAGAAGGGCGGGGAAGAACAAGCGAGCGGCGAATTTCGATGGGATTTCCGTTATTATTTCGTGGCGACGACGCGAGAATTTGGCTCGTGAATTTCGCAGGACGCCCTTTCGTCCTGCGTAACGCAAAAAAATCGCTTTCCCGACGCGCATGACGCCCGGATCATTTTCTTTTTTTTTTCTTCGCTGAGATGCGGCGCGCCAACGATTTTCCACGGTGATTCGGACGCGACTTTTTGCCTTTTTTCTCAATCGCCACTGTATCGCGATAGACCGCGAGGATCACGAAAAAAGATGGAAAAAAAGACAAAAAAAACAACAACAAAGGGGCGGGGTAATTGCGACGATCACGTTAGGTTCGAGTGGTTCAAATTTAGTAGTTCGAGACGATGTGACCAAACTTGCGCGCGCATGAAACGCGAGCTTTTGTTTCGCGGGTACGAATCGGGGAAAAACGAGAGAAGCACGAAGCGGCTGTCGTCACTTCCGGGATGATCGAACTCGTTGCGCATTTTTGACGGAACAAAAAAACAACAATTGACGAAAGGAGTTGCGTTTTGTATATTTTTTGTTCCGTTCGAAACACGCAACAGTCAGCACGCTTGAGTTCCATTACGCAACGCGCCTCTTTAGCTCAGTGGTAGAGCACTGGTCTCGTAAACCAGGGGTCGTGAGTTCAAACCTCACAGGAGGCAATTTTTTTTTTCTCCCTTTTCTAAGAAAGTTCCTGCTCCTTCTATTCTCGGCTCTCTTCGGTCGCGTGTTGTTCTTGATTATGGCGAATAATTGATGAAAAGCAATTTTCGCGGTCTGCCGCGGGAGTTTTGAGCGATGGGCGCCTCGGACGAGTTCGCAAGAGCATTAGCCCTAATGAAATTGAAACAAGGCCGCACTGTGTGCGCGCTCGTTTGTGTTTGCTCTCCTCTCTTGGGAGACGCGCTAAATATAAATTCAAGGCGAAAAGTACGTTGGGTCCTTGCACGGTTTTTAACATTAAGTGGAACGAGCAATTGCTATTTTTTTTTTTAATCAATTTTATGGCTCGCAAAATGAGAAAAAACGAAAATAATTATTCGATCAGAGGAGAATAAGAATGTGGTGTGTAAAAATTGTAAATTAATACCAAGGTCAAAGCTAGTAACGATATTGATAATTTCAATAATTTTTTTAACGAAAACAACGGCAAAGGATTATTTTTGTTATTTTTAAAATAAAATTTTTATGAAATTAAAAAAAAATGTACATTACAGATTATTTGAAAATTTTACGGTTTTTGGAATTGCCATTGTCATAATTTAACATTGTTAAGTGAAATAAGTAATTGCTATTTTTGCAAATAATTCTCATGATCCGGAAAATGAGAGAGGAAACGAAAAGAATTCTTCGATTGGAGAAAAACGAGGTTGCGATATGAGCAAATCGCACATTAATAATAAGGGTAAAAGTAGTCACGATAATAATCATTTTTTTTCAACAAAAACGACGGCGAAGGAATTTTTTCGCTCATTTGAAATATTGGAAAACGATTCTTTGGTTTTCTCGTTTAAACAATGTTTATTTTTGATAAAAGTTCGAAACAATGGAAAAAAATGTATATTTGCGATTTTTTGGAAATTTTACGTTATTGCCATTATTATAATTGTAATTATAATTATATAATAATTGTAATTATATAAAGGATTAGGTCTCGGCAGCTCGTCACTTCCGTTGTCAAACTAATCCAAAAAAACTCACACTCACACACACGCGCACACTTACACTTGGGTTGTTAAAAACTTTACATCCTCGTGGTGCATGCTGGATAGGGCTAAAATACTCAAAATTGTACTAACTATGGGCGTTATCGAGACTAATTTCCTAAAAAACTTGTTAGTTTTAGCCTGACAAATCTTGTGGAGAAAACAAGTCTATTGGAGACACTCTATTAAAATTATTCATTAATATTTCATTAAATTTCATTAATAATCAATTATTCATAATTTTAGTTAAACAGTTATCAATTAAAATGGGCTATATAAAAAAAAATTAAAAAAAAAAAAAAAAATATATATATATATATATATATATATATATATATATATATATATATATATATATATGCAACTTACTTGAAAACTATGATTGGGATTTTTAGTGCTGCATTCCGCGAGGGTGAGATCCGTCAGCTCGATTTCATCGAAAATGGCATCCTGCAATGAAAGAGTAGAACAGGACTGACGTCGTAAAAATGTCAGGAATAAAGAAAAAAAAAGAAGAAGATAAAAAAAGCAATTTCACATTAACGAATAATGGGAAAACAAGGTTTAAGCAACGCGTTGCGTACACGGGGGAATATTACTCCTCGTGAGTAATAACGTTAATGGAGTTTCTGTGTAAGGAATACGTGCAACAGAAAAGGGTCCCTCTTAGCGAGTTCGCGAACGAGGGTAAATCCGAGGGAGCAAGGCGAGAAACGTCCGAAACACCATCCAGAACTCATTACGAGAACTCTCTAATGGTCAAGGCACGAAAATTTATGCCCCAAACTTCGAGCCTGTAAAATTGCCAAATAATCGCCAATTTCGTTGCACGCGAGAACATTTTATTTTGTACTTTTTTTTATTGGGAAAACTGTTCTGTCACTTTTTTCCACGTCGAATTTTTGAGCATTCGATCGACATTCAGAAGACACAGAAAATGGTTTGAATTTTCGTGGCGATATTTACGTGTTGATTTAGAAGCAACAAAGTTAAATTGCAAGGCCTTTAAAAAATAGAATAATTGAATATTTATATAATTATAATAATAACATTAATATAAAGTTATATGAGGTATTCCACGGGAATCCGGTGGACTTTTTCCCTGAACCCCGCCAATTCGATTAATTTTTTTAATCTGATTCCATTGACTCTAAAAGACACCCTGAATTTTTTTTACATTTTTCGAAACGACCCTTAGTCGAAAAAAAAAGTTACGAAAAAACGCAGGGATTTAAATATCTGAAAAAATTCCCAAAAATGCGTGATTATATGTAAAAAATTTCAGCTGTCATCCGCAGTAAAAGGATGATTTTTTCGTTAGCAGTAAAAAAGTTCTGGTATTTATTTCAATTGAAGGCGTATTCAGCACAGAAAAAATCGTACTTCCACTGCGGGTGATAGCTTGACATTTTTTACATATAACCACGCATTTTTGGGAATTTTTTCAGATTTTTAACTCGGGGCGTTTTTTCCGGAAAAAAAGTTTGACTAAGGGTTGTTTCGAAAAATGTAAAAAAAATCCAGGGTGTCTTTTAGAGTAAATGGAATCAGATTTAAAAAAAAAAAAATCGAATTGGCGGGGGTCAGGGAAAAAGTCCACCGAATTTACGTGGAATACCTAATACATATAATGTTAACAATAGGATTAATCTAGCGATATTATTTTGAGCCTCAAAATAGTGATTTAGTGCTTTTATAAAGGTCTACAACCAAGTTTTCTTTTTAACAATGATTTTCTGGCAATTCCAGTCGATCATTATAATTTTGATTTTTTTAAATCAAACAGAACGAAAGAAAAAAGCATAAAGTTAAATAATAAAGAAAGAGGAAATAAAATAATATAAATAGAAAAGAATACAATACATAAAGCCAAAAATCTAAAAAATGAAAGCAAAAAATAATTTGCAAAAATACAAAAACAAACAAAATACAGAAACAAATATATATAGAAGATGTAGAAGAAAATATATATAGAAGATAAGAAGATATACAGAAACAAAGAAAGAAAAATATATAGAAGATAAGAAGATATACAGAAACAAAAATATTTTTGTTCAATGCCAAAATGTATAAAAAAAGCAAGTGATTTAAAAAATTTGACGCAGTAAGTAAAAAATGATGCTTTTCCTTCGAATTTAATAATATGGTATTTAAAGCTCCGCAAGTGGTCGAGCGTTTTTCATAAGCGTAGAAAGCAGCTTTTAAAATTCGCTGGTGTACCAAATTGAAAGCTTTCCACCGTCAAAGGAATGTCTTATAGTGCGATGCGAAACAAAAGATCGCGTCGCAAAAATGTTGAAGCGCGTTGGTGATGGGGCGGTTGTAGTCGTGGATTGATTATTTATAATTTTGATTTCGGTCTGTCGGAATTCCCTCGACTCTGCAACGGGCTCGCTGACGTCATATTGCAATGTTGACAACTTATATACGTATATCGAGCAACATGAGCAATAGGATTCGGTCGGGGACGTGACTTTTTGACCTTAAAATCTGCTTGCCTTCTTCCCCCTCCCCCCGCCCTTCCCCCTCTCCCATGTAACTACACCATGTTCTTTATACGAAAAATGCTCCCTTTGTACACACGACCTGACCCCAAAAATGAGCAAACAGAGAGCTTGCGATCAAAGAAAAACATACCGTAGGAAAACAAAAAATATTTCCCCGCGGGGATGGGGAGAGAGAAAAAAACAGCCACGAAAAGACTTTCATACGCAATTTATATTTTATTACGAACTACACGACCAGCCGACGGACTTTATCACCCTTTTTATGGACTATTGTTGTTCACTTTAATGAGGATTTTACCTCGACATTTTGGAATTTGGCTTAACGCTTTGTTTTCAATTTTTTCGATTTTTATTCTAATGAGGAAGAAAAAAAAGTCGTCAATGGAGCTCGTTCGTAGAAAGAACAACGAGGACGAGAAGAAAAGTTCGATTTTTTGGGCTTGTTCGGAAATTTTGGCCTTTTTTTTATACCGGTGTCTTTGTGTTCGTTGAGGCTGTGCACGTTTCGGAAGTTTCGATGGCACGAAAATTCGTTGACGCGCTTTCGACGTCGATCCTTCGTGAAGAGAAGACTCGACGGTAAAGGGGAAGAAGACGAGAATTCCAATAAAAACGGTCGAATTTCTCACTTGATCCAGGCAATTACCTGTGGATAGTCCTAGAAGTCTTTTTCGTTCTTTTTTTGCGCACACGTCCAACTGGCGGAAGAACGAGAGAGGCGAAGGAAATCACAGGGATGAGGGATAGGGCGAATGGATATGCGGGCGTCACAAGGGAGGGAATGAAGAAGTGGGGTCTTCGCCACAGGCGAATGAGGGTAAAATACACGAGGGTGGAAAAGAAGAAAACGATAGAGTCACGATACAGTTGTGAGGGCCTGAAAAAGGACCGGAAGGAAAATGCCGAAGTTACACTCGGAAGAGAGCGAGATGGAGAAAAAGAGCACACGTCACAGATAGGCTCAAGTGTATAAAGTAAGTCCAACGAGACGATTAGGGGAGTACTACACGAAACTCACGAGGAAGAGAGAATGAGAAAAAAAAACTCGGCCAGCACAGGCAGAAAACCTCGTGCGTGTCCCAAATTCACGGAAACGGAAATTGACGATTTATTGTCCGAGCACACAGTTGACCCTATATTTTTTTCCCACCTACCACTTTCGCGGGACTTTCATTTATGGCAAGAGGAAGGGAAAAAAACAACGAGGCTTGCTTAATTTGCGGTCACTGCGTATTCCGAGAAGCTGCCAACGCGGTGAGAATCGACACGTGAGGTATAAGCACGGCGTTCGAGACACGGGGAGCTGCGTACGAGCCAGCCCCTTTTATACGCTCGGTCGCCCTGATTCGTTTGTGAGAAACTACTAAATCTTGAATAACTCGAGAGCGAATGGACCGATTTTCAAAAAACTTTTGGCGTTCGTTTCGTTTTATCATTGTACATTTTTTCTGCATCCTATCACTTGTCGGAAGCACGTCTTTTATTTTTGTCCCCCTGCGATCGATTTCGATAATAAAATGGACAAAAAATCTCTACTGCTTCGTACATCACTTTATTCCTATCCTTTTCTTCATGAAATTCCTGATTCAATTCGTTCGAAAAATGATGTGCCGCTTTTGACCCTTCTCAGACGTTTTACGGCAAAAAAATGTCAACGTGATGTCACGTTTCTCTTTTGGTAACATCTGTGATAATCCAATCGGGAATATTTCGGCCTTGGCAGCCTCCGAAGGGCTTTAGCAGTCGACTTGAGATACGTTTTGGAACTGAAATTGGCGAGCATATCGTGGCAAAGCAATCGTGGCGTGGGTACATTGTGTTGGGGCCGTGGCAGAACAAGGAAACTAACATTGCTGAACGCTCTACTTCCGCGTTCGATCATTTACCCTCTCAATGCTTCCCCTACGTTGGATCCTTTGTCTTTCGGGAGGATCGTCGTTTCCATTAGCTATAACGAAACGCCGGGACAGCGTGGGAACGCGAAAATTTCACGCTTCGTTGTGCCCACTCTAATTCACCCCCACCGACACTTTCAGCTGTGCAATTCGACCTGCAATTTCCGGAAACTGATACTTCTAATGGTCGAAGTGCTCTCGAAGTGTGCAATCGGCAAACTTTCAAAGCGAATTTCACGGAGCTCTCTGAACAAAGCATAAATTGCCTTGGAAGAGGACTCACTTCCCTTTTGAATAATTCGTTTCGCAACGGTTCGAGATACCTCAATAGTGCGGAAGATATTGCCGAAGTGTAAGTCTCGTTTGTGCTAAAAATGACTAACTTAAGTGCAACCTAGTTTTCAACTTGAGCAGAACTTGCCTCCGTTGAGTGGAACTTGGTTCCTTTGAGTGAAACGTGGTTCCTTTGAGTGGAACTTGGTTCCTTTGAGTGAAACGTGGTTCCCTTGAGTGGAACTTGGTTCCCTCGAGTGGAACTTGGTTACCTTGAGTGGAACTTGATTCCCTTGAGTGGAACTTGGTTCCCTCGAGTGGAACTTGGTTACCTTGAGTGGAACTTGATTCCCTTGAGTGGAACTTGGCTTGAAACTAGAGTTTCAACTCGAGTAGAACGTGGCTTCGGACTCGATTGAGCTTTAAGCATCAAACTTAAGATACGAATCGGACGAAGTAAAAAAAATGGATTCCGTTGGAAGTTTCGCTTGGGGCTAAGATAAATTAGATTGGGTCTTAAGTGGGTACGAAGTTGGAACGAATCTTTGGGAGATCTCACCGTACGTTTGTGGAGCAAGGGATAATATATTTTAGTGCTACATCGACATCTGACATTCCACACGGGGAACAGAAGCGAGTTGGAGCAACGGAGGACCTTTATCGCCGAACTCCCGGCGAATTTACCGAGACCCAGACGAAAAGGAGAGAACTCCCCCGTTCTGGATGACGCGTGTACGCGAAGCCAACTTAGAGCCGCAAATACCCTTCGCGCGAGTTACCTATTATCTCCAAACTTGCGCGCTCGACTAGTCAGCCATTCCTGAGGGCTTCTGTGTATAAGATGTATCTATGTACAGACAGGGTGCTCGAAATGAAAGTTCGGTAACTTTAGCGCGAGACACCGGGGCTCGTTAGTTTTTTTCTTGTACAAACAGACGATGAAACTCCCAGAGTGAAAAAAAATACCCCGTCAACGAAATTTCGTCGCTGCGCCTAATTTACGTCCGGAAAACAACCACCACTGCCAACTTTCATCGCATAAGTGCCCTTTCGCGACCTTAACTCGAGCTCGAGCACTGACTCGGCCCAACTCGTGAAATACTGGATGGAATTCAACTTAATTGTAGTGCTTTTCAAACGTCGCGACGCAAGCTACAAAGATCTGCGATAAAACACCATAGTTTCTATTGACAGATTTCCATTTGACCTTCCCGTGGCCTAGGTTTTTGCATGCACGGTCAAACCGTCTGGTCAGCATCGTGCGCCTCGTCAAGCCAAACAACTTCCGTTGAAAACTTTTTTCCCCAAAGCTCTAAGCTTCCTAGATATTCCATGATGTGCATGAAAGATCGGACACCCTCTGTACGCGCGTACTCGTGTCTTGGGGGCTGAACGGATCAACCCAGTGACACCTTGCTACCAGAGTGTGCCCTATATACTGTTGCTATTACTTTTGTGACGGCGTATAGTTAGCACAATGGCGAACGCTTCCATTACTTATAAAACGAGGATCTCTATGCCCTTTAGGCGTAGGTCTATCGACTGTTGGCAAAGTCCGGTTCGGGGTTGAACTTTCACGTACTTTTTGCCCCTTCTTTTTCGCATCCCTCAGCCCTGATGACCGTTGCGTACGGGGCACATTTTTGTCCACAAATGTGGGCCAGCATATCAGCTATCAAAAATCGACATCTATTGAGGCTAGCGAAGGCTATCACTCTTTCAGTGCAGTCTCTTTCCAACTCTATCGAGTCTGTTTGGATTGGTTTGGGTTTTTCGGTCCAGCGTTGCTCAAGAGCCCTGTCCCTTGTAACAATATTAGGACGTTGGATAAGTTCTTGCTGTTTTCCAACAGATATCGATACCAGAACTGCGCGTGTGTAGTTTAAGATGGTCACCCATCTATAAAGACGTACTATAAGCAGGGTGGACGTGAAGTGTATGTCATATCGCCGAAGTGCAAGACTCGTGTCAGACGCTAGCTGAACTTGCAGAATCAGTAGGAGTTGATCACACAACAGTTTCGAGACACAAGGATAGCGTGAGGAATGTTTTTTTTTCACATAAAGCATCACTTTTCACCAAAAAAGCAGCGAGAACTTATTCAACATCCCAATAGTTTTAGCCCGAACCACAAAGATGGTAAACAGCTCTTATCACCTCAGCATTCAATACCAATTTCCCTCCCGAAAGAAGTGGCGGCCTCCGTCTGGAGTCTACAACGAGTAAGGAATTTATTCGTACTCCACAGTTCGATAATGGTGATCATCGACCACCCCCTCGGTCTTTGCGGTTTTTGATGAACCACGGCATTCAATGTCGATAACACTAGTTTCAACTCAGCAGCCCAAGTCATTACAGTTCCAAAGGAAGGCACAACATCCACACGACACCTAATCGAATTCAGCTTTGATTTCCGGTGGAGTTTTCCCCTTCGATCGGAGGCATTGTGTTCCCCTCCGCGATAGCCGGATTTATCCATTGTTAACAAAGTGGCACTTTCGAGCGCTGCTGGACACAAAGTAATCGCGCGATTGTTATCAGACTCGGCTCTTTGTGTTTCCTTCTCTACCACGTATTGGGAAAGTATTTGACCGAAGACTTGCCACTTCTCGATCAACTCGGAAGCTTTCGATCCACCCTCCCGTTCATACGTACATGTGTGTATCTTTGCGTGCCTGTGGTCATATACGAAGTATATGGCGAGTTATACGATACCGAATGAAATTAGCCATCGATAGGATCGTTTCACTTAATTTGCCCTCATAGCGATATGGAACGAGAACACTCGGTGACGTTTATACCATGTTTGGCTCCCTGCAATCGTGATAAATATCACTTTCACGAGGGGACGTCGCGCGGACGACATGCCCTACCATTCGCCTTTTACCTTGGATTCCAAGTGCCTGAGGCCCGCCCTTTCATTCGTGGCCAGCTGCACCACCAATTGCGTCCTTCGTTGGTCTAAATTCTGAAATTATAGATGCGGAACTGGGCCACAGTGTCCGACGCAGCCTCTGGACCACTAGGGGCCAAAATGGCAATGGCAGGTGGTGATTAGGGTGTCGAAAGTGTCGTAATTACCGTATCTGAGCCAATATCTGGATAGGTGACCGCTTCGGCTTGTGCGCCTACTATTTAACCGGGTGGCAGTTTTTTTTCGCCATAATTTCAAACTCCATTTTCGTTTTCTATCAATTCCCAACGACCGAAAAACTTTACACGTCGAAACTGGAGCGCTGCGTTCATTTTTGGCTTTCGTATATATGTAACAACGTTGGAGGTTCTTCGCAATTCGTTATTTCACGTTTTTTGTCTCCTCGTCAACGGGTGACGTGGGCGCGATTTTTCGCCGCGTCGTCCGACACTTCAACAGGGCTCGGAAGTTCACGAATAGAGGGCGGCAAATCAAATTGCACAACTCCCACTTTGATAGTAATCACATTTGGTCATACGTCAATCTGCCTAATGAAGGAGGCCTTTCATTTATGTCGCTGTAGGCGCCACGTGTACTTCCGCTTTGCCCTTTGCACATTACTTTACATAGACTCACACACTCACGCTCGACGTTTCGCTTGTTCCGAATTTTTCAATCGACGCGAATATTTCTTTCGCTATGAAATTCGAAGGGTCGTTTACGCTGAATGTTCAACTGTTCATAAAATGTTCTGAGGTCCGTCTTTGCTTTGGACATTTAGCTCGCTTTTGTCAAGTACAAAGAAAGCCCGTACTCAAGTCCGAGCTCTCGTACGAGGCTATAGAAACGAAAGCAAGTTCGACATAAAGTTAAATCTTGTTTCCGAGCTTCAACTTTGGGACGAGCGCGAAATTCAAAAAACTTTAAGAAAACGTGCTCAAGCTCGCTGTTAAGTACGAGCTTATTTCTAAGACTCGAGGCAAGTTCATACTTGAGCTGAGTCAAGTTGCGTCACGTTCATAATAAAGTTGAGTGACGTTTGTAACAAAGTTGAGTCGAGTTTATAATCAAGTTGAGTCAAGTTTGTGCTTAAGTCGAGTCGAGTTTATAATCAAGTTGAGTCAAATTTGTGCTTAAGTCGAGTCAAGTGTGTGCTTAAGTTGAGTCACGCTTATGCTCAATTTGAGTCAAGTTCATGCTTAAGTTGAGCCAAGTTTTTACGTAAACTGAGTCAAGTGTGTAGTTGAGTTGTTTTCCATCCTAGCCAATATACAGAGGACACGCTTCTTCCGATTTGCCACAGTTGACATTTGCTGTCACAGGTCTACTGTAATGTACAACGATGAAACGTCATTCTCACGAGACCGTGGTTTCCAACGACGTGTACCTCAACTTTATGTATCCGCAACATCTAATTCATCTTTAATTACTCTCGACTTGCTACTCGACTTTAATTAGGGTGGATTGTGACTCAACTTCATTTATTCTCGTGTTGCATCCAACTTCGATTGTACTCAGCTTGTGACTCAACTTTAATTATGGCCGACTTGTGAGTCAACTTTGATTCTGCTCGACTTCTAACTCAACCATGATTGTACTCGACTTAAAACTCACTTTGAGTTATTCTCGGCTTGTAACTCAACCTTAATTCGACTCCACTTCCAACTCAACTTTAATTATTCTCGAGTTGTAACTCAACTTTCAATTGTGCTCGACTTGCCAACTCTTGTAACCTTTGAGTCGACTTTAGCTGCACCTCAGTTCGAACTCGTTCGTTTAGGCTCGAGTGCAAGATCGAAATAGAAATTCTGCTTGGGGGCGGGGGCGGGGCGCTTTCAATCGGATCCTTGCCACTTGATCCTTCGACACACAATGTGCACATTGGGGTTCGAATAATAATGATATCGGGCTCGTCATCTATCCGGTTATATTGCGCTCCATCTGACATGTCGTCAAACTCTCCATGCCTATTGTATGCGCTACAAACGTGAAAAGGTCGGTCAGAGTAGGAACTATCGATCGACCCCAATATTGGTTGACACAGCTCCACACTCTGCACTCTTCAAGCGACAGGATTGACATTTGAATAATTCGGGACGTCGATTCCCCGATACAATCAATACCGTTTCCACTATCTTGTTTGCTTCCTCTCTCTATCTTCCATTCTCTCTTCGTTTCCATACCCTAGAGAGAGCGCGTATCTCGTTTGGCAGGTTGCCTCATCGCTAAACGTCCGCCATTTCGCCAAAAGTTTATGCAGTCTCGAAGCGGATCACGCAGGGAGGATATTGCTCGGGAACGGGCGTTTGGAAATGAGATCAGGGCGAATGAGATTGCCAAAGGGAGACACGAAGGCTCAAAACGAGAACTGATTCGAAAAACGTATAAGTAGCTAACCTCAAAAAGCCTGGAGAGCAGAGAGGAAGGAAGAAAGGTGTGTCGGCCATTTTCAAACCTAACCTAAATCATGACGAAAACGAGAGGAGAAAATAAATATCGAGTGGAAGGCTCAGCTGTTGGAAATAAAAGGGCGCCGAGGAAGTGGAGGAGGACACCTTCTCCATTTTGTGTCGAGTCGAAAGTTTTCTAATCGTCATTTAGGACGCGTCCCGATCACGTGAGTCAATCGTCTTGTGAAAGTTGCACGTACCGGAGACACTTGGATATACGTTAAGCAGTGATATACCAGCGGTGTGGGAGGCCAATTAAATGTCTTGGAATCATTGCGAGGACACGCGCCAGAGTAGGCAAGAAGATATTTCCGACTCTTATTTGGACTCAAGTCCAAAGTTGCTAACTGACCCAAATTTGGATCCAAATCCGGACTTGAGTATGTCCCTCAATGTGCGATCGAGATCAAACTTGTGAGTCACTAACTCAAGTCCAAAGTTGCAAACTGACCCAACTTTGGATTCAAATCCGGACTTGAGTATGTGCCTCAATGCGCGATCGAGTTCAACCTTGTGGGGCACTAACTCAAGTCCGAAGTTGCTAACTGACCCAACTTTGGATCCAAATCCGGACTTGAGTATGTCCCTCAATGTGCGATCGAGATCAAACTTGTGAGTCACTAACTCAAGTCCAAAGTTGCAAACTGACCCAACTTTGGATTCAAATCCGGACTTGAGTATGTGCCTCAATGCGCGATCGAGTTCAACCTTGTGGGGCACTAACTCAAGTCCGAAGTTGCTAACTGACCCAACTTTGGATCCAAATCCGGACTTGATTATGTCCCTCAATGTGCGATCGAGATCAAACTTGTGAGTCACTAACTCAAGTCCAAAGTTGCAAACTGACCCAACTTTGGATTCAAATCCGGACTTGAGTATGTGCCTCAATGCGCGATCGAGTTCAACCTTGTGGGGCACTAACTCAAGTCCGAAGTTGCTAACTCACCCAACTTTGGATCCAAATTCCGACTTGATTATGTGCCTCAATGCGTGATCGAGATCAAACTTGTGAGTCACCAACTCAAGTCCAAAGTTGCAAACTGACCCAACTTTGGATTCAAATCCGGACTTGAGTATGTGCCTCAATGCGCGATCGAGTTCAACCTTGTGGGGCACTAACTCAAGTCCGAAGTTGCTAACTAACCCAACTTTGGATTCAAATCCGGATTTGAGTTTCCGCTCCAGCTCAAGGTTAAGTCTCGATAGATGCGAACCAAAGTTCGAACCAGCCAATCCGTTTAACTTTGATCCCAATTCGGACTTGAGTCAGGACTCAAACTCGAAAACCAAAGTGACATTCGACCTTGATTTCGAACTTGGGATTTGGCCAATTCCCATTTCACGAATGAAAATCCAGCCACGTGATCGTGCAACGTTTCCTTTGTTTTGGGAAGTAGAACAAAAAGTGGCAAGCCGGATGGGAGGTGTCCACAAAATCATTTCCACGATACGGGTCGTGACGGATTGAAAATTTGACGTTTCTTTTTTTTCTTCGCTTTTACGTCGCGCTTATGCCTCACTTCCCTTAGCTCGAGCCGACATCTTCGCAGCACGGATAATCTCCGAATGACTGCTGGCAGCTTCGCTGCTTGGCATTTAGAATTCCATAAAAGCTTTAGGATTCTTTTCTACTTCTCCCTCTCGCACCCTTTCTTCGTCTCTCCATCTCGGCCACTTTTCCTGCGAGGGCAGCGGAGGGAAACGCGGAGCTTCTTGATATCCGTTTTCCCTGATGGGATTTTCAGTGGGAACGGACCGAGAGGTGCTTGCTCGTCAATCCATAATACATCAAGCTCAAGAGTTTGACGAAGGCAACGATGGCGGAGGAAGGCAGGCAGCGTGGGGAAAATAACCAGGAGCGATGTTTTAACGTAAGGATTTTACTGGCTTTCATTTTTTAAACTATTTTTGAACGCTCACCGAGCCCTCTTTTGCTTCTAGGCGATTTCTGGGTCACGCACCCTTCTCACCTCTCTCTCTCTCCCCTTCTCAGTTTTTTTTCTAAAGAGGTAACATCTTGACACGGTTTTCTCTTTTTCCACTTTTTCCACTTCAAAATTCCGTAACTCCGATCACATCGCGTTGGTACTCATTTTTTCTCCCTATGCTCTTCAAGCCCTCATGTTATTAAATCTGAATTCAAATCTGAACTGGAAGCTGGACTCGAGTTGAGAATCTTGTTCGAACTCTTATTATGATGATGATAATTAGTGTTAGTACTACTTATTATGTTCGAACTCTTATTATGATGATGATAATTAGTATTAGTACCACTTATTATGTTCGAACTCTTATTGTGATGATGATAATTAGTATTAGTGCTACTTATTATGTCATGTACGGAATTTCAATAGTAATCGTAGTGTGAAAATAAGGTCTTGGCTTTTTTTCGTGAAAATAATGATTGATCGACTTGAAATCAAGGTACATTTTCATCGGGAAGGTAATCTCCGTTTGCGGACGCACTTTTTCCCCACCCGTCAGGCCAATTTCGAATTCCTTGGCGGGAAAAATATGATGGTTTCGAGTCGATGAAGTTGGTAGTGGAATTTTTCGGTCTATCGAATGTTTTGAAGTGGCTATCAGCCAAATGATGTTGGCGCGATGGAAACAAGTGCAAATCCGATAGAGCTATCAAGGAACATCGCTTAAGGGGGTCACCACTGTTAAATTTTCGAAAAATCGTTTTGTTGGTAACATTGTTTTAAATCCTTCGAATCTCCAAAAATATGGTCCATATTCGTTTATGGCTGAAAAACAGTTTTATAGTGGTTTTCGAGCTATTTTTAAGGGGAGAATCAGAGTGCAGTTCTCGACTATTATAAACCTATCATCTTTAGGGAAAGAGTTACCAACTGAAAATAGTTCCACCTTCTACCAATAGGCGGCATTAGATTACGGAAACATATTCCAAATTCTTCCAATGTAAAGCGATGAAAAATCCACTATAGAAGTATCGAAAAAAAATTATATCAAGCGGTGACCCTCCTTCAATTTTTTTTGGTCGTATGACGGACTGTAAAGATGTTAATAAACGTGCGGTAAAAATTCAAAGATAGTGTGCTTTGATGGTGAGGCAAAAATAAAATCCCAAAAAAGCGAGAAAAAAATAGCTGTCACATGGGATGACCACGTTAACTGTTAACATTTTCGACATTACAGATACATAAATAAAATTTGATAAAGTACGTTATTGTGAAATCGCAAAAAAAAGACGATTGATAAAAAAAACTTGACGAAATTGATCTGCCGGATTCAGGTGCGTAAAAGCCATTGAGTTAGGTCGCGACTTTGCGAAAATTCATTGAAGGGATTCAAATGACCAGATTTATTTCTGCAAACTAATAAACTGCTGCCTCAACCCCTTGCCTCCTCCTCGTGCCACTACGGCTCAGCCCTATCGCTCGTCCCGTGTACCAGGCGTATACACGAAGATATATATATATATATATATATATATATATATATAGGGACACCCGGAGAAAACATTTGAGCCCCTTTTGTTCGCCTCGCGTATACATTAATATCGAATCGCGCTTTGGCACGCTCAAAAGTGGAGGGTATGCTTTTTACGAGCGTAGTGTCGCCGGATGCAAAGCGAATGATTGATGTGTACATATAGTATACGTACACGGTGAATCATTTAACGTGACCACCCTAAATATCTCCGTCGCCTTTAGAAGGACGAAAAAAATGTCACGAGGTAATTTGATCGATTTCGAAGGTCTGATACAGTGGTGAAAAATTCATTTTTGTCAAGGTCATAGTTTTACGTTCTCAAGGTCATCAATGGTTTCTCAAATGGAAACATTATTTTTTAAATTAAGACTTTGAAGCTGATATTCAGATGTATCCAACGACCTATGATATCATGACCTTGAAATGATTTTTCACGAAAATATTTTGGATTTTCAAGGTCTCCAAAGTTAAAAAAAATGGAATGACATATTTTTTGAATACACAAAGTATGTACATATTGGAATTCGAACGGTTTGGACGGAGGCACATGACTATCATAAATGTATTTTTTCCATTTTGTTTCGGTTTCTTCAAGGTCGTCAAAGTTTAAAAAAATGGAATGGGATATTTTCCCCATCGCACATTGTAGCCGGCATCCAAACAAATTCAACCATGTAACAGGTATGACCTTCAAATAACCTTCACCCGAGAAACATTGAATAAATAATAATTCAACGTGTAATTATTACTCTGAATACCTTCTCGCTATCCGATTTCTGAAGTTTTCAAACTTTCCAATCTAACAGTTTATCGATGAACTTTTCACAATGCGGCACTCGAAGAAGAAACATCACCGAACCGGTTACTCTATTGTGTTTCTGTGATACGTTTTAATGTAACCCAGCTCACAGGAATCATTTAGCGCAACAGAGACGAAGAGAAAAAGTCTTACGGGTTCAATTGATATTTATTCATTATTTCTGGGTTGAAGGTCATTTGAAGGTCATACTATGTTACATGGTTGAATTTGTTTGGATGCTGACTACAATGTGCAAGGGGAAAAGATATGCCATTTAATTTTTTTTTTAACTTCGGTGACCTTGAAAAAACCGAAAAAGATGAATAAGAAAAATTATGATAGCCATGTGCGTCCTTCCAAATCATTTAAAGTCCGATGTGTATATACTTCGTGGCTTCAAATCCAACAGAGATATTCAGGTGTTCTGTTTCTCGTGACTCGCCCTGTATATATATATATATATACATAGACGGGTAGGCATCCCGAATTAACGATGTCTACGAATTTGATGTGACGCACGCACCTTACGAATGCGCCTGTACGCAATGTTTGTAAATGTCACGCATCCAAAAAGAAAGAAAAAAGAGCAAAAAACCTTCGACCCAGCGCATTTCTTTTTTTTTAATTATTTTCTACAGCCACTGCGAATGGGATATACGCACACACACACACACACACACACACACACACACACACACACACACACACACACACATGTATTATTACTATTTATATTATCGTCATGATTGTTATAATTATTGACGTTAAAAAATAACATTTATCAAAAACACGTTGGCCATCTAAACGTCGCCATATTGAAATTTGGACCATAAAAGATTCTTTTTAACGTCCCCCTTTGAACCTCAAAAATGTTACGATACTAAATACTTGATCGGAGCAGTATTTTTCGAGATAAAACAGGTGTAAGATTAAAATGGGACCGCCGGTATACAGGGTGTCCCAGAACTGAATGCGTTCCCTGAAATGGGTGGGTTGGGAGTGAAATTCCGAGTCGATTGATATAAGCATGTGTGGGTCTCAGATCAACCGGTGAATTATTGTTGATTTTTAAAGGCGGGCCAATCAGGTGCGCCCGATGAGCCGGCGGGTCGCTAACCGGCGTACGGCGGCTCGCCCGGCGCACCTGATTGGCCCGCCTTTAAAAATTAACAATAATTCAGCGGTTGATCTGAGACCCATACATGCTTATATCAATCGACTCAGAATTTCACCCTCAACCCTCCCATTTCGATTAACGCATTCAGTTCCCGGACACCCTGTACAATCATATATAGAAGAAACAACGATGCATTATCGAAGAAGAGACGAATGAAGATTTGTGCAGTGGAAAATGGAGTGTCCGACGCGTTAGTGGACGACGAGGAAAGTGGGTAAAGATCCACTCAACCGCTATGGGTACATGTACGTTAAGTGACGGGTCTCACAAGATACATCGAGTTCTTTACTTGCCATCCATACCCCCGCATCACCCGCCCTTCTCAGCCGCCCCCGTCGCTACTTTATTTTACTATACTTTTCCCTCGCATTTCCCGGAGTCCATTGTCGGGGGAATCGTGCGAGTCGCACTTGACAATAGCCCCAATGTTATCTATAATGCAGCCTGGCGAGCTCTTTGGCTCCTCGAAACTCTCGGGTACGTGTATTTTATTCATACGCAGCTGGATATATGAGGGTGTGTGCGTGGGCGTATATATATATACCCGACTAGAAATTTTGCTACGGGCCGGAACAAGCATGGATCCGGCATGCCGTATCCCGTACCGCGGCACTGATCAAGCTGCCGGAGCAGGGCCGTAACAGACGTGAACGCTTTTTTCGCATCCGGCCCGGATCCGGATAACGGACACGGCCCTGATCAGTAGGCCTTTTCAGGCCCTGCTCCGGCCGCCGTATCAATGCCTAAAATGATAAAAAAAACGAATGATGAATTTAAGGCGTTAGGCCACAGTAACGGGTATAAAATCATGTGCGAATCCGGCACGGATCCGGCGTGCCGTACTATGGCGCCGCCTGGCGCCATCTGCCGGCCACGCAGGCCATGTCAAGGGACGCCGGATTCGTACCGGATCCCGCCCGGATCGGGCGTGTCCTACTACGGCATTCCGGATTGCAGCCTGATAGGGGTCTGGTCAGTCTTCAAGCAGCCGGATCAAAATTTCTAGTCGGGTATGTGTGTGTGTGTGTGTGTGGGTATCCTTATTCGAAAGTGCGAAATACGACTCTGATCGTCGTCACTCCATTAACGAGACATTTGCACAAGTGCAGGACTAATAATAATTAATAGACGAGTATTGTTTCTATCAACGTTGGAATGAATGTTATCGTCATTAATATTATCATTATCCATGATTGATAGGTCCGGGCATTATTATTATTATTATTATGGTCATGATAACCATTAATATCGACATTATCTATTTTCTTCGATTTTCAAAGAATGTTCTTATGATTTTTGTCTATTATTTATCGCTATGATTATTATTTCACAATTATTATTGGGATTAATATTTATTATCTTTGTTGTTGTTATTCTTGGGGTTATTATTATCTTTATTTTTAATGTTCTATTAACCATTGTTATTGTTAATTTACTACTAACTACTATTTACTAACCATTATTGTTATTGTTAATTTACTATTAACTGACTATTATTGTTATTTTTTAATTCACTTTTATCCAACCATTATTGGGATTGTTAATTTACCAATAACTAAACATTATTGTTATTGTCAATTCACTTTTATCCGATAATTATTGTTATTGTTAATTTACTTCAAACTAACACCATTGTTGTGATGGTTAATTTACTTTTAACTAACCATTATATTTATTATTATTTTTGGTTAATTTATTAATTGACTTAACCATTATTGTTATTGTTTTTTTCCCCTCGATTTATCAATTTACTGATTATGATTATGATTATGATTATTCACTCGTATTATTATTATCGTTGAACGTAACAAGGAAAACGATATTTGCTTGTGCAAAGTAACAATTAACAGTCGATAATGAAAATCGAATCGTAATTGTCAGGATAAACGAAGGACAAAAAAGTGATAATGTATAATGTTTTTTTCGTTTTTGTTTATTCTTTCTTCTAAATGATCGATAAATAATCGAAATGTTGTAATTTCACTTACCGAGTCACCCATTCATTCGGCCGAGTCTTGATTGTCGCGATGTTTAAATTAACGTTAATTTTTTAGTATTTAATGCGAGGCACGTTAGAGTCCGTTTGACGATCAGATACAATTGAAACACTTTCATGTTTATGATGGTCGAGTGACTGTCGTATTTTCATTGTACTGCTACGATAGGCTCTGATACAGACACGAAGATTAATTGAATGCGTCGAAAAGGTGCAACTGTGCGTTTACGAAGTATGCATATGTTAGGCGTAGTAAAAAGAAATCCATTATTTTTGCATGTAGTTGAAGGCAGAAATAATGGATTTCTTTTTACTACACCTAATATATTGTATTTCTGTATTTTTTCGTTGGAGATAAGCCTAGTTGACATAAGCATCTAGGTGAACCGTTTGCCCATACAGCAACGGCGGCACTTCGATTAAGGCCTCAGGCCACAGTAACGGGTATTTTTTTTAATTCCGTAGGTAATTCGCTAGGTATTCTAACGTAGATTGACCAGAATTTTTGTTTTTTTGTTGTAGGTAAAAAATTATGGATGCTAAATGTCACGCCGTGGAGCGCCTAAAAAAAAGATAACAAATCAAAATATTAGTAGACGGCCATTTCGTACATCGAAAAAAAAAAAAAAATTCTAACAGCTTGATATTCATACTAAATGGATGTGTAATTAATTTCACGAGAGAATCACTTGTTCATACGAAATTTTTTTTTTTAATTCACACATGATTTTACACCCGTTACTGTGGCCTAAGGCCTTAAATAATAACAATTTCATTGTTTATGAATACTTTTCAAAAAAAACTATTTTTCAATAAAAATATTTTCAAAATGTTTGCAAAAATATTTTTTCAATAAATAAAGTATTTTTCAAAAATATTTTCAAAAATATTTTTCAAAAATATTTTCAAAAATATTTTTCAAAAATATTTTCAAAAATATTTTCCGAAAATATTTTCAAAAATATTTTTCAACAACAGCTCAAACTCAAACGTATCAATTGTCTGCGAAAATGCAACCTCGTCATCCCAATACTCTCATAGAAAAAAATATTGAAAAGCGACCTGTTTTTGGACCCACACACACATATATATATAAACAGGATATCCTGTTATGAATCCTGCAACCGCCGATAGGTTAGATCATGTCCTACTATGTGTTGGAATTTCGTTTTAGTAAAAGTCCCACGGTTTTCGAGACATTGTTACTTTTTGAAAAAAATCGTCTGCCCTTTGTTTTTCGCATGCCATTTCTACAAATGATACGAGTCGACAATGACCAAGAAACGTTTTGAAGTAATTGGCACGATGCGCGTAGTACATTTTTCTTACACAGAAGGTTATCAACGTCAGATGTTCGAATTGATTTGTACGCAAATTCTGCATAAAATCTTTTTTCACAATGTTTCCTTACCATTTGAGGTTAAAAATAAAGACTTTCCTAGATAAAACAAATCACCAAGAGATCTTTTTTCAACACCGGATAAAAAACTTATCATTCGTAGAAATGGCACGCGAAAGCAAAAAACATGTTATTTTTATCTCGAAAATCGTGGGACTTTTAATCAATTGACATTCCAGCCTATAGAAAGATCAAAACTCCGAAAATTTGAACACCGTCAAAATAATTTAGCTATGAAAGTTTTGAAACTTTCACAATTTGCAATACATTGACGAATTATTTTAAAAATTTGTTTTAGCAAGAAGTGATTTCACGTCAATTTTGAAATTTCTGTGGCCAATGTTATACTTTACGTCATAGTTGACTGTCAATGATGTAGAACGCATAACATTATCTAGACAAATTTTAAAATGTACGTAAAAGCACTTCTTAATAAAAAAATAATTCTTAAAATAATTCGTCGATTTATTGAAAATTTTGAAACTTCAAAAACTTCCATTCTGAATTATTTTAACGGCGTTGAGATTTTTGGTCTTTTGTGTGAAATTCTTTCCGAGTTTTGATCTTTCGGGATAATATTCGTTCGGAGTTTTGAGCGTTCTGATCATTGATTGTTCGTAACTCCAACCCGGCCCCGATTATCCATTCATAACAGGATACCCTGTATATATATATATATATATATATATATATATATATATATATATATATATATATATATATATATATATATAATTTAACGTGACCACCCCAAACATCTCCGTTGCCTGATTGACGAAAAAAATGTCACGAGGTAATTTGATTGATTTCGAAGGGTTGATACAGTGGTGAAAAATTCATTTTCGTCAAGATCATAGTTCGTGCGTTCTCAAGGTCATCAATGGTTTTTCAAATGGGAACATGTGGTTTTTTTTATTAAGACCTTATAGCTGATATTCGTATGAATATCGTTTCGACGCCTTTTGATAAATTATCATCCCCTTTATGCTACATCCCCTTTAATTCTCATAAAACCTATGACCTATAGATCTGAAATTTTTCGATATACTATATATATATATATATATATATATATATATATATATATATATATGCGCGTGTAAAGGACTTATTTTTGTAAATTAAATTGATAACCTCGTTTATCGTAAAATTTAATTTCGCATAGGTTATTGCTTTTTCGAGCATCACGAATGTGCAATGAATTTCTAGTCAACATATTCCGAAATAACTCGTGAAAATGAATATTTGTCATTAATATGAGAGCGCAATTTCACAATGTCGTGTTTGTTCATTAGCTCATTTTCAAAATTTCCCTCATTCATCTCGTCGGCCCTTTCTATTCAACTTTCGTGCTACGTTATTTTTTTTAATTCTTTTTTTACTGCTTCTTCGTGGATAACGCTTTGCCAAATCCTCGTAAAATTTTACGAGTTAATTTCGCGTTACGTCGAGAAACGACCATATCGTTCGGATTATTTCTTCTCAATCGACAAAAGGCTATTATGGCGTGTGTATATATATATAAAATGTGTGTTAACGTATAAATGTATATAAATATATAAAACAGGTGGTTTGCCTGAGAGCGACAAAAACAGGTCACTTAGCCACATGGAACTTGCGTCATAGCCCAGCTGTACTCGCCTCGTATGATTTTCAATGAATTTTATTAATACATTATTCATTATTAAACAGTAATAACCACTATAATGACAATAACAATAATAAACATAAACCATACGATAAAAATAGTGATAACAATGTATAAATAATATAATAGTAACAATAATAACGATATGACGATATTATAATAATAAAATAATAAAGTAATAATAAAATTAACATTTTCAAAATTAACCACTTTACTATATTAGAGTATTATATTAAATGTTATAATAAAAATGAACCACTATATAATATATAATATTATATAATATAATAAAGTAATAAAAAAATTAACATTTTCAAAATAATTACCACTATGGTGATGATGATGATGATGATGACGATAATAATAATAACAATCGTGATAGTAATGATGATGATGATGGTGCAAGGGATTAGAAAAAAAAATGACTGACAGTTTTGCGTTTATTTTTGTTGTCGTCACGAGCGCTCATTAGTCAACGAATTGTCACGCATTGACAGACCGCCGATGCACACATTTGTTTTCACGAGGTCATGCAAATTCACGAGGATTGCCGCTTGAATAATCTGCTCGTCCGGCAATCCGGTGTTTTCCTCATTCGCATGGGCGCTCGTGGTTGACCCCGAGACGGTGCGCACTCCGTTCGTATATATATATAAATTGATACGTATGCACCAATACTGCCTGCGTATGTGGATGTATTTATGCATGAATTGATATAAATGATCAGGGTTCATCGTAAGTAACCACAAACTGTAGAAACAAACAATGAGAATGTATGACAAAAAGGGGGAAAATAAAAGAACTGTCCAAACACGAGAAACAATGACGTGTTTAGGTTTGTTAAAAATAATATGCCAATTACGGTGGTACACGTTGAAGGGAAGGAATAACCGGTTGTGTTGTGTCATTTTCCCTCTCGCCCCCCGACCTTTTTCCGTTTTTTTAACAACCCAATCACACCAATTTCTACGCCGCTGTGTTATAAACATTTTTTATTCCAACCGTCATACTCGATTCGTGATTTCTCTTTACGATTTTTTTCGTTGCGCAAGTTTGTATTTTATTTTTGATGTGTTGTTCTTGCTTTAAGGCCTTGGGTCACGAGGAAAATCGCGATGTGTGCCCGGCCCAACCTACCCTAACGAGGTTTCTTACGCGACTGAGCGAAGGCAGTCGGTGCGCCTGGTGAATGTTTTTCCGCCTTACTCCTCTCGTTCGCGCGACCCCCCACCCGCTCATCTTCCGCGAACCATACCCCCTCCTGCTGCGCTCTGCTCGCCACGCTCGCCACGCTGAGGTGTAGCGTCGTTGGTGGGGGGCGCGACGCGCGATAGCGCCCTCGCCCCCACTCTGACACGCGCGCTCCTTCTCTTTCGCTCGAGTTCACCCCTCACCGGGCTGCCGCGCTACTTCCATCTGTCCTTATTTCTTTTTTTCTTCCCTCATTGTTATCGCGCCTTGCACATAGAGAATATCTCGCACGACGGTCTAGCTTTGTAATCGCTCTCGATTCGTACCCCCCCCCCTCCCCCCTCCCTCTCAACCGTTCGCAGCCCACTATCGTGCGCGCTTGAGGCTAGAAAGGGGGCGAAGAAAAAAACGAAAAACTTCCGACACAACGTCGAAGCCGAAGGGACCTAGTTTCTTTTCGTTATTGTTATCGTCAAGAAAATCGTTCACCTGCCGGCACTAAAGGAAAAAAAAATGCGTTCCTGAGAGGATGAGTCGGCTTTTAAAATTCTGTGGTAGGTTGGAGACGTCTTCCTTAAGCCGGAATTTCCTCCTTGAATCCGAGCTGCAAAATACCATGCACCATGCAAAAGTATTGTTCTTCTGACGTTGCTTTTTTCCTCTGCCTCTTTGTTTCCTCTTCCTACATTGTGTTTTCTCTGGCCACGCCATTTTGTTTTCTCTTGCTACGCCATTTTGTTTCCTCTTGCTACGCCATTTTGTTTCCTCTTGCTACGCCCCGTTGTTTCCTCTTGCTGCACCATTTTGTTTTCTCTTGCTACGCCATTTTGTTTTCTCTCCCTACATTTTGTTTTCTCTTGCTACGCCATTTTGTTTTCTCTTGCTCCGCCATTTTGTTTTCTCTTCGTCCATTTTGTTGTCTCCTCCTCCGATCTGTACAATTCGGTTCTTCCTAAAAAAAAAAGCATCGGGTATCCGTTGACCTCTTCGCTGTGCGCAATTCCGGAACGGAAGGCGACGACGAGCCGGAAGTTGCGTTTGGCGCTCAAGTAGAACGTGTTGCAAAGTGATAAAACGGGATGCGAAGTCAACGATCGTGTTAACACGCATCGTTGAAGGATCGTTCGGGGGTTGACCTGCACACCACTAGATGCTACTACATTGGAAAGCAAACATGCCGGGGTTGTATGGAAATCCGAGAAGGCCGCTGCTGCCCACCCAACCTGCCCGATCCTCAAGTCACTGCAGTCACGATGCAACCAAAAGCCTTTCCGGCAACGTTATCCTACATACGTCACTCATGTTATCACAGTGAATTATCGTCACCAGCTTCATTCGTCGAGAATCTCGTTATTTTTCAATGCCAATTAGAATCTCGGAAGATTCGCTCCTGGACCATAATTCACGGCTATGCAGCACAACCTGATACTGTATTTTCGAAACATTAGGCACCGCATTAAAAAACGTCAGGTTATCGGAACCGGGTGCATTAAGTTTGTTTGGGTTTGTTTGGGTTGTATGTGTACGAGTAAATCCACTTATCAATATGCGTCCTCAAAATGCGGGAAGAATGAGACCAACTGAGATTGCTATAGCTGATCAAGATCGACGCAAAGACACTTGAGATCGAAAACCAAAGCCTGCTTGGAGACACTTTCTCATTGTCGTCCAACACTAGTTATTCAAGGATACCTGCGATTACTTCACTCGAAAGTACTCGCCGAATGATATTTCCATGATTTTTTTTCGGACTATTCAAGCGAAGGGCCGCAAGTATAGACGCGGCGCTTCCTGCTGTGACGGAAGTGACGAAATTGCAAGGGCTACGGAACTCTTACAACGGAGGCTAAGCATGGAATTTCTCGGACGCGAAGGAAATCCATTCAAACGCTCTATATAATGGTATATTGATTTTGCCTTCCAAAGTTTTCCCGCTTGTGGCGCGCATTGTGTCACAAAAGACAATGAGGGTGACAAGACAGTCTGGTCGAGTGGGCTTTTTACCTCGTCGTCCATCTGGTTTTGTCATACAAACAACAGCCGGCCCACGTGTTGATGTCGGGCAAGATATGACTCCATCGAATGAATGGCTTCGATTGCGAGCAAAGACAACTCTTTTATGCCACTTGTTGACAAAACTCGGGCGACATGACGACCTTGACAACCATTGTCGGCCGGAGTGTGAAATGTGGCACTGCTTTCCAGATGCCGTCTGTGGAAATTCACGTTCACGCATTAGCCCGAGTGATCGACAGATCGCCAACGTGTTGCGGTTGCACGAGGCCATACGTGATTTGAATTTCTGACGAATGGAAAGCAGGTTGGAACAATTCGGTGGTAGCTGGTCGAAGATTAGGGAACGTAGGTGGATGACGATTTGTCAGAGAGAGAGAGAGAGAGAGAACTGAGCAGAATTTGGAAAGTCCAGATGGAAAGGCCCTGCCTTGTAACCAAAGTGAGAAGCGAATATCCCACTCCAGATCAAATCGAGACCATCCACACGGAAGATGATTGAAAATGAAGGTATCTAGGGCGACGATTACTTGCCGGATAGAAAAATGGGCAGAATGTGGAAAGTTTAGGTGGTTATGGGTCCATGCCACAAATCTAGAGTGCAAAATGAACAACCAATTCGAAATCTAGCCTAGAACGACGTCAAGGAACCAGAGAAGTGAACATCCACTTCGAAATCTAAGTAGGTATTGACATGGCTTAAGTAGGCATCGACATGGCTTCAGCTTAAATATGGAAGTATCTAGACGGATTCCCCAGGTAGGAAACTAGGCGAAATATGGAAAAAGTATACGGCAACTGATCCCCCATTCTGAAAACCGAGTAAGTTGTGACCAGCGATTGGATATCCAAGTCGGAATCACCAAATTAAGACATGACCATTGATTAGAAATCAAAGTCGGAATCACTTATCCACATGGGAAAAGATCGAAGATGAAGGTACCTAGGTGGACAATGATTCCCCAGGTAGGAAAGTAGGCAAAATTTGGAAAATCTACAAGCCAAATGATCCCCCATTCCGAAAACAGGGTACCATATGACCATTAATTGGAAATTCAAGTAGGAATCACCTATCCACACGGAAGACTATTCAAGACCAAGGTATCTGGATAGACAATGATCGTTCGAGTAGAAAACCACGCACATTTTTAAAAAACGTGAAGTTATATCGTTCCCTGCGGTGGAATCCGAGTGTAGAATGATTGTCTAACGAAAAATCCAACCGAAAATCCGCAAAACAAAATTAGACATAGCTTCCTATTGAAAAATCGTCTGTGTTAACCGTTTGATGTTTTCGGAGTCGCTGATTACGAATCTGCACTCAAAATTCGGGAATTCAAGATGGCGAATTCAATATGGCGGACCGTAAAGGCAAAACGTCGTTTGACGATAGCGAAATTTGGTACTCGGGGGTTTTCGGGGTCGCTGATTACAATTCTGCACTCAAAGTTTGAGAATTCAAGATGGCGAATTCAATATGGCGGACCGTAAAGGCAAAACGTCGTTGGCGATAGCGAAATTTGGTATTCGGGGGTTTTCGGGGTCGCTGATTACAATTCTGCACTCAAAGTTTGAGAATTCAAGATGGCGAATTCAATATGGCGGACCGTAAAGGCAAAACGTCGTTTGACGATAGCGAAATTTGGTACTCGGGGGTTTTCGGGGTCGCTGATTACAAATCTACACTCGAAATTCGGGAATTTAAGATGGCGGATTCAATATGGCGGACCATAAACGCAAAACGTCGTTTACAGCCGCCATACTGAATCCGCCATTTTCAATTTGAGTTTAGACTTCGGGTTCGTATTCAGTGGATCAAAAACCAAGTTTTTACCTGATTTTGGATACGGTTTACCTGCTAGATTAGTCGTAATTTGATTTATAATGTAAGCATTTGGTTTTGTTTGCACTTTTGTTATTGACGACACCCGCTACGTGAAAAATAAAAATTGAATGGGTACGTTTTAGTAGTTATTGAAGTCCCAGGAACCTTAAAACGCATTTACAATCGCGATATTTAATTTAAAAAAACACTTGAATCAAAATCTGAATTGAATCGAGTGTAACACCAGTGTTCTATGGTGCAAAGTTTTAAGGTTGCCTAACCACTAAATCCAGTAAATACGATGTCTTTCTGAATAAATCAGCTGGGCAATCGCTCTAAACGGTGAGGCGGATTTCCACTAGCTTCAACGGAAGGCAGTGAGTCTTTTGATGAGCCTTGCTCAATATCCTTTGCTCCCCTCGTGATTAGTGATCTTTGACATTGAGAAATCGACGCTACAGTTGCTCCGACAGTTTTCTCCATCCAAACCAGACGATGAACGCTCACACACGAACAAGCCATTACCCATTACCCGTAACTTCGCGTTTTCATCCCGGGCCTATATCCAATATCCCATCTTCTACGAGCTCCTCCGCCCGCCCACTTTCTCCTCGGCATCTCCCTCGCATGTTCCGTTCTTGGGTCACGGATCGAAGTGATCCTGCGCGGACTCCCATGAGCGCTCCACATTCTTCTCAAGTACGCGGAAGTATGCGAAGATAACAGCACGTGGAATTGCTCACTCGCTTGCATGTGCAATCCTCTTTTATACCCTACGCTAGGATTTTTTTTTTTTTCATTCCTCCCTCATATCGACCTAACGATATTCTCCAATAAACGAACCAAGAGTGATACGAAATATAATATTGGCAGAGTGATAAGGTTTCGCGATCTTTTTCGCCTGGATGCGAGCTCTGCTTTCGTCGTGAAAACACGGCTTTTCTCACTTGTCACCACATTGAAATATATCACGGTAATTTTTACCGTGAAATTCACCAAAAAAATTACTTTTTATTTTTATATGTATTCCTCAGAGGTACGGGGGGTCCTTCCCCTTTTACCATCCCCTCCTTTTTTTATTCCTTCCATTCCTTCCGACATTCACAATCCTTCCAGAGCTCCCTACAATTTCCTTCCAGAGTTCCCCCGCAGAGTGTTGACCGCAGCCACTCTTTCCTAATGCACTACTGTATCGCATTTGCACGAGGGCCCAGGGAAACTGCGGAAAACCTGGGCCGATACAGGCGGCTATATTTGGCTGAGTTTCAGTTGTATTAAACATCAGAAACTCAGAAAAACTGCCTCCCGCTCAAAGGTTGACGCGCAAACCAGTGCACGGGCAAGCGGTCACCGCTCCAAGTATTGGCAGCCTCCAATGCTGCTTAACTTCAGTGACCGCCGAGCCCGCACACCGACCGCGCGCCCACCTCTGTCGGTCAAAAATTACTTTTTAATTCTCTCCGTGTACGTTTGAAACTATTCTCGCATAGGCGCGAGTCCTATACGCTGTATAGTAAAAATAATGCGTGCTTTTTAAAATACCAACCGTTACACGCTATACTTTCGTATGGATTTTACTATACGTATAGCATGAATCTTCGTGTATGTATAGATTTTACTATACGCATAGCATTGATCCTCGGCGTATAGCGAAAAATATGACGAAGTTGATTAGCAAAATGTGACTCTTTATACCGTACTTTTTGTAGAATACTGGAAACTAATTGTTCCAATTACGTGAGCAAAATATTTTTTTGAATACTACGAAAAATCACAATATGCCGAATAAAATGTATTATTTGTATCAGTTTACGTGCCATATCGTAGATGAAAATTTAAATTTCTTCATTATTACTATACCATAACTACAATTTTTATCTTCCATTCGATACTTTTTGTTATTTTGTGATATTTTTTTTTAGAAGCATAGTATTAATTTTAAACTCCGAGGCCCCTGTTTTCTCCGTGTGCTACCCGTCACGGAGAAAAAATTTATCAAACATACAATTTAATGTGGATAGATCGGAATGTAATCAGTGGAACAAATGAGCTAAGTCAGGCACGATAGCGCTATAGGAAGTGCTAGTCTGCTGGCGTCACAGGTGCAACTTCCGAATGATCGGCTGTCGCAGGAAGTTGGTTCAGCGGCCTATGATATGCGGTCGAACCGAGGGATCCGAATGTGTCCCTATCGGAGAACTTGATTCAAAATAATGCCATTTGAAAAAATGGTCGAAGACTCCATGTACTGCAAATACTTAATTATTAATTTTTACCAAATACTACGAAATTATTAATTTTTACCAAATAATACGAGTTTTTTTGTTTTTTTAATTTTGCGTGAATTATCTTCACATGTTGTAGTTACAGAATTTTAAAATATTTTACGAAACAGTAAAAAATAAAAATGCCCGTAGAATTTGGAAAAAATTAATAATTTCAGGTCAAATTACTTTAAAATGTATTGCTAGAATCATTTATTCCAAAAGTGACACAAAATGTCACGAAAATCACAAAATGTCTTGAAAATCATAAAATGTCCTGAAAATCACAAAGTGTCATGAAAATCACCAAGTGTCATGAAAATCACAAAATATCACGAAAATCTGAAAATGTCATGAAAATCTGAAAATGTTATGAAAATCACAAAATATCACGAAAATCTCAAAATGTCATGAAAATCTGAAAATGTTATGAAAATCTCAAAATTTCACGAAAATCTCATTATTTATGAAAATAACAAAATCGGGGTTTTTTGGGGTTTGGGTTTGGTTGGGTTTGGAACCCAAACAAACCCAAACAAACCCCGATTTTGTTATTTTGGAAGGAACTTATAGTTTAGAATTGTTGAAAAGTAAAGAATTTTATTTTCAGTTTCTTGCTAATTCCTTTTCTGTAAATCGATTTTCATTTGAAGAAAATAAAGAATAACGAAGAGGTTTTTTGAAAAATTCAGTGGAAAAATGATAAATCGGTGAATATTGGAAGAGAGGTTAAATTTGCGAAAAAAAAACTATCAAAAAAAAAAACGAATGTATTAAATAAACAAGAGTAAAATAAATTATTCAACGGAATGAGTAAATAAAATTAAACCGAAAGAAAGTATGACCCAGGTCTGCCTCCAAATAGAATATTCTGACCGAAGTTTTACGAGTCCGGGAGCACCGCACCCTTGCCGCGACTGTAGGAAATTGATCCGGGGAATCCGTTACATAAATTTTCCGTCCCCTTCCGGGCATCGGGATACTTTGCATCGAGTCGGCGCGCTCGCGTACGCATCCTCCGCCTCGAATGCAATCGTCGATGACGAAATGGGAAAAGTTGCTCTCTCGTCGTTGCTTCAATTTTTTTCCCCACGCGAAATTCAATAGTACCAATTGAGTCCAACCGCTACTACAATTTTCAATTGATGAATAATACAATTCTATGAATTGTATTATTGATATTTGATATTTCTATGAAAAAATGTCTAATTGATATTTCTAATGCTAATTGATTGCTTTGAATTGATTCTATGAAAAAATGTCTAATTGATATTTCTAACGCTAATTGAGTGCTAATTGATATTTCTATGAAAAAATGTCATCGATGCTTTTGCTTCGTTTTCGTAATAAACATAATTCCTCTCCCCGTTTCGCTGCAAAAATCACGCAAATGTTCTTGCAGCCGGAATATTGTCTTGCGAAACGGCAAAAAGTATAATAAACGAGAGAGAAAAAATAAATAATGTTGAAAACAAAAAAAGAACTTTCTCGACGGTATTACAAACTCTTCTTCGAACTGACGCAATTTGCTTTGCGATAAACGCTCGTAGCGTGCCTCCGCGAAGTTTCCCTTTGCGAGGAAGAAGAACGAGTATTTTCGCGGGATGAGTCTCGGGCAATCTCATGGAGGAAGCTTTTTGCGAGCGGGAAAGCACGATGAGGAGGCAAGACCCGCGAGACACCGCGAAGTACGATGTGGTAGATACATTGTTTTTTGCTTACTCATCGACGAAAATTCGTTCTCGTTAATTTGCAATATCGGAATATGGCTTGAGTGCAGACGTGTGTGTGTTGGACAGAGAGAGAGAGAGAGAGGTTTCTTTTTTCGTTTAGTTAAGGGCTCTTCTCATTCGACACGCTAAGAAAAGGCTATTTTCATGAATTTGTTTGATACGTTTATATCATAGATATTGATACAAAAATTGTTACACTTTTGAAATACGTAAAAAAAATATTTTTCATATGCACATGCATAAAAAATATAACATATTTTTTTGCATACATAAATATTTTGTATAAAAAAACATAAAAGAATTATTTTTTGTGTATTTGTGTAACCCAAACAAACCGTAAACGCGTTTATCTCGAAGCAACGTTTTTCGACGGCTCGTTGATAAAATCTTCGAAACTACTGAACCGATCCTCATGAAATTTTAACTACATATTCTTTACAACTATAGCTATAGCGCGTATCAAGGATTCGGTAATTGTTCGGAAAATTACGCCCACCCCGCCCCCCTCCAGGGTGGGGGTATTTATAGATTTGGACCCACTACCCCATAAAAAGTTATGGGGTTTCAAAGTTCGCAGAAATACCAACGCGGATAAACCAATTGTCGCTTCTGGATCGAGTGGCTCCAGACCACGAGGGGGTCCGGTAGCATCCAAACAAACCCAAACAAACCCAAACAAATCTGCGTTGGTATTTCCGCGAACTTCACAGCCCCATAACTTTTTATGGGGAGGTGACCGCCGCGGTTTCTCTTCGCCAGGGGGTTAAGGGCGTCAAAATCCGTTAGACCCCCCCACCTCCCACCCCTCTGCGGGGTGGGAGTCGTTTTCCGAATAATTACCAAGGATTTTTTTTACAATTTTGATATTTACTATTTTTTGCCAAAAACACGTTTTTCATTTGTTTTTTGTTTTCTCGAAAAATGTCCGTCGTTTTGTTATTTTTGGACGTATCAAAAATCGTACGATACGCGCTCCAGCCATTAACATACTGAATCTAAAACCGTTTGATTGTTTTTCTTTCGGATGATCCGTCTCCGAGATTTCATCAACAGCGCAGCCCTGCAATTTTTCAAAAATTCATTTAAAAATTGTATTTATTAAGTGCAACAACTCTTGTATCAATATAAATGAAAAACGTTCATGAAAATAGCTTTTTTTAGCGTCTAAAATGAGGAGACCCCTTAACGTTACTTTGTGTCCACTCATCTGACGTTGAGTGGCCCTCGTCAAGAGAACTTCGGCGAATCTCGTTTGAGGCTAAAAAAAAACATTGTGCAGCGTTGAAAATTGTTCTCCGGCATTCGAAATAATTATTTCATGGCGATATAATGTTATTTTGCTATGCTCGTTACTTGAAGCCAATTTTGCTCGATAACACGCAGTGCCAAAAAATGTTACAAGGCGTTGAAAAATATTTTTCTTCTCAAATGCAAAATTCAAGGTTTAAAAGTGTTATTCAGCGTTCGAAAACGATGTCCAGTGTTGAAAGAACTTTCTTCGTAAAGACAAATAGGAACGTTAAAACGTCAAAAAATGTTATTTGATATTTACGAATGTTATTTGAGGTTATAGCGTTGCGCAACGTTGAACAATGTAACTCGACGTTGACATTTTTTGCTTGATGTCGAGAAAAATGTTATTCGACCTCAGGAAGCGGTTTTTGACATTAACAAATGTTTTGTAACGTTAAAAAATGGCCATTAGCGTTAAAAAGTGTCATTTAACGTTAAAAAATGTTACTTAACGTTGAAAAATTGCATTCCACGATAATCAATGTTTACAAACGTTGAAAAATGTTGGTTAACGTTGACAAATGTTATTTAACGTTGAATTTGTTATTTTAACGTTTACTTGATGTCGAGAAAAATGTTTTTCGACCTTAGGAAGCGGTTTTTAACATTAACAAATGTTTTTTAACCTCATCAAATGTTCATTAGCGTTAAAAACTGTTATTTAACGTTAAAAAATGTTACTTAACGTTGAAAAATTGCATTCTACGATAATCAATGTTTACAAACGTTGAAAAATGTTGGTTAACGTTCACAAATGTTATTCAACGTTAAAATTTGTTATTTTAACGTTTACTTGATGTCGAGAAAAATGTTTTTCGACCTTAGGAAGCGGTTTTTGACATTAACAAATGTTTTGTAACGTTAAAAAATGGCCATTAGCGTTAAAAAGTGTTATTTAACGTTAAAAAATGTTACTTAACGTTGAAAAATTGCATTCCACGATAATCAATGTTTACAAACGTTGAAAAATGTTGGGTAACGTTCACAAATGTTATTCAACGTTAAAATTTGTTATTTTAACGTTTACTTGATGTCGAGAAAAATGTTTTTCGACCTTAGGAAGCGGTTTTTAACATTAACAAATGTTTTTTAACCTCATCAAATGTTCATTAGCGTTAAAAACTGTTATTTAACGTTAAAAAATGTTACTTAACGTTGAAAAATTGTATTCCACGATAATCAATGTTTACAAACGTTGAAAAATGTTGGTTAACGTTCACAAATGTTATTTAACGTTGAATTTGTTATTTTAACGTTTACTTGATGTCGAGAAAAATGTTTTTCGACCTTAGGAAGCGGTTTTTAACATTAACAAATGTTTTGTAACGTTAAAAAATGGCCATTAGCGTTAAAAAGTGTTATTTAACGTTAAAAATGTTACTTAACGTTGAAAAACTGCATTCTACGATAATCAATGTTTACAAACGTTGAAAAATGTTGCTTAACGTTCACAAATGTTATTTAACGCCGGATTTTGTTATTCTATGTTAAGAAATGTCATTCCACGTCTGATTTTTTTTTTTCTTCGAAACAATTAAGCTTTTTTTCGTTGGCCGTTACCTTCATATCCTTGGCGTAGTATAACGTGCGGTCCCGTAGCTTGAAGTACCTCTTGCGCCATCTTTGAAACGGCCACGTTTGCTTCATGAGAAAGCCTTCCTTCGTCCATGATACCTGCGGAGGGTGCCGTTGGTCATTGATATTCATCATTATTGTTCATACTCATATTAACAGTCAATTTGTTTAATAACAACGGTAAACCTACCAAATAACCTCTTAGAATGATAATGGAGTTAATTATAATGGCAATCAATCAGTTTATTTATAAGTTAATTATTGTTATGAAAATTATAATTGATTAAAATAATAAACTGATTATTATATATAATAATAATTAATAAATTCATGAACTAATTAGTTTATTAACATAATGGCCATCATCATCATTAATAATAATAATAATAATAATAATAATAATAATAATAATAAACCATCGTCCGAATTCGTTAAAAAAAAATAATAATAAAATGGGATAATGAAAAATAAAATAGAAAAGTCGAATCAGCAAAAAAAAATTATCAGATAGTAATAGTACAATTTTTCTGCAAGCTCGAAACAGGAAACAAACTTAAAAATAAATTAAATTAAAAAAATGAAATAACTAAAGTTAATTGATCAATTATTAATAAATTAAATAACAACCATTTATCTGTACATTTAAAAATTCACGCATTCACGTATTTAGGTATTTATTTATTTACTTATTTATTTATATGTACTCATTTGTTTATATATTGATGAGTAAATAAATGAATTCGTTAGCTGAATAAAGTGTGAAATGTTAAGCTCTTGTTTCAATTGACAGTAGCGCCAGCTGATTATTTAAGGGAGCTTTCCAGTGTGAAATTTTCAAAAAATCGATTTTTTTTTTTTTTTGCTTTATCGAATAGTATACACTCTTCCGAATATTCCCTGAAATTTTCATGCCGAAATTCAGATTATTTCGGTTACTGTACAGCATTTCTTGGAAGAAGGCAACGGAGCGCTACAGCTACAGCGAAACTTTGAACGCGTTTTTCTCGAAACAGCATTTTTCAAAACGGTGTCCAACTTGGAGGGCAGAGTTTTAAAGCTATCGAGTTGAATTTTTTACACAATATTCTTAACGTCATTGTTTATCGTGCTATGGAAGCTTTTTTTTTTTTTGACATCTTCCTATTTTTTTGTAAAAAAAACTGCCAAAAAAAATGCTAAAATCGATACTTTTTGTTCAAACCGGCGCCATTTTTGCAAAAAAAAAAAAAAAAAAGCCTCCATAGCACGAAAGCCAATTATATACCGATCAATAATCTTTTTGTGTTTTTTGTTTCAGATCAAAATTGTGACCCCCAACGTGGACACCACATCCAAGTGCATTTTCTGCAATAATTGTTTCATCATTTTTATAGATATTAATTAATAAATAAATCGATCTTTAAAAAATTGTTTTGTATTCTTCAATACCCAATTAATATACAAAAAAAAAACCAGACCGATTGGATTATTTTTTCTTTAAAAAAAAAAATCGCGAAAAACAGCGATTTTTCGGGCTGTCACACTGGAAAGCTTCCTTAACAAGTCGAATTCGTGTTTACCGAAGTTGCGAAAAAATCCGGTAGATGGCAGGAGCGAGACAAGAGCCGCGCTAAAACGAACGAGCAAAAGGAAAAGAAACGCTCACCGCATTTTTTATCGCTCTGTTGGTGCTGAGCTTGCGATGAAAGCTACGAGCCGGTTCTGTTTCCGCCTCGCTGCCTGAACTGTCGGCCGGCTCGTCCTTGTCCCTCTCGACGGATCTTTCCGCCTCGGCGAGCCCTCTGCCCTTTGTCGCACTCGCCCGGCTGTAAGCGAGAATATCGTCCTCGTCGTCGTCGTCGTCGTCGTCATCGTCGATCTTCCAATTCGTCGTGTTCGCCACTCTCGACGATTCCATTGCGGCACATAATTCCTCGGGACCCGAGGCTCAACTTTTTTCCACTCGGTTCCGGCTCGGATAATAGTTTCGCGGCCGTGAACGACCACCGGAAGAAACGAACGGAACGAGAATTTTTATCGATTATTTCAAAGCAACTTCTAGCCCCCTCTCGTTTTAATATTGTTCGGCGATCTTTGGAGGAACTTTTTTTCCTCATTCGCTTCTCCGGTTTGGGGTCACCTTTTTTTTGTCCATTTGCTCGGAGGCTTTCATTTTTTTGGTACGCTTTTTTGGAATTTCTTTCTTTTAGAGCTTTAATTTTATTTCTCCAGTATTTGGATTTTCGCAAATAGCTTCTTTTTTTCAGCGAATAGCTTTCGGAGCTTTAATTATTTTTCGCATTTCTTCGCTCTAGAGCTTTTATTTTGTTTTTAATATATTCATTTCTTCGCTTCGTAGCTTCAATCCTTCGTTCTGCTATGTTTTTAGAATTCCCTCGTTTCAGAGCTTCAACTTTCTTTTGCTTTTTTTCGCCTCTTGGCCTTGTGCTTTTTTTTATTCGTTTCTTCGTTTTGTAGCTTCAATTTTCTTCTTACTGTTTTGTTTTCTCGATCACTTCATTTTCCAGCTTCCATTTTGTTCGCTCATCAGCCGTTTCATAACCTCACTTTCGCAAAGTGTTTTTTTTTTTCACCGAAGCGAGTTTACCATCGGCGTTTAGTTTCCGCGGCTACCGAGGCTAAAAATATTCATTCGCGAGTTCTCGAAACTCGCCACTTTTTATTTCTTCCTCATTTAATCGAGCCACCGATGCTTCCGTTCTCCTTCGCGCAGCATCCGGTCGTTCCGGTCCTCGTAATCGCGCTCGAGCGCTTCATCGCTCCGCCGCTAGATGTCGCCTGACCATTCGATTCTCGTTTCCGTCCGCGTCACTCCTAAATCCTTCGGTCTTCTTCTTTAACTCGCCAACTTTTGTTCCTCCGAAACTCTTCGATGATCCTATATCGCGAGCTACGACGCGAACGATCCGATAACAAATCCAATCGCCGCCCCGTCGAGTTCTTTCCCCCATCCGGCGATTTTTTCTTCCCTCGCCGTCCGTTTGTCGCAAATACCGCATCGCGATTCTTCCGTCATTGCGGCCGTTCCAGCGACTTGCCCGTTTTCGCGATCCACCGGCGGAACTCGCTACCAATTATCGCCGCGATTCTAACCTCAATTTATTATTTCACCGCGTTGTCGACCGTCGTTCTACGTGATCTTCGACTTTTGGCACGTCCGAGCGAACGTCGCGGAAAGCTTCGGATTCGTTTCTTTCGTTTGCCATCCGCGAAGGAGAACCGACTTTCTGTTCCTCTTGTTTCCGTTATTCATCGCGGTCGTGGACATTCCCAGAAGTCTACGCGAGTCTACGACTGACGGAAACAGCCGTGAGGCAACGATAACAATGCTGACGACACTAACGACAGCAACGAAAATAACGTAGAAACTTAAGGGCGGGGTAAAGTATTTAAACTGTTTTTTTTAATTAAAAAAATTTTTTTTTAACGAATGCATAATATATGAAGAATATTGTGTTAAAATTTCAAGTCGATCGGAGTGAAATTGACGAAGTTATGAGTATTTGAGCGTCTATTGCTCCATGCCGGGTTTTATAGCTGGGCGGCGCTGCGCGGCGCACGACAGTAAAGAAGAAAGAGTTTTGCGTAGACAAACGCAAAAAGATGCTCTCGATCATCTTGATGGAAGCCTTTTGCTCTACGGACCTGGCATCGACGACTTTGAGTGAGTATAAGAAAATTATCGAGTTTTATTGTGAATTTCTAAAAATTCAAAGATAATTGAAAAATCTGAAAAAATTCATACGTATTCAGAAAAATGAACGAATCACGAAAAAAAAATTGGGTTGCGGGGAAATTTGTTGGCTAATTTTTTTTTTCATCATTTTGTTAATGACATTTTGGAATCATTATTATGCAAAATTAATCTTTTGAGTACCTTTAATATGCATGAACTTTCTCAGATTTTTATGCAATCGAGAAGTGTTCTCAAACTTATGTGCAATGAGCGCTAAGCGACCAAACTCTTCTGCGTTTTTCAAACCGTTTTTCTGAGACTCGTCATATTTGAAGTCCGTGTGCACGATAACTCAAAATCTACTGGACCGATCGCTTTGAAATTTTGCACATTACTTCTTCACATAATTCACCAGGTATTGTCGAGAGCTTTTTTGTTTTTTAAAATAATTACTAATTTTTCAACAACAAATTAGCCGATTTTTTTTAGCGAAAATCGGGTTTTTGGCTCCCAAGTGCTACGAAAAATCGAAAAATCGAAAAAAAAAAAAAAATCCTCCCCTCATTACCTCGAGAAACATCTCCTTTAACAAATGCATTTTGATTTTTTTGTTTCAGATGATTCTGTTGCGAGTTATGGTGCACACCGCAAACCAACTTTTTTTATGGTACTGAAGTTTGCATCGTTGAAATGCAACGAAAATATATTTCTTTCGAATTCTCGTATTTTTTTTAAGCACATCAAGGCTGTGAAAGTCGCCGAAACTTTTCCGACAATCTTTCAACATTATAACCAAAACTTGCAAAAAATTTTTTTTGGGAAATAGTAAAAATTAAGAAGTAAAAAAAAATAATAAAAAATTTTCGTTGCATTCCAACGATGCAAACTTCAGCACCATCTTTTTTTCGAGGCGCCTCCGGGGTTTAATTTTCACTCGCTCAATTTTGAATATTTTGCAATGCAAATTTAGGAGAATGTTGTTCAAATGTTACTTTATTATATGTAAATTTTTCAATAAACGAACACTATTCGTTACGCCAAAAAAAAATTTTTTAAACATGCCTTTTTTTCGCCGAATTAACTTTACCCCGCCGTTAAGGATGCTGAGTCCCAAATAGCAAATGATAATAAAATTCAGAAAACTTCGTACGCTTTTGTATGAAGTATTCCAGAGGTCGTGTTAAAATTTCAGAACGATTCAGAAGCTATTTATTGAACAATTAACATTTACATGTTTCATAGGGACTCAACATCCTTAATAGTAATAATAATGACAATAACTATAACGACAATATAAATATAATGAATATTGGGTCAATAACAACCAGCATTGATTATGTTATTATTGTCGACGTCCGTCGTGGTGTCGTTATTATTGTTCACATGCTGTTGTTATTGTTATTGCAATTATGCGATTGAATTGTAACTATTATTGTTATTAAGGCGATTATTATTATTATTGTTATTGTTATTGTTATTGTTGTTGTTATTATTATTATTATTATAGTACTTATGCAATTATGTTGTAACAACGCAATGTTATCGTAACGATTATTATTATTGTTGGTACAATTATGCAATTATGTTGCAAAAGTTACTATTATTATTGACAAAATTCGCATTTTGTGAAAGATGTATAGCCGGTACAGCGTAAATAATAATAACGAATAACAGTGACGACAAACAAATAACAACGATAGTTAACATCGAAACAATAACAATAATAATCAACGGAAACCATATTATTATTGTTGTTTGTGTTATTGTAACAGTTATTATTATTGTCGTTGTTGTTTTTGTTATTATCATTCATTGTGACAATTGTGTATAGCTGGTACAATATAAATAAAATAATAATAAATAATAAATAAACAATAACAATAACGATAAACCAAAAAACAATAATAAACAACAATGACAACAACGACAAAAGTACAGCCATTGTTTAAATAATAATCATAACAATCAACATAAACTATATTGTTGTTATTATTATTTAGATTGTAAAAAATGTCTATGGCTGGGTTGTGTGGAACGATAATAACAATAACAAATCAACAACGATAACAAATAAATAATTAACAAAAAAACAAATTCAAAAATGACGGTAGTCAATATTTTGAAAAAAAAATTAATCATAATCGAGATTAATTATATTGCAAACAACAAAAACGACAACAAATCATATTGTTGTTATTTTTGTTATTATTATCATTGTTATTCAGAAAAGATTAAATTTGTAAAGCACGTGCAATGCAAATGATAATATATTTAATAGTAAACAATTATAATTATTATGAGCAAAAATATTGAATCAAAGAGAATAAAAAATAACTCAATAAAATAAAGGTTATGGTTAAATTGAATATTTACTTTTTGATTACAGATAAAAAGTCGATAAAAACGATTATTCGAATGTACCTTAGGCTCCTCTTTTGTTCATCACCCGAAAGACTGATTGCCCATTCGCGCGTGAAAGTATGCGAGAAAACGTGAAGATTTAAAAAAAAAAACGGTTATAAAAATCGCGACTACGACAACGACCTTTGTTCTTCTCCTCGCTTCGAGTGCTTCCGGTGTGACGAGTGAGCAAAGGGAGCAATTTCACGGATGCATCGGACACGAAAAGCACGCGACAACAAAGAGTACGATTTATAGACGTGTGGGGAAAAAAAAACAAGGCACATGCGTCGCGCGCGCAGCAGGCACTTGACGATTATGAGACGCGATACGGGAAGACAATGCCCGTTGTTTCCCCGTGTCGAGACGATACGCGGGGATGAGACGAATGTCACGCAGCGACGGCGGAAAAACGCACTCGATGAAGAAACGAAAGAAAATAAAAAGAAGCAGCGAAAATGAAAAGAAAGAGCGAAGCGAATGAATAAATCGTGGAAGGCGACGAGGAGATCGCGAACGATATAAACACACTCGGGAAAAAAAACGCGGACGATGGACTCCGTGTGGATACTTCACGGAGGTAACCATGGACTTATATATGGCGTTTTGTACACGATATATATAAATACCGGGGCTGAATTGTACGGACATGCGCAATGGGAGCCGCGAATCTACCCTCTCAGTTTTCGTTTCGTACCCGCCGAGTTGTTTCTACGTTATCGACCGAATTATTACGCAAATACTGCGAAATAATAATAATACTTTATCAGTAAAAATTTTGCCCAAACGTTTCAATTTCAATTGTGTCTAAAATTCTTGTCGTACTCACCGAGCTGCTCTACGTTATTACGACCGACTAATTACGCAAATACTGCAAAATATTAATCATATTTTATCAGTGCAAATTTTGCCCAACCGTTTCAATGCGATAATTGTAATATTTTGTTTCGTACCCACCGAGTTTTCTGCTTTATCGAGCAAGTAATTGCATGAATTTTGCAATATCATAATAATAATGCGTTAGAAAAAAAATATATGTATACAAATACAACATGAATATATTAATATATATGAATATGAATAATTCACTTTCATTATCCACATTATAGATCGTCCTTTTATTATTTTCATTGAAATTTTCTCCAATCATTTCAATTCAAATTGTACCTAACCCCCTTCGTTGGCAGAGAGAATTCGACAAAAAGTGGCCAAAATGGCAGGAATATTTGTTTATCCTGAAAACTCGTACTCTGGGGTTTTCGAGCGTGCTGACTGCGAATCTAAACTCAAAATTCAGGAATTCACAATGACGAACGAATACGGCGAATGAAAATACAAATAATACAGATTGATTTAAGTAGATGAAACTCGGTACTCAAGCTTCATATGTTTCCACCTATTTATTGTATTTTGCTCCATGTTATTGAATTCACCATGAAAAATTCCTTCATTTTGAGTTCAGCATGACACTCAGCGTCCCCGAAAACCCCCGAGTACCAAGGTTTATCCAAAATCGAGCTGTTTTTTGGATTTCCGTCCGCCATATTAGATCCGCCATTAAACATTTTTGAATTTTCTCCTCAGATTCGTAATAAGCGACCTCGAAAATCCCAGAGTACCAATTTTTATCTAAATCGAGTAAAATTTTCAATTTCGGTCCGCCATTTTGAATTTTCAAAATTTAAAGTTCAGATTCGTAATAAGCGACGTCAAAAATCCCGGCGTACCAATTTTCATCTAAATCGAGTAGTTTTTTATTTTTGTCCGCCATAATGGCGCCGCCATTTTGAATTTCAAAATTTTGACTTCAAATTCGGATTCAGCGAGCCCAAAAACCCCCGAGGAAGGCTCCGATTTCAAATCAGAGCAAGTTAAATAGGGTTGACGCCCTATTGCGTCAATGCCACAGGGCACGGAATTATTTGACGCACTATTGCGTCAATGCCGACGAAGGGGTTAATCGCGTGGTAAAAGAAAATTGTCCGGGTCTCCCGTTTGTCAATTTTCAACAGTAGCGCGTCAACTTCCGGTCCGTTGAACGTAAGAATCGACGGTGAAATAAAAACATTTTTTTAAAAGAAAATTCACATTTTCCAAAATCGAGTTTTCGGAGCTACGATTAAAAAGATCTATTCTTAAGGGGATGATAGGTAAGAAAAATTAAGTACACAAACAATATCATAAAACATATATGTATTATCTTCGGTGTGTGTGCATATATATATACACACACACGCACACGTGTGCGTGGGTGTAATTGTATTTACAATATTTGCCTACGAAGCAGGTACATCGATTGTTTCTCTTCCCCTTTTACTTATATTTAAAAAAATTTACGATGTTTTTTCCCCTTTGTTGGGATTTGTTAACTTTTTTCAAATCGTATTGTACGATTCTTTTTTTTTTCATAAAAAATACAATACCGAGGTGGGGGTGATTGACGATGCGCTAATACTGATCAAATCACTCCACCCAAGGAATCTTTTTGTTCGATTTATAACGCATACACAGGGAGTGTCCCATGAAACTTTCGCAGGAAACACTTTTTTGTACGACCTCATCTTCGCGGATTATTTTCATGCTTTTCCAAAATGGGACACCTTCCGTGTTTATAAGAGTGTTGGCGCATGGACCGAGACAATTTTTTTGGGCTTCGAGGGACGTGGCTTGCTGATTTTTTCATCCTTAGACTCTATGTCCTAAGTGTCACGGTAAGTGAGATATGATTGGTTTTCGTTTTCTTTCTTTCAATTATCTGAAGCTTCGCATTCTAAGCGTCATAAGTTTTTTTGTTTGTGGTTGTAATAGCTGGAAATAAAGTTTTGTTGTGTCGTTGCCAAAAAATTGTTCGGGTCCATGCGCCAAATACCCTTTGTGTATATTCATATATACATATGAGGTATTCCACGTGAATCCGGTGGACTTTTGCCTGACCCCCGCCAATTCGATCAATTTTTATTATCCGATTCCATTGACTCTAAAAGACACCCTGATTTTTTTCACATTTTTCGAAACCGTCAAAAAAAAAATTTCCGAAAAATAATACTCCCCGATTTAAAAATTTGAAAAAAATGCCCAAAAATGCGTGATCATAAGTAAAAATTTTCAAGCTGTCCCCGGAATGGAAGTATGATTTTTTCTGTGCTTTCTGAGCGATTAACGTTAAAAAAAATCCGAAAAATTCAAGAACCGCTTACTACGGGCGGATACTTAAATATTTTGATACCCACAATGAATTTTTTCGACAATTTTCGCATAACCAAATCACAATCATGGACCTTGAACAGTTAGCCGTCAAAAAGTTCTGGTATTAATTTCAATCGAAGTCGTCTTCAGCCCAGAAAAAATCATACCACCACGGCGGGCGATAGCTTGAAAAATTTTACACATAATCACGCATTTTTGGGATTTTTTTCAGATTTTTAAATGGAGGCGTTTTTTTCGAAAAAAAAAAATTCGACTAAGGGTCGTTTCGAAAAATGTAAAAAAAAATCGTGGTGTCTTTTGGAGTCAATGGAATCAGATAAAAATAAATAAATCGTATTGGCGGGGGTCAGGGAAAAAGTCCACCGGATTCACGTGAACTACCTCGCATATATAGTCGCGCTATTGAAAAATGGCACTATTCAGCACGATACTCCATATCGATTATTCTAATTATCGAACGAGAACGAAAAAAAAACGTCCTCTTTTCATTCCTCCAGGCCGAGAAAAAACGTTTCCCCCGAGCGAATTCTTGTCCTTTCTTTTTCTTGCAACGAATCAGCTGGTGAAGATTAACACGCGGTGGAAAAAAAACAAACTTCACTCGCAAGGTGAATAATTCGCGGAGATAATTTTTTGCGCGTGTGCTCAAGAAAAATTGACGAAAAAGGCATTTGGTCACGCGCCCGACATGCGGAGTGGCTATTGGAATGAGTTTTTTTCTTTTTCGTTGCTTACTCGCGCGCCCTAGCGAATCAACGATTTTCGCGAGCAATATCTTGTGGAAAAAAAATGTGCTTCGTTTTTTCCTCTTGCATTTTCGTTCGATTTGGCTGTTTTTCTCTCTGTATTTTTTTTACGCTTTTATTCTTTACGCCGCTGGTTTTTTAAATTTGTTGTGTATATTTGTTCCTCACCGGCTTTTGTCTTTTTCTTCGCGTTTTTCGTTTCACTTCGATTCGCTAGTTACGTTTATTTATCTCAAATTTTTGTTTTTCAAATAATTTATCTCGTCTTCTCGTTTGTTTTCTCCTTTTTCTCTTTCTCTTCCGTTCGGCTGTTTTTCTCCCTTCTCATTTTGACTCTTTCTCTACTATCTCTGCTTGTTTATTTGCCATTTTTTTTCTCAACGTGTGTTCCTCGCCGGCTTTTGTCTTTTCCGTCGCGTTCGATTGTTCACCTCGACTGGCTAATAACGTTTTGTTATTTTCTAAATAACGACTTCTCGTCTCGTCTTTTTCACCGTCCTCCTCGCTTTTTGGCACCTCGTGCCAACGGAATATAAATCCGAGTATTGGATTTGTCGAATCTTCTTTCTTCTCCTTTTTTTTTTATGGTTTCCTACGTTTAGTTTCTCGTTTTTTAAAAATAATATGGCTCTCTCGTATCTTTCTCCGCTTTTCCATCTACCGTGTGTGTTTTTCGTCGGTTTTTTATCCGCCTTTTTTCTTCGAGTTTATCCGAGGCAACAGAATATAGAACGGAGTTTGCGGCGGCAGCGTCGGAGTTTGTTTTCGACGATATCTTCGTCGTCGTATCGATGGCTGTGGGCGACGGAGGGGACGGGAACGGTGTCGGCCGTGAGTGAGCCCTGGACGGACGGTATGTCGTCGGTGCGGGCGAAGCTCTCGTGCCAGGGCAAAAGATCGAGATCGAGCCGCGACAGCGACGAGTTTCGACGTTTGCGCGGCGTCTCCGTGGGGACATTTTTTTCGCCCCCAAAGTCCGTGACATCGCGATCGACGATTGTGAATTTCGTGCGATCGTCGCTCGCCACGACGTCGTAGCGTTCGTCGAGTTCAGTCTCGACCGGAAGTGACATTTCCTCGAGCGGAAGTAACGACAATTTTCGGGGATAGAGCGAGAATTCGATCTCGGCGATATCGTCGGGCGACGTCTCGGGCGTCTCGTCCTCGGCGTTGTTGTTATCATCGTTATTATTATTGCCGAAGGTCATACACGCGTGGACGAAGAGTTCACGCTCGAGGAATTGTCGGAGCGCCCTCTTGCTCGACTCGACGTTTTTGAGGTTAACGCGTTTTCCCCGCCTCGGCGAGCAACGAAACGCGCCCGATAATTGTCCCGTCTCGTTGGATTCTTCGGCTCCGAAACGAGCCGATTTCGCGATATTTTCGCCAACTTCCGGTTTATCCGGCGAGCGGGAAACGTTCGTTGCCGGAAGTGCGTCGAGGTTCGTCCTCGGCGAAGACTGTCACTTGCACGTGACGAAGGATTGATCGCTTTGCTTTCGATGCTGATACGTCAAGGGGGCTACGAGCCTGCTGTCCTTGCTCTTGTAATGCTCGTTGAAGTCGAGACGGACGCTCAACAATTGCAACGACACGTCCTCGGCCGAGGCGAGCATCAGTAGAAACTTCTTCACGCGATCCTGCAAACATTTTCACCCGTTCGAAATAAATTTAACGACGAAAATAGATTTACCTGGAAAAAAATGTACAATTTTGAGGTTATCTGGACACGGCAAACAAAATGGCCACTATATATACATAATGCCGAAATGGTAACTATAATAACGCGAGAAATAATAAAATTCATTATTGTAACAATAACAACGATAAGCGTTGAAAAAATGTACAATTTTGTTTCCCGTCTCCAGTTAACCTCAAAATTGTACATTGTCACAATAATGCATTTTATTATCGATCGCGTTATTATTTTTACCATTTCGGTATTATTTTTATGTTTTTTTAAAGAAGGGCGTAAAAATGCAAATTACGCACGCCAAGAGAGTCCCGTGGACTGTCACGTGTGCGTCGTAAGTGATATTTCGATATTATTGTCCTTATTTCAATGATCAGACGTATTTGAACGATTATTATCACGACTCGTACCTGATACGTTCGCGAAAGGAGCTTCAGCTGGATCGAGAGCGTGTTGAGATACTTGGTGAACGCGCTTTGTCGCTCGTTACTCTCCAGATCGGTGCTGTTTGACCTGCCCCACTTTTTCGTTCGCTCGCTCGTTACCTCGACGTATTTGTTCGAGCTCGTGCGCACCTCGTACTCCTGGCTGGCGCGGGCGAGAAAAGTTTCCTCCAAGTTTTGCAGATCGAGAATCGGCCCGTAAACGGAGCGCAAGTGATCCATCAGTTCCTGAATGGCACAACGACGATGAGCTCGCGAAATACGATATTCCGAGGTGCAACAACGACCAATTAGTCCGGGAACCAAACGTCATTGTCCAATATTTGTACCAAACGATATATTTTCATTCGATTTTCATCGATCGTGGTTCGCACTGTGTACTATTATTTTTAACTCGTAAATAAATGCAGTCACAAGAGATGACGATAATAATGTTGACGACAATAATAATAAAATTGAATTTCTTCTCGTTGCGGCAATATTTAGTGGGTTTTCTTTCCTCGCTGTACCTGCGACTCCTCGTCGAGCAACGTTCCATGCCTGACCGAATCGACGAAACTGTTGTGCGCCGCTATCACATCGTCGAGGGAGGCAGCTTGTCGCAATTGCTTGGCGAACACGTCCCACGAGCATTCGATCACCTTTCAATTGTGAAAAAAAAAAACAAACAAGAGAACAGACGTTGAAAATTAAATCACCAATAATCACAATGAATATTTTGTTTGTTGTATTTCTTTATTTTTCGTTGCTCACGTTATTATCGTAATTTTCATCTATTTTTATCTGTTTTCAAATTTTTATCGATTTTTATCTACTTCAAAACTATTTTTGAAATACTTTTTATCGTATTCGGTTGCTCACGTTTTTATCATAATTATCTGTATTATTTCTACATTTTTTAATTCATATTATTCTTCATTCTATTCTGGATCGCTTTTTATTACACGCGTATGAAGTAGAATTATATCGTTGCAATTTCTATCGTCAAAGAACTTCAATATTTAAAAATAAAAACATATTTACACATTTTTCGATATATTTTGGAGAAAAAAGTTGTTCTTTTTTCTTCATTAAAGCGTTAAAAATATATGCATTAATGAAATTAATTTTGTCCACGAATATGGAAATTATCGAAAGTTTCACCTCGAACAAGAAGTAATACTGCATCTGGTGGACCAAGTGGACCATGCTGCTCGTGATCAAGTGTATGTGATTCTGTATGGGCAAAACCTCGGGCATCTTGCGAAATATTTTCGCCGAGGTCGTCTGTTGCTTCCAAATAGCTGACAATATGGACTCCATTCGTTTGGCCCGCCAGAGCGAGAAGAACACGGTCTGATATGTCTGTCTGCAGGGCTCGAGTATCTGAAATCGTTTTTATCGACGAGCCTCGAATCCATCATCGACGTGAACGCAAATTTAACACTACGAGGGACCATCGCGGTGTAACATGTGCAAAATACCTTTTTTTTTTTTTGCATTATACGATAGCATAGACGATTATAAACATGGGCCTGAAATCGCCGAATGCTCGTAAGCAAACAATTTATATGGAAAAATCCGCATTCGAGTATTTAAACGCTTTTTTGTCGAAATGTCGTTTTTCAAAACGGTGCGCACTCTCAAAGGAACACTTTTCAAGCTATCCGTCTCAAATTTTGTCACAACATTCTTCACACCATTCTTTATCTTTCCGTGGAAGCTTTTTTTTCGAAATCTTTATATTTTTGTTTTAAGCGGCCTATTCACTTTGGACGCTAAATAAGGCTATTTTCATGATTTTTTTTTATAGATATTGATATAAAAGTTAATAAATACACTTTCGAAATACATTTTAAAACAATTACGTATTTATGTAACCCGTATTTATGTAATCGGTCTGTAAAATTTCAGGTTCGGTTATCGACGTTATTACAAATAACGTAACCGTTTGATTTTTATGTTTCGCACGATCCATCGACGAGATTTCATCAATAGCGCAGACGTACAAATTTCTAAGGACATTTTTTCAACTGCCCTTTTCGTCTATGAATAGTGACTTGAATAAATAATATATTTTATGTATTTCAAAAGTGTATTTATTAAGTGTAACAACTTTTACATTATATCTATAATATAAGCCTATGAAAAAAATGAATGAAAATAGCTTTGTCTGGCGTCTAAAGCGAGAAGACCCCTTAACGAAAAACTGTCGTAAAGTAGGCTAAATTCGAAGCGTTTTTTTTTTTGTTTCTCAAACCGCGACGATCCCTTGAATACTTACCGTTCCAATTGGGCCGTCGACGTTGTAATCGAGAATGAAAACGTCCCAGCCTGTTTCGCTCTCGGACGGGGCCAACAGTCTGACGTCCAATCGCCTCTGCACGTCAATGTCCTCTTGCTTCGTGCAAGTCGCCCTTATCGCCGTCTCCAGGATCGATGATATGTTGTGCGGATAAAGAGAGTTTGCCGGCTTCGATAATTCGGGCCTGCGGAACGAACAAAAAAACGAAAATTATCAGAAAGTCGTTTCGTCGTTTTGGAGCTTTGTTTTATTTCGATGTTTGAACTTTTTTGAAAAACTATACTTTCGGATTGGAAAGTTGAAAAATTTGTGTTTAGGTTCGTTTCGAAAGGGAAAATATATTTGTTCGGTTTAAAAAAAAATATTGTCGATCAATCACGCGCGCAGTTTTGAATTTTTCGCGTTCGTTGCGATTATCGGGCGACGTAGCAAGACTCGCGAGGAACAAAGTTTCGATGCTCACTCCAGCAGGTGCATAAGATGCTGTATGAAGTGTCCCTGGCCTAGGAGCAGGTAACTCTTGATTCCCTGGAAGTGATCCATCAGCTGGTACTGCTTCGTTAATATTTCAACGACTCGCGTCGAAGTTTCCTTGTACGCGGCATCCATCATTGTTTGCAACGGCCCGTCCGGGTCCATGTCGAAGAAAGCCTCGACTGCGAATGAAACATTCGATTTGCAATTTCATATTTTAAAGAGGAAATAAGAAAAACTATAACTTTTGATACTGTTTTTTTTTCTTGACTAAAAAAGGCATTAAAACTACAAAAAAGGGTTTTTTTCGTAACATAAAACATAAAACCTTCCCACTTGTTTCAAGATCGTTTTTTTTCTCCTATCGAGTAAGCACAAAATATCGCATTATCTCACTGACCGTTATACTCGTCGTGATTGTCCCTGAAGTTTTGGGTGCCCCGGCCCTGCAACGGCGAAAAGTCCTTGCAGACTTCGCGCAAAAAGTTGATGCTCTTTCCCGTGCCGAGGATTTTTCTGGCCTGCGATTTGTTGATGAAGCTCGGTACCATTGAATCGCGAACTTGATACTTCTCGTGCCACATGCGATCGCCGCCTACGTCGGCGCAGGCCTCGATGAAAAATTCCTTGTAGGGATCATCCAATTCGCCGTCGGTGATCCATCTTATGAGCATATTGTACAGAGGATCGCAGACGCTCTCGAGGATGCGCTTGACGAGTTTTTTCACGCCCGCGTCGCCGTGATGGCTGAACTCGTAGACGGCCGAGGCGAGGGCGCCGCCTTTCTGACTCTGGCAGGCCCGGACGATGCTCGCGAGCCACTTGAGGCTCTCCAGAGGATCATAGGCCCACAGTTGGAGATGGGACAACGTCACCGAGTCCAAATCCATGGGACCCTGCGACCTGATGCATGGGACAGGCGAAAAAGGAATAAAACCTACTGGATTCGAACGCGTACACCGTTGAATCCGGATTCAGCGAACTCGAGTCGTTGAATCCGGATTCAGCGAACTCGAGTCGTTGAATCCGGATTCAGCGAACTCGGGTCGTTGAATCCGGATTCAGCGAACTCGGGTCGTTGAATCCGGATTCAGCGAACTCGAGTCGGAACTTGCGAATCCGGATTCGCAGAACGTACTCTTGTGAATCCAGATTCGCAGAACGCAAACTTGTGAATCCGGATTCAACGAACTCAAGTCGGAACTTGCAAATCCGGATTCGCAGAACGTAAGCTAGTAAATCCGGATTCGCAGAACGCAATCTTGTGAATCCGGATTCAACGAACGCGACTTCAAACTCAAGAATGCGAACCAAGCAATCCCAAGCACGTGATCGCAGATTTCGCAGAATATCGACTTCGGACCCATAAATCCGGATTCGACGTACCTCAATCCGAGCACGGGAATATAGATTCGGAAGAGTCCAGTCCGGATTTATAAATCGACAAAAGGCCCAACTCCATTTTGAGCTTGAATCCGGGTATGGGGCACGCAAATCCGGATTCATGAACCCGTATGAAGCCCACTTAAGTTCAAGCTCGTGAACGCGCACTCGACCAACTCAAGCCCGAACTCACAAGCCCGGATTCATCCGAGATTAAACATATAAACCCGGATTAGGCAAACTTAAATGGTCACGAATCCGGATTGAGTGATTAAGGTCGATTCCATAAATCGGAATCCGGTGAACCTCGATGTTCGTGAATCCAGATTCAATTTGATTAGATTTAAAAAAAAAGCTTATACTCAAAGAACTTAAAAACCGTAGTACGGATTCGACGGATTCAAGCGCGTATAAGTGAGTCCGGATTCAGTGGGTCTATACTCAAATTCAAAGTACTTTATCCGGACTTGAGGAACTCCGGGCTGGATTTACGATTGCGAATCCATTGAATCACTCTACCTGTTGACTTGCTCCTGCATTATCGCAATGAAGCGATAATACTCGGAGAGCTCGCGGTGGAGTGCGGCAACGAAACTGTCGGCAACGCGGCTGGCCCCGGCCATTGAAATTCTCTCCAGGCCTCGTCGCACAACGTTGTGCAAATAGCCCAACTCGCTAAGTCGCAGCACCGCCTGTTTGTGGCTACGACTCACGTTCGCTTTGGGATCGATTTGAAACCCGTAATTCGAATCAAGCTTCAGAACTTTGCCCTCGATTCCTTGGAACGAGTATATGAGGTCTTGAACGAGGACGTCCTCGGACGTACAATCCTCGTTGAATACGCGAGCGGAGACCGACTGACGACCGCGCACTTCGTTCGTACCCACGCTCACGATTTGGGCGTTCGTGCACGACGTTTGCGAGGGTTGACCTGCAGACATGGCAAAAGTAGAAGAAATCGAATAGTGGTGTATCGGGACTCGAGTCTCGTTTCGGACTTAGATGTGAATTCGAAGCTCGGATTTATACTTAAATCCGGACTCAGATCTGATCTCCAGTCTCGGATTCAGGTTGGAATCCGGATTCAGACCGGGAGCCGAGTATCAGATTCATGCTTAAATTCGAACTCAGGCCTGGACTCGAGTCTAGGAATAATTCTTCTCTGTACTCGAGGAATTCCTCGTTACGCTTAGCATACTTACCGCTGGTCGAGGCGATCGGCGAACCCAAGCCGAAACGCATGTCCACGAACGGACAATTCCTCTCTCTCGTTTGATTGGCCGATTGACTAGCGTACATCAAAAATATCAAAACGTTGAGTCGATTTTTCAAGGGCTAAAAATAAATAAAAATCGTACATTCTCCAGTTATCTTTTCGATCGTTCGTAAAAAAAAATTCATACGACATTCGGCGATCGACGCACTTTGTCTTTAAGATCGTTGTGCAGCTTGTCGAATTGTACTGCGTCTCGGGCGGACAGTTTGCTCCTAATGTGAGATGCGACGGTAGTTTCGTCCTCGCGAAATATCTCCGATCCCGGATTCGACGAAAGCAAACCCAGCGAGAATCTCATGAATTTGCGTATGACGTCTTGTGCCGCGACGAACGAAAACATTTTCGAAAAAAAATATCAATTTTCGTTTAATCGCATGGAAAAGAAGTGTTTTTTGGGGGATTTTCTAGAGATTTAATTTCAGCAAAAACCTTTCGATCAAACTTTTATATCGTAAACATTTTTGAAAAACAAAAAAAAAAGAAAACGTAAACGTAAACGAACGCAAAAAAACGCTTGTCAGGGCAAGAGTATTCCGTAGAATGTGAAGAGTCGGAGGGAAAAAGTTTGTGCAGAACAAGTTGCGAAGAATCGTAAGGGCGAAATTTAGTGGAAAATTAAAAGAGAAGAAAGCCACATCGTACATAACCTCACCTGGCTTTTGTTCGCCGCACAGAGAGACGACCATTTTTTGGACCAAATCGCTAACGGTCTCGGTGTCGAGGACGCTCATTTTCTTTATATCGGCTGATATGCGACGAAACGTAAAAAATAAGGAAGTATCAATTGGTCTCGAAGGCCCCTTCGATCTTGGCTACTTCATCGATGCATTTGTGATCATAAAAGTGACACTTGTTTTGGGCTGTTTACAGACGTTCGTGCGCGTTCTTAATGCGCGCGTGACGAAGACCGGAAATGCTCGGTCGATGCAGCAGCGTCCCCCGAAAACGTGTGATCGAAGAGTCAAGAGAAAAAGTCAGCATGGCCGCGCCGACAATTTTCGTACGTTTCACGCGGCTAAGAGGAGAGATGTTCGAAAAGAATCATTCCACGGCCCATGCGACGGAAAGTTGAGCGAAAACGCTCGAAAAAACAACCAGACAACTCTTACCGACCCCGAGCCTGTACATTTTTGTAATTGCAATAAATACGACATTTTGTGGACAATAGAACAATTGGTTGATCGATCGATGCTATTTCGGTTAGAATGTATAATTCAAGGCTCTCGATGCAATGTGAAATGTTCGCCGTGTAAAATGACCCACATCGATTACTTTACGTTGGTAAAATCACCAGCATTGCGGTTAATTTCCGTCGAAAAAATGACTAGCAGCACAAAAGTTTTTTTCGCATTTACATAAAAATATAAAAATTCATGAATTTGCCCTTAAATTATACATTTTACGAAAAACTAGCATTCACAGGATAAATCGATACCTCGTATGAGTTCTTTGGTTTCATTTGAAAAGAACGTTTACACGCCGTCATTTGACTCCGGAGCGCTCCAACCTCCTTAAGGTGTTACGAAAAAAAGAAAGAGGTTAACCGAGCGCAATGTCATTCGGCTTAGCAGCCTCGCTGCTCGTGTGACGTCACTCCCCGCAAAACCGCCGAATGCAGACGAAAATTATATCCTCAGCGAAAGGGCGGTCAGGCATCGGAATAGTTTAATGTTACGATTAATCAATCGAGGCGATCACTGAAGACTCGCCGTCCCGGCCCTAGACGGAGGCTCGAACCATTCGCTAAATTTCACTGATCGCCCCGGGACAACTTTTCAATCATGAGGTGAGCTTCCCCGTATACTCCGTCCTTTTGAGGTTATGTTTTCGTATATCGGCAGCGTTTTCTTCTCTCGGCTCGCCAGCGCGTGGAAATTCCTCCGCTACGCGAAACATTCTCGAGCCGACCACATTTTCACGCGCTTCTACTGTCCTCCCGCGTTTTTTTCTCCTCGAGTTATTCGCGTTAAGCTGCGGAGAAATCGGAAGAAGAAAATGTTTTTCGGACCGTGGGAAACGGTCCCGTATCAAAATATAATCACGTGCCTATCGGCGCGTAAAGACTTCGAGCTCTCAACGATTTTTCCCTACTTTTATGTACCGTCAAATTCTTTCGAAATCATCGCCCCCATTCCTCGCCGCGTATGCAAAATTCGATCGGCTATGCAGCATCTTTGGTCTTGACTAGCGCTCGAGAGATTGACGTCACGGAAGAAACGAGATTGGAAGAAAAAAAACTGTAGATCGTACATTTCATTTATTTTTCTTCGCCTCCCCTTTTTCGGTGAAAAATGTGACAATATTGGCAATTGGCCGGTACTCCACAAATAAGTCATTTCGTATTGTAAATATTGAAATAGCAATAATTTTGTTTTTTTCTTTCATTATTAGCTTACAGCAGGAGTATACGAAGTTTCATTTAGCTATCAGCCCGTATGGTTTCAGTTTGGTACTATCCAAGACCCAAGATGGAAGAGAAGCATTACCCAATTAAATATCTGGATGAAAAGAACGTTTATCGGTCATATGTACGGAACCCTAATAGAGCGAGGCCCGACTCGCACTCGGCTGAGCCTTTTTCTATTCGAGGCGGTGCGATCATTACTACGAATCCAACTTTTGGTTTGGAAGTTTTTATATGATTTCGTCGAATACTTTATTTGATAATGTAACTTTTCAGTCTTTATATTTGTTCGCGCGAAATTCATCATTTGCCACAACATTTGGCACACTATAATCGATAATACGAATAATCAACAAAGTAAACATCGATCGGAGCAGCTTCGGCCAAAATAAACGTAGATTCTTTTTTGACCCCGTGGAAGCGATCGTACCTCCTTAATTCGGCGTTGCCCACTTATTTCGTACGACGAATAAATTCGTGTGAAAATTGTCAAATTGCTTCGTTTTCTTTTTCGCCCTGCTTCAAAGACGCATTCTGGATTCGCAGGTCAAAAATTGAGCTCGGCGATGTGACACCGCACAACATAAAACAACTGAAATTGCTGAATCAAGTTGTCTTCCCAGTCTCGTACAACGAGAAATTTTACAAGGACGTTTTGGAGGCCGGAGAACTCGCCAAATTGGTGTACTACAACGACATCGTGGTATTTACGAGCGAAAAACTTGCCGAATTTTCATTCCGGAACAACAAAGACGTTCTTTCGAAAGTAATACTTTTGTCCCGTGCGCCGTTCGGCGGTGAAACAATTTTTCTTCGCTTTCGCAGGTCGGCGCTGTCTGCTGTCGGGTCGACACTTCGGAAAACGCTCGACGACTGTACATAATGACACTGGGCTGTTTGTACCCTTACAGAAGACTCGGCATAGGAACCGTCATGGTTCAACACGTTCTTAACTATGTGAACAAAGACGGAAACTTCGACTCTATATTTCTGTAAGTGTCAACCTATTTGATGGAGAAAAAAAAACGAACATAACATCGTTGCTTGAAAAGTTTTTTTTTCGGACACAAAGTTTATTTTAGTTTTTTGGGAAATGATTTTTTCTGTTTTTCGAAAGAAGTATTTACTTTTATGTGAGAAAGGATTTTTTGTTGCCTCGAAAAAGGATTTTTTTATGACCTTCGAAAACGAGTTTTTTAATTCACTAGAAGGGGATTTTCTTAATGCCTGAGAAACGATTTCTCATGAAATAAAAAAGAATTTTTCATTGCCTCAAAACTGTTCGAGGAAAAGAATTGAAAAAAAAAACATTTTTGTTCGATAATTCGTTCAATTAAAAACAAAATCGCTACACGTTTTGTCAATGTTATGCACAATTATTATTTTTCAATTCGAACGAATTACAGCAAAGTAGAAACGTTTTCCTACTCGTTACGTAATTTCCGTCATTTTTTAGGCTTTGCTTTTCGGATTCCTCTTTATTTTCCGTACCGACGTTTTTTCCCGTATTCCACTTCTTATTCGTCTTCTTTTGCCCCCGCAGCCATGTACAAGTAAACAACGAGGGGGCCATTGACTTTTACAAAAAATTTGGCTTCGAGGTTGTCGAAACGAAGGAGCATTATTACAAACGCATCGAGCCGGCGGACGCACACGTACTACAAAAAACATTACGCTCGCAAGCGAATCATCAAGCGAACACTCAATGAATAGCTCACTCCATATCGTATGATTGTTTTTTTTTTTCATGTTTTTTTTCTTTTCTCTCCCGCCCTCTTCATCCCATAATTATTTCTCTCCGCTACCTGCTGTACAAATTCTCGATAATAAAAAGTACCTCGTACATCTGTGTGAATTAATTTCGTTTTTCTTATTTGTGTGTCTCTAATCATTGCGGTAGAGTATTCTTTGCTAAGCCATTAAAGGGCGGCGAGCGCGCGTTAACATATATATATGTAGAGGCAGAGCCGAGCCCATCAGCTATAGATATAGTAGGAGCGCAGCAAAAAAATAAACTTCATATATCGATATCTCGAACACCATGGCGCGTCGCCATAAATCCTCTTAGGGGATCTCTTAAGATATTATCAAGGAAGATTTGTACAAAACTTTAGCCCGATCAGGGGTTGGACCTTTTCGAAAATCTATCCCTATATTCGTATAATTACTATTAATGCCATGGTTATTTCACCGGATGGAATTATTATCTTTTTATCGTTATGGAAAGATTGTGGAAAGATATTTCTGATTTTTTCTTTATAATTGTTACCATGCAAAAAGTATTATTATTGTATAATTTTCAAATTCTTTTTTGAAAAAATGGTTTTCGATAAATGATTAAAAGCAGTGTTTGATATTAACCGGTCGATCAAATTAAAACTAACGTAGTTTCGGCTACATTATTACGTAAGAAGATAGGACGTTACTTGAAGGAAACGCTAGTTTTCGTATTGCATGGTAATCACGAACGAAAATTATAGCGTACCCCGGTAACGTTACCACCAATGAAAATTTCGGTGTTTTTCGGTAACTTTACCAAAAAAGGAAATTACGATATTTTGTGGTAACGACACAATGAAAATTACAGTATGCTTGAGCAATTTGGCGAAAAATGAGAATTACAGTATTTTTGGGTAACTCTACTGACCCCTGCACACTGCGCGCGATGAGCGATATCCAATGGGAGCTACACTCTCCCAGGGGGTTTCCGGAATACCTGAGCTCCCATTGGACATCGCTCATCGCTCGTCGCTGAAACTTTACCGGGAACGAAAATTACCGTACATTCTCACCGCACATGATTTTACCGCAAAGCAGCGTGAAGCTAGCGAACGAAGGAAACTATATAAAAATCGATGCAACCGACCACAATGTCTATATTATTGTTCAGCAGATCCTCGATAAACGAGTAATGAATAGTTGATAGTTGTTAAGAACGAAAGGAAAAAATAACTAAAATTGGGTAAATGGCGTCGCAGACGGATCTCCCCTGACGGGCGAACACAAGTAATGTCAATTTCGCAACTGTGCACCATTCTAACCTCAAAAAAGTGTTTTATACGTCCGGAACGAACTTTTGTCGTCACTTCGAGTGTTTTTTTTCTCTTTTTCACTTCGAACATCCTGTTGTCGTCGTTGACAAGATCCGTCATAGCGTTCAATTATATGCGTTATCAGTGACAATTTTCGTACGTCATCCTAATCGATACGGCATTTGAAGTATTCGACCTTTGAGCCGAGTTTCAAGTGTCGTTAATAAACAATCTCAAAATACGTTAGTTACGATTAACATAGAATTTATATTGAAAAAAAATCGTGATCACGAAAACAGTAAAATTTGATTGTTTCATTCTTTTCCGTTTCTTTTTTCGTCGGTTTTTCGATATTTTCGTTATTTTCACTCGTGAATGAGCTGTTTAATTCTTTCGTTCTTATTTTTCTGCGAAAATTCGTGGTTTTCCTCGCATCGGCGTATTCGTGCTTCTTTTGGCATACATTTGCCTTTGCAAATTTTACTTTTTTCGTTTGGGCTGTGATGTGTAATAAGAAAGTATCAATTCAAAAACTCTTTTTGATCTTTTGAAGTTGTACATTAAAAAAACAAATTCTAGCATCGAGGACATCAAAAAAGGGCTCCATTTTCTAGAACTAAGAACATTAAAAAGAAGATATATATTTTCCAGCACTAAGGACATAAAAAAAAGAAACTTTTTTGGTATTTCTTTTTGAAAAAAGCCTCTTCTGGTATTTTGTAGTAAAAGAATCTATTTTTTAGCGAAAAGATATTTTTTTGGAATCCTAGAGAGAACGTTCTTCGGTATTGAAAAACAATTCTGAGTCCTGAAAACCAGACAATATCACATTCTTGAAATTCCGTTGTTATTAAAAAGTAATATTCCTTTTTGGAATTTAAATTGAATTAAAAAAAAAACCTTTTCAATATAGAGAATTTTTTTTTTACGCCGATTATAAAGAGCGTTTATTTTCAAAAAATAGCTTTTGTGCTCGAAAAACATTTTTTTCAAAAAAAAGCTTCCGAATCTAGAGAACATTTTCTTTCGAAAAAAAAGCTTTTGAGTAGAGAAAAAAAGTTTCGAAAAAACGAGTATGAAGAATATTATTTTCGAAAAAAAAAGCTTCGCAGTACGAAGAATATTTTGAAAGGAAAAAACATTTTTCGCTGTTATGGACATTTTTGTTAAGAACTTTAGTTCGAAATAAATTTCCGGCCTTTGCAACATGTTTTTCTTTTTTCTCATTTTTCACAATTTTTTCTGCCGTTGTCATTCCCTCGTCTTCGTCCAACTTCCTTTTTTGCCATTTTCTGTTACGTTCTGGGCGAAAGATAATTTTCTCCGCGTATCGTCAGATTAGAGAAGGCGTCCGAACGGTGTAGCGTCCGCGCGAATAGATGAGATTGAGAAAATGTCGCTTGACGACGGTTTCGAGAGGCCGTTCGAGATCCTGGAGCCGCCGCAATGGGGCGCGCTGCGCGAGTTGTGCAGGGCGAATCGCGAGTACTTTTTGCCGCATCAGGACGAGAACGGCCTCAGAATAGAAGGCGCTCTGGCGGCGCTAGGCGATTGCATGACCGAGCTGCGTCCGCTGTACACCGAGGTGGCCAAGATAGCGCCGCTGTACGACTTGGACGAGTCTACGCCGGGCAACGGCTACAGGAGCTTTCTCATGCTGATCGACAAGTGCGTCCTGCACTGCGGCAGCGTATGCCGTCAGATTTACGCGCAGAGGGACTCCGTGCTCTTTCGCAAGGCTCACTACACGAGGTTTTTAAAATATTTTTTTGCCCAGGTTACTTTTGCGCATACTTTTCCAAATTCAAACCAGACATTGTTTCTTATCGTTTCAATTGTGCGTTTCACTCGATTCGAGAACTCGCTCACTATTACGGTTGAGTATACGATTGTTTTTAGTTCTTGTCTCAGAGAATATCAATTGCGCCGATCTTTGTTCTTCGACGAGATAACAATGTTTCTTCTCGCTCATTATCAACTCGTGTGAATTGATTTTCCGTCGTCAAATATCTCCGATTCACCAAAATTGCAATTACCTTTCATCAACGGTAAGATTATTTTACGTCAATTTTCCGAATTAAATTCCTTTTACTTTCATTATTTTGTCGCGTGTGAAGTTCATTCACGTCGATCATTTCCGTTCTTCGCTGCGATCCACTCGATTCTCGTTCTCCGCAACGTGCGACGAAAAGCTTCGGCGCTCTCGAGCGCTTTCGATGCCCACGGAGCGTCGCTTATCGTCGATTCGTCTTTCGCAGGGAAATCGAGGCGTGCTCGCAGCTGTTGACGTCTCTGTGCACGTGTCTGCATCATTTGAAAACTTTGCACTCGTGGAGCGAGGTGACGTTCGACGGCAAGCCCTCGTTGTTCGCCTCGGACGGCCACAGTCCTCAGGAGCTATTGAGCAACGCCGAGAACATCAATCAGTATTGTTTTTACGGTAGATGCATAGGATTTCAGGTATAAACAAAGCCCCGCGTACTTTCTCATACGTTCTAAAGCAAACGAAAAAACGCGCACGAAAGAGAAAAAACGCCCAAGGGAAAAGGAACGTAAAAAAAATCGCTCAACGAACAACTGCAAGGGGTCGAAAAAGTTCGTTCCGTTTTTTTTCGTCTACTAGATTATTTATTTGGGATTTGAAAAAGGGGACGTTATGAAGCACACGTTGGACTTACTTCGTCCAAATATTGATGAAAAAAATCAAAAAAATGATTATTTATAAAATGTCAAAAATTATCATTTATGAAATGAAAAATTATGGAATCTTTTTTTCATTGAATTGAAAAAAATTTTAATTCGTCTTGTCAACGCTTGGTCTGAAAAATGGGATAAAGGTCCAATGTGTGAAAATTGCTTAGCTCCATTAGTTTCGATATTATCTACTTGCGCACTTTACCGCGCGAACGTTGGAGTTTGGTCTTTAAGGTGAATTTTTTGTTTGTTGTTTTACTGTTTTTTAATTCTTATTTTATTTTATTTTACTTTCTTTTTGTATTATATACTACTTTTGCATTTTTTGTGATTCGGTCAATTTTAAAGACCATGTTTTTTTTTGCTTTTTGATTTTTTTTTCTTTTATTTTAGTTTCTTTTTGTATTATATACTATTTTTGCATTTGTTGTTTGGGTTTGTTTGGGTTTGGTTTTTTTGCCGGGCTTGCTTGGGCTATTTAATTTCGTTTTTTTTTTACGTTGGGTTGTGTGGGCTTTTTTGTTTAGATTTGTGTTGGAATTTTTTTTGTTGATTTCGTTTCAGTTTCAATTTGGTTTTTTTCTTTGGGCTTGTCTAATGGCCAATGGAGCTAAGCAATTTTTGCTTATTGGACCATTGTCCCGTTTTCTCTCGAAATGGAATAGTTTTAGACAATTTTCAATGTGATATTCGTGATTAAATTCGTCACTCGTTAAATTCCGATCTATCCACATTAAATTGGACGTTTGATAATTTTTTTCTCCATTACGGGCAGCACGAATAAAGTTTGTCGGGAGTGTTCCGTATTCGGATTTTTGTAAACTCCATTCTCCTGTACGCAAAATGGATTTTTTATTCTTTTCCAGAATACGCTATTTTCTCTAGCAAATGCTGTTCGTGACAAAAATCCGATATATTTTTTTTCAAAGAGAGCGTGAAAAACCATTGAAAATCATATTTTTTGAAGTCGCAAGATCACCGCGCAAGACCCTTTAAAAAAGTCCCCCTGTATATATATATATATATATATATATATAATTTCAGTACTGCGACGATTTAAAGAACATCCTCAAGTTCGTTTCCGCCGGCATGGCCTCGTTTAGCGAGACGTACTACACGAACGGCACCGTCCTCGGCAGATGCACGAATTTCGTGAAATATTTCCTCGATCCCGAGACGAAGGCACGTCGCATCGTCAATATATCGCAACGTTCGGACATATATTTTTGCCGGGCCTTTTGGGAACTCAACGAGTCCAGTGAGTCTCGTAATCGTAAATGACAAATCTCCACCGTTTTTTAACCCTCAGTTACCACACTCGCACGGACACTGTTCGTCTTCTGTTTCGCTTCACACCAGTCCTACCGCTGATTATGATACCTGTACAATTTGTATTTTCAACATATTTATTTTTCAACGTACGAAAAAATTCACATTTCGTTAAGAACAATTTTTAAAAGAAACAAAAAAAAAATTAATCAATAACCTTCGTTTTGTTTCCGTTGCTCTCAGTTAATCGTAGATATTACAAAATTGAGAGGTGAAAAAAAAACCTTATTGCAAAGTTGCATCAGTTTCCACAAGACGCAATTTAATTCGTAAATGTTAATCGTTCAATAACGAGCTTCCTAATTGTCGTGAAATTTTTACACGACCTCTGAAATACTTCGTGCAAAAACATACGAAATTTTCCGAATTTTATTATCATTTGCGATTTGGGACTCAACATCCTCGAGCGTTTTCATTCGTTCTGTTTTGATCGCGCAGATCTCGTCTTGATGTATCCGGCGATGGTGCAGTCCGCTCTTGCGATAAGCCAGACGATATCGGTGCCGCCCGAAGAGCTGAATCTTCCCACTGTGGACGGCGATGGCACCGTCGCCATACCGATACCCTCTAGTCACGTCGGCAAAAAGCCGATACACGTCACGTTGTTGAGCGCGAAACGTCGCGTGGGAATGGTAACGTACGGTATTTGGAGAAAAAAAAGAGGGGAAAAAAGGAAGATCGTTGTTGCTCCTCCGATTGACTTAAAACTGAGGAGAATATTCCAGACGTATTAGATAACCGATAAATTCGATAATAAAATAAAAAGAAAATGGATTTTCAAAAATGGATTTTCAAATCGGGGTAGTAGAGGGTAGTAGAGTATCCCATAGGTCGAATTTCTATAACCGAATATCCACAAGTGTCAATATTCGTAAGTGAATATCCATAAGTACGGATATTCGCCGACAGTGGGCTTGGCCGTATCTCGAAATTTAATTTTTCTCACCCCACCTTGCGGTGGTCAGAGCGGACGGCCTTGAATTGGAGTATCGCGTAATCGCGCGTCGGTGATCGTAGGTGGGATCGGCGAGAGCAAGCGGCGAATTGTACGAAGCTTCGGACGTCCTCTTGATTCATTGCCACGGCGGTGGCTTCGTCGCTCAGACCTCCAAGTCTCACGAGGTCTACTTGAGGAAGTGGGCCGTGGCTTTGGACGCGCCGATGCTCACGATCGACTACAGTCACGCCCCCGAGGCACCCTTCCCGCGCGCCCTCGAGGAGGTCCTCTACGCGTACGCCTGGGCTCTCAAACACTCCACGACGATGCTCGGCACCAACGCGAAAAAAGTCATATTTATCGGTAAAAACGGCTTGAAAGAAAAATCCTTAATCGAGAATCGAACAAGGATGAGACAAAAAAAAACGAAAACGAGCCAAAGTCGTTTGAAAGTCAATTGAGCGAGACGAACAATGGAGAGCCAACATTGATGGAAAAAATTGAACTGCGCTTGGGCTCGATTTTGTCCGGTTTTAATTTTAAGGATGTTGAGTCCTTATGAAACACGTTAATGTTAATTGTTCGATAAACAGCTTCTTAATCGTCGTGACATTTTTACACGACCTCCGAAAATACTTCATGTAAAAATACACCAAATTTTCCGAATTCTATCATCATTGCTTCAACCTCCTTAGGCGTTGAAATAAAAAATAAGAAAATTCGGAAAATTTCGTATGAAGTATTCAAGAGGTGTTAAAATTTTACGACGATTAGGAAGCTCGTTATTAAAGAAATTAACATTTTCTTAAGGAAGCTTTCCAGTGTGACAGCCCGAAAAATCGCTGTTTTTCGCGATTTTTTTTTTTTAAAGAAAAAATAATCTAATCGGTCTGGTTTTTTTTTGTATATTAATTGGGTATTGAAGAATACAAAACAATTTTTTAAAGATCGATTTATTTATTAATTAATATCTATAAAAATGATGAAACAATTGTTGCAGAAAATGCACTTGGATGTGGTGTCCACGTTGGGGGTCACAATTTTGATCTGAAACAAAAAACACAAAAAGATTATTGATCGGTATATAATTGGCTTTCGTGCTATGGAGGTTTTTTTTTTTTCTTGCAAAAATGGCGCCGGTTTGAACAAAAAGTATCGATTTTAGCATTTTTTTTGGCAGTTTTTTTAACAAAAAAATAGGAAGATGTCAAAAAAAAAAAAAAGCTTCCATAGCACGATAAACAATGACGTTAAGAATATTGTGTAAAAAATTCAACTCGATAGCTTTAAAACTCTGCCCTCCAAGTTGGACACCGTTTTGAAAAATGCTGTTTCGAGAAAAACGCGTTCAAAGTTTCGCTGTAGCTGTAGCGCTCCGTTGCCTTCTTCCAAGAAATGCTGTACAGTAACCGAAATAATCTGAATTTCGGCATGAAAATTTCAGGGAATATTCGGAAGAGTGTATACTATTCGATAAAGCAAAAAAAAAAAAATCGATTTTTTGAAAATTTCACACTGGAAAGCTCCCTTAAGAACAACGTTTAAAAGTAATTTTGTAAATTACATATGACAAAATTGAGAGGTCAAAAGAAAAAAACTTATTGCAAAGTTACATCAGTTTCCATGAGACAACATTTAATTTGTGAATGTTCAATTGGTCAATAACGAGCTTCCTAGATGTGACATTTTTACACGACCTCTGAAGTACTTCGTACAAAAACGTACGAAATTATCCGAATTTTGTTATCATTTGTGGGACTCAACATCCTTAACGACAATAAGAACGATCCTTTCGATGACGGTGATCAACAGGTGATTCGGCGGGGGCCAATTTACTATTGGCAGCTACGATAAGATGCTTCGAACTGGATATAAAGAGGCCGGACGGTATATTCGTCGCGTACGTGCCGGTTTGGGTCGAATTTGTGCCATCGCCGTCGCGACTACTCTGCCTCGCTGATCCAATGTTGCCCTTCGGCTTCATGATGAGATGCCTGAAGGCTTACGCGGCCACTGATCCGACCAAAAGTTCCAGGTGACACTTTGCGCCGCGGCGTTGCTCGTCGTTGTTTCTTCATATTGTCCTCGTCGGCTCGGCTTATAAGTTTGGAACGAGCGCGCGTGATCTTGCTTCCTATAGACGTTGGTCGAATTTTAACCAGGTATTCGTATCGTCGCGCGTGTTTGAGGGAAATTTCAGAACAGTCGACTATTCAGATTGGGAGATAACGGGCTTTTACATTGCAACTTTTAACACTGCGGTAGTCCAGGATTCTTAAACATTCGCTCCGCAATGGATCGATGGACGGTTTTATTACCTCCATACAAAGCAATAAAAAAAAACGCTCGCCAGCTTGAGCAATCGTGTTGGGATCGCTCCTCCTATCTTTGAACAATGCCACAGCCGTCAGCAATTCTTGCACCAATTACCTCCTGCGATACTTGCCGCCGAGACGTCGCGTCTCCTTACACTTTTTCTTCGCATGCTAGAGTAACGTAACATTACCACCAATCGCTGTTTTTCTTTACCCAACGTAAAAATTGTAGAAAATTTCATGCTCTACAACTTCGATTTTCACATTTTTTTGCGTATTTCCAAAAACTATCGAGATATTTTTGAAAAACCAAAGCTTGATTTTTCGATCGACTATATCTCGGCAAATATTAACAATAGAGAAAAAAAGTTTCACATAAAAAAGATGGGAAATTTTATCCTCTAGAAATAAGGTCCTTGCGATTTTTAACGTAAAACTCACCGTTTCCAAGATATTTGCGAAAAGGGGTTTTTGAAGATGGCGGCTAACGCTCGAAGTTTGGGACGACACAAATTTGGTTTTGTACTTAGGGGACACCCTCCGACATGATCCAATCGAAAAATCAATTGTCAGGATTTTTTGCGGTGCGAACCCATTTTTGGTGCTGAAATTGCTGGACCAAAGGGTCTGCATTGAAATTACGACAGAATAATTTGCCATAAATAATATTTGACGATAAATGTGACATTTGAATAACAATGTTTGGTTGATGACAATTATTTGGATTTGCCGCAGTCGAGACAGGGAGAACGAATTGGACACAGGGATAAAATCGGACACCGAATCCTTTGCCGAAGTGAGCGAGAGCGATCTGATAGCGCTCGCCCTCAGTCCGAACGGCGACGAGGCAAACGAGCATCGTTTGGGGTCAATGGCCTCGGACCTGACGCTCAATTCGGTCAGCTTGGTGGACGCCGACGCTGTTCCAGGTTCGCCTCGCTTCATTTTCAATTATTGAATTTCTTCCCAACGCTTTTGTTTACAGTCGCATATAGAGACGACTCGGTAAACGAATATTCTCTACTTTTTTCAGTACATTAAATAGAAGCTCGTTTTTTACAAATTACATTTTTTCACATACGAATTTGCTTGTCTCACGCTCGCCAGGCAACGAGTGCCCCAAGGAAACGACGTCCCAGGAGTACATAAGGAGATTCGTCGACATGTACAAAAACGTGGCTTTCGGCTCGTCCGCGTCCTCGAGCAACGGCGTGCCCGCGAGAGAGTCCAACAGCTCGGACGGCGAGAAGTCGTGGTCCCTCTTCGGGTGGTCCCGGAGCGGCTCCGATAGGCGGGAATCGAGGGAACTCGATACCCATGGAGCCAGAAGCCCATCCGATGAATTTGTGTTCAACGTTCCTCGAGATCCACTTTTGAGCCCTTATCTAACCCCCGATACTATTCTACGTCGCATGCCGCCCATCAGGATCGTCGTAAGTAACATTTTCACCGTTTTTCACATTTTGCCTCTAGCTCCGAAAAGCCCATACCTCTCATTAATTTGGAATTTTGTTTACTCGTTTATTTTCACTCGCTGATTACGAATGTCATAGTGAAAATACCCGCAAATTTCATGTTCAACGTCAACCCTCACGAAAAATGATTTTTTAACAGTTTTTCTGTTTTATTTTAGTTAATATTCATTTTAGAGAAAAGTGTTTCCTATGGAAATTATAGCCCATGAAAATATTGATCTTTCATGTTCTACACAGGTTTCATCTCTAACCATTCCGTTTCGAGAAAAATGGGATAATGGCCCAATAAGTGAAAGTCGCTTAGCTTCATTAGTTTCGATATTATCCACTTACGCACTTTACCGCGGGAACGTTGGAGTTTAATCTTTACAGTGCATGTTTTTTTTTTGCTTTTTTATTTTATGTATTATTAATTTTTTTCTTTTATTTTAGTTTATTTTTGCATTAGATACTATTTTTGCATTTTTTGTGACTCAGTCAATTTTAAAGTGCACGTTTTTTTTCTTTCATTTTGGTTTCTTTTTGTATTATATACTGTTTTTGTACTTTTTGTTTGGGTTTGCTTTTTTCGTTGGGCTTGCTTGGGCTTTTTATTTAATTTTGTTTTATTTTTTCTTACTTTGGATTGTTCTTGGGGTCTTCCTTGTTTAGATTTGAGTTTGGATTTTTTTGTTGGTTTTATTTCAGTTTGAATTTGCTTGGCTCCGTTGGTTTCGATGTTATCTACTTACGCACTTTACCGCGGGTTTAGTCTTTAAAGTGCATGTTTTTTTTTCTTTTATTTTAGTTTCTTTTTGTATTAGATACTATTTTTGCATTTTTTGTGATTCAGTCGATTTTAAAGTGCATGTTTTTTTTGCTTTTTTTAGTTGCTTTTTGTTTTATTTATGCATTTTTCGTTTGGGTTTGTTCGGGTTTGGTTTTTTTCATTGGGTTTGTGTGGGCTAATGAACATTATCTATATTCTTGCTGTTACCGATCCGTTACTGTAGATAAGTTCATAATATCGAACCTAATGAAGCTAAGCAATTTTCACTTGTTGGACCATATCCGATTTTTCTCGAAATGCAATGGTTTTAGACGAAAATTGTACGGAACATAAAATATCAATATTCTACAACATTCTACAATTGTATAGAACATTAAAGATCACAGGCTGCAACTTTTGTGGGGAAATATTATTATACTAAAATAAAGCTGAATAACTGTTAAAAAATCGGTTTTCGCGAGTGTTGACCTTGAAACTCAAATTTGCGGATATTTTGAATATCATACTCGTAATCAGCGAGTCAAAATACATGGGTACGCAAAATTCCAAATTGATCAGAGGTATGGGCTTGTCGGAACTTCATCCCACATTTTATTTCGTATACACAACGTGTGTCTCGGAAATAAAAGCGTTAGAATTATTCGCACAGATGAGGACGCGCAGAAAACTGTACAAAAGTTTTGTCGTTTGAGTCTATCGGTATATACATCTTTTTGGTCTGTTTCTTTTTTCTTTTTAATCAGAGTATGGAGGCGGATCCGTGTCTGGACGACTGCGTGATGTTTGCTCGAAAACTGAGATTCCTCGGGACTAATGTGTCGCTGGAAATTCTGTCGGGATTGCCCCACGGATTTCTTAATCTCATCCTGGTAAGTATTCATATACACGTATATGGGAAATTCCACGCCATTTCGCCTAGCCCGTGACCCTGGCCATTCTTGATTTTCCTGATTGTTTTTGTTTGGAAAATTGTATCCCACGAAAGGAATATCCACACGAATTTTTATATTTTTATCTCTTCTCTTTTAGGAGTTACGATTTATCCGAAATAGTCGATTTCGGAAGTTTTGGAAACGTTCAAACGTCGATAACTCCTGAACTAATGGACATATCGACAAATGTCACTATATCATTTTTTTTATTTCGAAGCATACTTTCGTTGAAAAATATGAAAAAATTATCAGATATCAATGTCAACGTTTTGTTGCTTCTAAAGTGGAAACTATTTATTTTAAACATGATCGACATTGTTTATTTTTTTCAAAAAATTCTATAAAATAGAGTGACCCGTTCTCTGATTTTTTAGACTAATCTCATCGTGGGCCCATTCTTCCTTCTTTTTTTTTCGAATTCATATTTTTTTGAGAATATTTTTATCATTTTTATCTCCAGCAATGCTATCAATGATTTTGGGATTTCCAATTCGGCTTCGAGCCTGAAAAGGTTTATTTCTAATTTGTGCTGAATTTAATGAAAAGAAAATGATTTTTTTTAATTCCAAATAATCTTTTTTTTGCGGCCGAACGAGCTTTCTCGAGGATAATTTAAAAATTATGAAGCATAAATTTCATGGGTGAGAAATGGAGGGAAAAGATCGATTTTTTAAATGAAGATTTGAATTTTTGAGAGGCTTGAACAACCTCTAAGTATCGTTGGCGGTGCGCGTCTTTCGCTTTTTTTTTTCTTTAAGGCAGCCCTTTCGCTAGGCTTCAGTTCATAGGATTTTGATAATTTTTTTTCAACCTTCGCTAAATATATTAATAACAGTCTCTGTAAAATTTGAGGGTCGGTTATCGATCTTATTACAGAGATAAAAATAGAAACGAAAGGAGAAAAATATCAATCAACGGACATACGAAAATGTTGTATCGAAATATTTAAATAATATTTTAACGTATAAAATTTTAATTCGAAATATAATTTTCACCTAAAGATCGTCTTTATTCTCTCTCTTCTTCTTTCACTCCACAGGTGTCGAAGGAGGCGAGCGACGGGTCAGATCTGTGCTGCAAGAAGATCCAAGAACTGATAGATCTCGAATAAATTCTCGCGAGCCCGCGTGTTTCGCCCATTGCCGGAGCTCGAGCTGACAAACAAGAAGAAAAACAAGGCACGTGCTACCTGCAAATACGAAGCCGCAACAGCGGAGATGCGCGAGAAGAAAACGAACTTTTCCATCGCCGCAGAACTCGCGAAAGACTGTCGTTAGAAGCAAAAAAAAAACGTAGTCGTATTTCCGGCATTTACGCGAGGACAAAATCGTCCGCTTGAATTTTCTCGATGCGATTTTTTTATTCGCCCGAAAATATCAATCAAATTCGACACGCGCGGGTCGAAAAAACTTCGTCAATCTCTTAATTCGATATTTATTCGTTGGTTTTCGAAAAGTAACGGATGTAAAGAAACGTATAAATGTCGGCGTTGGGAAAATTCGATTTCGTTCGTTTCTGTAGGGAAAAAAGAGTAAGATTTTGTCTCCAGCATATCCGTCGCAATTAACGCTTTCTTTTCGCATTCCGGATATGCCTTTTGTGATTGTAGCAAGTAAAAAAAAAGAACACAGCCGTGCGCTCGGAGATTCGCACGAGAAAAATGTATGGCATTAATATTTTCTGTTTACATCTGCGGGTCAGATTGGAAGGTGTCTATCGGTTATTTTTTAACTTTTTAAAATTCTTACTCACCGAAAGCTCAAAAGCATCGCCGATCTCCGGAGCCTCAAAATAATATACAATAACCTCAAAATTCCGTTTAATTTCACCGTCGAAAAAGACTCAACCGCAACGCATTGAAGCGCAGAATCGCTTCAGAATCGACTTTCGGTAGGTGGCACATTGAAAAATCGCCAAGAACTTTCCGGACAGCCGAATTTGTGTTACCGTTGAAACACGTTGCCACCTTGAACGCGTTTTCTCCAGTAAAAACGAGTTCTGACGCAACTCGCTTTTACTTCAACTAATTTGTCCCAGTGACAAGTAGAATTTACTGATAAATGAATTTGAATGTTGGTTAAAACTAGTTATAATTCGATAAACCTAGTTCCAACGAAATTAATCGATTAAAACGGTTTTTTGCTTGAAACTTATTAATGATAAATTCCAAACAAACCTGAGCAGACCCAAACCCAGTCCTAAAAACAAAGACAAACCCAAACCTAAGGACAAACCTAAAAACAAACCCAAACACGCAGGCACTAGTTTTCCCTAGTGAATACTGGAGTTCACTTATAAACGATACTGGCGAATCACTTAAAACTGTTGGGGTTTAGGACGCGTTTCTTTGCGTTTGCTTGGAATTTACTTTAGAACTAGTTTTTCCTAGTTAAAACTACTCTTAACTAACATTCGTGAAGAAAACTATCTTACTCAAGTAACATTCGTGCAAAAACAACCCAAACTAGTTTTTTTCTAGTGAAAACTGGAATTTACCTAGAAATTATACCGATGAATCATTTGAACCTGTTTGGGTTTGTTCGGGTTTAAGACGAGTTTAAACTAGCATTCGAGGTTAGTTGTGAGCAAATTCTAGCGTATACTAGGAAAAACTAGTTGCAACGATGGTGTTTAATAAGAACTAGCTTTTACTGGGGAAGACGAGATTAAGGAAGCTTTCCAGTGTGACAGCCCGAAAAATCGCTGTTTTTCGCGATTTTTTTTTTTAAAGAAAAAATAATCTAATCGGTCTGGTTTTTTTTTTGTATATTAATTGGGTATTGAAGAATACAAAACAATTTTTTAAAGATCGATTTATTTATTAATTAATATCTATAAAAATGATGAAACAATTGTTGCAGAAAATGCACTTGGATGTGGTGTCCACGTTGGGGGTCACAATTTTGATCTGAAACAAAAAACACAAAAAGATTATTGATCGGTATATAATTGGCTTTCGTGCTATGGAGGCTTTTTTTTTTTTTTTTTTGCAAAAATGGCGCCGGTTTGAACAAAAAGTATCGATTTTAGCATTTTTTTTGGCAGTTTTTTTTACAAAAAAATAGGAAGATGTCAAAAAAAAAAAAGCTTCGATAGCACGATAAACAATGACGTTAAGAATATTGTGTAAAAAATTCAACTCGATAGCTTTAAAACTCTGCCCTCCAAGTTGGACACCGTTTTGAAAAATGCTGTTTCGAGAAAAACGCGTTCAAAGTTTCGCTGTAGCTGTAGCGCTCCGTTGCCTTCTTCCAAGAAATGCTGTAAAGTAACCGAAATAATCTGAATTTCGGCATGAAAATTTCAGGGAATATTCGGAAGAGTGTATACTATTCGATAAAGCAACAAAAAAAAATCGATTTTTTGAAAATTTAACACTGGAAAGCTCCCTTAAAAGGAAAACGGGCTTTAACTTTATATATATATATATATATGAAACTTGCAACAGCACGCCTATCGTTGTAATCGTAAAACTCGTACCTGCAAATGAGAAATTAAACAGTCCAATATTGTGTATTTTAATGGAGGCTTAGGCGCATATATATATATATATTGTAATTTATTGATAATGTCTTAACTGTAATGATTATATACATAGCGCAGTGACCCATTTTAGCCTCACGTCCGATTTATCTCGAAAAATACTGCTCCGATCAGGTATTCGGTATAATAAAACGTTGAAGGTTCAAGAAGGGACGTTAAAAAAATCTTTTTCGGTCCAAAATTCAATACGGCGACGTCAAGATGGCCGGCATGTTTTTTTAACATGGGATCATGAATTTTTATCACCAAAACATCTATCAGGTCCAAGCTAACGACTGGTAGGAAAAGTTTTTTGATAACGTTCATAATTTGTTGGTTAGATACCACTTTTTACCATTTTAGCGTTAGTTTACGTTTGTTTGGGTTTGATCGATAACCGAAACAAGGATTAGAGCCTGCGGCTCGTCACTGCATGAAAAATGGCATCCTAACCTAAAAATTATCAACGTTATAAAAAAACTTTTCTCGCGACGGTTCTTCGTTTTGGCCTGATAAACGTTGGGGTAAAATGATACCATGCTGAGAAAACATGTCGGCCATCTCAGCGTCGCCATTTTGAGTTTTGGACCAGAAAAGGTTTTTTTGACGTCCCCCCTTTGAAGCCTGAAAGTTTGACTTTTGAAGTTTTACTTTAAGAAGACTAAAAGTATACTCGACACTCGATCAGAGCAGTATTTCGCGAGATCGATCAGCCGTAAGATTTAACGGTGTAACGGATGACGCAACAACTGTAAGCAGTAGAAATATTTTCCGACCTATCAGACTTTGCAGAACATTTTTCCTACAAGAGTTTTTTCCATCGAATTTTTCTGCCGCTAATAGTTGTTGCCTTAGCCGGTACATGTAGGTCCATCATTCCCGGTACTTCGAAAAAGTACTTTAATTTTTTTCCCAAATACAAAAACCGTTTGAAAACTTGAGTGTTCTTTATATTTTTTTAACCTCAAAAAATTCTAACATTTTTTTTTATCATCAAAAAGAGCGAAAGGAGAAATTTCCAGCCAAACGGTTTTTGGAAGAGAAATAATGGAGTGCTTTTTCGAACAACTCGGAAAACGACCTGTCAACTCGCAGAACGAAAAATCTCGCGAACGCGTGCAACGAGAGATTCGAACGGGAAGGGTAAAGAAAAATATAACGGTCTCGAAGGGAACCAGCGAATGACGCTTGTACACCAAGGCGGATACTTTCCTTCCGCGCAATAATCGTGTTAGGCATTCTGTAAATATGACATTTGTTACGTGCGTATTGGCGAGACAATATTCCGAAACGATCTTTCGACGCCGTCGTTCGGACGAAATGATATACAGGCCGAGAAATTTCGGAGCGGGCGCGTCTTTCTGATAGTACTCTGTCGGGATTATCGTCACTCACCGACGCGATATCTTTCGGAACTTTTTGTGTTATTTTTTCACACGACACAATGGTTCGCGTCTCAAATTGCATTTGAGTATGGCCGGGAGTTACTTCTCGATTTGCGATTAGTTCGATCGAAAGATCATTTTCTAACCTCACATGCAGTGCTCTGTGGTAAGGGTGGTAAGCGACTGTGTAATTTTTTTTTATCCCGAAAAACGGTGTGGTGCGCTTCTAGCCATGTTGGGTCATTCAGCCTGGTCATTGTTGAGAGAAGTTTGGAAAACTTTCCGTGGATTTTTTTCCCGGCAGAGTCGTGTGTCGTTTTGTCTTTTGGGTAACGTGTATTTGTGGATGATCGGCGAAAAATCGGCCTCGAGAGACAAATAATGTTTATGCACAATGGAGATAAAGAAAGAAGATTAAAGATATATATGGTGGTGTACCGCAAATTTATTTATTTATTAGCGCTACCAACGACGAGAAAACATCTTAACACATTTCGGCATTATCGAGCCGTTCGAATAGCCCGCCTCGTCTTATCTCCCGCAGCCAAAGACTTCCGGCTTCCGTTCCTAACCTCCATGGGGACGGAATTCCTCTTTCGTTCTCTTTCCCTGCATATATAAGTCCTATTTTTGCCGATGTTTAACGGAATTTAAACTCACGTTGCCCGCTTTTGAGAAGATTTTATTGGAAAGGCATTAAATATTTTAACTCCACCTAAATCGCGCCGAAATGAAAACCTGCGTAGTTTTCGCAGGGTTCGAATTATGCGTTCCGATTGTCGCGGTTCCGCAAAGGCTCGCTAGGTGGCTCACGAGTAGAATTTTGTTGAAAGATTAATTGCTTCATTAATTGCTAAGATAAATTACTTCTGCCCATTATACGCTCTTAGGTTATGACTTATTGTTAGACTTTATTCTCGTACGATTCATCTCTCAGGAAGCCGCGTGGAAAACAGTATCGAAAACAGTGCAAAAATCGATATCTCGCAAACTATGGCGCGTCGCCAAAAATCCTTTTAGCCTATCTCTTAAGATATTAAAAGAAAGGTCTCTGCAAAATTTCAGTCCGGAGGATGGACCTTTTCGGAACTTCACCCGAATATTGTAAAGTAATATAACAGGTCGCGAAATCAGAAGAATAATATTAAAATATAAAATATCAATTATTTAGGAAATTTAAATTCTAAAAATATCGATAAAAAAAGACAAAAATAGTGATAACGATGCTAACTTTTCATTCGCCCAGTAACAACACCAGGGGGCTGGAACTCTTCAAATTTTTCATTCGTTTTGCTCATCCACCGAAATAACACGAAGCGCCAAAGGGCCGCGAACCGAACTAAGAATGATATTTCCAAATTACGCCGCAAAAACGAAAGCATTACACAATTACCCAAGAAAAATGAAAACATTCCCTTCACACGATTAACGATCTGGTTCTCTTGTGTATTTTTTCCTCCTAAGCGTAATAAATTTATCGAAAATTCGAGGTTGCTTCCGGTCGCCATGTTACTTTTTCCGTCCTCCATCAAAATCCCCTTATTGTAAATCTCGCGCAGCTCTTACTCCGATTCCTGGAACCGAAGACCGAAACTACGTCGCGGCTCGCTCAAAAATATTCCCCAAGCGCCATTATCGCAAAAATAAGCTGTAATGCGTAAAATAAAATCGCAGATGACGCGTGGTCGGTAGCCATTTTGGATTCCATACGAGTTCGTAGTTCCGTCCTCCGCCGTCAGTGGCGACAGTCGGTAAAAATTGACGAGCGGCAGAAGCGACCCAAGATTCCGTAAAGTCCCACGACAGCCGTTCGTTTCGTCTTCTGCGCGACGTGAGAGCCGCAGATTCAAATCGACAGAGTCGTTGCGGCGTGTGGATCAGTACATGGTATGCGTGGCCGCTCGTCGACTGACATTAACGTATAAACAATACAAAAAAAGCACCGCATGAAGTGAAATAACCGTCGATTCTTCGGATTTTTATATAAAGAACAATTTGTCTATCACTCGCCAGAGAAAGAGAAAGAAAAAACGATTCGACGATGGCGATGAGAAAACGGACAGCGCTTACGGTGAGTTTTTAAGAAAACGGAAAAGTTGCTACTTTTTCTTAACCGTCGCGACATTTCACGACAAAATGAAAATAACCCTAAATTCTCCGAGTTTCCAATTTTATTCGAAATTTCATTCAACAAAGTTCGATAAACGTAATAAATTCTTTGAAAATTCCTGCGTATTTGACATTGAAGCAGTCGGCAACGAGTGACACCGCGTTGAACTCGCCGAGACCTCGGAAGTCGTTCGCGAACATAAACACGTTTTTTTTAAATCTTCTTTTCGTCAATATTTACCACGGCCTTTTCCGCGCCCTATCGTCAACGCGGAATAACCGTCAAAATTCTACCTCGTCAAAATGAATCTCCGAGAAAAATCGTATTTCACGAATCTATGTACAGGGTGTCCCGTGTAAAGTGTCACATGCGCACATCTCCGTGAGTACGCGTCGCGTAAAAAAAAACTGCGAGACAAAAGTTGTTTCATTCTCGGAGAGGCCCAAGATAAACTATCGACCTTGGCCGCATCTTCCAAGGTCATTTCAAGGTCATCCTCAAAATTTCTTCGACAAGCCGCATTCCGCATCGTACATTCATGCAGCTCGTCGCTGGAGCTTTTAGACGGAATATTTCTCGCTCTAGTACTTTTCGAGCCACCGTGCTCTAGAGTCTACAAAAAACGATTCCTAAGTAGCGTTTCGAAAAGCTCTCTGCGCGAGTTACATCTTGGAGCCCTCCGAACCGCGCGACTTTTGTCCGAAAACTATTTCCGCCCGACGAATATCCTCCGTGACAGCTGAAGTCGCTTCCGATGTCTCCATAGGAAAATCAAATCGTTTGCTTGCAGATCAATTCGAATCAAGAGAACGCAAAGTTGGTGAAGCCTCTGAAGAGCGCAGTAGCCCAACCGGCCAGGCGAGCCGCCTTGGGCGAAATAGCCAATAAAGTGAACGCCAAACGAGCGGTAGAAATCAAGCAAAACGTGCAGATGAAACAGAAGCCCCTCGTCGACAGAGTCACGGAGAAGGCGCGAGCCAAGCCGGTCAAAAAGGAACAGCCCGCCGCATCGGACAAGCCCTCGTGCAAGGACCAAAAGACGAAAGAAGCCTTCTCGTCCGATCTTCTACCCGTGGAGGACATAGACGAGAACGACGGAGATAATCCGGCCCTAGTCGCCGTTTACAGCAACGACGTTTACGACTATTTGAGACGACTGGAGAAGGAATATCCTATAGCTAAGGGATTCTTGAGCGGTCAGGAAGTCACGCCGAAAATGAGAAGCGTTCTCGTTGATTGGCTCGTCGAGGTTCATCAGCAATTTCGATTGCTGCAGGAAACTCTATACTTGACTGTGGCCATTATAGATCGGTTTTTGCAAGTGAGTCGTGCTTTTTAATCGTTGCAGCGTTTCAATGGCCTTTAGATTTATAGGCAATAGTCTGCGATGAAAAAAATACGATTCATTGAAAGTTTTAGTGACATTGTGGTCGTTCTGGTGATATTCGGATAATGCGGGCGTCATTCTGGCGGATCTAGTGACATTTTGGCAATTCTAGCGTTATTCCGGCAATTCGGCGATTTCTAGCGATATTCGAGTTATATTCTAGTTATTCTGGGAATTCTGGTGATATTCGGGTAATTCTAGTGATATTTGGATTATTCTGGCGACTTTTGGCCATTTTCTCGAAGGTGGGAAGAGTTCGGAAAATGGCGGTTTCGAAAACACCTTTTGGGCGGACAATATAACCCTATGACGAACAAACTATACGATTTATTGAAAAGTCTGATATTCTGACAATTCTAGTGATATTCTGGTAATTTTTGCGAATATTCTGGGAATTATAGTGATTTTCGGCTAATTCTGGTAATTTTGCGGTCTTCTGGTAATTCTGGCGTTTTTCTGCGAATTTTAGTGATAATCTTGCAATTTTTATGATACACTGGCAATTCTGGTGATATTCTGGGCATATTCTGATAATTCCTCAAAGGATTATTTGAGGATATTTTTAAAAGGAGCAAACAATCTTTGTTATTAAGAAATTATTATGGTCGATCCGCGAGAGCGCGTTGACGGAATCGATTTTCCGTTTTGCATCTCACGGAAAGTCAAGTTTAATAAAATCTCGTAAAAATAGATGAATCTTTTGCGTAAATTGAAACAAACGCAAACGTCGAAGAAATCGAGTGATATTGAATATCGCGACAGACGCGGAGGACGACAACGCGCAAGAGGCTGCAGCTGGTCGGTGTGACGTCGATGTTCATAGCGTGCAAGTACGAGGAGGTGTATTCTCCGGACGCAGCTGACTTTGTCTACATAACCGACAACGCCTACACGAAGGCGGAGATACTGCAAATGGAGATGTTGATCGTAAAGACTCTCGACTACTCGTTGGGCCGTCCATTGCCGCTTCACTTTCTTCGAAGATACAGCAAAGCGGGACGGGTGAGACGAGCATTTTTGTCCCCATCTTTCTCCCCACGATCTTCGAACGGACAAATTTTTTTCCGCTACGACTTTCTGAAAATTGAAAAGTGCTGGGAGATAATTGTTCAAACAAGATTTTCATATTTTTTGCCCATTTTCGAACTTTTCCAAGGCGCTTCCGGTGCATCATACAATGGCCAAGTACTTCCTGGAGCAGAGCTTGGTGCATTACGAGCTGTCTCATTACGCGCCGAGCCTCATAGCCGCGGCCGCGTCGTATCTCTCATTCCTGTAAGCATCGTCATGGCTGTTACCCATATGGAAAACAGGGGAAAGTCAGGGAATTTTGAAAATTCTCTGGAATTTTGAAGTCTCTGGAATTTTCTTAATTATCTGCAATTTTGAAAATTTTCTGGAATTATTATAGAATTTACATTACTTTCAAAATTCCAGGTAAATTTTGGAATGCTCTTTTTTAGTTTCCTGCAATTTTGAAAATTTTCTGGAATTTTGAAAATTTCCAGGAATTTTGAAAATTTCCAGGAATTTTGAAAATTTCCAGGAATTTTGAAAATGTCCAGGAATTATGAAAATTTCCAGGAATTTTGAAAATTTCCAGGAATTTTGAAAATTTCCAGGAATTTTGAAAATTTCCAGGAATTTTGAAAATTTCCAGGAATTTTGAAAATTTCCAGGAATTTTGAAAATTTCCATGAATTTTGAAAATGTCCAGGAATTATGAAAATTTCCAGGAATTTCGAAAATTTCCAGGAATTTTCAAAATTTTCAGGGGGTTTGAAAATTTCTAGGAATTTTGAAAATTTCCAGGAATTCTGAAAATTCCAGAAAAAGATTCAGCCTATTTTTTCACTTTTTCGTTAAAAAAATATGAAGCAACAACCATGATCGTCGAATCCCCCCTGTCGATAAAAGCGATTCATTGACTTTACTCTCCAAAAAAAAAAAACAAATTAGCGTCGTTGGTTCCGAGGACAACTCCGTCGGACAAGTGATCTGGCCGAGTACGCTCGTCCACTACAGCACGTACACGAAGGATGCCGTGCTTCCGGTGGTTCGGGAGATCGCGACGGTCGTCGTTAGCGCTGAGAGGAGCAAGTATCAGGCGGTCACGAGGAAGTACAGCCACGTGAAACACATGAAAATTAGTCTCCGTCCGGAGCTTAAATCCCCAACGATCCTCGCACTCGCCGCCCCAGCCAAGTGAATCCGCACGTTTTTTTTTTTTCGTTGCACAACTGGTAGGCCTTTTTGTACTATGACGATTTTCATAATTTTTTTTCTACGCGCGCGCATCGGTGACTGAGAGCCGCCGGGGCTTTCGTTGTATTCGAGAACGTTTTTTTTATCATTACATTTTAACGAGGACACCTCGATGTGTGTAGACGTGGACGTACGTAAGCTGGAGACCTTAGACCGGAAGTACGCTTTGAAGTACTTCCGGTTTATGCAGTTTTGCTCTCTAACGTGTTTTTTTTTTTTTTTTTTTTTTTTCGTTGCTACTCTATTTATATTCAATTTTGTATCTCGAATTGCCGACTTCGAACGACGAACGCTCAACTTTGACGCGCGCATTGCGGCGAGTTCGAGCGTTGGAAAGGACGAAAAAGTGTGGACAGAGATTTCAATTTTTCAGATCGATAAAAATGTTCCTGTACATACGAAGATTGAGAAAAGTCAATCAACGATGACAATGAACGATTTTTCATCCGTAAATTGATCGAAAGAAATGAATGACGTCCACGCGTTTTTGTACTCTCTTATTTCCATCGAAATCGCCGCAAAAGTAGCGAATTAAAAAAAAAGGAAGATAATTAGCTTTACCGCGTCGACGTGTCCCTGCCATTTGTCGTCATCGTCTCCCGTCGTACGCGTGCACGTTTTTTTTTTTTTAATTCTTTTTTTCGACGCCTACATGACGTTTTTGGCGAAAATGTTCGTCGAGAGCGGCGAAAAAATACGAGAAAATGACGCGTAGGCTAAGGTTTTAATCAACGTGTGCGTTCACTTGCATCGTCTGACTGGAAAGAAAAAAGACCCGCAACGAAATTGACGGGGACCGTAGGACGATTAGCGAATTTAAGAAAAAGTCTAAACGAAGTAACGTAAGTAGGAAAAATTGTAATATATCCATTGCACGTCCGGAAAAGCAAAATCTCGTTAATTCCAGCGAACTTTTATTACTTGCGAATGTGCTACTATGTGATTTTTAACTAATTTTATTATTTAATTGTGAACGAGAAACGCGGCGTGAATAACGGTGCAACTTTCTTCGACTGCGATAGAGAAGGGAAAAAAATGGCTGTGCAAGCGCTGGAAAGTGAGAAAATTCGATTGTACATTCCAGCGAACGGTTATTGATGTTTACGAATATATAAGTCGATATTGTTTTGATCGATTGAATAACGTTGTCAAACTCATTTTCTACGAGCACGACGGAGGGTGAGAACGATAAAAAAAAAAAGGAAAATGGGTATATTTTGAAAAAATTCATAAACTTGAATGTATAAAACGAAATGTTTTGATTTTTTTAACACAAGGTAAGAAGCGGCTTTAAGAATGCCTCGAATAAATTTCAGTTCGAAATATTAAAAAGCCTCAATTTTCGCGAAGATACCGTATTTCGGCAACGTTTAATATTAATGGTAATAAATGATTTTGTGAGATAAATATAAATAGGCATAATTCTAATTTATAAACATTTTTCTCATTTACGTAATAAAAATATATAAATCCATCATTTTGCCCTTTAGTTGTCTATTTCGAGAAAAATTAGCATCTATAGAGTAATCTATACGTCGTATGTATTTTTTTGAAGTTCATTGGGTAAAACATTTATAAACCGTCATTTGACTCAACCGGACCGCTCCAACCTCCTTAACTTTTAACGAACGACATTTCGCGGTAACGCCCATCGATGCTGCATAGTTTGTTTAAAAAAAATTCTTTTGTGATGCGGTGACGATGACAACGTCAGCAATCGCGCGAACCGGTCATTTTTCTCGCGTGAAACTGAGCGCTTTCGTGTCGCGTTCAGTGGCGCAACGAAGCTCCAGCAGAGCGGTGGGCATCGTCGGGTATAACCTAAAAACACTCGATTCGAATGAACGTTATCTTCCGGCGCGGCACGGTGTTCCAAGGTATCGAAAGACGTTCTTTGATTGTCGTACTTTGTACATCGATAGGGCGTCGTCGTCGAACAATCCAAACATGACGCTGGATGATCTTTCGGACGCGCAACTGTACGCCAAATTGGTCGAACACGGATATCCGGCTTGTCCCGTTACACCAACGACGAGGAAAGTTTTGCTCAAAAAGCTCGAAAAGCTCGTGGGCTCGAGAAAAAGGAGTCTCGGAGAATCCAACGAGACTCCGGCGACCGATCCCAAGCGCGAAAAGTCGCCTGAGATGACTTCTGACCTCCAAACTTCGTTCGCGAGTACTCTTAACCTCCAAAACTCGTCCGCGAGTACTCCTAACCTCCAAAACTCGTTCGCGAGTACTCCTAACCTTCAAAAATCGCCAGCGAGCATACCTGACCTTCAAAATTCACCCCCGGGTACACCCAATGTACGAAGAGCGCCGACGGATACTCCTAACCTACAAAAATTCCCGGTGAGTACACCTAACCTCGAAAATGCGCTCACGAGCACACCCAATGATCAAAAATCACCGACGAGTACTCCTAACCTACAAAAATCCCCCGCGAATACTCCTAACCTCGAAAATTCACCCGCGACTACTCCTAACCTCAAAAATTCATCCGCGGGTACTCCTAACCTCAAAAATTCATCCGCGGGTACTCCTAACCTCAAAAATTCACTCACCGGTACTCCTGACCTCCAAACTTGGATCGCGCGTACGCCTAACCTCGTCCATCTGCCGCAAGTACTTTTCTTTGACATTGAGACTTCCGGTCTCGAAGCGGACTGCGACATCCTGCAAATATCTGCTAGATTCGGCTCTGCGACCTTCAACCGTTACGCCCATCCCACAAAGCCGATAGCCAAGGAAGCGTCGAACGTCAATCATTTGTACAACCATGACGGTCGTCTTTATCGGGACGACGAACTCCTCGTCAGCCAACCGTTGTGCATCGTTCTTCAAGAACTGTGCGACTTTCTGCAAACTTTTGGGAAAAAGTGCATTCTCGTCGCCCACAATTGTCCCTTCGACTCGTCGCGCCTGCTCAACGCAATAAAGAGCTGTTCCCTAGTGGCGGACTACGCCGCGGTCATCGACGGCTTCGCCGACACTCTGAGATTGTTCCGAAAGAAATATCCGGAAAGATGCTGGCAAAAGGGAGCCTTGAAGCTGACGACCCTCGTCGGCGAAAGCCTCGACGTGTCGACCGAGGGAGCTCACGACGCCCACTACGACACTTATCTACTCGAACTGTTGACCTTTGCTCACTTCACGCCGCAACAATTGCTCAACGCCAAGATCAGCTTTGAGAAAGCGCTGCGCAAATGAAACAATGGAATGGCAGAGAAACAAATGGGCGGGGGATGAGTAAAAAATGGAAATTGACCAGAGGAACGAGAACGGAATAAAAGTGTCTCTCTGAAACAAGAAAGAATCTGCAGATAGAGAATGCAATGACGATTATCGGTTGAAATAAAAAATAAGATTAGAGAGAAAGGAAAATAGGGATTAAGATGATTAGCAAGAATGATAACTACGAAAACGAAAACAATTTATTTCTTGTATCATCAAACAAGATGTGATTCTTCTTATGTGATGAAAAAAGCAGTTTTTGCAAATTTAACCAAAAAAATCAAGATTATTTTTTATATGATGAAAAAGTCAAGATTGTGGCTTCCTCAGTTTGAATTGTTTTATGACAACACTATAATATCGACCAGTGTATTCGATACATCGTAATTGAAAAATGGACAAACTTTTTGCAGTATGGAAAGAAATCGGAGCCATTGCGATTTTGCAAAAAGAATTATTTCGTTTTCACATTCTTCTGATTCAAGATCCATTGGCTCTTTTTTTTAACGCTGTACGTATACCCGACGCTCGACGTAGACTCGTCGGACGAATATTAAGCAATCTTAATGCAGCATTGAAAAAGTCAATGATAGAAAAAACATTATACATTTAATATCCACAAAGTAGGTTGATAAAAATGATTGGCAAACTATAGTTTTTGAGTTGTGCTAATTGTTTGCTTTCACGTTAAAAGCTTTACGTGCAATTCGCCGCAATTTATGCTTATTTTTCAAGAATATTTTTTTATTTATCCCTTTTAAAAATTATTCTCAATCAAACCTTCCGCATACTTCTCTGCGGCAATTGAAATTCAATTTCAAACACGTACACTTCTTTTCCGTGGATGAATCGAAGTGTGCACTTTGTTTAAACGTTTTTGCTTTTAACTTAATGCATTGCAGAAAAATATATTTATTAATTCCAATTCATTTTTCCCCAGTATATTAATTAAAAAAAAAAAGAATGCGCTTGGATTAATGACAATTGAATTTACGAGATACTTTCGTATTGGGATATTGAAACTTGGAAAAAAAATTTAGAAAGTAATGTGCATTTGCACTCGTGACTAATGTGCGTTGGGATTATTATTGTCGTTTAGTGCCTTGACCAATAAGTCGTGCGAATTAGTACAAACAAAAAAAATACCAAACAAACAAAAAATTACGTTTTGATCGAGTCGATCGACGAGCCGAAGATTTTCGTGCAACAATTTTGTCAACATAAATTTAATTATAAAAATGGGCGCAGGTAAAATATCCGCACAGAAATCGAAAACACTATGGGCCATTCTATTTGGATAGAAATAGATGGCAATGTATCTAACTGTGATTATTGACGAATAATTCATTATAATAAATATCATTACTATTATGCAGAGACATGTTGGAAACTGCGAGGCGCATCAACGAATTTTTCCAACACGTGAAAATGTTGCTTTCGTTGTAGTTTCGTAACATTTTAATTCCAATGAATGGTTTGCAATGTACTCGTTGCGTCCTGAACATCATCGAATTTCTATAGGAATCTATGATTGAATTAAACAAACTGTTGAATAAATAAAAAAAATTGGTTAAAATTTTTTGAGAAATTACGGTGTGCGTATTTGTTTATGTTTTTCTCCGGACTAGCTAATTATTATCCAATTGCTGGTAAATCGATCATATGTCACAAGTGAATAATCATATTACATTTTACCGAGTAAGACGAAACTCAATAAGTAATTATTACGAATGCCCAAGTAATTCGAATTACCTTTTTCACTTTTCGGCGTACCGGAAACGTAAAAAAAATTGGCAGAATTTGAGCGAATTTAATTTTATTTCCAGTTTCTTTTGCCCAACTAAGGGATGCGGCAAAATAACCTAACTACAATTTATTAATAAAACATATTATTTACTTGAAGGGTACGAATATTTTTATTTTGAAATAAGGTACAACGATGGAGGTTATGCGAGGAACAGGATATCCGATAAATGGCCGCCTCGTCCCTTTTTGCCAACGTTCACTCTTTTGGCGATATTTTCAATAACATTTTGGTATAATTGCGGAGTAATTTCATTAATGCAGTAATAAATTCCAATTGCTTCCTTGAGCTCCGGAATGGTTGTGGATCATCGGCATACACTTTTGGTGGCCAATAGGCAACCCAACTGCCACTTTCTCCCGCTAGAGGGTATGTTGTATTATAACATAAACAGAACATGACGTTCAGAGACATTTGCTTTGGTTATGCCCGTGTTTCTATGCCTCCTGTTGAATTTTCTTTAAACAATCGTTTATTGTGAAGAAATTGTGAAGAATGCATCAGTGTTGAGCAATTGGATGGAGAAACGAAGGCGTTCACATATTTCCTAAAAACGAAAAACTTCGCAAGCGTTCAAGGCTATATTCTGATCATTTTAGACCTGCAGACGATAGAAATAAAGGATTTGTTACAGCTCATTGTATAAACGCAATATTTTTGACGCTATTTACTTCTAAAAGTATATTGCAAAGTAGTCAATCATCATAACCTGAAAATTTATATTCGAAATATTTGCATTTATCTTAACCTTCTGGTATTATTTCATTACGTAATACTTACCTAGCTTATTTTCATCTCACAATTTCTATGCGTTGCTCGTTCGTGTAATTCTCCAAGCCTGAAAGCTCGATACTTCCTGATGCCTGTTGTCAAAGATTAGTACTCGATGTTCGTCACAAAAAGATGGCGGGCAATTTAAAATGTCAGCTCACTTTAGCATCCTTTAGAAACCTCCCTTGATTTCTCCAAAGGTTCTTTATTGCACTTTTCCCCAAGAATACATCAATCACGGCAGAAGTTGCTCTGGTTAACGAAGAGTGGCTTTCAAAATAATTATCACACCGACGAAATGAGTTTTTTTTTTTATCACGAATACATTTATTGCTCGGGGAACAATTACGGATAAATGACAAAATGCAGTAACGTGTTTGGAAATGCCAAAAAAATGCGCTCGTAAAAAGAGAAATGTTTTTCTTTCTTTGCAATAAAAAAAAATCGATCGTCAAGCGATTTACATGTATTTTTTTTTTTTTTTTGGAACGAATAATAATAATGTTGGTTTTTATTTTTGAAATATTTAATCTGTGACACGACTTCGGGCCCGGTTTACACGACGACATGTGTCAATGTTGTTTTTTTTCTCCAACGTCTATACGCTATAGGTACATAATTAATATTTAAATGATAATTATCAATTATACATATACATATATATATCCCTATCGTATATATATGTATACATAGCATTATTGTTTAAATGTTTATTGATGCTATTTTTTTTGCCATCGCCATAGTTACACTCACGTGGTAATTGCTATCATCTTAATATATCTAAAATAATATTTTTAACATTTAGCAGTGTGTGTACTCGTGTTTTATTTATTTTTTTCATCTTCCATCAGTTATTTTTTTTATTTTTGTGGCTTGTTTTCTTAATCAATGTCTGTATGCCTGTATATGTCTATATATGTTTTTTGTGTTTCTGTACTTTTTTCCGGCTCACCCTTTAACCGGAGTCGCGTGAGACTTCGTAGAGCCGATTCAATTTTTTTCTTCCTTTTTTCGAAAATTATACTTATTCGAATCGCGACGAAACGCGTGCATTTTTTTTTTGCGTAATTATCCAAGTACTCTTTACGTGATGCTTATCCAAGAGGATTAAAGACGAGTATTTTCGTGTGCCCCAGCGAATGAGAAAAAAAAAACGAACGGATATTCGTTAATTACGGTCAATAAATAATAAATATTCTTCGAAGATCGTGTCGAGATTTCCGGCGCCTATTAGTCGATCGAGAGAGACGCGGCAAGTGATTTTTTTCCAACTAGAAGTCTACGAGAAGTTTCCGATTTTGGCGACGCCTGGCGGCGGATTCGAGAAACGATACGGCCGTTGGGAAAAATGAAGGGTTAGGAAATCGCTTGGCCGTTGCAGTGGGGAAAATTGAGCTTAAATTGATTTCCGCGTTCGCCGAAGCTTGAGAGTACGACGGGAATTTGAATTGTAGCTTTTGTTCGATACATCGTTCGACGAAATTTAACTGAATTCGGCAACGAACTTGTGCAATGTTTTTTGCAGTATTACAACCCCGAAAAATCGTGGAATCTAAAAAAAGGTTCCGAAGAAAGAAAACCTCGATCGCCTCCCAAAAATCCCATCAAAGAGCGTTTTGCGACGTTATAAACGTCAAAATCAACGATCTAACCTCAAACATTTCAAATTATCTGCTACGAGCGGCCATTACACCTTCGGCGACAAGAGCGCCGCCGCAGCCGCCATCCTCGCAGTGTCTCTCCCCCAATCAACGCGCGCCGCTCGACTTTTAGAAAATTCAAAATTCGAACGTAAAGCGAAGCTCGTTAACCGTATATTTACGTATATTAACGTCTCAATTTTTACGTTCTTCCGGAACAAATGAAAATTCGTTACAGCGAGTAAACGTGGTAACGAATTTTTTTTTACAAATAATCCGGTTTGTTTTTTCTTGTCACGCTACCCTGGCCAAAGTGCGTGCCGCTATTCTCTTGATCATATACAAATATATAAGCGGTAAACGTGTAATATATTATCATCATCGTCATCGTCATATATATATATACATATTTATGTATATATATATATATAAATATATATATATATATATATATTTATAATTATAATATCCTAAGATAGTTATTGTATGAACGATTTTTCGAGAAAAAAGAAATTATTTGCGTCTCTTAAAAAAACAGCCGCAACGAAACGTTTTTTTTTTTTTTTTCGACGCAGTTCAGCAGATCGTTAATGTCACTTGGCGTTTTGCGCCCGAGGTTTCGGGTTTTAAAATTCTTTCTCGCTGTTTTCCCATTGCGGTTCGTTTTTTTTGCTTATCCTTTCTCTTTCATCCATCGTCATCAAAAAACTTTTCCTCTTGTCCGACAGCCCTCGACGTGACTCGTATCGAGCGCTCTTGTCTCCTTGTTGCACCGGGAAACATTAGCCGCCTCGATAGTAAAGTCGAACGAGGCTATCGAACATTTTCCGTACAATTGACCGTTGCGATATAGCCGCGAAAACCCTCAAGACTCGATCAACGCATCTTGCGACGCCGTTGTTTTTTTTTTTGTGTGTGTGTATGCATTTTTTTCCACGTTTTTTTTATTTATTTCGTAACGCGAAAATTCGCAGACTCGTCCGCCCTTTCGGAATGATAAAGAATTAATATCTCGTTCGCCTTTCTGCGATCTCAAGTTCAACTCAACTTCATACTGAAGTTCAACTCAAGTAAATTGACCCAAGTTTATACCCAAATCCAACTTAGGGTTGACTCAAGTTTGTGTTCAAGTGAAACTTAAGTTTAGCCCAAGTTTGTACTCGAGTCAAACTCACGTTTATGATCAAGTCCATGCTCAATTGGGACCGAACTTCATACTCAAGCTAAACGTAAGTTTGTCTTAAGTTGTCGTGTTTTTTTTTTTTTTACTATAGATACGTTAGTAATTCTTCGCCTTAAACTTTAGGTTGCGTTTTTTTGCCGCTTTTTTCCTCTAAATTGCGACTTTCTTTTTTTTTCTTTTTCAAGTAAATACTCCTTGTGAATCGCTGCGTGTAGTGGCTCGGATCGACGTTCCTCGGCACGCGGAGTTCGAACTTGAGTTTCGAAAAAATGGATACTTCGAAAAAAAAAAAAAATGACAATCGTTCAAAAACAGGCAGTGGGCATCGACGAAGGAGCAATGGTTAAGGGGAGATTCGAGCACTCGACGAAAGGAGAGAAAAGAACGGACGAGCGAATAAAAAAGAAAAGATAATTACCATTTAATTTCATCGACGGACGTTCTGATATCTTGTGAGTATTTTGCCTTCTTCTCTCTCTTTCTTCTTGTTCTTTTTTCCTTCGTTTTTTTCATTTTATCCCGTTTACGCTCTTACACCTAAGTTATAGTGGCTAAAACTCGCGTTCGCGCGTGTGTTACGTCAATATCATCTGCGGTTTCTTCTTATTCTTTTATTTTTTCATCTGTTTCGCCTTATAAAGCTGCTATCGAGATTGCTCGCCGCTTCGAGAGCAAAAAGCTGCGATTACTTCCAGCTGCGATTAATACGTAGGTTTTTGTTTCATTATTTTTGTCGCTGTTGTTGCTTCTCTTCCTCATCTCCTCTTTTTCGCCGGATATCGTAACCGCGAAAAAAAATATCTGAACCCACCGGTGTGCTGGTCGCGTGGACTTTCGTGTACGAAGGGGAGGCGCAGCGGAGCGGTGAGGAGAGGGGCGATCGATGGATATCGATTGAAATCGATCAAAACACTCGTGGACAATTGAGCGAAATTTCGCAATTATTACGATATATCTTTATGGCACGTAAATTCGCTCGTGAGGATAAAAGGATTTTTCGAGTACGAATTTTTTCACCCCTTCTCTAATCATTACCCGCACCGCGCCCCGGCTCGATCGTTTTTCCAGATTCGCCTCTCCAGAAATTGCGTATGCTTTTTTTTTCGTTCGAACCCCCGCACAGCACGTTGCGACTATTATCGATGAGAATTAAGAAAATTATGCGACGAATTTCCGGTGTCGGGACGAGACGGAAACGATTGTACGATCGAGAAAGAAAAGGGAGAGAGAGAGAGAGCGAGAGAGAGAAAGAAAACACACGATCAACCTAGAGGAAAGATCACACACGGTAGACGATTTTTGCGAGTGCCCTGCTACACGATGACGCACACGACAGCGTTATTTCGCGAGGATCCTTACGTCTATTCCTTGACCTCGAAATATTTGTAGGTGGGATTCTCGTAGCCGTTTATTTGCATATTGGCGACGTGCCGTTCCTCGGGCGTTGCCGCCTGATCCACCTCGATGAAGCCCTGCAAATTTACAACGAAACGGAGAAAAAATTCTTCGTTGAGGCTCGTTGATTTTGGGGATAAATTCCTCACCTGGCTGTGGGGGCTTCTAGCGCTGCGTCGCTTGAAGACTGCGACGCCGACAACGGCCGCGGCCATCAGGGCGATTCCGGCAAATGCGAGCGTGAAGTAAACCGACCGACTCTCCCTGTGATAGACTTCCCGTCTAACGGAGTATCCCTGTCAAGGTATCAAGCCCAACTTCGTCAAGCACGCACACACGCACGCATACATTGGTAGTGGAATTAGTGAATAAAAATCACCAACTGACGAGGCGATGATTTTTTAAAAAGTATTTTTACGATTCGTCGAGGTTTGATAGTTTTATAGAGGTTTGCTTGATTGCTGTTGAACCCAAATAGTCGGTGTATGAAATTTTAATGAGACTGCAGTGGTAACGACTACTTGCTGATCAACCGTACATAGTTGTCGTTGAAACGTATATAGTTGCTATTTAACCGCGCGTAGTCGCTTTAACAGCATAGTCGCTGTTGGAGCGTGTATAGTTGGAGTCGAAGCGTGTATAGTTGCTGTTCAAGTGAGTGTAGTCGCTGCTTAAGCATGCATAGTTGCTGTTCAAGCATGCATAGTTGCTGTTCAAGCATGCATAGTTGCTGTTCAAGCATGCATAGTTGCTGTTCAAGCATGCATAGTTGCTGTTCAAGCATGCATAGTTGCTGTTCAAGCATGCATAGTTGCTGTTCAAGCATGCATAGTTGCTGTTCAAGCATGCATAGTTGCTGTTCAAGCATGCATAGTTGCTGTTCAAGCATGCATAGTTGCTGTTCAAGCATGCATAGTTGGTGTTTAAGCATGCATAGTTGATGTTTAAGCACGTATAGTTGCTTTTTAAGCATGCATAGTTGCTGTTCAAGCACGCATAGTTGCTGTTTAAGCACGCGTAGTTGCCGTTTAAGCATGCATAGTTGCTGTTTAAGCACGCATAGTTGCTACTCGAGCGTGTGTAGTTGCTGTTAAGATGGATATAGTTGCTATTCAACCGCAAATAGTGTCTATTCAAATGCTCATAGTTGTCATTTAAACGTCCATAGTTGTCATTTCAACGTTAATAGTTGTCACTTGATCGTTCATAGTTGCCAACAAAACGTATAATTGCTATTCAAACGAGCATAGTTGCTAACTAAACGTATATAGTTGTTAACCAAGTGTGAATGGTTGCTATCAAAATGTACATAGTTGTCAAACAAATGTAAATAGTTGCCACGAAGCCATACATAGTTGCAATTCAACCGCATATAGTCGCTATTTGTTGAACGAAATGATATCTTTTATTGCATAGTTTTATGGCATACGGTCTCACCTCTAATTTGCAACAAAAAATTGGTGAACGACCAGAACGCCACACCACTCTTACTATCCTTTTCTCTTTAGCATTTTAGCAATATGAAAAAACCTCAAACACGGCAAGAATACTAGTGAACATAAAAATCAGCAAATAGTCAATACCAATGAACTTTGAAATGCGTCGCTGTCTTTGCGAGTGACATCGAGTCGACACTTGCGAGATACGAAACATCAACGAGTACCGATAAACACTGATATTTACGTTTCGCTAACAATGGCAGCGGCGACCATTCGACGGCGACGCAGTTACGTTTTACCAAGTACAAATATAGGTAACAAACACTCAAACGTTAATAAGTAGATACGGGGAATTTGGCAGAATTGTTTTGCACTCACCGGCTCCGAATGCGAAACGTCGTGAGTCATACTGTGAGACGCTCTGACGATTCCCTCATTGTGCATCGCCGCAACGGCCGCCTGTTGTTGGGGTTCCGGCTGCGGCGGCTGTTGCTGCAGCTGCTGCTGCTGCGGCTGAGGCTGTTGTTGCTGTTGCTGCTGCTGGCGTTCCGGCTGTTGGTCGAGCCGTTGCTGTTGCGGCTGGGCCACGGGGACGTCCTTTTTCTCCACTACGGGATCGCCATCCTCGTGTTGCTCTTGTTCCGTTCTCAGCTCGCCACGTTCGACTTTGCGTTGTTCCTTGCGCTCGCGCTCCAGGGCCTTCTGATGCTCCTTCTCTGCGATTCGAACGAGACAAGCAAACGCGACTCAGTTCGGCGCGTAGTTCAAAGCGGCAATGCCAAGCGGCAGGTCCAAAAGATCGACAACTCATTCAGCATGGCAATAATTGTTTCGACGCCGGAAGAGCAGAGCGCAACGTCGAACAGAAAGGCTAGAATTACTGGCGTTGGAATTAGTAGAAACGCGAGTAATTCCGGTCGCGACGCGCGTCATGACGAGCTAACCTTGCTGTTTGCTGGCCACGTCCGCTTGGTATTTATCCAATATCGCCGCCTCCGCCTCCCGGGTCATCGCTAGGAGAAGCCCAGGCGTTTCGTCCTTGCTCCTGAGGGCCAACACATAATCATCCATCAGCCGTCCGATTTTTGCACTCAACTCCGGATACCTATGAACGAATACCACAAGGAAACGTTAGCAGCATGACTTTTCGGCCGTTCGTGCGGTTTTCTTTTATGCCGTTTTGTTTTTTCTTTCAATTTGATTTTTTTGTTTCGGTCCCTCGACAACGCCGAGAACCCGCGCCCCATCTTCAATGCAACAAGTAGCGGCAAGGAATACTCTCGGAGTCACTGGCACTTCCGTTTCTACCGAACTAACCACTCAACTGGCGTTAGACCAGTACGAGACAGAGGTCAGATACGATTTCGTACACTAAATACCGCCATTAGGATTCAATCGCTTTCACTACCGTTCCAACATCAAGAGGCTCTGATTGGTGATCCTGTCGATTTCCGCCAAGTGCTCGAGCGTCGCAGGCTTCTCGCGCTGCGCCTGCTCGAGACTGCTGTCCAGCAGGTGCTTGTAGTGGGCGATCGTGTGGTGGCGATCCTTGTGCAGGGCCCTCAGCAATTTCTGCAGGCACTTTTGTATGCGGTGCGTCTGCGGTCGCCACAATTACGATGCGGAATGCAAAAGAAAATTCACCGGGTCAAAACTTGGCGTTGTTTGGGCTGTCGCGAGCCCCGAGAGGCTTCCCGCCTCTCGCGGCACAAGGCGGAAGCTCGACTGGTATGGTGAACTTTGTGGCTAACACCAGTGTAGAATTTTCGAAAAATTGATTTCTTTCAAATTGGCTTAAGGTAGTCCTATCGACGGGCTTCAATTCATAGGATTTTCATCATTTTTGTTTTGAGCTTCACTGAATATATTAATAATAACGACTTTACATTTCCCGTACGTGGCGTTACTTTGACAGATCGACGTTGAAAAGCATGGAGGTTAAACTCGCCTGAATGAGTAAAAAGAGACGGAGATAGAATCAATATTGCCAATTAAATGACTGTCACTGGAAGCTTTATATTGAGATAGCATATTCGTTTACGTAGTTTTTGTAGATAAATGAGTTGAAGATAGATAAGAAGAGATGGATAAAGAGGATAAACGATAAAGTTCCATAAATCGTTGTTTCCATATTTCGTGGCGGCTTCTATTGACGTTAATTTCAAAACAAAGCTAGGTTATGTTCGCCAAACGTATCAGCTGTTACTCGCAACGCTGCTAAGTGGGCGCTACTTCGTCGTTCTGACCATTTTCAACCGGAAATTGAAACTTGTAACGTAGTGCTTCGGTGAAGCACGGTGAAGGTTGATTTTCTTATTTTTGCCAATATCTATTATATCTGATCTATCGAATTTCAATGTATCCAACGGGTTTAGTTGCACACGCGAGCAGAAAAACCGCGATCAGCCCACTTCCGGTTGACCGTCTCCATAAGACGAAGTGCTTCGGCAACTCAAAGTGCTCGACTTTGCACTTTTATTGCGAAAAAACTAATCAGCCAAAATAGCTCAAATTTTGGCAATGGGCGCCTAAAGTATTCGTCAAAATCATACGAAAGAGGGCGTTGCATTCGTAGTAATGATCGTACCTCCTTATTTTTTTCCCAAGTTGCATTTAAATGCCTCGTCGAAGGCTCGAGGTTACTTTGACACGGAAAAAAACATATATAAAATTGTGGGGCTGGTGTGGCTTGACTTGCTTATACATTTGACAGTCAAAGGACACATTTTTACATTGCAGCCAAGAAGTTGGAATTTCGGATGTTAAAAATAAATCATCTAGAGAAAAAAACTTCCAAAACTCGTTCAAAGTGTAGAGTCGTAACGAAAAAAAATGTCACAGTCCCGAAATGTGACTAGACGGATCAAGCTACAGTAAAAAATCAACGGCACCCAGACAGGATGGTAAACTTACGTTGGGTGGAGTTTCGTTGAGGGCTGCAGTGTAACACGACATGGCCTCCTCGTTCCTCTGCTTGACGGCAGCCTGAAAGCGTCCAATTTCGGAGGAATTAAGCAAAGTGGCAGTTGCACATAGGGTTCGGTGACCGCGGGGATGTCGGGCGGTGATTCGGTATATCCGTATATACGTCTGAGGAACTCTCGTTATCGGGCGGGGGCTCATTCAGGGTAAAATGGACTCTTTTCGTCCGTTCGAGGTCTTTGGTTTTTGCTTTTTGTTTTCTTTTTTTTGTTTTTTTTTGGGCTTTTGGTTGGTTTTGTGTTTTGTTGTTTTTTTTTTGGAAAATGCTAGTGAGACGCACTTGAACGCGTTGTTGATGCATCGCGCTAAGCTGGTGTTTCTCGGCCGCCCCGCTTGCTTCCAGGGCCGCAACGGTTTCTTGAAATCTCGCGGTCATCCAACGTTTGAAGGCATCGGCCGCCACCGGATTCCTCGCTCTGATGTCCTGATATCTCTCCTCGAGATCGCTCCAGTCCTTCATCACCTGAAAACGTTGTAGCACAGGGGATTTCGACACCAATGCTTTCCACCCCTTCGAAATCCTCTTTTCTCTATCTCTCTCACTCTAGATATATATATATATATATATATACAGCCCAGCTCCTCGTATACATTACACGAGTCGAGACTCTTTTTATTAAGGCCTTAGGCTACGGGTATGAAATCATGTGCGAATTCGACAATTTTTTTTCTTCGTATGAAACAGTGATTCACTCATAAAATTAATTACACGTCTATTTAGTATGAATATCAAGCTGTTGGAAAAAAAAATATATATATATATATTTGTTTTTCAATGTGAAAAATGGCCGACTGCTCGAAACTTCGCGAAACAGCTTTTTTCCAATTGCCGAGACAAATAACTTCAACAATTCTCACCCGATTTACTTCGAATTTAAAAGTTATGTTCCTCGTTGCATTTCGCAGAGAAGTACGTACGGAATTTCTGGTTAATCGAAAACTTTTCATTTTATGCGCAGTTTCTGAGCAGTTATAACGAAATTTTTCACTGAAAATTCATTTCTTAAGTTCAATTACCTACGACTTTTGAATAGAACAATATTTTTATACAATTTGTTGTACAATTGAAAAATTAAACGTTAATGAATTATACAAATTGTATAAAAGTTAAAAGTTAAAGTTAAAAAAGTTAAAAAATTGAACAATTTGTATAAAATTTATACAATTTTTATACAATTGAACGGTAAGTTCAATTACCTACGACTTTTGAATAAAACAATATTTTTTAAATTCCGTGCATACTTATCTAGATATTCTAACGTAGATTGACGAGAATTTTTGTTTTTCGTTCTAGGTAATAAATTGTGGGTGCTAAATGTCACGCCGCGGAGCGCTTAAAAAAAAGATAGCGAAAGAAAATATCAGTAGTCGGTCATTTTGTACATAAAAAAAACGTACATATTTTCTAACAGCTTGATATTCACATTAAATAGATGTGTAATTAATTTTATGAGTGAATCACTTTTTCATACGAAAAAAAATTCTTAAATTCGCATATGATTTTATACCCGTTACTGTGGCCTAAGGCCTTAAGGATGTTGAGTCCCAAATCGCAAATGATAATAAAATTCTGAAAATTTGTTATGTTTTTGTTTTTGAAAATAAAGTGTCAAAGTTAGGCCTTATTTTCTGGCGCTAGAGTGGTGTTGTCCCTTAATCAAAATATTCAAAAAATATTAACCCCTTCGTTGGCGTTGACGCAATAGTGCGTGAAATAATTCCGTGCCCTTTGTGGCATTGACGCAATAGTGCGTCAACCTTTATTTCCCTATTTAACTTGCTGTGATTTGAAATCGGAGCCTCACTCGGGGGTTTTTGGGCTCGCTGAATCCGAATTTGCAGTCGAAATTTGGAAATTCAAAATGGCGTCGCCAATATGGCGGACAAAAATCACAAACTTTACTCGATTTAGACGAAAATCAGTACTCCGGGATTTTTGAGGTCGCTTATTACGAGTCTGAACTTTAAATTTGAAAATTCAAAATGGCGGCGCTAGAATGGCGGACCGAAATTGAAAATTTTACTCGATTTAGGTAAAAATTGGTACTCTGGGATTTTCGAGGTCGCTTGTTACGAATCTGAACACAAAATTCAAAAATTTTAATGGCGGTTCTAATATGGCGGACGAAAGTGCAAAAAACAGCTCGATTTGGATAAATCTTGGTACTCGGGGGTTTTCGGGGACGCTGAGTGTGATGCTGAACTCAAAATGAAGGAATTTTTCGTGAATTCAATAACATGAAGCATAATACAATAAATAGGTGGAAATATATGAAGCTTGAGTACCGAGTTTCATCAAAATCAATCTGTATTTTTTGTATTTTCATTCGCCATATTTTTTCGTCATTGTGAATTCCTGAATTTTGGGTTCGGATTCGGAATTTTCGAATTCTCTCTGCCAACGAAGGGGTTAAGGTTTTTTATTATTTGAGAGAATGTTAATTTGTCTGAAACCTTTGTTTATTGTTGTTGCTAATGTACATGTTGGTTCTCTGCACGATACATATGGTGACGCTTTCATAATTGGCGTTTTTTTAATCATTGAGGTTTATCGGTGCATTTTGGGGAGATGAAAAAAAATTATTATGGGAGTACATTTATCGAGTTTTTTTCGGGGTTATTATTTGGGCGATTAAAATGAACTTTTTTACGCTTTTGTACTTTTTAGGGGTTTTTACTATTGTTAAAATCACTTTTTATGCATTTTATACTTTGGGGCTTTGGTTATTAGTGAGACTTTGGGAAGTTGTTATTTAGATTTTCTGGTAAAATTTTGATGTAGTTTTATTCTATTTTTATCATGTTAAATTTACTTTAAAAGAATTTTCTTGGAACTATTATTATTTATACATTTTTTATTAACGCTTGTTTTTATATTTTGATACCTTTTGAGGATCCTTGCTATTGTTAATAAAAATTTCTTCTTGTGCATTGTATACTTTCAGGCTCTTATAATTCGTGAGATTTTTCAAAATTATTTTTACAATATTTTGCAGTATTTTCCGTATCATTGAGGCAATTTTCGTATCGAGTTGGAATTTTGGAAAATATCGATTTTGGGTTTTCCACGGATTCCCAAAATATAATATTTCAAAAATATTCGCTGAGAATTTCAAGTCGATCTGTTCGTAATTTAGGGAGTTATCGGCATTTTTAGGGAGTTTCCGCGAACCGGCGTAATACGAACGCGTTTTTTCTCAAAATTATTTCTTCGAAATCGGTGACCACGATATCTCAAAAATCACTGTGGCGATCAACCTCAAATTTGACAACCTTCTTTTGCGTATGGAAAAGAGGGGTTCGAACGAAGAAACTTTTTTTCGATCATTTTTTTCATCAACGAAAAATGGAATTTATTCAAAAATTTTCGAAATTTTATTTTCAAAAATTCTTTTTGATGCTCGAAAAAAAGAAAATTTTCAAACCGAGCGCGCGTTTTGCCGAAAAAAAAATCACGAAAATTCCTCTTTTCTCCGGCCACGCTGTAAGAGTAACCCTTTGAGGTTAGGATGCATTCCCTCTGGCTATGCATCGCGCACGTTGGGGCTTCGATTATTGGTAATTATTACTTCGTTAGTGCGGGCCTATTTTGGTGCTTTAAAGACTTTAGGATTACAAATTAGGGTAAGATTGTAACATTATTACTCGATATAGTTATTTAAAATATTAATATGTATATTCGATATACTCGACCAAGGTCCATTCGTCTTGCAGTGCTATATTTCGTTACATTGCAAATATTATATTGTCGTTTATCGTTCAATAGTGGTAACATTTTTATTTTGATTTTCATTGTATTGTCATGACGATATGATCGGCTCATTATCAAAGATGGATGAATAACGTTCATATTGGATTTATGTTACGAGGCATAATATGTACGCAATCAATCGATTGCACAATCTTTCTCGCCCTCTCTCATTCCCTTGATCATGTAAAAAATTCGGAAAAATATTGTCAACTTTCCCTCGATTTTCCGGAATGGTATCGTGGTATAAAATTAATCACATTTTCATGGTGCGAGGCATGTTGAGTATTCGCAGAGGAAGTGTTGTCGTCACTAGCTTCCAATATCAGGGCACTCCGGGTTAACTTCAAGACTTAAACGCAAGATTTATCATGCTATAAAACGTCTAAGTGTTTCTCTTTGTGTTGACCAATTTTGAAAAAGCGGGCTTGTAAATGTGGCGGAAAAATTGGGATTAGGTGATTGCACATTTGTCGACAAGTTTTGCCCATTTGCAGTGGCGCCCCGAACGGCTTAGGCGGCGCAACGATCGTATTAGCTAGTCGCGCCTCTAGTGGTCTAGATGAGGCACTGAACGATCGCCCGCCCCTAGTGGCGCTAGTGGTGCCTGAAGCGGACCAGTTACGCATAAGGCAGTGCAGGTAGCGCCTCCAGTGGTTCAGTAGCGTACCAAGCGGTGCGTATGGCGCCTCTGCTGGGTGAGCGACGTAGCTGGCGTACTAGACAGTTCACTAGCGACCCGAAACGTCTGGACGGCGTAATGTACGATTTTGGAAGATTTTTCGAAGGTCCGTGTTACCTCTAGTGGTCTAGTGGAGCACAAAGCTGTACGGATAGCGTCCCTGTCAGTTTGGATAGCGCGCTCAACGATCTATATGGAGCCACCAGCCATCTAGATGGCGCAATCAACAGTCTGGACGGCGCAATCAGTCGCCTAGATGACGCAATCAACAGTCTAGATGGCGCAATCAGTCGCCTAGATGACGCAATCAACTGTCTAGATGGCGCAATCAAGATTCTAGATGGCGCAATCAACGATCTAGATGGCGCAAACAATAGTTCAAATGGCGCAATCAATAATTTTAATGGCGCAATCAACAATCTAGATGGCGCAATCAGCAATCTAAATGGCGCAATCAGCAATCTAAATGGCGCAATCAATAATCGAGATGGCGCAATTAACAATCTAGATGGCGTTGTAAACAGACTAGATGGCGCAACAGGTCGCCTAGATGACGCAATCAACAGTCTAGATTGCGCAATCAGCCGCCTAGGTGGCGCAATCAACAGTCTAGATGGCGCAATCAACAATCTAGATGACGCAATCAACAGTCTAGATGGCGCAATCAACAGTCCAGATGGCGCAATCAGCAATCTAAATGGCGCAATCAACAATCTAGATGGCGTTGTCAACAGTCTAGATGGCGCAACCAGTCGCCTAGATGACGCAATCAACAGTCTAGATTGCGCAATCAGCCGCCTAGGTGGCGCAATCAACAGTCTAGATGGCGCAATCAACTATCTAGATGACGCAATCAACAGTCTAGATGGTGCAATCAACAGTCCAGATGGCGCAATCAACAATCTAGATGGCGCAATCAACAATCTCGATGACGCAATCAACAGTCTAGATGGCGCAATCAACAGTCTAGATGGCGCAATCAACAACCTGGTTGGCGCAATCAACAGTCCAGATGGCGCAATCAACAATCTAGATGGCGCAATCAACAATCTAGATGGCGCAAACAATAGTTTAAATGGCGCAATCAATGATTCTAATGGCGCAATCAACAATCTAGATGGCGCAATCAGCAATCTAAATGGCGCAATTAACAATCGAGATGGCGCAATCAACAATCTAGATGGCGTTGTAAACAGTCTAGATGGCGCAACAGGTCGCCTAGATGGCGCAATCAACAATCTAGATGGCGCAATCAATGATCTTGACGGCGCAATCAACAATCTAGTGGGCGCAATCAACAATCTAGATGGTGCAATCAATAGTCTAAATAGCGCAATCAACCTTCTAGATGGCACAGTCAATGGTCTAGATGGCGCAATCAACAATCTAGATGGGGCAATCAATAGTCTAGATGGCGCGATCAACAACCTAGATGGCGCAATCGATAGTCTGGATGGCGCAATCAACAATCAGGTTAGCGCAATCAACAGTCCAGATGGCGCAATCAACAATCTAGATGGCGCAATCAACAGTCTAGATGGCGCGATCAACAACCTAGATGGCGCAATCAATAATCTATATGGCGCAATCAACAGTCTAGATGCCGCAATCAATTATTTAGATGGTGCAATCAGTAAGTTAGGTGTCACACCCAGAACAATGTAGATGGCGCAAAGAACGATTCGGATGGCGCAAACGATCATCTAGATGGCGCAAACCATCTAGATGTCGCACCCAATAATCGAGATGGCATATTCTGCGATCTAGATGGCGCACCTAGCTGACGCCATAAACGATCTAGATGGCGCAACCAACGTTCGCGACGTCGCGTCCAAATAATCTAAATGGGGCATTTTACGATTAAGATCGCACGATCAACTATTCAGGTGGCCCACTCTACGATCCAAATGGCGCACTCTACGTTCTGGGTGGCGCAATACATTATCTATACAGCGCCCTCAATGATCTAGATGGCGCAACCGAATATCTAGATGGCGCCTTCATAGACTTTGCTGAGCCTCTAGTCCGAATGCACCTTCAGCGAACGCGCAGTGCCTCTGGCGATTCGGTGGCGCACTGCGAGCTGTAGATGGCGTCCCTAGCAAAGTTGCCGCCTACCGAGCTGTGCAGACAGCGCCCCTGGCAATTCAGTGGCGCGTCGGGTGGTCTAAATAGCGTACCGCGTGACGTATAGGTGTCTCGAGTAGCTCAGACGCCAGGCCACTCATTGCAAATGGCAGAAGTAACCAACAACACCATCTCCCCGTCATTTTTGCGAGCCGGTAAGCAGAGTTTGTGGAAAGTTCGAAATTGCACGAAAAGTTTGACAAGATATTCGTGTCGAGGATGCAAAGCAATCAGGGATCAGAGTCGGGTGAAGATTCGTTGTGATATGCGGTGCTATTTTTCCAGCTGACGATCGACGTATCGGTTAGTTCAAAGGGCTCGCTTACCTTGGTAACTTTTTCCTTGTGGACTTCCTCGAGTCTCATCTGGGCTTGTTTGTAGCTCTGATGTTCGGATCTCGGGTCGAAGTGGGTCAGGTAAGGATCCGGTGTGCCCTGAGGCTGGGACGGTTGCTGAGTGCTCGAGCTAACGGGGAGTGGCATCGCTGTGGCCTCCAGTTTGCTCTTCTCAGTCGTTGGTGCGATGGTCGACGGTCGCCTTGAACAAAAACAATCCGCGTTGACAGCTATTGCGCGATAGAAATGAACGCCAATGACGTTTGTTTCGTGTGTTTTTCTTCGTATACGTACGAGGAGCCAGTTGTAGTGTCATAGTCATCGAGATAGGCCTCGTCGCTGTCGTCGTCGTAAGCTTGGTCGCTGAGGACGTCCTCGAGGTCACTGTCGGAGTCGTCCTCGTCCTCTGTGTCACCGTCGAGGTCGTCCTCGTCGTCAAGGTCATCGTCGTCTTCCTCGATATCATCGTCCACTCCTTTCGGGATTGGCAGCTCGAATGGCTTCTTCGGCTTTATATTATCTGCGGCAAGAAACCACGAGAGCGAAAAATCATAACCTCATTTGCAAAAACGCTCTTGGTGGTGACAACTACGTGCGGAATTCGAGTGATCCGGGAATAACGTTATTTTCCTCCGTTCTTCCACGCGTTTGCGAGATAAATGTGGAAAATCGAGCCCCGACGGGGGCAAACAATGCTCGAGGGGCTGGACAAAGGCAATTGAGGTTATAAATTCCGCTCGGGGTGCACCGGACAGACCGGTTGAATCGGTGCATATTCTTCGTGTGGCGCGCCAGTGGATAAGAGGTTATTGTTTGATGAAAGGTTGCAGCGTGGCAAAGGGTGGAGGGGGGGGGGGGGTGCTCGGAGATATCGGCACGACGAATCGTTTATCGGAATTCTTGTCGACGCTATCGTACAGCTCGCCAGGCCCGATTGTTCGGTCGTTTCAACGGCCCGGAAGGGTCGAGGAGATGCGAGATAATCTCCGAGGAATTCGACAGCTACGGGGCTGGTTCGAGGCGCGACCGGAAACGGGAGAACATTGCACAAAGGGCCGAGGCAGAAGGGACGTCGGGACGAAGTAAAAAATCGATTCATCATACGCGAAATTACAAAGGAATTTTACGAGAACGAATAGGCTCGCCATTCGGAGACTGACGGAAGAGCCCTCTAGTGGCGCAAACGGATATGCCGGGTACTTCCATCTTCGTGACAACGAAGAGTCACAAAATGGACGCAAATTCTAACCTAACCAGGCCTGGCGAAGGAGGGGGGGCTGGAGAATAAAGTACATCAGGTGGCGCTGGCGCGAAGAATATCCGCGGATAACAGGAACCGATGTAAAGAGGCGTAGCCTCTCATCAGTGACAAGGGACTCGGATAATCAGCGCATTGTGCGCGGTGCGGCCTTCGAATATACGTACGCGCGAGTTGTATCGCGGTCAGGTTGGGTTTTTGCTAACTAGGTTCTCGAGATACTGTCTACCATTATCCAAGAATAGGACACCTTGATGAGCTGCTGACTTCTCGGTATTACCGCAAACCAGGACAAAAGCTACATCTCGTTTTGCTACTATATATATATATATATATATACACACACATATACATGTGTGTATATAAGGTATGTATATGCATGTGTGTGACTGGAACCATTGTACACGACAAACGCTAAATACGTACATAGAAATGTTGCGCTTTTTTTTATCTGGGTCACGTGTGAGAGGTGTTTGAGTGGACGACAGGCAGTGTGGCAGTTCTCCTGAGGATATCGTCGCGTGTGCTCTCGTCACTCTCTCAGACCCCTTGCCTGCTTCGCTACACCGCGGGCTTATATATTTTCCTTCTTCTTTTTCTTGGCCGTTTCTTTTCTTCTTATCGTCTCGCGCCTCATTCTCGGCATTGCCCCTCCCCCGCCCCCCTTAACGTCAATATCTTCGCGCGTACGAGATTCGTCCTCGATATACAAACAAGATAAACCCAGCTCCCTATGACCTTGCGTACTGTATACAGCGGGCCAAAAAAGTTTCCGTACAGCACGTATCAACGACTCTGATGCCGAACGACTTTGAGAAAAGACTCAGCCGCGCTACGTATTCATATTATTTGCATTCACCGGTGTCTGGAAGCAGTTTTCTACATAGAGAAAGCATGAGACTATTTGTGTATCATCAGCGTGTATGCGGAACACGACGAAGATTTCTCGGCATAAATTTTCGTACATTGAGCGACGAAGAGACGTAGTTCTTCTGTTTTTCATTGGCGTGTTGTATCGGCAAATGTGAACAATGCTCTTACTTTTGTGTGGACAAAATTATTTTTCTTTCTCATTATTTCCGAGTTATTTTTTTATACGCAATTTATAAACCAATTTATACCAAAATAATACCAACAAAATATACCAATTTATTTTGCAACATTTGGCAGGCAATATTTGGCGACAAAATATACCAATTAATTTTGTTATACGCAAAAATGGAAATTTCGATCGCCATTCGTGAGTTGGTCGTAAAATTAAGGGGGGAAATAACTTTAGACGTGGAAAAAATGTGCTTATTTTCATGTTTTTTTTTTTTGGTGAGATTTCGTCGCTACTTTTGTGACTTAGGGTGCGTGTTAATGCTACTTTTGGCAGTTACATGGTATTTTTTTAAAAATTAATCTTCAAAACAGCGTTAAAACGGTTGCGGCGGGATTAATCGGGAAAATTAACTCACGAAATTTTTTCTTTTATCGACACTCATACGTAGCGACGTCCTTCGATCTATGGAACTTATGTATGAACAGTTTTCTCCTAACGGTGATGGACTAGAAAATATTTCTACTGCTAATAGTTGTTGCCTCGCCCTGCACACACGCACGAAACAATTCGAAATCCAAAACGAAAAATCCCGACACAGCCGCCGCGTAGCTTCAAACGAGAAGGGAAACGGCATGGTTGGATTCAGCGTCCGTTTTGTAGGTGACCTCAAGGTTAACTCTGCTTCTTTCCGAACTTTTCCCGCAGACGGTCAAGTTTATCGCGAAAAGGAAACATTACAATGTAATTTTTTCATTCAGTGGGACGTTTCTGAGGTGACTTCAAGGTCAGCTTAGTTTTTTTCTTTTTCGAACAAACTTTTCACGCCGAGGTTTCAGTTTATTCTCACCGCAAAACAAAGCGTCAGGCCCTGCAAAAATTCACCGACGCGGAGCATGGCCTTTTTCCCGTGCCCTAAATATTTTTCATCTCTGAAAAGTTTGCCGTGCGAAATTTCCAGCACCCCTCTCGCAGTCGTGCGTCATGTGGTACAGCTTCTACGTCGCCTCAATTAGAGTTGATAAAAAAAAGACGAAGAATGTTTAGCACGTAGAGTCCTCCAAAGTAGATTTAGTCAACACACACATAAACACACACACACGCACATACACGCGCGCGCTCGCTTATACACACATTCAACTTGCGCGTTCGCTAACATATCTGCGCCATCTAGGTGAACGCAGCCGTACTAAAGCCTCTGCCTCAGATTCCTCGGAGACTCGTTTTAAGTACCCGGGGCTTGCACTCGTATTTACGCTATCTCAGAAATTCCATGTCGCTTTATATGCTCTCGAGATGTGACGTCGGCTCGTACAGATATATATATATATATATATATATATAGACATACGCACACGCCAAGGCCCGAACGTAGATATAGGTTAGGTGTACTATACTAGTTCGTTGGAAATCCGTCATGTGTGTGTGTGGGTGTGTAATGTGTGAATACGGTTAGAAAAAAAGACGCCCGTTTGTTGTACAGAGTCGGTGGCGCGCCGCGCAGTCGTCGGCGTAGCCCTGCATTATTGATTGGGCGACAGTGTCGCCCACGTGTATCAGAGGGCGCTCGTGAGGCACCGTAGATGAGACGTAACGAAACTTCGTACAACCGCGAGCGTAGGTACAACACAACGCGTGTACTCGCCATCACACACACACACACACACATATATATATATATCTATATATATATATATATATATATATGTATGCATTCTCTCCCTTGCATATAGATGCCTGATTGCGGACTAATGGGATTCGTAACAGTTTGCCGATTTGAAAAAGAAAAGCGAGAATTGGGTGCGAGCGAGTGAGCGAGCGGGAGAGCGGGTTGGCGGTGGCTCTTATCGATCCGTCAAAAGTGAACCGAGGCCGCCATTGTGCGAGCACTCGATCACGACCTTCCATAATGGAATTTGAAAAAAAAAAAAACCAATTTACGAGAATTTTTTTTTTTCGTTGCTCTCTCGAGTATAGGGAAAAATATATTTAGTCACAATGGCGGACTGGAAGCGCGAGTACCGGGGAAATAGCTGTTTCTGGTTGGTTTTTTTTTTCGAAGGAATATTTCTCTTGCTGGAAGAGGCCTGGGGTAAGGGTTTTTTATTTTGAGGTTAGGGTGCCTTTGAGGACTGCGCAATTTTTCATCGACGAAGTCTCGATATTTCGTGGAGGAACTTGGAGGTTATGTGGTTATATATATAGAGGGGGTTGCGGAATATTGAATTTGCATTCCTGTCCAATCAGCTCGATCTTTGCCGCGACGGGAGATAATTCGCAACGAGGTACAAGGCACCGAAAAAAAAATCAAGTGCCTCCAATCCCCTTTTTATTACTTCGTCTTGAGTAGTATAGTGCCCCCGTGCTACGCTTCCTCGCCTGGGGGTGCTCGAGAAAATGGCCGAACAAGAAAGTTGGGAATGATCCGCCAGAGGCGCTCGCGAAGCAACGCGACCAACGAGAAATTCTGCAAAACGTCGCTATGTACATGAAATGTTAATAGGGAATTCAAATTTAAATTGCCTCATTTCTTCTCGACGATTAATCGAAATAATTAGGAGCTAATTGGAGAGCGAAATCATTTATTATTTTTCCAACACAAGGTGGCTGACCGAACTGAATAAAATGGTAGTTTTCGTACGATTTTTGTTTCGGCAACTTTTCGTACGAGAGGGGGCGTATTCGTGAGTAGGGGATGAAATTGAAATTGGTTTTTTTTCTTCGCCTAACTTCACGCAATTGGCTTTGCTTGCGATCCCACGGTGTCGGTAACTTACCGACCGAGAGCGCAAAGCTGATGGGTACGGCGCGTGCGCGGGAATCGTGATATTTAATGGTGCGGCATTTTGCCACTCGGTCGCTGCGATCGCATTGATCCTTACCACGTATATGAGCGATGGTGCCGAAATGATCACTATGCGGGACAGCGAAATTTGTAGACAAAAGTATTTCATTTTTTCATGAAAAAAATTGAAATTGACTCAGTTCTAATGGATGTAATATAATTTCCTTTGGATCACACTGATTTTTCGGTTTTGAGAGATTTATCGTGATCGAAAGAAATAGTAAGGCCAGAGGAAAGATGCAAACTTTGTTTCGTCATATTTTTAGTGGTTCATCAATATATTTTAATCCTTTTTCTTTGAATATTGATATTCATTATTATGTTGCGATATTCATGATCGAGGATTATAGCTTAATCGCATTTAAAAATGGCGGACAAAGTCAGCAATGGTTCAATGCGTAAAAATATCACTTGTTTACTAAAAAAAATCATACCTTTTGCTATTTTCAATTGTTTAAATATACTTTTAGAATAATGCTCTTGGGATATGATCATTTGAGGAAAAAGAATAGCTCGTGTTCCATCCTAGTCTGTACTTACAAAGGGTACAATAAAGCACCGTTAGGAGGCACGCCAGTCGCCTTGGCCGCCAACAACTTATAGTAGTAATTTCGGCTCAAAGTTGGGCTTGGGGTCATTTTGACCCCGGGATCATTTCGGGAGAATCATCCATATATGTATATATGTATATTTACCCGCGCACTCGACGTTAAAATTGAAGGACCTCAAGATATGTTCGACTTCTTTGCAGTCCTTTTTTTAATGGCTATACTTTCGCAAAAAAATAGCTTAAAAAAGTTTCGCAAAATATTCCTCGAACGCAAGCTTTCTAGTTTCTGAATCGTTATTTGATTTTTTTCTTCTTTGTACCTCGAAACAAGCCTTTTTCTTTACCAAGGATAATCAGCCGGAAAGAAGGTTGCGTGTTAGGCTATAAATGGTCACAATCGATTGCGGAATCTCGCGAAGGAGACAATACATTAAAAAGAAAGGGCTCGTTTCCAAGTATCGAACGTTTTATTTCGGACCGGAGAATATACTGCAAAGCGACAAACAATTCCTTAGAATCTTTACAGTGAGCTTTTTTACGCAAAATCACGGTCTTGCGAAAAAAAATAATGCATTTGAGACATTTGTACTCAGAAAAATGTAAATAATCAGGTTGAAGTTTCGGCGTGAAAAAAAAGCACGACGCTTTGCTTGCGAGAATTGAAGAAGAAAAAAGCTACTCGAGATGGTCGGTTTTTTTTTTACCAGATACTCATCACCAACTGAATTTTTTCGATTCGTTCTCGTAGTTGAGGGCAAACATTGTCATAGTTCCGCCTGTCTTATTGTCGAGCTGCCATGAGCCCTTGAGAAAATTACAACAAATTACGAACAAATTTAAATAAATACCGCAAAAATTGACATAAATTTTGAAAAAAATTGAAATGAACTCCAAAAAAGTGAGAAAAAACCTCAAAAATTGAAAGAAGCTAAAAAAAATTGAGATAAATTTTAGAAAATTGAAATAAATTCGAAGAATTCGAGATAAATTTAAAAAAAGTGAGAGAAAAATTCGAAGAAAATGAAATAAGTTCCAAGAAATTGAAATAAATTCGAAAAAATTGAAATAAATTCCAAAAAATTGAAATAAATTCCAAAAGATTGAAATAAATTCCGAAAAATTGAAATAAATTCCAAAAAATTGAAATATATTCCAAAAGATCAAAATAAATACCGAAAAATTGAAATAAATTCCAAAAAATTGAAACGAATTCCAAAAAATCGAAACGGAGTCCAAAAAATTGAAATAAAATCCAAAAAAATTGAAACAAATTCCAAAAAATTGTAACAAAGTTCAAACGATTGAAATAAATGCCGAAGCAAGTTGAAATAAATGTTTCGAGTGACGGCCTCAAGTGCGTGAGCAGTGAAAACGAAAATAAAAAACTAAATGCATGGAAGTACGAGAAAAAAATAATGGTGGGACTATAGTGAGTGATTAATAGTTACGTACGTTACGTACCTTTCGCATGTTTCGGACAGCAGACAAACTCGACACCGGAGAAGAGTGATATTCCGCAGGGCAGGAGCATCGCGAAACTCCGTAGATTCATGTTTCGCTCTCGGCAAGTATCAGCCGCGGTGGTGTTCCATCTGGGCAAATGTAGAATTGCAACCCGCGCGTGTTTATTCGCACAAATATATCACCCCGAGACAGCGGACGAAAAAACAAATACAAATGGAAATCATAGTTTTCATTTGGGTAGAAGAATTTAGCCCGCTGCCGAAGAGATTTTGACAATTAAGGGGTTAAGTTGACGGTTTTTCGCGATCGTAGATTGTTTATTTACGAAATAGCCAAAATAAATAAACAAATTGCGTGCGCAATTTGGCTCGACTGACCTGTGGGACTCCCAGCACTTCGTGTGATTGTGAAGGTGATCGAAGAGACACCCTTCGGGAACGAGAAGGGCGTCGCTCTGGAATGGTCCCTCTGCGAAGAAAAATCAACGAAAGATCGTGTGGATTGATGAAAAATAAGGCTCTCGTCTTAAGTCGTACCTAAATTTCAATTTGAGCCAACACTGGAGGAAAAACGAGTTTTCCGTTGCAATTAACCCTTCGATCTACAAACCTTCCTCTTTGAAAACCTCAAACGATGTTTTTTTTTATTTTGCAAAAAGATTTATGATCTTTTTCATGCACGTACGTATTTTTCGACGCATCTCCTACTTCGAACGAACGTTTGGGCACTTAATGTTTCTGTTTCTCAAAAAATACCTTTTTGGCCATAAAATAAGGATCGTTGACTATAAAAAAACGCTCGAACACAAAAAATGCATATTCACCGAAATATAAACGATCCGAAAAACATCGGGGGTCCGATCGACCCCACGTGCAGTCAGAGGGTCGTGGCGGAAGTCTGCAATCGAAGGGTTAAGATTGAAGGGCATTGATGTTTCGTTTTTTTTTGTTTCCATGGAGCAAATTTTGTTATAATTTGGGTATTTAGATCACATCAGCTATTCTCGAGTGTTTTATTCAATTTATTGTATTCATTCTATTTTTATTGTTTTCAAATCATTTAGACATTTTGATATTTCGAATTCGCAATTGTACAAATATCAAAATTATTCCAGCTGTTTTGAGCAATTTGGCTGTTTTAAAGGTTAGAATTGTTTAGTGTACTTAAGAACGTTTTAGAATCTTGTTGCATCGAAATTTGAGGTAAAATGAAAAAGAAAAAAAACTGAATTATTCGAGGTATTACGAAATGTTTTTCCTATCGAAACATGAAGAATTAAAAAAAATTACATTATTCTAGCTATTCTGAAAATAGCTGACGTATTCTAGCTATTCTAAAAAAAGCTGACGTATTCTAGCCATTCTAAAAATAGCTGACGTATTCTAGCTATTTTAAAATGGTTGAACTATTCTAGCTATTCTAAAGAGCCGGAGCTGTTTTAGATATTCCAAAATACCCAGAATAGCTGAAAATTCGCGCTATTCTAAAATATCTCAGATACGTGATTTACTTTAGGGATTATAGAATAGCTAGAATATCTTAATTAGTCTAGCTATTCTAAAATAGCTGAATTATTCTGGCTATTCTAAGATAGCTGAACCGTTCTAAGTATTCTAAAATGGCTGAATTATTCTGCCTATTCCAAAATAGCCGAGTGCTTTTAGTCATTCTAAAATAGTCGAATTCATTTAATCATTCTAAAATAGCTGAATTCTTTTAGTCATTCTAAAACGGCTGAATTCATTTGGTCATTCTAAAATACAATTTTCATTCTGTTCATTCTAAACATTCTGAACAATTTCCTTCTAAAATATTCTAAAATGAATTATTTTAGTTATTCTAAAATATTCTAAAATGAATTATTTTAGTTATTCTAAAATAGTCTAAAATGAATTATTTTAGTTATTCTAAAATATTCTAGAATGAATTATTTTAGTTATTCTAAAATATTCTAAAATGAATTATTTTAGTTATTCTAAAATATTCCAAAATGAATTATTTTAGTTATTCTAAAATAGCTGAATTCTTTTACTCGTTCTAAAATAGCTAAATCCTTACAGTTATTCCAAAATAGCTGAAATTTTCGAGCTGTTCTAAAACAACTGAATTATTCGAACTATTCTGAAATAGCTGAATAATTCTGGCGATACCAAAATAGCTGAATTATTCTAGTTTTTCTAAAATAGCTGACATTCTAGCTATTCCAAAATAGCTGAATTATTCTAGCTACTCTAGAATCATTCGAACGATAATAAAATAGCTGAACTATTCTAGCCATTCTAAAACCACTGAATCATTATCGCTATACCGAAACAATTTTACCTATTCTAAGATAATTGAGATATTTAAAAGGTTGTTATTGTTTATAAATATTTTAATATTTCGAATTTTAAACGATAATTTATAATTGCTAAATCGTTTTAAAAATTTGAGACATTTTAGCTATCCAAACCCCTTCGGTGGAAATGACACAATAGTGCGTCAAATAATTCCGTGCCTTGTGTGGCATTGACGCAGTAGTGCGTCAACCTTTATTTCCTTATTTAACTTGCTTTGATTTGAAATCGAAGCCTCACTCGGGGGTTTTTGGGCCCACTGAATCCGAATTTGAAGTCAAAATTTGGAAATTCAAAATGACGGCGCCAATATGGCGGACAAAAATCAAAAACTTTACTCGATTTAGATGAAAATTAGTACTCCGGGATTTTTGAGGTCGCTTATTACGAATCTGAACTTTAAATTTGAAAATTCAAAATGGCGGCGCTAGAATGGCGGACCGAAATTGAAAGTTTTACTCGATTTAGATAAAAATTGGTACTCTGGGATTTTCGAGGTCGCTTATTACGAATCTGAACACAAAATTCAAAAATTTTTAATGGCGGATCTAATATGGCGGACGAAAGTGCAAAAAACAGCTCGATTTGGATAAATCTTGGTACTCGGGGGTTTTCGGGGACGCTGAGTGTGATGCTGAACTCAAAATGAAGGAGTTTTTCGTGGTGAATTCAATAACATGGAGCATGATACAATAAATAGGTGGAAATATATGAAGCTCGAGTACCGAGTTTCACCTAAAACAATTTGTATTATTTGTATTTTTATTCGCCATATTTGTTCGTCATTGTGAATTTCTGAATTTTTAGTTCAGACTCGTAATCGGCACCCTCAAAAACCCCAGAGGAAAAGTTTTCAGGATAAAAAAATGTTTCTTGCCATTTTGGGGACTTTTTGTCGAATTCTCTCTGCCAACGAAGTGGTTAACATTTCGAATTTCAATTCTGAAGACCTCCGACTGAAATTCGGAATTGCTAAATGATCCACCTATGACAAAATCAGTTGCCATGGTGATATTTCATACTTTCAACTGTAGTTTTGACGAAACGAAATACTCGAACTACTCCAAAGTAATTTAGCACCTTTCAGAATTTGTATGTCGTAATACTTGGAATTATCTCGGATAAAATTATCGCTGGAAAATAAACTTGACTTTCGGAAAAATAAATTTGTATAAGTGCATTATTGTGAAAATATTGTTCGTACGCTTTCGAGGTGAATTGTGAACGAACGGGAATAAACGAACGGTTGAAAATCACTCGGTTCGTTAGCGAGGCTTCGGTAAAATATAATGAGAAAAACTCGAGACGAACCTCGCAAAGGTCTACTCGTCTACTCGTATTTACGATTATGATAATAATAATAATAATGAACGGTAATATGCACATTGCAGTAAAGTCCTTCCGAGAGGCTTCTTATAGCAAAAAGCAAAACATTTTTCGCCAAAAATACCGATCGTCTTTCATTTTAATGAATAAAAAAAGAAATGCACATTAAAAATGCGAATGGACGAAACATTCGGACAATGCAGGTGAATAACTTCAATATTTTTTCTACAATTCATACAATTATGCAATTGAATAGCAATTAATAAATTAAAAAAGATAATTAAATAAAAATGTGTAAATCAATAATTTACGAAGCGAGTAAAATATACAGGAATGAAAGAGCGTCTATGAAAAACAAAGTAGCGATAAAGTTCCCTTTCTTTTGTTCAGCGAAATTAAACACCCAATAATAATTACCGTCGGAAGGTTGAAAATATTTTTCGCACCGATATTCGTATATATAGTTTGTCGTTTTAAAATTATTACTTCGTCCCGGCATACGAAAATTCGCGTCGAATTTTTTTTTCCCAACTCAGTACGCCCCGAGCGTTCGATATTTTGCGATTTTTTTATCTCCCAATTCGCCGGAAGGCTTATTTTGTTTCTTCATGAATCAATCGAGCGGATAACGAAGGCAGGAAAGACGAGGCTCCCTGCTGGTCTGGCACAGGCGTTACGATACTCTATCTTAAAAGGTTTTCGCGGTGCTATTGAGATTCATGATGCGCGGGGAATGAATCGCGATTGGAAATATATTTTTACACTCTTTCATCCTGCTACTTCGGTGAACTTGAATTGCAAATGTTTCCACGTGAACGGCTCTTTCCTTTATTGCGTTGCGCAACAAAATGAAAAGGAAAACGATGAAAAAACTATGTTTTCACCGTTCAAACTTCAACTTCAATTCAAACTTCAGTTCGAACTCAAGTTTAAACATAAGTACAAAGTTCAGTTCGAACTCAAGTTTACACACAAGTGCAAGAGTCAATACGAACTGAAGTTTAGACATAAGTACAAAGTTCAGTTCGAACTCAAGTTTACTCATAAGTGCAAGACTCAATTCGAACTCAAGTTTAGACATAAGTACAAAGTTCAGTTCGAACTCAAGTTTAAACATAAGTACAAGACTCAGTTAGAACTCAAGTTTAGACATAAGTACAAAGTTCAGTTCGAACTCAAGTTTAAACATAAGTACAAGATTCAGTTCGAACTCAAGTTTAGACATAAGTACAACGTTCAGTTCGAACTCAAGTTTACACATAAGTGCAAGACTCAATTCGAACTCAAGTTTAGACATAAGTACAAAGTTCAGTTCGAAATCAAGTTTAGACATAAGTGCAAGACTCAATTCGAACTCAAGTTTAGACATAAGTACAAAGTTCAGTTCGAACTCAAGTTGCAATATAAGTACAAGACTAAGTTCGAACTCAAGTTTAGACATAAGTACAAAGTTCAGTTCGAACTCAAGTTTGAACATAAGTACAAGACTCAGTTCGAACTCAAGTTTAGACATAAGTACAAAGTTCAGTTCGAACTCAAGTTTGAACATAAGTACAAGACTCAGTTCGAACTCAAGTTTAGACATAAGTACAAAGTTCAGTTCGAACTCAAGTTTAAACATAAGTACAAGACTCAGTTCGAACTCAAGTTTAGACATAAGTACAAAGTTCAGTTCGAACTCAAGTTTAAACATAAGTACAAGACTCAGTTCGAACTCAAGTTTAAACATAAGTACAAAGTTCAGTTCGAACTCAAGTTGCAATATAAGTACAAGACTCAGTTCGAACTCAAGTTTAAACATAAGTACAAAGTTCAGTTCGAACTCAAGTTGCAATATAAGTACAAGACTAAGTTCGAACTCAAGTTTAGACATAAGTACAAAGTTCAGTTCGAACTCAAGTTTGAACATAAGTACAAGACTCAGTTCGAACTCAAGTTTAGACATAAGTACAAAGTTCAGTTCGAACTCAAGTTTAAACACGAGTACAAGACTCAGTTAGAACTCAAGTTTAGACATAAGTACAAAGTTCAGTTCGAACTCAAGTTTAAACATAAGTACAAGACTCAATTCGAACTCAAGTTTAGACATAAGTACAAAGTTCAGTTCGAACTCAAGTTCGAAGATAAGTATAAGGGTCAGTTTGAGTCGTTATTTCAATAAAATTGATGTGCCGCTCGTTGAGTTTTATTCCAATTCAAGGAGATGAGGTGCTTTCTTTCGAGCCTGATTCAGTTCAAGCTATTTCATTTAAAGTATAGTGCAATAAGGCTACGTTATCTTGAGTTTAGCTTAACCAAAGGCGATGTCGTGTAATAATTGTGTAATTGCATGTTCATTTAGTGTAATAATTGGAGGTGCTTCGATTCAATATTGCATCTAGGCTGAAACTTCGAACCTGTCTTCGACTACAACTCAACAGGTAAGGTTGAGTTAGGTACAAACGTAGGATGTAGGCTTACGAATATATATATATTGATAAGCTATACGAACGTACTCGTGTGCGATCGATTCGTTTCATAGTCACACGATAATGTCATTAACGGTACGGTCTCATCGTGAATAAAGGCAGCGATGACGCTAATGGAACTCCACCGGCAAAATAGGGATCAAAGCACGCTCTTATTAAATCAATTTCATCGTTCATGAACGAACGCCGAGCGGCACTTGGTTTACGTCACCGGCCTTCTCGTCTTCGATTTTCAATCGCTTTCCCTCCCCCCCCGCCCTGAATTTCATCCCTTCCTCTCTGCATCCTAACATCTCGATTGTACCGTCGACTTCGTCCCTTTGTAGTACGTCGTACTTCTAAATGTAAGAGTACAGCGGCAGGTGGGAGGATCAAGAAAGAGGGGCGTGAGTGGGGGGGGGGGGGGGGGGGGGAGTATAGAGAGCCGGGAACAACGAAGAGGAGGAAAGTGTCTGGCGGATCGTCGGGACATCGCTATACAAAAGAATTTCAGGATCGTCACGAAAACGGCGGAGTTTCACGACGTCGTTCTTTCAACGTATGCTTAGTTCACGAGGAAAGCGTGCTTCGCGACAAAGACACACTTTTTCAAATGCCCATTGACATCGCCGTTGCGAGAATTAAATTTCCTGCTTTTCTGTTTTTCTTGTTCCCTTTTTTTCGGTAATCCTTGGACGAGAAAAATTTCGGTAATGGTCGATACCATAAATAAATAAATAAATAATTAAATAAATAAATAAATATATATATATATATTTATATAAATAAATATATTATTTAAATTAAATGAAATATAAATTAAAATGTAAAAAAATAAAATAAAAAATATAAAATATAAAATAATAAAAATTAAATTAAATATAAATAAATAAATTTATATATATATATTTATATTTATATATACGGAGCAGACATATTAAAGATAAGAAAAACAGGCGATTTAAGTATGAATAATAAAAATATTAATATTATAATAGATGCGAAATCGTAATAACAATATTATTACTATTATCTTGTTCTAATACACATTGTTGTTGTTGTTGTTGTTGAAATAATAACAATTTTTCGACTTAATATTGTTGTTGCTGTTGTAATAAATAATTATAATTTTGTTATTGCTGTTATCGTTATTGTTATAGTAATAATGTAATTATTGTTGTTTATTATTATCATTATCATCGTAGTAATAATAATTGTTGTTGTCATTATTATTGTTGCTGTTGCTTCAAGAATAATAATTGCTTAATGTTATTCTTGTTGTTGTTTCAATGATAATTATTGTTGTTGTTATTATTATTATTGTTGTTGTTGTTTCAATGATAATTATTGTTGTTGTTATTATTATTGTTGTTGTTGTTGTTTCAATGATAATTATTGTTGTTATTATTATTATTGTTGTTGTTGTTGTTGTTGTTGTTGTTGTTTCAATGATAATTATTGTTGTTATTATTATTATTATTTTTGTTGTTGTTGTTGTTTCAATGATAATTATTGTTGTTATTATTATTGTTGTTGTTGTTTCAATAGTAGTAATTGTTGTTGTTGTTATTATTATTATTGTTGTTGTTTCAATGATAATTATTGTTGTTATTATTATTATTGTTGTTGTTGTTGTTTCAATAGTAGTAATTGTTGTTGTTATTATTATTGTTGTTGTTTCAATAGTAATAATTGCTGTTGTTATTATCATTGTTGTTTCAATAATAATAATTGTTGTTGTTATCGTTGTTGTTTGGGGTGGCATCGAATTTTTTTCGCCAAAGCCCAAATAACGGCCACCCTAATGTATTAGTATGCATGTATAACGATAATGTATTTTTACCAAGGCATCTGTAAGGCTTGACCCATCTGGACAGCTTGCACTTGGTTCGTCCGGGCTTGCACCAACCGCCGACCCTCACGTAGTGCGAGGACTCCACGATATTCGTGATGTCCCGCTTCGGGTATGCCTGCGATCACGGACAGTTCGAAGGTGTTACAGCGCAGAAGGGATTTTTATTTTGTTTAAATGATATTCCCCAATGCCGCAAAATTTGAAAAAAAAATCGCCGATTTTCAAAAAATCCGTACGAACGTGTCCGCTATAATAATCCTTCTTGTTCGAAAAATTTGACCCACATAACTGAAAAGCTGCAAAAGTTGAGAGGTTCTGAGAAAAAAAAATATTTTAATATGAAAATTTTAAAAAATTGTCCAAAATTGAAGACTTCTTTCGCATTCAACACACGATTTTTCCCACCCTATTTACTAGGCAATATGCATAAACAATTGATTAATTGGCCCGAGTGCCTCCGTATTATATTCGAGCGAGGACAAATTTTCTCCTCGGGGGATGCGGCGAATTGCATAGAAGGAAACAACGATAAGAGGCCTCGAATGATGATGCATACTTGAATACATACATAAATTTTCGTACGCGTGGCTCGAGCCGAACTATGGATTTTACATTTTTTATTCATGAAACGGTTTTTACACACGAGCGTAAATATTATATCAAAGGTTATGTAGATGAGCGCTGTAAAGTTATCATCGCCCGAGAGCCTCTCACCGGGGCTATGCACAATGGGATATTTTAGCCCGCCCGCGGAAATCTCCTCAGAACGGTCGAACGATTGTAGGGGCATTTCCAGGAATTCTTTTTTTTTTTCAAGCTTAAACCTTTAACAAGTCTTATTCGTTATTGGATTTTTTTTCTTCATTTTTCCACTCAACGTATTTACGCAGCACGTATATTATTTATTTATTTATAAACAAGTAAATAAATACAAATATATAAATATATATGTATATAGTATATGGATATAATCTAAGGATATTAATATCAAAGTAACTTTCACGATTTGTCATCTATTTATTATTGTTGGCAATGTTCATATTACTGTTGCTAATTTAGCGAAGATTTTTTCACAAAAAAACTGACCTTTTTGCAGTACTCGAGAATCTCGAGTTTGTCGGTCATGCAGCTTTTCTTTTCGGTCGATGAAACCCATCGTCCTTGCTCGCCCATATGCTGGGCAAGATATACCTCTCCGGCTTCGCAGAGAGTGGCGACCTTTGCGAAATAACAATTTCATCGTGATCCAACGTAACAATGCGTTTGTTAATGCACGTTTTATTGTTTAATCGTCTTTTCTAGACGCTTGTGTGTATTTTGGAATTTTCGCGGGAAGTTAGCTCGTTTGTTAACGAGAGATTTTTTGTTTTTGGGATTTTCATTTTGGTCGGGAGAAAAAACGGAGAAGAAAGTTTGAGCGTACCTGAGGCTCTGATCTTCCTCCGGCTGGCGCCAGTTCAAGCCTTTCCGAGACTGCCTGCAACATAAAAGAAAAAAAAATGGATATTCAGAATGGAGCGTTTTACGTGAGTGTAATATTAAATTCCCAATAAAGGATCCTGAGTATAAATCAATTGATTTCCTGAGTATACAAGCCTGAGTATAAATCAATTGATTTATACTCAGGTCCAAAATGAAATTCGGACACAAGTTTTCTATTCAAGTTTCGTACTTGATTCTGGAGCTGGAGCACACACCTGCTTTGCAAGTGTTCTGCTCAAGTTTAAACTTGATTCCCATATAGGAATGAGTTTGACGTTTGCATCGTTGGAATGCAACGAAATTCTTTTCAATTTCTCATTTTCGTTGTTACCCAAAATAATATTTTGCAAATTTAGATTGTAGATAGCTAAATACAAAAGAAATTAAAAACAATTTTCGTTGGATCCCAACGATGCAAACTTCAACGTCATGTTTGCGAGATAGCCAATGCGCGATTTCTTGAATTCGCATTCAAGGTCAAGCTCAAGTCCGAACGCAAATTCAAGCTTGAGTCCGGACTCAAGTTCAAACTCAAGTCCGGATTCAAGTCAAGGCCGCAAGTTTTATAGTCAACCCCGGATTCAAGTTTTAGACTCAAGTCCTCGCTCAAGACTTATCCTAAAGTCCGGACTTGAGTTTTTGACTCAAACTCGGACTTAAGTTTTATACTCAAGCCCGGATTCAAGTTCAAGTTCGAACTAACGTTTTATACTCAAGTCCGGATTCAAACTCAAGTTCGGACTAAACTTTTTTCACTCAAGTCCGGACTCAAGTTTTATACTCAAGCCCGGATTCAAGCTCAAGTTCGAACTAACGTTTTATACTCAAGTCCGGAATTAAACTCAAGTTCGGGCTAAAGTTTTTTACTGAAGTCCGGACTCAAGTTTTATACTCAAGTCTGGACTCAAGTTTTATACTCAAGCCCGGACTCAAGTTTTATACTCTAGTCCGGATTCAAGCTCAAGTTTGGGCTAACGTTTTATACTCAAGTCTAAATTCAAGCTCAAGTTCGGACTAAAGTTTTATACTCAAACCCGGACTCAAGTGCGGACTCGAGTTTTGTACTCAAGTCCGGACTTAAGTTTTATACTCAACCACGGACTCAAGTCTTATACTCAAGTCCGAACTCAACTTTTATATTCAACACCGGACTCAAGTTTTATACTCAAGTCCGAACTCAAGTTCTGTCCTCAAGTCTGAACTTTTTCTCGTATTCAAGTTTAAGCTCAAGTTCGAGCTCAAGTCCGGACTCAATTTTTACACTCAACTTTCATACTTATACTGAACTTGATTCTTAAAATGATACGCACATGATAACCGTTCTTGGATTCAGTTCCGGATTCAAGTTTCACTCGGGCTTCGTAGTCGCGAATGTTTCGAGCAATTAATTTGTTTACGAGGCCGGTAACGAAAAAAAAAAAAAAAAAAAAAAAAAAAAATACAATTCCGAAAAAAGCCGGAAAAGGTGCAATTAGTGTTTCGCGCGTGGATGGAAACTTTAACCTGCCGTTAGGTTATCAACGTCTTCATTAGTATACATTTCCAATCGGAACTGGGTCGGCGCGAGTACAAACTTTCCGACGCTTTCATTAAACTTAGGATTTCCAAAAAGGCACTTTCCTTCGCTCGTTCCACCGTTCTTTCCCTTCTTTTTTTTTCATTCTCGCTCCAACGCTCAAAAAATAAAAAGACCGAATTAAAAGGTTCGCGCCGCCGCGTAATTCGTCAATCGCGTCAAAGGATTTCCCGTGTGTTCGTATACGATGCCAGTCGCGGCTTTTCAAAGCCAAAAGATCGTCCTGTACGCGCGCACTCTGCTCGACGTGCGCGAGCCTCATGGCTTTTAAGGTCTGAGCTTTTCGGCTCATTCGATTCGTTCGTCTGCATACAATTCGTTTTCTTTTTATCTGATTTATCAACCATTCGATTTCGTTCGTCGAACGTTCTTTTTATTGCACACAATTTTATACCCTGCGAGAAAAAGATGGCAAGGAATTTAATTTCTTTGACGTTGAATCCGCGCGCGTGGATGTTGAAAAAAAAAAAACTTTTGGCTTTGAGTGAAAGAAGACCGTAAGTGAGTCAAAGCGAGTTAATTCGAGCGCAGCGCCAAAAGGGCAAAAGCGCTCTTGATGCAGAAAAAAAATACCACGCGACAGAGGGCAACCGCGACGTCGATAGATGAGGGAAAAACGCGAATTTCAAGTTTTCCACGAGAAATTATTATAAACGTGGAGAATATAAATTGTGCAATTTTTGGATTTCACTATTAAAAACTAATTTAGTATTTTGTATAAGTAGTAAATACTAAGTACTGAAAGTAAATACCAAAAGCATGTAATCGAAATACACAATAAATACGAATAACTAGTAAATTGTCGTATATTTCCGTTTCGTGCTTCAATACCGAAATTATTCCACGCTTGGATGAGTTCTTCGTCGATGAGGTTTTGTTCCAATTAAATTAACATCCCCTACTACTATAATAATCTCCCCTATGTAATGAAAATATAATAACAAACCCCTAAATAATAAAACTCCCCTATAACTATAATGACAATAATAATGATGATGGACGGACGAAATCGGATCTGGAGTAAAAGAGGCAACGAATTTAATTGGAATAATTGGCACTTTTCTTTTCCTTCGAATTCAGCCGATAAAAGTACTCCTTCGAGTCCGAAAAATCGTAGGGTGGTATTTGAAGCCCGGCGTTAGTGCTTAAGGCGTTGAAAGGATGGGTAATTGATGCTCGAGCGAGGAAGTTAGGCGGGGGTATAGCGAACTTGTTCCTCAATCGCTTAACTTCGAAATATAACCGAGGCACCCACGGTTAAGCACTCAATGAGCCGCGAGCCTCTCCAGAGCGCCCGCAAATTAATTTGCGCGCAGGAGCCCGCACCGCGTGATACTCAAGACGCGCATAATAATCTATTTAATAGTTGGTAAAGTTAGAAGAGAAAGCCCCTTGCTTTCATCGAACAATGGACCATCCAAAGTTGGATCAAGACTGACTGTTTTTTTTTTAATACCAAGTGAACTTAAGCGTCCTTGATTCGTTGTAAAAGAAAAAGTGGCCAAGTGCGTGTCGTGTGCTGACAAGGAACATCTCAACCCCTTCGTTGGCAGAAAGAATTCGACAAAAAGTGCCCAAAACGGCAGGAAACATTTTTTATTCCGAAAACTTGTACTCTGGTTTTTTTGAGGATGTTGATTGCGAATCTGAACTCAAAATTCAGGAATTCACAATGACGAAAAAATATGGGGAATGAAAATACAAATAATACAGATTGATTCAGATGCAACTCGGTACTCAAGCTTCATATATTTCCACGTATTTATTGTATTATGCTCCATGTTATTGAATTCACCATGAAAAATTCCTTCATTTTGAGTTCAGCAAAACATCGAGCTGTTTTGTGCACTTTCGTCCGCCATATTAGATGCGCCATTAAATTTTTTTGAATTTTGTGTTCAGATTCGTAATAAGCGACCTCGAAAACCCCAGAGTACCAATTTTGATCTAAATTGAGTAAAATTTTCAATTTCGGTCCGCGATTCTAGCGCCGCCATTTTGAATTTTCAAATTTAAAGTTCAGATTCGTAATAAGCGATCTCAAAAATCACGGAGTACTGATTTTCGTCTAAATCGAGTAAAATTTTTGATTTTTGTCCGCCATATTGGCGCCGCCATTTTGAATTTCCAAATTTTGACTTCAAATTCGGATTCAGCGAGCCCAAAAACCCCCGTGTGAGGCTCCGACTTCAAAGCAGAGCAACTTAAATAGGGAAATAAAGGTTGACGCACTATAGCGTCAATGCCACACAGGGCACGGAATTATTTGACGCAATACTGCGTCAAAGCCAACGAAGGGGTTAAGTTTCCGCCTCCGGTTTTGTTGAAACTCGTATATGTGATAAACCATTAAAAATTATTAGACACGTCTATTTTTATCTGCGATAAAAACGTTTTTAAGGGGAAAACGACCCCTTAAAGAGAGACGTGCCATACCTTATATTTTCAATTATTCTATAGTAAATCTTTCATCGCTGTGAATTAGAAGAATTTTGGTTTTTGTTCCGTTTAGATCGATGGACCACTTGTAGGTGGAACCGCAAGACCACCCTCCGAGACGTCTTTCTTTGAGGGGTGGTTTCCCTTAAAAGCATTTTTTCGTAGAGAAAAAAAGACGCGTCTGATAGTGTTCAATGCTTTATCACACATATGAGATTCAACAAAATCGACGCCGGACACTCAAGTGATGTTCCTTGTAGGAGAAATGATTTCATGACATGAAAGCAGAAAGGCTAGATGGCTATAGAACCCAAAAAGGAAGGGCATCAAGCTAGTGAACCTTTTTGGTCCGACATAGAAATAGGAATGACGAAAAGGGACCAGTTCCCAACCGACTGCCCCTTTATAGATAGCTTGTCCTCCTGCCGCCTTTTCAACAATTCTTAGCAATGAGGAAATAAATGGTCTACGACGATTTCAATCCCTAGCTGACATTCGCTGATCCATGCATACTGCACCGTTACAATGCAGCTGCGTAAAGACTTCCACGGTCGAGAAAGCTAATCCGATTGACATCCGGATGTCTTGATTACGCTGAATGATGTATTGTCGAGGGCTTGGCCCTGATAAAACCCTCCGTAAAGGTCCGCATTTGCACAACTGAGTCGCGAGGCTTTGCTCAAAGCTGCTTATCGATAGTACGCAGGCCTATCTTTCCCTCAGATTGCATAAGAGATCTTTGCTTCGTCACACTCGAAGGACAGCAATAAGTAACTGGGAATCCTCGGGGTTTCCCCACAGCTCTTGATTGAGAGGATAGGATCGCTCTGACAATCGCGGACGCCGCGAGAGAGCGCATTTCTTATCCCCTCGAATCAAACAATAGAGATGTAGACGCCAGGACAGCGTGATTATCAGATTCATCATCGCCAATAAGTAACGCGCAGATTGCGTCTTTGGAAAGATTGGGGATCATGTTGCCCTGATGAGACTGGAGAGCTCTCAAGCAAAGATCAATTAAAGTTGGAAACATTTGCTCCAGATATACCAACTGGTGACATATTCTCTGTCAGATCACAATGCAGTGTTTAGAATCCTGCAATAGATTCTTCGAGAGCATGCCAACCGATCCTTGTTTTGTCACAATCTATTTATTTTGATACTTGCCTCGGCCATGTTGATTTTGTTATCCTCAACTGGAGTGTTGCTATATCAGATTGGACTATGCTAGACTAGAAAGCTCCCATACCCATTATCATCAGGATCTCATGACTTGTGCAATTGGCTAATGTCTTTGTAACGAGCCTCGTAGCTGAACTCCACGAAATTCCATGACGATCTTGTGAATCTTAAACCTAATACCCAAAATTCCGATTTTTGGGATGCCACTACGACCTCAACGGATCATCGAGAACGGTAAAGTGCACGTGTTGCAAGCAAACAGTCTTGAGGACGCTAGTGGGAACGTGTGGAATACATTTCACGAGATGCCCACCATCAAGACTACTCAAACGGCCGAGCTGTAGGTCAGGCCGGCTAGGTTAGTTCCGCAATAGAATCCCACTAACAAGAGGTATTTCTAGAAGGTTAATCCGGCGCAACGTTAGTCTCGTTGAATGCAAATGGAGGAACAGAGGTTGGAAGCAGTAATCGTATATAAGCAAAGAGCGAATAGAGACAGTCGCCTAAAAGCAAATTCTCGTTAACTAGCAGTCGATTATCCTTTGAACGACGCTTATCGCGGGAACATGTTCTCGGCAGGGATTCAGTCTAACAGCCCCTGCCGCCCAGGATAGCCGGGAACGATGGAAGCGGGGTGGTTGGGGCAGGAAAGTGAAGAAGAGGAGGTGGTGCCCAACGAAGCGTGCATACAGACCCCTCGAGCGCTCGAGGGGTCCCGGAGGGTTAATTTCCGCTTTTGAAGGAGATGTGTAGAGGAAGATACTTCAGTAGCCCCGCGTAGATATAACATGTACTAAACTATGTATACGACAGCGGAAAATTTCAACCGAGTTCAAGGGGCCCGAGTGAGTCGGCTTTTCTTTTTAGTTGCGTCCGGACGAGGATGCCGCTCAAGTGCCTCCATATTTAAGCTTGTATTTGCCTCGGGCAAATGGATAAATATAAACCCGTCCATACCCCAGCTACGTCCAACACTTCTGAGTCTATCGACGAATCGATATAGCCGTGAGTCCTTTGTCTTATGGAAATTCACTGCTTTGCTTGGCCGCACTTGAATCCTAGATGCTAAAGACTGTGCTGTGTCTTCCAAAGATTCGATCTACACAGAACTCTGTCCGAAGGCTTGATCGGTTGACACTCGGAGCCGAATCAGTCCAAGGGACTAACGAATCATCGCGAAGATCAACTTAGGTGCCACAGAGCTGAGAGACTGCACGGCATTTGTAAACTGGAAACCCGTTTAGCCCTAGTGCACCACAATTTCAACTAGACACCGTTGGCAGGAACAAAAGAGTAGCTGCCTAGGTGTGTGTTTTCATGAAACTGACCGGCTGAGTCCAATCACCGGTGGTAGGTCGAGCGCAGCAATTCCCACTGGGCTAATGGCAATGTATGGACTGATGAGTGTAGTTCACGGAAAATGGTTCATCCATAGAGAGAGAGTGAGGGGTGGGGGTGGATAGAGGAAGCCAGAGACGAGAGCTAATGAAACCGCGAGTGCCCCAGCCCCACCGAGCAAACACGGTACACAGTTTAGTGGAACCACTACAGCGTGGAAACGTATGTACACACACGCATATACACCCGTCATCATCCTAGATGAGAGCGAGGCCAAAGAGCTTCTCTTTGTGTCTACAAACGCGAGTGAACGAGAGAGCAAGCTCCACAACAGCGTGGAGCTGTCGGCCAACTTCAAGCCAATGCATGTATATGGATAGATGACTAGGGTGGCGGTTCCAGAAGGGGAAAAGAAAAACTACAGCTTTTGTGAGCGCCCGTCGGACCATGAGGATCATCTATGATGGGCAAGAATTGTACGTACTCGGTCATCATCTTTTCAAGTCGTGTTGCTACCGAGCAAAAGTGCAGGCTCTTTGATATCCTTGTTGTCGTGATTCGACAGTGTGGGTAAGTAGCAGCAGCCCTCCATCGTGCAATTTTTCATCATGGGCGATTGCGGTACGTTTGTAATCTCATTTATCAAGCGGACGGACAAGATTACGAGGGTCGGAACTTTTAGCGAAGTTACTAGATAAAGTATTTGTGAAACTGTGAGATCTCGCAATGACGCATTTCAACAGGCTAGTTGGATCTACGTTAAGAGCGGACAAAGGCAGATGGGTGAACACTGCCAAAGTGGACAGTTGCAGAGTGGGCAGGTGTCACAAAGCAGTAAGCAGTAAGCAGTTGCTTAGTACGAGTTGCCTGGAGTGGCGTGGGTTTGACCCCGCTATTGATTGGGTTCACAACGGAGCTGATAAAAGCTCAATGATCCGCGAGTGGAACCATCCATTTATATTCCTTCTTTGACACACGATTAAAGGTTGCCTCGCTGTAGTGCTCGTTAATCAGAGGCGCGCTGGCGGTTTGCGGCTTCGACGATTTTCCATGTCAAAAGCAGCATCAACCTGGCTCAAAACTTGGATGGGTGACCGCTTGCCGTGCTTTAGACGTCCGCTGGTGAGCCGTAGGCAGTTTTACTGACTCTCCGGTGGTAACCCAGCTGGTGGTGCCCTCGAGCAAATGCGACATTGTGGTGCAGTAGAGCTGCGGTACCAATTTGCATTGTACTGTTATGAAATCAGGGCATGTTCAAGTATTCATGTGCCGATTGATCGATACTATTTTCCAACCCGATATCGCACGTATGTAGCTCATCGCTGCCTCTGCAATGTCTACAAGCCCGCTCAGACCTACACGTGGATACGTAAAAAAGCACAAGTTGGCGATGTTTGTGTGCGTGGGAGAGAGCCACGGGCGTCAGCGGGGTAGCAGTATCGATTCATTCGCTAAGGTTGAGAGACAGTCAACAGTCGCCTTTCGCCCGAATGCGCGAGAACATAACGCGTGCGCAAATGAATGGTAGTGCGATAGAAAGGGAGATAGAGCCCCTTGCTGAGAGGGTATCGTGAAGTCTCGACGTGCGTCGGGTAACGTCCATGCGTGTGTGATCATATTGCCGCATACATATCGCATGTCTGGGTGTAGGCCTACTCCACTTCCTCCTCTTTCCATTTGACTCGCTCTTCTCCAGACCGCAAAGCGCGCTACACCCTTGCCAGTATACGCCCTTGAATTTTATAAATATGTTGCCACCGAGCTTTCCATACCTCCTGAAAGTGCCCGAAAGAGACAAGTGGAAAGGTTGCGAGATAGCAGCTAGAATGATCATCAGCCCGAGACTACCTCCGCATTTCTCAATACTGATATTCACAATCCAGGATGCGTGGCCTGGTCAGCCAAGATGAGATTCGTGGAGTGATTCAAAATTGACAACCTTCGGCAAAAGCTGAGGTTTTCGTAACCTTGAACTATCGACTATAAGCTACATATGACACGGTCAGCCTACCCTTCATGGGTAGTCATCACTCGGAAGAACAAAAATTCAAGTAAGCAACCACAGAGTAACGTTAAAGACCGTAGACTGTGACCTGTTGCAATCCGGCGATTCGTTCCATTGCTTCCGGCAGGAAGAAAATGGGACTTTCGCATGACGAGTCAGTAAGGTTGGCCTGACCACTTTTTCGCTGCCATACGACGGTATAAAAAAATGACTGATCGGGAGAAACGCTAGTTGCCGTTCGTGTTTGAAAAATTCGTTGGTCGTTCAACGATAGCAAGCATGCCACGATGATAAATAATCGTGATGGCGTTCCCAACCTTTTCGTTAGAGCGTAAGAATTATTACAAGAATTAATTCCCGCAGGGAAGCCTGCCACGCAGGTTGCGTCGAGTCGAGGGTTCGAACCCCGCCCGCGGGCACTCAATTCATTGCTCGTTATTGAACGGAAGGGTCTGCGGAAGCGCGAGTGTTGGCTCTTGGCCGTGAATCATTTCTTCCTCGAATGTGTGGGGAGGACAACGACATCGATGACACGACCACCGAGGGCTGCGAGAGCCGCACCCTCGTAACACCGAGGGTAACTGTCCAGACCCTTCACTCTCGATAGCAACTGCCATTGCCACGTGATTCGCTATGATTCATAAGCCTGAGTTGAACGACATGTCGCATCGTGTCTACCAACGAGCCAATAAAGACCTCCACCCGGGATCCTCTCGGCTTGGGACATTTTGCGATTGTGGCTATAACGCTGTCAATTCGAATTCGTAGCTCAAGCCGTCTATCTACTTCATGACGGATATCCTGTGGTGGTTTTGGTGGTCCTGGCGGGAACCACGTTCCAACTTTTCTCATTGCCAGGATCATTGCCGATAATGGAAGACCCAGTGGATCGTTTTTATTCCTTATTTCTAATTGTGCGACACTGTCGATGTTGGTTCGTTCTTTGAACATCAGGCGCTTTGTGCGCTATCGCTGGACGACCCTCAAGGCTATCTTTCCGATATCAAGGCCTCCGCGACCGTATCGAAGGAATCACACAAAGCCTTGGACTGAGGGCAGGCGATACAATGGTGGAAGTGAGGGTCTGGCGGTGAGCTGGAGTCGTCCCGGATTAGATAGCCGGTTCCTTTTTCCTCGCCTCACGCGCCATGGCCCAAAGACCTGTAGGCTTTGGATCCTTTCATCCGCCTAACGCAATAACAGCTGGCCGAGATTCATCCACAAGATAAATATGTTTGAAGATAAATGATCAACGTAAACCCAAGAATACTGAGAGTCTCCTCTTTCCAAAAGCGGGGTCGTTTGATGCTTGGAAAAGCAATGAAAAAGCGAGCAAATCCGCTGTGATCGATAGGCTCGTGAACGGCAGAATGTCAATGGTCCAATCACAAAATTACCATCAGTAAGCATCCTGACTTGAGTGATAAAAAGTCTCGTCTCTTGAATTGACAATTTGTCGTCCCGCGAAAGAAGACGAAGATTTCTGTTTCGTTCGCAGCCCAACTCGGTAAGTACGTGACGCTACATGGTGCGATGCTGAGCCGAGACATCACCGATATGTTTCTAACATCCAAACGCCGTTAAAAGCAATCCGCCTTTATTAAAAACGTGATGCGAATTCGTACGTAGGTAGTGAGCGCCGCGAGAATCTGTGCGATAAGGAAAGGTGGCTATCTGCCCTCTGTCCCTTTATTCTTTCGCGAGGTGTGGTATGCCGTTCTGTGCCTGAAGGCTTCCGCTCGAGCAGACTCCACGTTTCGTCCTTCCATCGTCATTCTTCCGGATATTCGCCCTACTGTCTCAAGTTTTCTCGAGTCGGGACGAGAAAATCTTTCTGGTCCTGACAGAGATTAAACTTTGCACATCTTTCGTGGCCCAAGTTGAACTTCACCCGGGTATGTCAGCCTGACGCAAACGGAATGCGAGTGAAGCGCCCGACAGGCTGCTCAACTCGTCCATTCCGGGCGATAGCCCGCTAACACCCCAAACTTCTGACTTCCACCATCTTCTCTTTCCTCCTTCTCTCTTGCTCCTCGATGTTTTTCTTCCTCCTTTGTGCATACTTCCATTTCGCGCTCGCAGGCATGAGCATTTGCAGCGTCATCGCCTGCTACTTCTTTTTCCGCTGTTCCTCCCATCTCGTATCCGCACCACCATCGTGTCAAAACCACATCACTGGCCACGAATAATGTTTCTCTTGCTATCCGGCTCTTTCCGTTTCATCATATCCGTGTTGCCAAGGGCAGCCGTATCTGTGGTAGTGGTCTTTTCCATTTGTGAAATGTTCTAGCAGCAGGCGACTGTTATTGGTCAATATTGTAGTACCAGATGGCGCGGGATAGTGTCCACTGTATTTTGCTTTGCAGCTGGGAGTCTCATTGTCAATCAACTGATGGCTAGCACCATCTATAGGGAACTTTCGGTTTCAAACTTTTACACCTGGTAAATCAGACACCTGATATTCCCAACCTCAACTGAAGTGAGGTTAGGCAGGATCCTAGCAGGATGCTTTTTTGTCATAGATACTAGCAGTATGTCTCTTTGTTATGGATCCTAGCAGGCTGTCTTTTTGCTCTAGATCCTAGCAGGCTGTCTTTTTGTTATAGATCCTAGCAGGACGTCTATTTGTTATAGATCTTAGCAAGATATCTTTTTGTTCTAGATCCTAGCAGAATGTCGTCTTATTATAGATCCCGTTTGATTGCAGACTCCAGTGAATGCAATACCACTGCCGCTTTCGGTCCTGATAGGTTTCCAAAGACTTCCAACTTCCGCACTGTGGTCATCCTATCTGCACAAACTCAACGGACAAAGCAAGACTACTTTTCAGGTCATGCTTGATCTTACTACGCTGCTACTAGCCAGCTCGTTTCCATTAGCAACAAAACGTGCTATCGTATTTTGATCACGTGACCACTTTGTCGCGTTGCACCTTGCTACAAATGACAAGTCACCTTTGTTCAGGCAATCAGGCAATCAGGCAATCAGGCAGGTTTTTTGGCTCTGCTTTGGTTTGCAGCGGTTCCAAGTGGCTATTGACAACGTAACTCTTGCTTCATAACATTTCGTATGTAATTTCTGGATTCTCACAGCCTACCCACTGTTCGTTGTTATGCCGACCTGGACAGTATTGTAGTCCTCGTCAGAGTTCCGAAAATAACCACGGAATATCCTGCATAGCAAGAGACACACGCATGTCGAGGCATCAGTAGGCAGCAGTATACCTGCTGACGAAGGTACGGCATCTGTTTCTCCGCTGGGCAAAAGAACCGCTTGAAGCGAGATCAAGATCATATTCGCAAGCCTGGAATGCTTGTCCTTCCAAGTACGCGTGTATATGCGGGTCATCAGAGATAACGTAGATGTGGCTCAGTCCAGGTCCGTAGGGGCGAGTGACTTGAAATTCCTCGCATCCCACGGTGCACTGCAAAATTACTCAGTCTTGGTGCTAACTGCGCAGCAGTTGGCAATATGGCGTCGGAGGCATCCGCAATGCTCAGAGTCACCGGCCGACACGGGAGGGAAAAACGTCGTGCTTACGGAGGCCCCCGAGTGTTTTCAACCCCTGACGAGATATATTCGGAGGGCTCGTGAAAAGCGCGAAGATGACACAGGCAAGGTTTCCCCCTCGTCTCACCTCCTTTCCCTCGTTCAACTTCCATTCTGTCTACTCTCGATTCGTTCCTCGATCCTTCCGCAAGTTTTTCACCCTTCTCGCTAGCTTTTTCCCTTCCCCCGACTCTCCGTTCGTTCCGCTTTGTCCGCATTGGCCGCCGTGGCCTATCGCTCCTCTCAACTTTGCTCCCTTTCCCCGCACTTTTTCTTTCTCATCGTTTCCCTTTGCCTCGGCGCTGCGTCACCATTTTTTCCTCCCTTGTCCGCCCAGCACTCGCTCTTTTATTCGCTTTGTGCGTGCTTGCTATTATCTCTTTTAGACCGCGAAAGGAAAGAGGATTTTTTTTCCAATTCGCGTCTTCGAGTGGAACGTTATTTTGGGATTCTTAAGGAGGTACGATCGTTGCTACGAATCCAACTTCGACTTTGTTGAAATTTGGATATGTTATGAAGCACCGAAAAGTAAGCGATACGTATTTTTTTTTATCGGCGGAAAAACGGTTTTAAGGGGTGAAACGCACCCTAAAAAATGGGGATGTTTTTCGTTTTTCGCCGATAAAGTTTTAACGGTACGAGATATGAAAAAATTTCAAATTGCAACAATGTTTATTTTTTCGTGTACTATTCGTTGGATATAAGAACAATAACGTTATCAAGGAAAAACGGAAAACACCCCTATTTTCGAGGGGTGGTTTCACCCCTTAAAACCGTTTTTTCGCCGATAAAAAAAAATACGTATCGCTTACTTTTCGGTGCTTTATAACATATCCAAATTTCAACAAAATCGAAGGGTGTCACCTGAGGGATGTTCCTTGGTAGCAACGTCGCGAGTAACAGCTGATGCGTTTGGCGAACATAACCCAGCTTTGTTTTGAAATTAATTTGAATAGAAGCCGCCACAAAATATGCAAACAACATTTTATGTTTTTTTGTCTGTCTAGTCCGTTTTTATGGTGGATATGTTAATATTATTATTACGAAGATTACTACCGAGTCGTTGACGATCTAATTTTTCAGTTTTCGTTTGTTCACGTGCAGTAAATTCATCATTTACCACAACATTTGGCACACTATAATCGATAATACGAATAATCAACATAAGTAAACATCAATCAGAGCAGCTGTGGGTAAAATAAATTGAGATTTTTTTTTGACCCCGTGGAAGTGATCGAACCTCTTTAAATAAGGGTGTTCACTAATTGTAAGAGAAAACCATGAAAAATCGGTAGTGATTTTCGAATGTTAATTGCGATAGGGCTCCTCTTTTATGGGGTTGAAATTTGCATCATTGGAAGGCAATGGAAATTAATATTTGTGAATTCCTTCAATTTCATTTAGTCCACGAAAATCACCAAACCATTTTCAAAGACACATATTTAGAGATCTGTAATATAAATCTAAGGTAAAAGATTTTGCATAATAAAAAAATTAAGAAAAGAGCTTTCTTCGGGTTCCAACTATGTGAACTTCAACACCATCCTTTTTTAATCTTGTTCATCGAACAGTTTGAATATTCTTCAATTTCTACACGATTACTATTGAGTTATCGTTATTTCCAGCAGATTATTATTATTCGTATGTAAATAATAATAATTATTGTTATCAACATCATAATAATTATTATTCGATTTTATTACTTCAGGCAATGCAGTTTCTCAACTTGCGCTGGGAATTTTCAACTCAGCCAACGCTTGCCTTCGTAATAATAACATAAAAACGACAACAATAACAAAAACAACAACGATAATAATAATAATCAATATTATTGGTATCTTTATTATTATGATTGACAACCTATTGTTGTCATTATTATTATATCGTCATCATCATCACTGTTATTATTATTATTGTTATTGTTAATGTTAAGTTAACAGATATCGATTAAAAAAAATCGTCCGTCATTCGAATCACAAATAAACAGCTTTTTTCGCGTTCAATTAAAATTTCCATCACATGCACAAAGTTTGACAGCCGGAGGGTTGACTAGGCGAGCCTACTCGACAAGGGCGCGAACACGAGGTTTCACGTGTGGTCGAAGCAACCTTAAGATTGTCGTCAGTATTGCTTTAAATCCATTAAGCAAATCCACTTAAGATCAACACACGGATTGTTATATCATTTTTTTTTCTTTTTTTTAATCCCGCTCAGCCCCTATAGCGTCGAGCTTTTCGTGAGGAGGGCAGAAAAAAGCGGCGAGCTTGTTCAGAAATACCTCGAATTTGATTTAGCAACAAAGAAATGGGCATTAGATTAATTAGAATAATAATTATTAGAAATTAACTTTCGTCTTTTCCCATGCTGTCGTACTTCAATTTCTCGGGGTTGAAGTTTGCTTCGTTTGTATGCAACGAAATTTTGTTTTCGTTTCTTATTTTTAATCTTATCCAAAATCATATTTTTAAGATTTCTCGTAGATCGCTGAATGAGAAGTTCTAAAAAATTGCGTAATTTTCGTAGCTCAAATCTGCCAATGAAAGTTGCGAAATAAAAAAAAACGGTCATTTTCGTTGCATTCGAACGATGCAAATTCAACGTCATACAATTTCGGAAGCCCATTAATAAATTGACAATAATAAAAATAATTATTATTATTGTCAATTTATTAGTAGTAGTATCGAGTTTCACTTGCACAACTTTTTCGCAAAGCATTTTACAAGATTATTGTCAATTTATTAATGGAATACCATAAATTGTATAAATAATACCACAACTACCATAAATTGACAATAATAATAATAATAATTATTATTATTATTATTATTATTATTATTATTATTATTATTGTAATTACAATAATAATAATACAAGTACAATAATAATTATTATCATTATTATTATGATTCTCAGTTTATTAATTAAATACCATAAATTGTATAAATAATACCATAACTACCATAAATTTGATAAATAATTACCATAAATTGACAATAATAATAATTATTATTATTATTGTCAATTTATTAATGGGCTTCCAAATATGGAAAATTAATGGGCTATATTATAATAATCATTATTGTTATTATTACATTAAAGTTTTTTTTAATCGAACTTTTTTCCACAGCTTGCTATTTGCGTGATTTTGGAAATTTCTAAACAGTATCCGGTCATACGAAAGTTTTATTACTTAACTAAAAGTGTACATCAGATCATCCTAGTGGCAAGAACCACCTGCACCGATTGATCATGCAGCAGCGACAGCACTTTGTTCAAATAATAATAACTTCAGTATTTGTCAATATTTTTCAATTAAAAAAAAACTCAACCTTGCCAAGAGTATGTATCAAAGGTGTGTAAAATTCTAACCTCGTCATTCCAATATTCTCACGAGAAAAAAATATTGAAAATCGACTTGTTTTTTTGCAGCTTATGCAGACCTGATGATATGTGGAATTATTTGTGGACTCGCGAGTGAATAAATTTCTTTTTTTTGTTTGCCTCAGATACAGAGCAGCGTGTCCCTATTATCGATTATTGCATCATGGGAGCCGTGGAGCAATGAAATTGCTTGTTTATTCGCGCAACAGCTCACTAATGAAAATCGTGTCTCGTGATAATACGCGATATCCCTCGGACGGTTTAACGAAGCACGAATCTCGGACAGCTGGGGCTTCGACAGCTCATCTTATTATTCGCCAGAGATATTGATCTCCCAATAACGTTCGTCCCGTCCGTCGTGGCGTCGGGAAATAAAATTGTTAAAAAATTCTTTTAAAAAAGCGGCATGGTATGATGACCCGTCGAAAAAAAATTATCGAAAATATGAAAGTGGGCTTGATTCGCGACCAAAAAAAATCCGCTCTCCAGTCAATCGAACATCCGATTTTTGTCTCGACTCCAGCGATCGTCCGTGGTGATTTCGTCGATAATTAAGGGGTTTCCTCATGTTAGAGTTTTCAAAAAATCGATTTTTCTTTATAACGTTTTTCGAAAGTATACATATCCAAAAGTATCATACTAAAATTTTTTGAAAATCGGAGAAATCCAACTGTCTGCTCACGTCCAAACTTTAAACGCGTTTTTCAATGACTTCTTGATGAAATCTTCGAAACTACTCAACCGAATCTTATAAAATTTTAAACACAAATTCTTTACAACTATAGCTACAGCGCATGTCAAGGATTTTTTTTCATTTTGTTATTTACTATTTTGTTGCCAAAAAAGTGAGAAAAAAAATGTTTTTTGTTTCGAAAAACGTCCGCCATTTGATTTTTGCATATATGAAAAATCGTATATGCGCTATAGTACTTAGCATACTGAATCTAAAAGCGTTTGATTTTTTTGGTTCGGACGATCCATCTCCGAGATTTCATCAACAGCGCAGACCTATAATTTTTTTAGGACACTTTTTTTAACTACCGTTTTCGTCTATTAATAGAGACTTAAATAAACGAATAATTTTTTAAAATGTATCTCGAAACGTTATTTATTAAGTGTGACAACTTTTATACCAATATCTAAAATATAAGCCTATAAAAAAATCACGAAAAAAGCCTTTTTCAGCGTCTACAGGGAGAAGACCCCTTAAGGGCTTACACCAGTGTAAACATCTGGAATGAAGTTTTTTTCACAACTTTTTTCTGGGTGGAAGGACAAGTAAGAGGATAATAATATCCAAGAATGTTTATTGTGAAAAATTGAATTGGATTATTGTGAAAAATGACAAACAAACAAAGAAGACCCCTTAAACAAGAGAAAAAAAAGTCTTGCAACGCTTTACGAGACGAAACAAAAAAGCCTCACGGAAAGACGAGCCTCGTCTATAATAACTAAATAAATAAAATACAGTAATTAATTGATGACTAATAATTGTGAGAAATTATGGAAACAAGAGATTACAATTTTTTCCCAACTCAATAACGCTAATGTACCATAGTATCGGATGATTTGAAGAAGAAGAAAAAATCAACTTCGCCAATATTTCCATCTGTATAAAAGCTCGAAGGAACGCGCAATAATGTAAATGCAAAATTAGTCGGTAAATAAAAAGAGAGTCCTTTGGTAGGTATGAGAATGGTTTCATCAAATTTTCCGCCCTCGATCGAAAATTCTCGCTCGCTTCTGAAATTACATGAAAAAATTGGATCGTGAAAAGTACGCATGCACACACAGGTATGCACGATATTACGGAGCATTTTAGAATTCAGAATACATGAATAAAATACTACGCCAATGGCTTGCTTCTCTTATACGCGTGGAATTCATTCAAATTGGAATTTAAATATCCACTCTGCGACTCGTAACAGCCATTTTCACACTGCTCTTCTTCACTCATTCTCCCTGTCTCTCTTTTTGGTAATTTTTCTGTCTATTTTTTCCTTCTGTCGAGACAACACGAAATGAAAATACGATCATTCGCACGCGAGAAAGGCGAACGAGCTTAATAAGCACTCGTCGTGACGGCGCAGATTCGCCGATTAATTACGAAACCGGCAATACACCTTTGTGCAATTTTCTTTTTTTTTAGTCGCTAACTAGAGGAGAAAAAAAGAAAGCTTTCATTGATCATTTCGAATTTACACCTCGTTATTTTAAAAACCAATTTTCTTTTTTTCCCCCTGAAACTATCTGTTTCACAGTACACGTAGTAATTTAATTCGAAAGAACTCGCACGATGCTGCTTTCGTGAATTATATGGAATTTTTGTACCAAAGGCGCACGATGATGTAGAGATTTTTTTGTCTAGTCAATTTACGATAAAATTTGGGCTCCGAGACTCTAGAAACGCACCTCATACGCGCGAGCAGTTCCAAGCGCCAATGGCGCCGCAAGTGAATTATTGAATTTCAGTAGAATAATAATAACAATAATGACCACACAATAATAATTATAATAGTAATGGTAATAATAATAATAACAAAAAGAATAATACTAAGATTTAGAACTTTTAGAATTTAGATTTATAACTTTTAGAATTTAGATTTAGAACTTTTAGAATTTAGATTTAGAACTTTTAGAATGTAGATTCAGAACTTTAGAATTTATATTTAGAACTTCAGTATATAGATTTAGAACTTGAAATTTTAGATCTAAAACTTTAGGACTTTAGAATTTAGATTTAGAACTTTAGAACTTAGATTTAGAACTTTAGAATTAAGATTGAGGATTTTAGAATTTACATTTAGAATTTAGTGGTTAGAATTTACAGTCAGAATTTGAACTTTAGAACTTTGGAATTTAGATTTAGAACTGCGGAATTTAGATTTAGAACTTTAGAATTTAGATTTAGAATTAAAACTTTAGAACTTTAGAATTTAGTTTTAGAATTGGAACTTTAGAACATTATAATTTAGATTTGGAACTTTAGAAATTTAGAATTTAGATTTAGAATTTAAACCTTAGAACTTTAGAATTTAGTTTTAGAATTGGAACTTTAGAACATTATAATTTAGATTTGGAACTTTAGAACTTTAGAATTTAGATTTAGAACTTTGGAATTTAGATTTAGAACTTGAGAACTTTAGAATTTAGATTTGGAACTTTAGAACTTTAGAATTTAGATTTAGAACTTTGGAATTTAGATTTAGAACTTGAGAACTTTGGAATTTAGATTTAGAACTTGAGAACTTTAGAATTTAGATTTAGAACTTTAGAATTTAGATTTAGAACTTTGGAATTTACACTTCGTTATTTAAAACCAATGTTCTTTTTACCCCCCTGAAACTATTTATTTCACAGCAACCGTAGTAATTTAATTCGAGAGAACTGGCTCGACGTTGCTTTCGTGAATTATATCCAATTTTTGTATCAAAGGCTCACGATGATGTAGAGATTTTTTTCTAGTCAATTTACGATAAAATTTGGGCTCCGGGACTCAAGAAACGCGACCCACATGCGCGCGCAGTTCCGAGCGCCAGTGGCGCCGCCACGCAAGTCGATGGGCGCGACTTCCGTGACGGCAGCGCCGCGCTCGGCGCGCGAGTGGACTACGCGTGGGATGGCGCGCGATTTAAAATTTCAGCGGTCGCACGGGCGGCTTTTGCAAGCATGGGGTGATTTCGAGAGCGCGGTTGCACTCTCCGTTGTTCCCTGGTCAGCGAAGGGGACGATGCGACGTGTGGGAAATTTGTGCCGCGCCCCGGGACGCACGGGCGACCGTATTCGCATATCGACCCGGCGCGCGGGCGTTTCAGAGTGCGGCGTGGCCGCAGACATTTGCGCTACAGTACCGTGGAATTGGGCGGTATTGAAAATGCGCGCGGAGGCATTGCTCGGAAAAGACGATTTGAAGGTTAGAGTGACGCGTCGCACGCAATTGTCATCTGCTGACGCACGAAATAGCGATTGCGGTCGAGGTCTACCCCTGTACGAAGTGGCAATTGTGCTCGACTAGTCTAGTGTTCGGAATGGTAATTGCGGTGGGGTATTTCGGAGGACCGTTAAGGGGGAAGACACCTTTAGGGGAGGACAAAATTTTGCTGATTTTCGTTATTTTTTTGAAGGGGGGAAATACATATAAGTGGTCGAAAACGACGAAAAATTTCGAGATTTTTTATATCGAATATATCGAAAGCCAAAATCATTGGAAGCTTATAAATTTGTCACCACTCAACGGTGTTAAATATATCTTCATTTGAATAATCAAGTGGAACGGTGGAATGAAAAAAAAAAAAAAAATCATCTCCAAACTAAAGAAATATAAAAAAATCGTCGCATTCCAACGACGCAAATTTCATCGTCATTGACGAAAAAAAAGCAACGAATTTCCGAAAATATTCGTTAACTCAAATCGCAAAGAAAATCAAATAAACGCGTATGGTTGATTAAAAAAAAAAATCTCCATCACCAGACAAAACATGGGAACACGAGCATAGGGATGATGACGTTACAACGATTTTGCATCGGCATCGCCACGTGTGCGCGGGCGCTTTACGTTCGCACTGTTGCGTTACCAGGCGGATTACATCCCGATGATCGTGTTACCAGATGCTTTGTGTCCACGCGTTAATTGCGTTATCATTCGCCTTATCGCGCTGTTTTTTTTTTCGCCCCACCACCTAAAAATCCTTTTAATTCCTCGCCCTTAAAAATGTACAAATGGCGCCTCGAAAATTGCTATGAGAAAAAAAACCAACGGACAAACGAAAAGCGAACAAGACGACGATAAAAAAAAACACGAAGCAATGAATACAGAAGAGGGACGAAAAAAAAACGGAAAATTTACATACGATCGTGTATGGATTTTTTTTCGTTTTCAGTTGTTTTTTTTCTCGCAATCTCGGCGATGGATTGGGACGAGTTTGCAAGGCTGCGCTCGAGCTTTTATTTCGTGGATACGTATGCGTGATTTCGTTTTTCGTGTGCTTTTTGTTCCTCCCTTTTTGCTTTCTATTTTCAAGCCGCAGTTGGGCGGATACGAACAATGCACCATATCGATCTTCCAATGGCTCGATATGCACTCCCCCGCGTGTGTAATACTGCTCAGTCCTTCTCTCTCTCTCTCTCTCTCTCTCTCTCTCTCTCTCTCTCTCTCTCTCTCTCTCTCTCTCTCTCTCTCTCTCTCTCTCTCTCTCTCTCTGAACTTTTTGAAATCCAGATTTTTCGAAAAATTGTAACTCATGAAACACATGCAATAAAAATTTAAAAATTTGTGAAAATACTCTTTGCATAGCATACTATTTTATGAAAAAAAAATTAAAAATGGTCAGGCTCACGGCCGATCGACATAGCGTGGAATGCCTCATATATATACGCACCTGTCATATCGTACTGCATGATGAGGTACGAGGCCTTCGGTCAAAAATGATGACCACAAAAAAAAATCAATTCGGTCATTTTATTAAAATTTTATTTATTTTCAAAATATTTCTTTCGTTTTTTTTGTCTCTATTTTTTTTGTCAATTTTCTCTATTTTTTTGTCAATTTTTTTAATTATCTTCCATCTCGTCCCTGCAATTAGAAATGTGCCGTTCGAAAGACGCGTTTTTTAATTTCAATTTTTTCTTTACGTCAATCGATGTTCAAGGTTCGTTGAAGGAACTTCGTCGAAAGCTTCAACAATTATTGATTCGTTCGGTAATTACCATTACCATTATTATTATTATTGTCATTTTTTTCTTCTAATTATGGCGAAACGCGTGTTCCACACGTGGATGCTTCCCTACGCGTAGATGTGAGAAAACAATATACCGCGTGGGAGTTTTGCCATCGAGCGAGCACAGGCACCAGGTGGTGTAGCGCACAGCACGCGCCATCCTATCCGCACGGTAGTTAGAATCGATCGTAGCTTTAGCGGAGGAATCGGCGACGACGAGCCACTCACGAGAGAGCTCGCGCGACCAAAGTAGAAAAGGACGTTGTGCGGTCAGACACGGGAAGGATTGAATTTCCGTGCTGCTCGTGAATTATTGAATTTCAGTAGAATAATAATAACAATAATTACCACAGCAACTAAAATAACAATACTTATGCAATAATAGTTATAATAGTAATAATAATAATAATAACAAGAAAAACAATAATACTAAGATTTAGAACTTTTAGAATTTATATTTAGAACTCTAGAATTTAGATTTAGAACTTTAAAATTTAGATTTAGAACTTGAAAATTTAGATTGAGAACTTTGGAATTTACATTTAGAATTTTAGAAATTAGATTTAGAACTTGAGAATTTAGAATTAGAACTTTGGAATTTAGATTTGGATCTTTAGAATTTAGATTTAGAACTTTGGAATTTAGAGTTGGAACTTTGGAAATTAGATTTTGATTTCGAACTTTAAAATTAGAACTTTAGAACTGCAGAATTTAGATTTAGAATTGGGACTTTAGAACTTTAGAATTGAGAATTAGAACTTTAGAACTGCAGAATTTAGATTTAGAATTGGGACTTTAGAACTTTAGAATTGAGAATTAGAACTTTAGAACTTTGGAGTATAGATTTAGAACTTCAGCATTTAGATTTAGAACTTTAGAATTTAGATTTGGAACTTTGGAATGCAAATAGATCTAGAACTTTAGAATTTAGATTTAGAACTTTGGTATTTATATTTAAAACTTGTGAATTTAGATTTAGAACTTAAAAATTTAGATTGAGAACTTTGGAATTTAGATTTAGAATTTTAGAAATTAGATTTAGAACTTGAGAATTTAAAATTAGAACTCTGGAATTTAGATTTCGATCTTTAGAATTTAGATTTAGAACTTTGGAATTTAGAGTTGAAACTTTGGAAATTAGATTTGGATTTCGAACTTGAAATTAGAACTTTAGAACTTCAGAATTTAGATTTAGAATTGGGACTTTAGAACTTTAGAATTGAGAATTAGAACTTTGGAACATAATTTAGTACTTCAGAATTTAGTTTTAGAACATTAGAATTTAGATTTGGAACTTTAGCATTTGGCACTTTGGAATGCAAATAGATCTAGAACTTTAGAATTTAGATTTAGAACTTTGGTATTTAGATTTAGAACTTTAGAATTTAGGTTTAGCACTTTAGAATTTAGATTTAGCCTTCGTTTTCGAAAGTATTTCGAAAGTGTATTTATTAAGTGTAACAACTTTTACGTCAATATCTATAATATAAACCTATCAAAAAAGTTCCTCAAGATAGCTTTTTGAGCGTCTAAAGTGACCCCTTAATTGTTAAAAAAAATAAATAATTCAATAAACAAATAAATAAATCAATAAATTACCAATAAATTAATGAAATAAAAAGTAATACGGGGTGTTTACAAAAAAAAGTGAGAAAGTGAACGAAAAAACGAAAAAGAACACGATTGGTGGAAATTATGTTGATTCGATCCGGTCTCCGAGATTGCCCATATATACGACGTAGAAGGCACGCCCGTTTGTGCGGTAAATTTGCATGATGGATTAAATGCAATGCGCAGTATATATTCGAGCTGCGAAGCTCCGCGGATCGAGAGATCTTTGCGAATTGCCGCGATTCACTTTCGACGTGGGGGGGGGGGGGGGGGGGGGGTTGTCTCCTGAACGTTCAATAGGATCGAAGCGCGATGTTTCATCGTGGAACGAAAGGTTCATCGATTCCGCTTTCCAATCGTCATCATCCGTAATTGAATGATGCTATACAACTCCGAGCAAAAGCGAACCGAGCACAATTAAATCGTTCTATCAGAAGGCGATAACTGATTGAGAAAAAAGGACGAAAAAAAACAAGTGATAAAACGCAGGTTTCGTTCGGAAACGGTTTATTACGATTTTCCCTGCGATATTGTTTTTTTTCTTTCTTAATACATATAAATTGTCGAAGAAGACGAAAAAGTTCGGGATTTTTTAAGGGGGGAAATACACATAAATGGTCGAAAATGACGACGACGGAATTACCTTGTTTATTCTAAATAACGAAATTTTCGGCATATATTTGTATTTAATTCGGAGAAAAAGCACACCGCGGTAGAAGAAAATTGGAAAAGAGGGAAAAAAGAGTGAAAAAATCAAAATTATTTATTGTTTATCGAAAATATTTATGACGATTTTGGCTGTGATTTTTTTTCGCCTCTTATTGTTTTTGGCGATGACGATGATGTTGAATAACGGTGAGGATTATTGAGAAAGAACATAAATATATTTTTACTTTTAAAGAAAATCTGTTTTTTTTTTCATTTTATATTTTTATTTCGAATATATATTTTAAATTTTTATTTTAAATGTATATTTTATATTTTTATTTTGAATATATATATATATATTTTTTTTAAATTGAGAATGACTTTGGTGAGAAAATTATAATATGAAAACTATGAAAACGTATATACAACTATAAAGACTGAATATAAAACTATGAGGCGAAATTAAATCAGTCAGAAATAAAGAAGATATTAAAAAATAACATAGATCCTCATTTTTGAAGGGCCTTAATAAGGATCCTTAACCCAACTTGCAGAAAAAATCGTTCAAAAAGTAATAAGTATAAAGGAATTACCAAGTAAAGAAGAATTTTTATTGCATTTCGACGATGCAAACCTCAACACCATATTTGTAAATGGTTCAATCTATGGTTTCGTGTTATTTATTATAGAATTGAATACAAATTTGAAAAATAGTTCAAATAATAATAATAATTATTATTATTATTTAAAATTATTTTATTATACAATTTTATAATTGTTTTTTTTCGAGAAGATTTATTTTATGTTATCTAGAAGATAATATAAATAAACATATAATATTATAATATCTAATTGTAATAAAACAATAATATAAGATAATATAATATCTATCTATCTATATATATATATATATATACTCGTGAGAAACCACAGCAAAGCTTATACATTTTCATGAGTATATTGACATGAAAGGAAAGATCGTTCTCATTAATATTTTGAATATCGAGCTGTTTTATAATTGGCAAAAGTTTCCGGGAGGCAAAAGAGAGAAAAAAATAACGGAAGCTCGTACATCTTGATAATTAGAAAAGTTTGCGGACAGTAAAAAAAAATTGCGACAAATTACTGTTTGATCGAACGAGTTTTCGAACGCGAAAGAAAAATATACATCCCTCTATAATTGTGGATTTCAGAAATTACGTGAAAAAAATTGAGGTACTGTTTTTTTTAAGTTGCGATAAAAAATGACAAAGTTCGATAAATTTGAATTTAGAATGTTAAACGTTTTCTTTGCAAAATTGGGCACCTTTGGAATTTTCATTAAAAACATTACAATATGTGAGATTCTCTTCAGAATAATAAGAATCTGAAATTTCCTTTACAAAATTTAAAATCATAAAAAAATTCTTTAGCAAATTTAGATCAAGAAAATTGGCTTCACAAAATTTGGAATCTTAAATTTCCTTTGCAAAATGTAGAATCTTATACACGATTCTCTAGAAAATTTGAAATGTATTAATTATCTGCATAGAAGTTAGAATCGTAAGATTTTCGTTCAAGAAATTGAGTCTATGGAATTTTATTTAAAAAATGTAGAATCTGGAATGTTGTTAGGAAATTTAGAATCTGGAATTTTCTTCAGAAATCTTAGGATGTGGAATTTTCTCTACAAAATTTAGAATCTGGAACTTTCTTTAGAAAATCTATGATCTGAAATTTTCTTTGGAAAAATTAGAATTAAAAAATTTTCCTCACAAAATGTAGAATATTAAACACATTCTTCACAAAATTTGAATCTTCGAAGTTTTCTTTAAAAACATTACAATCTTCAAGATTTACTTCAGAAGAATTCGATTTTAGATTTTTTTTCGAAAATTTAGAATCTTTAAAAGATTCTCTAGAAAATTCATAATTTATTTATTATCTTCGTAAAAGTAAGAATCTCAAGATTTTCTTTAGAAAATGTAGAATTGTAAAATCTTCGTTAGAAAATTTTGAATATTAATCACTATCGTTACAAAATTTGAATCTTCGAAATTTTCTTTAAAAAAGTCCGAATACATTACATATTTTCATAAAATATAGGATGAATTCGTTGTTTCAGATAATGTAGAATGTACAAATTTCTTTTAAAAAATTGGTATCCATTAATTTTCTTTACAGAATTTAGAATCGGTTAACTTTATTCAAGAAACTAAGAATGTAAAAACATAGTTAAAAAAACCAACATTTATTTGTTTTTTTACAAAATTTCGAATGTACTCATTTTTTCCCATTAATTTATTTCCGAAAGCTAAGTCGAACATGCCAAAAGAATAAAATCGAGCGAGGACTATCGCCGATTCGTTACAGCCGAGAAAACGCATTTTCCAAAGAACATGTGACATTGGGATTCTCTGGATCTCAGAGATCGCAATGTACTCGTCCTCGTAAATCCCGCTGAGGGCCCTCCTACGCCCGGAGCATATAATGACCGGACGTCGGCCAGCCCACCATACCGGTGTAGGTATAACCGCGATGTGCATGAAGCAGTGGACTTGAGAAGATCCTCGATGCGATTTCTGACGAGCTGCTAAACGCAGCGAGACGCAACGAGAATTACTTAAGAATGAGCTAAGGCGTTCGCGAACGTCGATGAGGCGATCGACGTGGCACTTCGTCCTGTCACACGCATTGATATACCGGGCGTCCCATTTTAATCTCACACCTGATTAAACTCGAAAAAATACTGCTTAGATCAAGTCCAAGGGTTTGTTTAGATTACTTTGGGTTTGTTTGGGTTTCGTTGTTTGGCTTTGATTTGTGGGTTTGCTGGTTTGGGTTTGTTTGTTTGTTTTATTGTTTGGGTTTGATTTTTGTGTTTGCTGGTTTGGGTTTGTTTGTTTGTTTGGGTTTGATTGTTCAGGTTTGACTGTTCTGGTTTGATTGCTTGCGTTTGCTTTTTTGGGTTTGATTGTTCGGGTTTTATTGTTTGCGTTTGCTTGTTCGAGTTTGTTTGTTTGTTGGTTCGGGTTTGATTGTTCGGGTTTGATTGTTCGGGCTTGAATGTTTGCGTTTGCTTGTTTGTTTGTTCGGGTTTGATTGTTTGCGTTTGCTTGTTTTGGTTTGATTGTTCGGCTTTGTTTGTTTGGGTTTGTTTGTTTGGGGTTGTTTGTTTGAGTTTGTTTGTTTGGGTTTGTTTGTTAGGGTTTGTTTGTTCGGGTTTGATTGTTTGCGTTTGCTTGTTCGGGATGGTTTGTTTGGGTTTGTTTGTTTGGGTTTGTTTGTTTGGGTTTGTTTGTTTGGATTTGATTGTTCGGGTTTGATTGTTTGCGTTTGCTTGTTCGGGATTGATTGTTCGGGTTTACTTGTTTGGGTTTGATTGTTTCTTTGGGTTTGATTGTTTCTTTGGGTTTGTTTCCTTCAATATCCTTCGAAATTCAACATGGCGACGTTAAAATGGCCGACATGCTTTGAAAAATGAGAACATGACTTTTTCCACCGAAAGATTTGACCGATCAAAACTGACAACTTATAAAGACGGGCCAATCAGATGTGCCCGCCTTTAAAAATCAATAATAATTCAGGGGTTGATCCGAGACCCACACATGCTTATATCAATCGACTCAGAATTTCACTCCCACCCTTCCATTTCAGGATACGCATTCAGTTCTCGGACACCCTGTATATTGACTCCGCGCAGAGCATAGAGTGGGGGTAATGAAATCGAACGCACGATTGGCCCGCCTTTGAAAGTCTATAATAATTCAGGGGTTGATCCGAGACCCACACATGCTTATATCAATCGACTCAGAATTTCACTCCCACCCTCCCATTACAGGGTATGCATTCAGTTCTGGGACACCCTGTATATATGTATTTTTTGCCAAGGTCATTTTCGCGATCCATTTGGGGTGTACACCCTATTCGACTCAAATGTGTTATCCATGGTAGTCTTTCTTCTACAAAACACTCACGAATTTCGACCCATCCTACACCACTCGAATTGGAATACGAATGATTTGGGGGGAGGGGGGGGATGCAGAAAAATACTTAGACGAAACTAGAAAACGCTTAAGTCAAGCCATGGTAGAATTCGTAGAGGATGCTCTATAGATTGCGGAAACGGTTCCGGAATTGAAATCCATTCCAATCGCGAAAATCCTTCCATCCTTTATATATATATATATATATATATATATATATAGTATATTTACTTGCGGCTCGTTATTGGACACGTTCGTCACGTTAGTTTCTCGCCTTTATTCAAATTGAATTCAAGATATACGAGGATTTGCTTTCAATCCTCTACGTTCGACGATTCGAGCAGTAAAATGAAGTTCCGTTATTTTTCGTCCTTCTCTTTCCTTTCCTTCGCTCCGTAAATTTTTTGTACGGATGAACGCCGCATGGGGGCGGGGGGGGGGGGGGGGGGGGGCAAAAATGTCAGTTTAACGGTTCGAAAATGTATGTAAAGCGAGGGAAAAAAACGTTACTGATTCGTTATTGGTATCGATCCGATTAGCGAGCTTCGAATTGACGCGAAGCTCCTAAAATTGAACTTTTGATCCTTGAAAATTGAATTTTTTCGCCAATAATTTACCCGTTTTAGTTCTAATTGATGAAAGCTTTTATTTTTTCTTCCATTCCATTTATTTCTGAGTATTACGTTTTTTTAGTTGAATTTTTGTACTCCTGGTTTCAAACCGCATCGGTATATTATTATTATCATTATTCTTTTTGCTGTTAATGCTGTTATTATTATATGGTATATTATCGTTTTCATTATCACCACTATTGTTGTGATTGTTGTTATTTTCTTCTTGGTATCATAATCATCATCGTTACTATTATTATAATTATTGTTGTTGTTATTATTATATTGTAAATTTATTATTATTATATGTTCGTGTTGTCGTTGTTATTATTCTTAAGTTATCGTTGTTTGTTATGATTATTTTTGTTTTTGTTGTTATTATTGTATTGTAAATTTATTATTAATATATATTCTTATTGTTGCTGTCGTTGTTATTCTTATGTTATTGTTGTTTGTTTTGATGATTATTGTTATTGTTGTTGTTGTTAGTATTATTATTATAATTTCATCAAATTTCCCGTACCATGAAGAAAAATATACGAGGTAATTTTTCAGCCCACGTGACAGACGTGTAAAAAATGCATAAAGTAAAAATTTCACGACGACCTATTTTTTTTTGTCATACTGCGGAGATTCTACAGTAATTTTGAGAGAGAGAGAGAATGGGCGAATCGGGCAATTTATGGGCGTGTCAATCGTCGCATTAAATCGAAGCTTATGCACTGATTAGAGTCCAGGCTAGGTTGGATTACTCGAGAATGCTTTTTGCCTCCCTCGTGGATAATTCTCCGAGATGGCTTTTCGTTCCATCCATTTTATAGACCCTAGCATGATTATTATGAGAATGCGTATATGTTCATATTGGGAGAGAATTTTTTTGTAAAAATGTCAAAAAAAAACTTTTTTTTATCAATTTCACGAAACATCATTTTTTTTGCCATTATCGTTTTGTTAAAAAAATTGTTAACGGTGGTCATTGATAGTCTGTTGCATTATGGTTAACAAAAAAAATTGTTTTCGTTAAATACTTCATCGAAAAACATTGGGAGAACTTGCGGAATTATTTCATGGGATTAATAAAAAGATTTTTCATCGATCTACTAACCGATAAAAAAATTAATTAGTCAATTGTTTATCGTGGTATTATTATTTGTATTATCCATCATCGTTATTATTGTTATTGAAAAAAGCATTTTTGTCAATCTATCGAACAGCAAAGAAATGGTTTCACATGAATATTTTGGGCATTGTTGTTATAGATGAAAAATATTTTTTTATCTATGTGCTCGGACAAAATTTGATGAATTTCAGGATTTTTTTAAGGTGACATTTTTTCACCATTTTTAAGACCTAGGGTATATTTTATTACGACTTTTGGCTGTTATATGGATTTTTTTCATTCGGTTTTTTTAATATGGCACGTCTGGCACGGTCATTCCAATTGCATTTTCAAAGGTGACGTGACGTATAGCTGGAAAACAAATCGACCGATTCCGACGTAATTTGGTATAGATCTTCCTAACCTTATTGTCTAAAACATGAGCCCAAATGTTTTCGAAAATTTTAAAAACCTATATTTTTATCGCAAGATGTAACCATTCTTTTCCGGGAAATTCACTCTGTTTGTTTCAAAGCGTACCATTTCATTGATTTTCAGCATTTCTCATTTTTTCTTGGTTCACATTCTGCGTACGAGTGTTAACGAAAGAAAAACCTTCGTTGGTTTCTTGTCAGATTAATCCCGCCGACGCTACGTGTCACACCGTCTGATAACATCCGCCGCAACCCGTTTAGAAGACCGTGCCATACCTCCGCCATTTTTAGAGATTAATAAATAAAAAAAATACCACGTAACAGCCAAAAGTAGGATCAAAATATACCCGAAGTATCAAAGATAGAGAAGAATTGTTTTTGGAAAAAAAAAATTCATGAAAATCACCACTTTTTCCACGCCTAAAGGTACCCCTACCCAAAGGTATCTTCCCCTTCCAAAGAAATTACTTGGAGGGGGGCACGTTATTTCTTTCGAATGAATTTACCATTAATTGTTTCATCAGTATTGTTATCGCCTGCAACTCGATCGTTTTACTGCTTATTGGAGCAGTATTTGTTGAATGAATTTATCAATTATTCTTCTACATAATTATTATTGAAAAAATAAAATGAATTATTCGTCGCCGGGCCATTTGTTGAAAATGAATTTTTCAGTTTTCTTTTTGCAATTTCATTATCGAGAATTATTGGTCCTAATACTATCGACATAGACGTTAACTTTGTCCCAATTTCTCTTTCCCACATTCTGGCCACGATTTTAATTTTTTACACTTTTGCAACGAAACTTCGATCGAACAAAACTTTCGTATGGGATTGTACCCGCAAAGCGTATCCATAAATTCAGCGACGGGGAGGGGAGGGGTGGAAGGAGACGACAATATGGCTTCTCGAAGGACCCGCGACTTTTCTGAACAGTCATCCTACGCATCCTTGTTCGAAGCCGCGATTCGTCCTCCCACGATAATCCGATCGAGGAATCTTCGATTCTCGCCTAAGCGATTTGATCCGAAAGAATTTCAACAGAAATACGATTCGAATTCGATATTTCCTCCAGCGTAAATTTTTATTCGCCCCAAAATTTAAAAAAATCACCGATTCGAGGCGGATTTTTTTAAATTTTTTTTTCAAATTTAATTATTCAATTTGAATTTTAGCTCGTAGTGATAATATTTGTAAAAACTCAGCGTGAAAAAAACGTTGAAAAGAAGAAAAATAAAATGAAAAAAGAAGAAAAATAAATAAATAATAACAAACTACGTATAGAAAAAACAATTGCACCTTACTCTACCAGGACATTAATAAAATTCCAAAAAAAAAGAAGAAAGTTATTTACGAAATACTGTCAAGCGTTATTGTTTATATTTTTATTTCTTTATATCTCTATTTCTTCATAATAATAATGACAATGAGAAGGAAAATGAAATAGTAGCGGTAGTAATGTCAATAATTAACTGAATGATAATAATAATGACAATGAAATTAAGTAATTAAATTAACAATAATGATAAACAAATAGTTATGATGATGGAAATAATTATAATAAAAATCAAATACGATAAGATGAAAAACAACGACAATAATAACAATAATAATAAAAATAGCAATAAATATTTATGTACTTTAATTTAACAATTATTCATTTAATTTATATATGAAAAAAATCGATGTTTGAAAAAAATGATTTCTTTTATTTATTCAATAATTTGGACCAAAATCAAAAAGTGAATAGGGAAGAAAATTTAAGCAGTTAAATCATCAACAACAACAATAATAATAATAATGAAATAATAAAATGAACGACGATAATGATAATAACTATAAACCATAACAATAATAAAAAATGATAATAATAATAATATATAACCAAATGAAAACAAACATTCATGCCCCTAAATTCAACAATTAGCAAATATTTATTTACTTAACAAAAAAATATGATCAAAAAGAAATTATGAAAAAAAAATTCTTATCCCCTTTTTAAAATTCAATAGATTGAAACAAATTCATAAAACGAATGGGGAAAAAATATTCTCGGATAATTGCAATCGTGTTTTTCAATGGCACAATTTTGGTGAATTTTCTAAATTCGAGTATCTAAAAAGATAAAAAGAATTTTTACAAACTGAAGAAGGAAAATTACATGCAAGAATAGTTAAACGAGGAATGAATCGACGATAATGAATTTCCAAACCTAATATCGACGACGATAAATTTCAAAACTAACCAAGAGATTCCATGGTGAAAAATTTTTCGTTCGACGTGTACGCGGCGACTTAAAAAAAAAAAGAAGAAAAAAAACTCGTTATTTCCTATTAACAAAAAGATGTCGCGACTGAGATATTCATCTTGGCTTCGCGCTGCAAAATTAACGAAGCGCCTCGAAAGTTCGAACGATCGCGCCTGAGATAGCGAGAAAGAAGAAAAAGCTGAGCAAAATTCTGTCAAATTGACGTGACGGTTTTTTTTCTTCGTTTTTTGGTACGTAACACAATGCGGCACAAGCCCTTAGGTGGCCCGCAGACGGTCGACGATCGATAAGCCACGCTGGTTTTACATCTCGTTTTTTTTCTTCCTTCGTTTCCTTTCTTTTTGTAATTCTCACGCGTATTTGCGCTCGGCGCGCCGCTCGCGGCGATTCTCATGTGCGTATGGTGAGGATAGAATGTTGCACTCACCTGAGCCCGGTAGGCGAGCAAAGCTGCCAGTATTACGTGAACCAGCATCCCTGTCATCTGGACCGTAGGAATTCCCGGCACTAACTTTATTTTTCCTCCCGCACGCCCTCCCGACTGCCGCTTGTCTATATATATGTATCTATGTGTGTGTGTGTGTGTGTGTGTGTATGTGTGTGTGTGTGTATTTCGAGCACTTTTTTTACCGTCCGAATTACTATGCGCGTCTCGCCGCAGCAGGCACGAGAGATACGTACGCCGCGATGCACCAACACACAGCCAAGAAGCGCGAAAGTGTTTCAAAGTGCCGCCCCGGATGCCAAAGGTGAAGAAAAAAAAACAATCGGAAATGAAAATTTGAGCGAACACACTCGACACGTATTCGCGCCGCCGCGGGAGGGCGCTTTCTTTTGTTTTTTTTGCAACTAATATTTATGAGTCTCGTTTGGTCTCTCGTATTGCTTTTCGGGTTATTTCGCCGTTACGATCGTGTATCTATGCTACGGGGTGAGAGAGAGAGAGAAACGATTTTTCTTTACGTCGCGCGCGTCGACGATAGCTGCGAACGAAACAGTCGATGTTCGGTACCACCGCAGTACTGACTGCGCTACGCTGGGTGGGTCGCTTGACCGTGTCCTGAAGTTTCAAGATGGCGGACGGCGCGGCCGCGCCGACGCGGGCCGCCTGCATCGCCGCGCGGCGGCTCGAGCCGCTTTTCGCTGCACACCGGGTGTTCGAGAAAGTTGTCGTAGAGTGGGCGTGATATGGAGATTGGAGTAAAAGAATTTCGTTGGGTACTTTAAGGTGCAAAATTGTAAAAGTTTGTAAATTGCGTCTGATACGCGTATGTAAGTTTGACAGGAACATAACCTTTATTTGTTTTCGATACATCGGTGCCATCGATCTAAAGTATGCGATATAGATACGGGTGTGATGTAAAGTATAAAGAGTGTACGAAAATGAAAAGTTGTTACACTGCGACCTCGATTATCGGGACCTCCACAGATGCAATGCCCCTCCACCCCTCCGCGACTGTGTGCCGCAAAACGACCGGTGTAGTGCATGGTGGGGGAAGTGCCAGCCCGCGATCTTGCATATGGGCAAAAAGACTAGAGAGAGGGCTGCCATCTTTCAGAATTTTTGCTACGCGCATTCTCCGCTGTTTGTAGTGTCCTACTCTGCCACTCGCAGCGCTAATTGTTCCCAAACATTTCTGATCAGGGAGCAGGCATCTTTCAGAATTTTTGCTACGCGCATTCTCCGCTGTTTGTAGTGTCCTACTCTGCCACTCGCAGCGCTAGTTGTTCCCAAACAATTCCGATCAGGGAGCAGGCATCTTCTGGAATTTTTGCTACGCGAATTGTCCGGTGTTCGTAGTGTCCTACGCTGCCACTCGCTGCGCTAGTTGTTCTCGAACAATCCTGACGCGCGCGCAGGGGCTATGTATAAATATATACACTCTCGCACACATATAACTCAAAGACTTTCCATAGCTTCGAATGCGAGGATCGGCTGGTACAACCGTGCAAAACACACGGCATCAGCGCATGAGTATAAGTAATTTCGGTAATTTCATCAGTTCCGCACCGCGGCCTACTCCAAACGTCAAAATAGTCATATTCGGCGCGGGGTGGTTATGTACGCCGTGCGGGCCGCGCGTCTGCGCAATAAGATTATTGTCTGTGACCTAATAGCGCCACGGGAAGGGGTGGAACTAATTGTAAGTAAAGCGGTTTTGTAAATGCGACATTCGGCGCATAGTGGGGGTGGGCTAATGCATCCATGGAGATTCCGATATGGGAGATAGCCATGTACTTTTTTCGTGGAACGAACCGATACACACTTGTGCTTTCTTTTCAGGTCACCCTATACACTAGCCTACTGGCTCGAGGATAATGCCGCAGCAGAGCGTCCGCATGCTCCTGACACGACGCGCATGCACTCCGCGCCACGAAGTCGATACCGCAGCGGGAATTCGGGCATTTTTTGAACGTGTTTCCTTTTATTACTTCCGCCCCCATTATTTTCGAAACGAAACGTACTCAAACGTGAGCAATTTTCGATTTTATCAATTTGGCACGGTTTATTTTTCGTGATTGCAAAATGTTTCAATAATACTTTTGAAAAGACTGAAAGACAACTAGTTTAAATGAATCCGTATCCATCAACGTATCTCAAAATGTCACGGAACTGAAATAAATGAATATAGGTTATGAAAATACTGCAAGGACTTCATCCATGAATTTAGGCTAGAATAGAGTGCAGACTCGTGCGCAAAGAGGTTAGAAAATTCTGAAGTGCAGTATTTTGCCACCAAGCGTCGCTGCAGTTTCATCGCAGCAGTCTATATATATATTTGCGTGTTACGGTGGTTGCAGCAACCCTAGTGGCAGAACGATACACTTTCGAATGCAACTATGCGAGTCCACACATTGGGGTCTGGAAAACTAGCATTTGAATTTTGCGAGGATGCAACCCGACAGGAGTGCCACTTAGATAAAAGCTTAGTAAAGAGCCCCCGTGGTTCCGCCATTTTGCAAGTAGCAGTTTTGAGGCTAACTTGGGAAAATTGTAGGTTTCAATGAAGCAGAAAATGAGAATAATCAGAGTACAGGCCTGAATGTATCAAACGATAACGTCAAAATATTTGTTGCGAAGAAACACGGCTGTATATGATCTTTGGTGTAAAAATGAGAATATGGTTGATAAACGCGGATTTACGGGAAAAAAATGGATCGATTCTTGACCTCACTTAGTTCACATCGCGAAATACCTTCTATACTGCGTTCAACGAGAGAACGACACAGCACCGCGCAAATTGATGCGGCCTGTGGATCGGATGGGATTAGTGGGGCTTGTTGCTCAGTCCCGCTTTGGGTCCTGCAACAGGGCAACGTGGAGAGGATAAAGAGGGCGGGGTATCGGGCGGGATCTGACCGTACCAGACGAACTTGGGTTCGGAAGCGTGTCGTCCTCGCGATGAACGCCTTGTATATGTTGAAAAAATCCCAGTAGTTTGTCCCAGATGTAAATTCGCAATGTATTCTTGAACAAACATTAAAACGGCAGCCCTGCCTCGTTCGCCTCTGCGTAATTTTTAGGTTATGAGTACAACCGGTGCAGCGAGGTCTCGAATCAAAGAGTCATTTTTAAGTATTCGCCGCGTTGTAATTTACAGCTGCAAAATCCGTGGGTTCGTGAGATGAGTGCCTTTTTTAATAACTGGAGCAAGCGCTGCACGCTTATTTTGTTTTTTCTCTTCGCAAATTCAACGTCATCAGCGGAGAGCGCGAGAGTGCCGTAGAAACGCGTAGGAAAAAAATGAAATTACACAGAAAAATGCTGATGAAATAAAGGATATTGAAAGAAAAAAGAACATACAGATGAAAAGTTTCAATGCGACGCTCGAGCACGTGACCTCGCGATGTTAATCATCAAGCATGAAATATCCAATGTGCATGAGTTCGCACATCGTCAGCGCGTCTCCGCAAACTCATTTTTTTTACCTCCCGTAAAATTCTCGGCACGACGCAGAGAGCGAGTGAAAAGGGGCAAAGAAAGGCGGCGGGAGGGAGAGAGAGAGGAAGGGAGAAACATACGCGGAAGTATGTGGCGGAAGAAGGAAGCAAAAAAAAATGTAAAACAAGTAAAAAATTAAACGAGAGGTGCGAAGTACTCGACGTCATAGTGAACGGTGAAAATGTAGGGCGGAGAGGATAAGAGAAAAAAGAGAAGAGAGAAAATATAGTGGGGATTAAAGTCACATTGCTGATGTACAGCGCTTGCATGTAGCGCCCCCTGACGTTTCAAGAGTGCACTTTTAACACTGCGGGTCCCATGGAAGCATATCGGATTATTGTGCGTCGTTTAACGAACGCACACGAATCTCCTCGTTTGTGTCTTTCTTTTCAACTCGGTTTAAGCTTGACGCCATTATTTTCGGACGCATTTTTCTCGAAAAACGAGAAGACGGTAAAAAAACGTTGGAGCACTTGGGATCTTCAGTAGTGCCGAATTTTGCCGCTCGTGGTGCTCCGGTCAGCCTAATCCTATCAATAATGCAGTCTTGCACGTTGGGATCTCCAGTAGTGCCGAATTTCGCCGCTCGTGGCGCTCCGATCAGACCAATCCTATCAACAATGCAGTCTTGCATGTTGGGAAACTCAGGCTAATATCGACAGTGGGTGCCTTTTCAAAAGCCATTCTGACCTCAGTTTAGGAGCGTCAACTGATAAATTAGACAAAACAACTTACGCGTAATATACCGGGTCGCCCATTTTGGAAAGTACTGCTCCGGTCAAGTATTTAGTACAATCAAACATTTAAGGCTCAAAGAGGGACGTTCAAAAAAATTTGGTCATAAAGTCCAAATGCCGACGTTGAACTGGTCGACATTGTTTTTTTATGGAACGATACATTTTTTCATAGAAAAAATTGTCAGGACAAAACAACTTTTGTAGGAAAAGTTTTTTAATGGCGTTCATAATTTTTAGGTTAGCATACCATTTTTTATTATTTTAGCGCTACCCAGAATGTACCACGAGGAGGTAAAGTCTTCAAGGTCCCTAGTGTAACTGTGCGTGTGTGTGGGTGTGAGTTTGTTGGGTGCTACCCGGTATGTACTTCATATCAGGACGATCATCTTCTCGTCACGCGTCCCGTGGCCACGCACCTAGCGGTCCTCATGCAAACTAGAATCGGCAAATCACCAAACGGACCACCTCCGATTCTTCGTCTCTACAAACTTCCGTCCATAAAGCGTCTACGTACAGGCGCGACCGCTTCGCTGGGTCCACGGTCGTGCATGCACGCTGGAACGTTTCATAGCGCGGGGGGAAGCTCTTGGCAACATTTTCCGTAGTTTCCTCGTAAGCCGCACGTGTCTGATGTAGGAATTGATAGTTGTTGAGAGGACCCGTCAACGATAACACGAAGAAAAAAAACATTCCACAACGTTTACAGGCAATTTCTCATGCTCAAAAGTGAATATCGCAAAATGGGTCACATGTGTCATCTTTATATATGACTTTAGAAGTAGGGAAGCTCCCGAGACACATTTATCACTTTTCCGTAATTACAGTACGCATGCGCGCGTCGCGACTCTTCCGTGATCGCAGCGATCGATGGAATCGTCGACGGTACTACCAATGTCATTTTATAAATCCGACCTCTGGCGACCACGCGAGGAATTACCAAACCAAGCACACATTTTTTACATCCTAATGGTAGTTCTAGTATATCCAACATTTTGTGCCTCCGCGAGACGCAACTTGCATTCGGGTATTGGAGGACGGTAGAGACGACGATCCAGCAGAATGTCCGGTGGCTTTGGAACTGCCATATGCAGACACAAGGTAACGTATACGTATTCAAAAAGATATATATATATATATATATATATATATATATATATATATATATATATATATATATACCTACGCTAGAGGTACGCGACCGCGAAGCAAGGAATTATGTATTATTCGTGGCTGGTGAAGAGCGCGTGGGGACATGGGTCGGGGGGAGGTTGTGAGTAGTCGTCCGCGGGTCGATAAGTCTGAGAAAATCGAATGGCGTTTCTGCGCCGCTCTAGCTTTCCCCCTTTTGCTGCTTCTTCAGTGAGTCACGTTATACGACACACACATATATATATAGTTGTTAACCGACAAGCTCGTTCTGAAAAAACCGTGAACAAAGTGACTAAAATAAAAACAGACGAACCACCATTTTGAAAACGACGTAGATCGCACACGGACGTGGGAGAATAAGAGGAAAACGAGGGAAGTTGCAATATCAAGAAACGATGCGATTTATTGCAAATTTATCGGAAAGTAATTAAAAATTATCAATTTTTAAAGGGATTAATTAAAGGTTTATTTATTAAATAATCAACGGAACACACACACACAGGTTCGAATAATCTCTTACTCTTTCAAACAACATAGTTGTGTACAAAAAAAATATATACCAAACTTGAGCTCGCTAGGTCTAAGTTGTAGCGCTGGATTAATTTTTTTCGTTTTTATTTACATGAAAAATTCCTTTTTTGCGTTCGAACTTGTACAGCTCAACAAATAATTGGTATTTGTCGGCTGCAGTTGAAAATTCTTGAAGCTAGCTGTTGCACTTTTTGAGTACCCGTAATTTTCGTAAAAATAACAATAGCGGTATTTCCGAAAAAGCCCTTTAAAGCTCGTCGCGTAAGCTTTGTGGAGCTTCGAACGGATCTGAAAAATATTCGTGGCTAAATTATGCAAGTCTCAACCGAGAGCGAATTTCCTGTGTAAATCGAATGGAGAAAGAAATGGCCGGCACTGCCATTTCGATTTGAGTTGAAAAGTTCTAATTCGGCCTGCATTTTTCTATACCTCATTACATTGTTGAAGACGGTAATAGATGATTTAGTTATTATTGTCGTCTGTTTTTTTAACTGTCTTCACCTCGTGAGACAGTTCCTACCAACGAAGAATCCTGCTCTTTGGAAACCACTATGTTGGCCTATCTTTCGTTCTTCCCGTGGAGCATCAGAATGATCGCGTTATCAAAATAAATAGCTCATTTTTGCAGCACGAAACGAGACAGCCACTGTGCCGCAGAGTAAAATGAAACTTTCGCTGAAAGCCGTAGAAAAAAAGCGCCACAAAATGGCCGCTGCAGTCGACACTGATGGCGAAGCGAGATAAACGGGAAATGTGTTTCCACGTGAGATCGATTTATCAATGATAAAGAGATAAATGAGAATCGAGATGTGGAGATGTGTGGAGAGACACAATCCCAAGAAATATGATAGGGTGGGTGCAGACAGTCGTCACCGCACGCTCCCATCACCACAAATAGTACATAGCGGCGGGAAGAGCCTTCAGTTTGGGCCTCGACAAGCCGGACACGTTTGTCAATCAAATTGAGAACAATAGGGAGGAAAGGCCTGTCCGTATGAATCGACAGCAATAACGCGAAGCGCCCCCCCCTCCCTGGCAGGCTGAACAACGCAAAGTTGGATGCCAGTGGAGGCTGGACGGTGAGAGTCGACGGAATAGGAATTAGAAGAGGACCGACGATTTGATCAAGTGCCAGTTGCGAGCCGATGAGCAAAGGAGGAAAAGAGAGGCTGGAATGGTCTCGCGGGGAACTCTATTATCGGGACATTGGGATTGTCTGGGGCGAGGCGCGACCACGTTGGTCGACCGATTGCGCTTCCAATGCGGCACATCCCTCGATCGGGGCTGGAGTAGCATCGGGAGATGGGGAATTCGTCGTCGTCGTCGCCGTCGAGGAACGGAATGAACGAGAGATAGAGAGACGGACGGGCAAGACCCGCCGGGGCAAGAAGGGTGCGAGAATCCCCCTTTGGGGAAATTGAAACGCCGTCCCGAATGCCAGGAGTGCTCCTGCGGAATGATGAGAGAATCCCAGAATCACCAGCAGACGGAGAAAGGAAACCGGAACACCGGAGAATTCACGTGATATGGACTGTGTGCTTGGATCGAAGTGTGCACCCGTGTAGCATTTAGAGAGTAATAGTTATGTGCCCTGCTTGGTTAACCGATTCATGTACAATAGACAGTATGCGGAGCATGGAGACTAAAGTGCAGCGAACCGGACTCCCGATCCTTATCGGTTCGTAAAGTTGTGAGATATAAGTGCGTCTCCTGTTTATATCAGCCGATACAGTGTATCACTGTTCGGTGAAGCGAGAAGGGCAGACCTGACAGCTAATGTTCCAACTCAAGTCCCTGGATCGCAGAGACGACGGATATGAAACCCTTCTTCGAGCCTTATCCTCTACATATGTGTTTATGTATGCAAGCAAACACACACACGCACATGCCCACTATAGTGCCTTACACAAAGACCCTTTCGATTTGCCCCCGTTGAGGGCAACGACTGCCAATCGATGACAAAGGACCTCGTCGTTGCCGCATCGTTTTCGGTGTAAAGTGCGAATAACGACCCGTAGTCGATCGATCTTTGTTCAGTGCGCCGAGTGGCGGAAGAAAGAAGAGAACGCGCGCGCGAGAGAGAAAGGAAGGTGGTGGTGGGCTGAGCGAAGAAGGGTACGAGGGACGAAGAGAGAAAAGACAGTGGCTCCAATGGACCGCAGCATTGGAGCCTACGGTAAAATCAACAACCTGTAGATACTTGCTGGCATTTGTGCGGTGTACAAAGGTACAGCTGTTAAACAGCAGTATTAGGTACTACAATTGACCTAAGCCTCTTTGTATCACTATACCATGGAGAATGCTTCGTTCGGAGCTCGTGAGTGAGAAAATCAATAACATTCGTTATTTAAAGAGAGAATACGAACGTGCGAGCTACCGATTAGCGTCTTTGGATTTAGCTGGGCACTATTGGTGGGGCTCGTGAGGCCTGCCTATTTTCCGATTCCAAAGGCTGATCCCTGAAAAACAATCGTTGCTTAATGTGACGAGGAAACTGAGCACGAGTATGATGGAGACGAAGACTAGAGTACTATGCGATTTCATGTTGCATTTTACCATTAGCGTCACTGACGCAAGTCATCCGATCAATACAGCAATAAATCAGTCTACGCAGTTAACGCCACCGTCGCATCGTCACGGAGACGAATCGCCGTGATTTCGTGTGGTCGCTAATTATAACCACGTGAGTGGGTGCGATTTTGTCACCTGACTTTTAAAGCCCTGTTATTACGAGAATCTATAATTGGAGGGAGTCTCGCTAGTACCTATCCCGAAGCCTGGAAAAATTGTGTCTAGGAACATCAGGTGATGGAGACCATAGCTGCAGCCGTCATTGAGTGGTTGAATATGAGGAGCGTTATAACATGTAATGCCTTCGAGAGAAGAAGAATGTTCATCCCAAGGTGAACAAGGCTCCGTGACGATTGATGCCACGATGTGTCTACAGGATAGGACGGAATCGTGAATTTAAAAAAAAAAAACTAGTAGTAAACCGGAAACACGTGTCCTGGTTAGAGAGTGCTCCTACTAATGGTATCTCTCAGAGATACAAGTAGGGGTCTAGGACTGCTTAATGATAAGGGCTCGTAGTTCATCTACTTCAACCGTCGGGCCAATCTTGACCACGGACTCTCCATCCTCTTATCCCATTCATCCTTCCTTGTCAAGCCTCTAATATTCCTCGAACGAACGAATGGAGTACAAATGCCCGCCGTTTTGTTCCTTACGACGGGGTGCCCGCAAGAGGACAGGATGTTAATGCTCGAGGGATGATAAGTTCGAGATCCGGGTTCGAGCTTCCTCAGCCGGAAGAGAAAGCCGAGTGCGCGGTGGCTTCGCGGATGGGGTTAGCTGGCAAGGACAAAGAGCCTCCCGACACCTCAAAGACCTGCTACCAGGCGCGTAGAGACGGGAAGGCTTCTCACAAGCTGAAAGCTCGGTCACCCAACGAATACCTAATACCAACCTCTACTACTCCCATCACCCTACGGACCCCTTTTTCACGGTTTTCTCTCGCCCGGAGGAAATCCTGCACTCACACATGTTCCGGCTTCTCCGAGCTTACAATGGACGCAAGCTGGAGGACTGCATGTGCAATACAACCTTCGATAGGATGTCGATTGCGCCTTTCTGCAAGCCAGAGGCCATCACGTCACGAAGGTCTACGTCGAGGACGTTCTCCCTATCTACTTTCCACTTCCGCATACTCATTCATCCGCGCGCGCTTTACGGCGTCGCTCACACTTCCGGCTCTTCCATAAATACTGCAACATCATTCACAACGGATTATCGACGCGCGAGCCCCTCTTCTCAGGTCGTTATTCAAGATTTCTTTTCAATCTCCAGAGCTTCCGGTGCGCGGCTAACATCATCCAGAAATTGTTATCGAAGCGATCAATTCTCATTACGTGTTTTACTTAACGGTTCGTGCCTCGACGGCTGTTCCGCTGTGCTCACCTGTACAACGGTGAAGGCCATCAGCATTGGGACTTTACAGTACAGGAGTCTGCAGTAGTTTTCTGTAAAAAAAACACAGTCGAAATGAGGGCTTCGTGGTAGTGACGCTGCCATCAATTTGACCCTATATACAGGCAGTTCCGTTCGAATTGATCCTCTTAAATATCTTGTAAACTATTCAAGACACCTGCGTATGTATTTAGACCACAGTTAAACAGTTTCGGAAGGTACGTTATGTGATGTTGGTTTTTTCTATGTGAATGTGTAGAAGACATAAAAGCCACCTTTGGTCTTTTAAATATGGAATCGTAGATTTTTCAATGCAAAGCAACCGTCGCTTTTGCTGCGTGGGCTGTTTTATTACTGCATTGATCCGATTAGGTGCGTCGGAGCAACGCTAGTGATAAAATTTTGCATTATTGAATCTCATCGTTTCATGGGAGCCTTTCCTAACATCTTGACTAAAGAATAAGGTCGGCTGTACTGTAGACACCCTACCAATATTTTTGCAGTCGATCAATATTGAATTCATATATGTATCTCAGTCTCACGAGAAATCCCACAAAAACATCCTCCATTACTCTAAAATATTAATTACGTTCAGCTGCATTGGTATTGATTTAATACTACAGATAAAAAAAACTTAAAATACCTACCTAAAAGTAAGGTGGAATCTCGCTAGCCGCGGAATCGGGGGCTCTGAAATTCAACATAGGAAAATCAAAAAGACTGGACCTGGAGTGGTGCCAACCAGGGGTGTTTCCTGTTTCACTGAATTATTCCAGGGTTTGGAAATCAAAGAGTTCCAAGATTAGCTGGGGTGGGACTGTCTATAAGGGTTCGTATTGGTTGCGAAGATCTAACGATGAGCTCTCCAGCTCGGACGCTATCCGAAGAATACCCAAAGATTCGGACAGTCACATAAGTGAGTTGGAAAAGGGTTGCGGCAGGTCCTGTTATAATGACCCAACTAGGATGGCATTTATAGAATCCCAATAGACTTTTTCACCAATTATCGGTTTCTCGCATGCTCGTTCCTTCCCCTGTCACACGTGTACGAAACTACCGTGTGCCTAACCGGGCCCCAAAGTGGGCGAAGTGCGAGGCGGGCAATGACGAGGACGACAGAGGAGGATGAGCTGGAACGACATAGCCTTGGCCCATGGTACGCCGCTCGCGCAGTTGTCGGTGATGGTGGCGGTGGTAGTGTGACGGGGTGGGTTGGCGCACGCCAACCCCAACGTGTTGCCCGGGGTAACGGTATCGATTTCAACGGAGCTCAAGCTCTGTGCAGGCAAACCCGAGAGAGCTGACACGAAGGCATCGAGCAACTCGGCAAACCCAACAGAATCGCCAACAGCGACTGAACGACGCATCATGGAGGCTCTTCCGGAATGCTCCACGATCGGTACACCCAACGCCACCTATCCCCGGCCCTTGATTGTCGTAGCGCCTCTCGTCGTTCTACCTACTCGCCCGCCAAACTAAAACTTTGTCAAAGTGCCGCAAACTTCCCCCGCGCTAACCTCACTTTCCCGTAACGCGATTAGCCACGAACTGCACGGTATCGCTATAGGAAACTCGAGTGGCCCGATATGACATCTGGTCTGGAATTATAGAAGCGGCTTTCTTGCCAAGGGATAAGAATTCTTGATGCGCTCGTTGCTTGTATGTTTGAGAGCCTGTGAAAGCGACGTTTTAATCCCGTCACGACGCCATATTAGCTTCTCACGACTAATTGCTTTTCCCTGCGATCTTTCTCTCTCCCTCTGCCCATCGCCCCGAGCCTCTAGCCTCAGTGTCGCAGGAACAAACTAAAGTAATACCGAGGAAAGTAATTCCGAGACACCCAATATTACCACGACACGCCTTGCCACACCATGGATCTCGTGGAATTTACGCAGCGAGTGACGAGCGATGTGTTCTTGTACCGCCATTGGCCACTTGAGTACTTCTTACCAAATGTTACTTTGTGATGAGGACCGTTGCTTTGTAGATGTAAAGCCAACCGTCTACGATTGACTTGACTTCGGTCTTGTGTAACCGGATTGCGTAACTCGTTCGAGAAGCATAGCAACATGATTTCGGGACGAGAATCTTAAGGTAGGTGATCGGCTGCCCTTATCGATTGGTGATGACGCACCTCGGAGTCGCCAAAGGAACGTATTTTTACAGGGAAGGCTGATGACGTTAGTGTGTGTGTATTCCTCAGAGGTACGGGGTCCTTCCCCTTTTACCATCCCCTCCTTTTATTCCTTCCATTCCTTCCGACATTCACAATCCTTCCAGAGCTCCCCCGCAGAGTGTTGACCGCAGCCACTTCTTTCCTAATGCACTACTCTATCGCATTTGCACGAGGGCCCAGGGAAACTGCGGAAAACCTGGGCCGATACAGGCGGCTATATTTGGCTGAGTTTCAGTTGTATTAAACATCAGAAACTCAGACAAACTGCCTCCCGCTCAAAGGTTGACGCGCAAACCAGTGCACGGGCGAGCGGTCACCGCTCCAAGTATTGGCAGCCTCCAATGCTGCTTAACTTCAGTGACCGCCGAGCCCGCGCACCGACCGCGCGCCTACCTCTGTCGGTTGATGACGTTAGTGCTTGTGTAAGGATTCCTAGAAGTACCGTTTTATTTGCCGCGTGCAATTCTCCCTTATTGGTTGACACTCTGTAACCGGATGACGAAGTTGAAGTTTTATCGAACACACGGTAAAGTAGAACATTTGAAAACGGACAAAGTCCGACAGCTGGGCTGTCAAAGTAGTGAGTTGCAAAGTGCACGCTTCCGTTTCCATATCAGAAACGCCAACGATGGGTGGCCAGGTTAGCAATAAAAAGTACGTTGCAACGATTCATGACGAACATTGTGCCGCATTTTGAATACCGGGTCGAAGCCCAAAGGGACTACGAGCGTTGTGGAAAGACAACGGAACTAATGAGTCCGAAATTGCAGCGGTCGTCAAATGGAAAATAACCGCGTGTCACCGAGTTTGATCATCCTAGTTTTATGCTCGGGTATAGTAGGAATTCCCGCAATGCAAGCGCGTCACGGCATAACCTCAATCGACTATTCGCCTCGGTCCATTTATTATCAGCCCACTCATAGGAAAAATCGAGTACTCCATGCCAGACATTTGTAGCGGCGCTGGTGAGAAGCGATCAGAGCGCTCGCCACATAGCGGTCCATCGGCGAACTATTTTTTTTTTAATTTGCGTGCTCCGGTGCTTAAAATAAATGGCGTCTGATATTCGTCACACTTAATGGAACGCAATAAATCTTCAATAAGCCCCGTGTCCGGAGCTTGCGAATTTATGTGTCCACATATGAATCGCGAGCTCTTTGAAGAAAAAAAAAAAGACGCGTGCAAGTTCCGACTGTACAGAGAGCCGGAATTTCCGTACCGGAATCGATAGGGCATTACGATATCTCCGCGACCAATAAAACGGTTGCTTCACCCTCGACGAAGTAGTCCACGGTTCACCCCTTCGTCTTTGTGCAAGACTTTTCGTCCACGAATTTCGAACCTCCATGTACGAAGATCGAGGGCAAATAATACAATTCCTCTCGTCCCGTTGTTTCGTAAGTTAACCTCCAAAAATAGGCGGACCGAAAACAGCGATGCAGAAAAAACCGATTATCCCGGAGGTATGTGGAAAAGAAAGGAAAATGATAATGGCAAAACGCGGACGGTGGAGGCGGATGAATGCCAAAAAAGAAAATGGAGCTGAATTTTCAAACGTGTGGAAGCGATTATTTGTATACAAAGGCGGTGGAACGATATATACACGCGAGAGAGAGAGAGAGAGAGAGAACTCGCACCGCCGCTATCGCCCATCCCGAATCTGTTTTATTCGCTTTAACAATAGCGTCGCGAGCTTTCAGTTTTGCGAGTTTTGTTTTCTCCGCTCTCTCATATCAACCTCGCCCATATGCACAACCCGCTGAATTCGTCCCGCATAGTTTTACCCTCTCTTGTATCGCGCCCACATGTATGAGGACGTACACACCATACAGGGTGTGTCAGTAGAGAGCTAACATCGAAAATTCCCGGAAGTCTCTATCTTACACACAAAATGACAAAACCAAAGGTCACCTTAGTTTTTGCTTTTCAAACGGTGCCGTCAAACTATCTTCAACGTCACCTCCACTTTGAAATCGATACCCCTATTTTTCCATCCCGTCTTCCACTTCATCGTTATAAAAGAACCAATGACCTGACGTGACCTTGAAATGAGCCAGACAAGCCGATAAATTAACAAACCGGAAGTGAGCTTAGGGCGGGCAACCAACCGGAAATTTGCGGAATCGAACAATCATTTTTATTTAAAAACGCGTTTAAAACGAACCCCATTGAGAGTTTAGCATTTTTCAACGTGTCCAAATGATGCGTGAACCCTTCGCACCATCGCGTTTTCGAGTGGCTAATTTCTAATAATTCACCCTGTATATATTTATATATATGCGTGTGTGGCGACATCGTTGCGGCTATGTATAAGAACTGGAAGCTTATATATCAGTTGTCCTATTTGAAACGGATCAGTTTGGCTGGGTGTCGGGTATGTTTGTGGTGGAGGATGAGGACACTACGCACGAGAACTATAGATATACGTAAATATAAGTTTGAGTTAAAACCCGTCTTCAGTTTCAACGCGTTTTCCCCAGTGAAATCCAGATCTTACTGAACTTCGTTGGAACTCGTTTTTCCTAGCAAAAACTAAAATTTACTGATAAATACGTCTGAATGTTAGTTAAAAATCGCCTCAAGCCCAAACCAACCCAAACAGTTTCAACTGATTCGCTTCGTTAGGACTAGTTTATTTGGGTTGGTTAGTTAAAGTTAGTTAGTTAAAACTACTTTTAACTATTTGAAATTAAGTTAGGTTAAAGGCTTAATTAAGTAAGGTTAAAGGCTATTAATCTTACTTAATTAAGGCTATTAAGGTTAAATTAAGGCTATTAAGGTTAAAGGCTATATAAAGGACTTACTTAATTAAGTAAGTCCTTTACTTAATTAGTAAAGTAAAGTAATTAGTAAAGTAGTAGTATAGTAATTAGTAAAGTAATTAGTAAAGTAAGTGATTAGTAAAGTAAGTAATTAGTAAAGAGTAATTAGTAAAGTAAAGTAGTAAAATAATTAGTAAAGTAAAGTAATTAACCTTACTTAATTAAGGCTATTAAGGTTAAAGGCTATATAAAGGAAATTAAGTAAGGTTAAAGGCTAGTGAGTTGAAACTCGTTAACTAACTACCTAGCTTTTAAGTCAAACTAGTTTACCTAACTAAAGTTAGTTAGTAAAACTAACTGTTAGTACTAAGTAACTAAACTAACTAAAGTTACTTAGTTTGCTAATTAGTTGGTTGAAACTAGTTAATTATCTAACTTTTCAGTCAAACTAGTTTTAAGTAACTAAAATAACTATTAGTACTAAGTAACTGAACTAATTACAGTTACTCAGTTTGCTAGTTGGTTAGGTGAAACTACTTAACTAACTACTTACATTTTACGTAAAACTAGTTTTAATCGACTAGCGAACAAACTAAATGAGTAAACTAACTGCAATTACTTAGCTAGTTTTGTAGTTAGATAATTAAAACTAGTTGTAACTATCTAATTAGGTTTAACGATAGTTAAAACTAACTAGTTTTAACTGTAGTTAAAGCTAACTAGTTTTAACTATAGTTAAAGCTAACTAGTTTTAACTATAGTTAAAACTAGTTAGATAGGCTAGTTTTTCCTATAGTTAAAAGTAACTGCACTAACTACAGTTACTCACTTTGCTAATTAGTTGAAACTACTTAACTAACTACCTACATTTTAAGTAAAAATAGTTTTAATCGACTAGCGAACAAACTAAATAAGTAAACTAACTACAATTACTTAGCTATTTTCGTAGTCTATCTAACTATCTATCTAATATAATCTAACTATCTAACTAGTTTCAACTATAGTTACAACTTGTTAGATAGATAGACTAGTTTTAACTATCTCTCGTTTTAACTAGTTCAACAAACTAATAATTAACGCAAAGTTTCTACTAGGGAAAACTAGTTGCGACGGCGTTCAGTCAGTACTAGTTATGACTAGGGAAATCCGGTTTTAACTGTAACATATATATGTGTTTGCACTCTCGAAAAGTTCAGGATATCAAGCAAAGGTCTTTTCGACGTGTGTTTCTTTCCTCTTGGCCTGTCCGTTTTTTTTTTTTGTTTTTATTATTTTTCGACCATACACCCAGCTCGCATCCGCTGTCCCAACAAATTCAACACGGCCCATTAAACCTAATGCCGCAATTTGAAAACATGTATACACCGCGGAAGGAAAATTCGGCCTCAGTCTCACTTTTATTTTCTTCTCTTCCGATGCTTGGCGCAACTTTTACTTTATGATTTCGACCGAGACAACTTCTACGACTTGACCCTGCCGCATTTATTTAACATCTCTTCCGATCTTTTTCCTCTTCATCAGCCCTCCGTTCCGGGAACCTTCTCGAGATGTACATACGTTCGGCATCTCGTTGTCCTCCTCCTTGGTCGCCACATTCTGTGCTCTTTGTTTTCTCGTTCTCCTCTTCTCGGACGAGTGCGCTTGACGTTGGGAATGGGTGCGGTAGGATAAATTTGGGGGATTCGTGGTACACGAAGTCGAGGCTCGAAGACTTCGCGGAATGGCACGGGGGGGGGGGCATGGGCGGATGGGGGATGGTGGGAGTGAAAGAGAGGAGAGGCTTTTTTCACTTTCATGCGACTCGGTCGACGTCGCGGTCGCCGAGATCTCACGCGGTATCTCTTTCCTTATTTCGGTTGGTCGATGGCAAAAAGGCCGCAAAGTTTGTTCGCCGGTACGGCTTCGTCTGAAACAATTTCATACGGGTCCTGTATGTTGGCGCTCCTAGGTCAGTTGCGTGTAGGCCCGTATGTATGCGTGTATGTGTGGGTGAGTGTAGGTTAGTTTTACCATTGACGAGAAATGTCGAATCTGTAATTCGAACGCGTATGGAAGCTCCACCGAGAATGCGAGGAGGTATAGCACATTGTTCGTTTTCTATCGGGATGTTGGATCAGTTCGCGCTGTTCTTTTTTGTCAAAATTAATCCCTTATTTTTTAAAATAACTTCTTATGCTTCCAAACGTTTCGAAACTGTTGAGTGATCAACTCCTTATGATTGATGACCCCCTGTGACTAGTCTTCACGAAGTAATGCCTCCAATTCAACACGTCAGAATCATTATCTTTAAAGCGTCTAAATCGATCTCTGCATGTTCTTGCTGACGGATCATGGTCGCCGTGAGTCTCAAGAATTCCTCGCTCATTTTGCATTGTAAATTAGTGTGTATGATATTGAGGACTTTTCGCATCACTATAGTAAAGTTCAATTTCGGGCTTATTAGTGTTTCGATTAAATTTCCTCGCTTCTCTCGATATTTCGAGAAAAAAAAATATCCTGTAACGCGTTACAATTGCCGGTACCAAAAAAAATCCACAATATTCGTCTACTGTAGTGTCTTTTTCAAATTCTCTACGAACTTTACGGAAAATTATAGGTTACTTGTTTGCGATTTTTCTAACGGCGATTTTCCGCGAAAATCGACGCGCTGCGTCGATCAGCTGATCCGGCGAAGGAAAGGGGTGGTCGTTAGAACCCGATTCTTTGTTAACTGGGCGCAAATTGTGGTAATTTGCTTACACATGCATCATGGAAGAGCAGGGAGTCCAATTCGTAACCGCATGCACGCGAGATACACGTATAACTACATTAGCGGCGTTAATTATCGATGGGGTTATCGTTAATTGATAAAAATGGCGAACCGTCAGCTTCGAACGCGTATCTAGGACGAACCGAGACGTGACACAAAAGTCTACAATTTCGTATTCTGACCTGTCCTTAAAAACGGTCAAAATGAGACTTCGACTCGAATGGCACATTCAAGTTTGTACATTGTTGGTTTGAATCTGACAGACGACGCTCCTAACCTAAATTCGTCAAGACGAAATGCCCCATGGTTCCGCCTAGAAAGATGTCGGAAAATAGTTTTCCGCGCTTTTCACGATTTTTTTCAATTCAATAACTAAACACTTAATGGTATTAGGATTAAGGGCTATTTGAGGTTGACTTTTGGGAAAACCGTATGGGTCTAGGCACTCGGGCAACATTACTATATATTATCGTTTCGTAAAAACACTAGCGACGCCTGCGGCGTAACTGAGCACTACACCTCTGCGACCGCTTGAAAGAACTTCGTACATACAGGCTAGGATAGGGAGTTTGGACTCTTTTACTCTAGTCCTCTTGATTTTAATCATTTTCGTAATGCAAGTGAAACAAAATTAATAATAATAATGATAATGATAAGAAGCCATCTTACCTATCATCTTCGGATAAGGCAGACTGAGGTTGTCCATGATCTTGACGAATTCTTCGAGGCCTTTGCTGAGACGTGGATTAAATCTTTTCTCCTCGGCCACGGTCGTTACCGTCCTGCCGCTATAATCGTGTGCCGGATACAGGCAAAAGTTGTCCGGTAGTTTGAATATCTTTGAGTGAACCGAGTGGTACAGAGTCGTGGCCGAGCCTCCCTTTCGTCATTAATGCGTTCCCGATGTATATGTAAATTGAAAAACGAGAAATCCTAACCTCACTATGTTCGTCATTACGGGTAAAAATGCTCGCTCGAAACTCAGCAATTGGACGCCGTATAATTTACTATTTTCAAGTTATTTGGAGTGACCGTATATAAATTGTTGATTTCATTTTTCCCAAAATTCTTCACGTACTTGAAAATCGGTTCTCCCGCAGCCACGAATGAGCAATGCGTCACCTGTGAAGGCTATGCCTTGCTCTCTGCAGACGTACGTCACACATCCTGTGTACAACGGTGGAATCGTTATTGCGATACAAACTGCCCCAAGCAACGGTACAAAATGTTGTCAATGGTGTGCACGGGCTTAATGATACGATATTGAGACAGTTTTTTAGTGTCGTTGCTTCCGGTATTTCAAGGGTTTCGGGTAAGACGAATGCTATGAGTCGGATAGGTCCGTTGAGATTTGTGAGTGTTTTGTGTTGGGCATTTTCGACGCTATCTGCATCCTGAGCGATATGGACATTTTGAGTGCCGTGAGCGTTTGGGTGATATTTAAGCTTTGAGTGCCGCGAGTGTTCGTAGCGATATGGACATTTTGAGTGCCGTGAGTATTTTCGGCGATGTAGACGTTTCGAGTGCCGCGAGTGCTCTGTGCGACATTGGCGTTTTGAGTGCCGTGAGTGTTTGGGTGATATTTAAGTTTTGAGTGCCATGAGTGTTCTTAGCGATTTAGATGTTTCGAGTGCCGCGAGTGCTCTGTGCGGCTTTTACGTTTTGAGTGCCGTGAGTGTTTGAGTGATATTTAAGTTTTGAGTACCGTGAGTGTTTGAGTGATATTCACGTTTTGAGTGTCGTGAGTGTTCTTAGCGATTTAGACGTTTCGTGTGCCGTGAGTGCTCTGAGCAATCACGGCATTTTGAGTGTCGTGAGTGTTCTTAGCGATTTAGACGTTTCGTGTGCCGTGAGTGCTCTGAGCAATCACGGCATTTTGAGTGTCGTAAGTGCTTTGCGTCGGACTTTTTCATACTTCGGGTTTCCTGAGGGATATGAACGTTTTGAGTGACCCGAGTGTTCTCAGTGATGTAGACGTTTCGAGTGCCGTGAGTGCCCTGCGCAATGTGGACGTTATGAGCGCCATGAGTGCTCCGAGCGGTATAGGCAACTTTGATGCTCTATATGTTCCAAGCCATGTTTTGAGTGCATACATTTGGGTGCAGTGAGTGTGTTGAGTGTTGTCAGTGATGATACTTTTTTTTTATTTCGTGAGTGTCGCGAGTGACATGGATCTTTTGAGTGATACGAATATTTTTCAGTGCAGCTAGAGTTCTTAGCGAGCTTAGGAAGCGGCCGGTGTGTTTGACGTTTCGAGTGCAGTGGGTGTTTTGAGTGCTCTGAATAGTCGTATTTTGTGTGACCTACTGAGTGATCCCCGTGGCTTCGAATGTAGTTTTGAGGGCAAAAAATTGTACATAACTTGGCGCGGGACGTCTTTCGAGTACCGTGTTGTGTGTTCTTTGAATGCTTGGCGGTCGCGTCTTAACAGGCGAGAGACTTACCTTCGGTGTGCCCGGGTGTGGGTAATACTTCCAACTTGTGTTTCCCGAATGCGACACAATCGTTCGACTCCAGCAAAATATCGGCACGCGCGCCACTCAATCGCGATATGACCGATTGGCAACCGGGCAACAATGACTTGAGCTTACCAGTGCCTGTTATGTGATCCGCGTGCATGTGGGTGTTGACTTGAGAAACAAAGAACAAAAAAAGAATTCTTCGGTCGTACAGAATATGTCCCGTTTCGAATGATGCGACGAAATATCGCGAGAACGGATAAATTTTTATCGTCAAGGTCGAATTTCAATACCAAGGTCGAGTGGAGGTCACCTTTTGTTTTTTGAAGGTCAGTACTTTTTTTACCATGTATTTTTGTGCCACTCGACTCTAGCCGTATAAAAGACGAGGCGAAAATGGACATCGGCTTAGACTGAAAATCGATCGGACCCGTCGATACTCGCGATTAATTGCAGAGTCCGACGAATTAATAACGCAATACCTCGCAAAGCAGAGAGACCGAAAGAGATACGAAGTGCATTAAAATATGAAACTTTTGAAATGACAGTGACGTTTGGATCACGAAAGAAAAATATATTCATAAGGTGTTTTCTTCATCCGACATTAAAATACGCAAGCGCCGACGAGTTTCTTTCTCGCCCCTTCCGTGGCAATTCTTCAATCTACATTTCCACCCTCCCCTAATTTCATTACGAATCGCATGAATACAGACGAGGTTATTCGATTTCTGCATTTGCCGGGTTATATTCTGTTTTGCTTTCTTCTCTTTTATCCCGGTATAATTCTGTGAGCGAAACACCGAAGAGGCAAAATGAACTCGGAAAACGGTTGAAAAAAGCCTCAAGTATTGTGGAGAATCGACGAGAAAGAAGAGAGAAATTCGTTGGAACGCGGGGAGTGTTATCCGCTTCTGTCCTCGGTGACAAGCCACGCCGCCCGCGGCTATTTCAAGCAACTTAATTTTCTGTCGGAAATCGCATCATGGCTCAATTTTGTCGGGAAAGTTTCGCGTTATATGGCAACGACGATATAGTGGGTGGTTCTCTTCAATTGCAAAGCCAAAATCAATGCCGAAAACAAAGACGAATCAAAAAACAGTTCCTGGAATAGATTTAGAGCTTCAAGAAGAACAATCGACGTTGATGCTAGGTGGTGGGCCCTGTGGTCGTCAGAGCCCTGGTGATCGCCATGTTTGCCCATTACATAAGTATTTGAAGATAAGAATGAGTCGTTCGTGCAGATCTATGATGCATTATTAGCATCCAGGAGGTATTTACTATGTTGTGTTACATTGTCACACTCGTAAGTATACGCATTCAAGAACAATCAATGCAAATATGTCCAGCCACGGCGTCGATCTCCGATTTCGGCCGAATCCTTCATTTGGAGGTTATGGTGAACGGTGTTACATCCCGGGTGATTTAAGTGTCTGAGGACTTGCGTGAGGTAAGTTCGTCTTCAAGTTATAAATAAGAATCTTACTTTTGCGTTCAGCATAGAAAATTATAGTTTTATGTTAATTTCAACCAGCTTTCATATATGACGATTACTGGTCCAGCAATGTATCAATTTCATTTATATTAGTTTAATTAATATTACGAATATAATTCGAATTAATGTGGCGAATTAATATTATCGAATTAATATTACGAATATAATTTATAAAAAATCAGAAAAGAAGTATTCCGCAATTAACATTGTCTGAAAAATCCAAGGAGCAGGAATACACATAATCGCGATAGTAAAAGGATATACATATAAATAAACGTTGCCGATTACCGATAACAAAGACCTACGGATCTGTGCATAATTAGTTAAAGCAGTTTGTAGCCCTACCCTACCACTGGAATGTAGGATCGTTTCAAGACCTGTATATAAGACCGTGCTCAGCACTTCACCTCGCACGAAAGAGTCAAAAAATTGCTGCACGACTAAATTGCCTCTAAAGAACGCAATTTTTTCCTGCGCTGGATCTGATTTTGGTCGCAAAATGGGACAAAGTTTTCTGTTCTGATAGGCAATACTTTGGACAATTCGAAATTCACTCCATCGTCGAAACTTCGAAGTCCTATCACTTCGGTATTTTTAAAGGCAAACTAATGATTTATCGGTAGATTCGTTTTAACAGAAAATAACCGGGATATCCCGTAGAGGAGTTGATGAAATAATTCAGTCGAATCGGAAAATGCGAATGGTTCGTACTTACGAGCATAAACAAGACGAAGTCCGAGCTCCTCGATAATATTTGCGTCGCGCTCGGCCCATTCGATAACTGGATCGATAAAAATGGCATCGCGACTTTTAACGTCCGCTAGCAGGTACGTGTACGTGCTCGATTTTGGATCGAAGAACTATAGGCATCGAAGAAAATGACTATTTGATTATCATTTCAAGTCTTCCCGAAAATTTACGTATATTAAGGGTGGCGCTGCGGTCTTTTAAAGGTAACATGCTATATATATTTCGTATGTATCAAAAATATCGACTCCGATTCGCGATCCCCTAAAGTTCCACCGCGAGGCGCCTCTCGCGGCCTGAGGCAGAAGTTCAACTACTGTAGTTAAGTTTTCAAAAATACATTTTACACAAGTTTTTTGTATGCAACGTTGAAGTGGAATTTAAAGTGTTCTGAAACTCTTTTATGGCCGCCTTCATGGTTCCAGCCTTGTATGTTGGTTTTAACATTTGGCTAACCTGACGAAACAGAAAGTCTTTCGTCAATGGCACGTGTTCCATCGCTGCGTCAAACCTCCGACTATTTTCACTGAACTTGCACGTGAGCTGGATGAGCGGAAGCCTTCGGCTGTTCGCGCAATGATGCGCAACTTTAATGAAATATTTACTCATTATTGCGAAAAACAAAGCAGGAAATGCTCAATTCCCGATACTAAAGATAAGATCTTGCTGCTTGTCTCTGTCGAAAGGACCGATCGCTACTAAATCAACACTCAACATTCAACGTCGAAAAAAAACCAGCATTTGCGGTGTCTTCGATAATGATCTTTGCGAACGCCTTTATTTTTTCGACCTTTGGTTTTGACCTAACCTCTTTTTCCTCGCGTTAGAGGACATCGAATTCTTCGCCGAACGTGCTTTGAGATTAGTAATGTAAATAATGAAATATAATGTACATAAATTGTTCTAAAGCTAATAATTAGTTAGCTAAAGAAAATTCAAGGATGAGTTACCGACCGAGATCTGTAAAATGAAGGCTTTCATAATCCGCCAATAATTGAGATCGATAAAAATGCTAAGTAGGAAATATTTATTTGTGATTTGAATGAAAATATAAAATAATGGAAATTACATTAGGGTCGCGGAAGATCGAAACTATTTTGGACAATTTTCTGTACGGACAACAGGACTAGTTCGCAAATATGCCGCACCGTTCTTCTCGCAGCACCAGCCGTGACTTATTTATCGCACAATTTGTAGTTATACGTAATTTTCGGTAAAGTTTCAAGCTATTTTCTCTGAAATTAAAAGTTGTACACCTACCAATAGGAGCACGTGAATTTTGTGGCTATTTCGTTTTTTACCAGTGCCACGAATGTTCTGCAGACTTTGATTACGTCTACTGTACCGACGCCATCAGCGTTCGTCACTTGCACGTCCCCTTAAAATCCATCTACATTACCGACGGTCGATAAAGAAATCTCCAATTTCGTGTGGTATTACTTCTACTAGGTACCCTACGAAATAGGAATAGGGCTTGCATTATCCGTTTATTTTTCGTATTCGGATAATTTTGAAAAAAAGCAATGGGAATCCGTTAAACGTATTATTCATAGATATTGAAATTAAACAAAAATGTTCTCTCTTTACTCTTTACTCATTACTCTCTTTACTCTGGTTGATGGACGACATTAACATTTTTTAATATCACCAAATGTTCGAGCATTATAGTATGCTACTATTTACCATAAAATATTAAAATAAAATATGCTAAATTGCAAACAGTTAGGTAACTCTTTCCTCTAAAACTTAAACTAATTATCATAGTAATAATGAGATAATAAAATATCAATCAAAATTAAAAAAAAACAATCGTAAACAAATTTAAAAAATCAACTTACATGCACAATTAAAATATGTATTTCAATCTTGCGCAGGCATCTTGCAATTCGGACGACATAACATAATAAACAGTAAGCAACTTGTCAGTCGTGTGACTCAGGCGGGACGTTCTAAATAAACTGATATTGACTGCGTCATACAAAATATTAAAAACAAAGAAGAAACATGTTTTCAATAAAGAATATTTGTTAGCTACGTGTACTGACTGCACACAATGCCGAAATTATTGTTTTACTATAGTTAATTTCATGTTCAAATCGTTATTTTTTCATGAATTTTACTGCAAGTCCTGACGAGGATTGCAGGCTCTAATTAGAAACCCGTGTAGTATTTTATCGAAAAGAGTAAGCTGCGAACCAACGTCGGTATGTCGGAGTTCTACCTTACCGACGGAGTGGCTCATTTCTGTACTCCCTCTCTGTCTCTCAAGTGTTCACTCTTTGTGCATTCTCGCGCGTTCGTGTCGGTTTCCGCGACGATCCGCCATCTTGTTTTGCCTCTTTCCGGTCAGCATCGTCGCAGAGGTGTGTAGTTTGACACTTGGTCGTCGCATTTGTTTAGAACAATAGTGAAAAAAGAACTGAAAACGTACGCAAACGAACGTTATGTAAAACAGCGCCTTTCGTTTTCTCGCGCTTGGCAAATATTTCAAAAATCGTGCTAACGGGATCGAATTTCCGAATACGTAGAAACGGGCACGCTGGCGTTGCTCAACGGAGCGCCATGTGGTGCTCCGTCGAGCTCTCGTTATTCCATTCGCGTTTTCGCGTTAACGAACCTTTCGTATTTTCTTTCTTCCAGATGCCGTCTGTTACGCTCAAGGACGTGGACCAACACAAATTCGTCAAGGCCTTCGCGGCCTTCCTCAAAAAGTAAGTATCGACACGCGCGCGCTACATAACCTCAAAAACGCTTCCTCCATCGCTGGAAACTCGCAGCTTTTCACTAACCATGTTTTTTTCGCCGAAAAAAAAACGACAAAAATTGCATTTGTTTCGCCAATAGTGATTAGTTCGATTTTATCGAAAGAAAAATCTTTAAAAATCGAAATTCCGAAGAACGCTCGTAGTTTTCGGCTTTCTGCGAACTCTACGCTCGCAGGGGCTACTTTTTTTCTTTTTCAACAAAATTTTGGGTCGATAGACAGTTTATGAGTTTCGTTTCCATGAAACGTAAAAAAAATCCATGCGAGGTATAGATTTACTCTGCAGATGCTTCTTTTTCATAAAATTTAACGGTGCGGCAGTTTGCATCGTTGGAATGGCGCGAAAATTAATTTTTTCCGATTGCCAAAGTCTTTTTTGGCTATTTGAGGCTACAAAGTCAGTTGAACGTTTTAGGGGATGCTTTTGAAAAATCTACAACATAAATTGCCAAAGATATATTTTCCGTACCAACGAAAATAAAAGAAGAAAAAAGAATTTTCGTTTATCATCGATGGAAACTTAGACACCGTAAAATATGTAATTGACGGGCAAAATTATGCATTTACGTATTTTCGTTATGTAAATAAGATGAAAAAAACTTTTGTGCTGCTACCACCTTGAAAAAGTATAAAATGATGGAAAATGTTGGGGAATGTAATAAGGGGAAGTACCCCGTACATGGAAGCTACGATAAGCGGAAGCGTTCGCCGTAGCAGAGACAATAAATATATATATATATAATTATGGATGATTATGATGAAAAAACTGCCGCAGCAAATGTTCTATACACCTCTGGAGTCATTTATAATTATGCCTGTTTATATTTCAGTCGCAAGATTATTTCTTACTACCATTAATGAATATTAAGTGTTACCGCAATGACCTTTGCTGACATTGGGGTTGACGGCACTGCTCTTCGTGCGCCAGCCAAGATTTGTAATCTTTCGTCAAATCTTGACGGTTCAATATTGAGTATATATCGGGGTCGCGCAATCTAGAGCTTTATTTTTATTTCCCTTTTCGCATCATCCGATTATCTTTCTTAAAAAGAAAAGAACGTTGACGCGTAAGCTGCAAGTTGTCAAAAAATATTACGAAGACGCTCAAACCTCCCAAAAATTAAAATCTGTAGATCCGTACCCTTAATACTTGTTACTTTTCGTTTAACGTGCACTTGTTATTTTAGTGTAATTTTTATATGCTTGCACGTCGATTTTTATAAGCATTTAATGTCTAATTTTGATTCTTTTTGTTACTCATTTCTATAAATTCGATTTTGGCTATTTCAATTTTGGTCTTTTATTAATTCATTTCTTAATTAGTCGTATCTTTATTTATTTCTTATTGTCGTTTTGCAATTTTATTCCTTTATTTTTCCCCTGTTACATGCCCCCACTCTAGCTGTCCCGACGATTGATGCGTTGAATTTTATAAAGTTATTTTTATTGAATTGTACTTTCTAAAAGTATTGAAAATTAAAATAGTGCTTATTCTTATTGATTTGTTCTATTTTTCATTTCCAATGCGTCTTCGTTTATTAATTGTGTCTTTTAATCTTCCCGCTTACTTTTACTTATTCTTTTACATAACGCTGATCTTTTTGGACGCTGGTACGCTTTTTTGGTGCTCATTGTTTTTTAAATTTATTTATTTAAGGAAGTTCATCTGATGATCGAATTAACAAACAGATATTGATTTAAAAAAATCGAGTTCACTCATGAGTATCTAAAAAGTCACCTGTTCAAATTTCAAACTCTCCGGATACCTCTATTTTGTGAGCAATTAATAAATCAAATTTTTCTAAATTAACATGGTCTATGATGGATTGTCGTGTTTTTCCCGTCTATGAACGTCACATTTGCAAGCATTGACAAACAGTTTCGAAATAAACTTTTACAATGGATAAAAGAATATCTAAAGAACGTTTGGACAGTTTTCTAAAATCCATTAGATACTCGTGAACTTCGGAATAAATTAATTTGTCGCGAAAAATGCTGATTTTTTGGAGGTCAACCTCCATATTACTCCATTCGCATATTACGATGGCAACGTCGCAACCGCGCGCTTTTTGAAATCAACACTAATACTTTCCGAACGACGCAACGTGCACTACGCTTCTACAGCAAATTGTCCAGAAGTGACTGGAAATGTAACGACTAAATCGGCTCAAAGAATAAAATCAAATAAATTAATCGCAAACAAAATCATTGTAGTTACAAAAAAAAAGGATACGAAATAATAACGCGTAAAAAATTGATTTCGAGATTGATTGAGAAAAAATGTGATTTTCGAAAATTGATTTTGTTTGCCTTTCCGGAAAAACGCTTTCTTTTTTGAATTTTCTTCCATGGTCGAAAAAGAGATCGACGATGAACCATGGAGGCGAGTGAAAAATTACCAGCACATGGCATCCGTACAGGATCCGCGCTCGCGCTTGGTTGCAGCGTTGCCAAATTTATTTGACTAACTCGGCACCCCATGAACTTCCTTAAGGCGTTACCCCCACTTGTAGCGCTAAAAAAGGCCTTTTCCATGAATTCTTTTAAAGAAAACTACAAAACTTTTTTAATCGATCAATATACCATCTTAAAGAACACATCTTGAAGAACTTTCAGTAATTTTTTTATTGAAAAATATTACATTGTTTAGTGGCAAATGGCCGTCAATGAAATAATGTTTTTATATACACGGTTTGCGGTGACCAACATTGCGGCGAAGTGGATCATCTGAAAAAAAAATGCGGATGGATTTAGTCAAATATAAGTATAAACTAGTCTTTGATCGAAGGATTTTAAAAAATATTCATTTTTCACAAAATGGCGGACAGTCAAAGTTAATGGTTCGATTTTAACGAAAAAAAATGGCCGTTTTTTGGCTATAAAACGGCCATTTTTTTTTCGAAAAAAAAATCGAACGATTGAAGACTACATTTTTATGTATTAAATAAGCCTGCAAAATTTCAAGAAGATCGGTTCATTAGTGTTCGAGTAATCTTGGTCACCGACTTCAGAAATGCCGTTTTGAGAAAAACGCGTTTAAAGTTTCAATTTCAGTTCTTCAATTCACGGATTCTTCTCTTTCAACGCTCATATCTCAGTCAATTTTGTTCGGATCGACTTGAAATTTCCAGGACATATTATCAGATACTTATACTTCAAAAAAACGCAATAAAAAAACGATTTTTTCAAAATTCCGGTCACCCATGCTGGCTGGTCCGGGGCTCGCCGCCTCCCTGTCACTAATTCGCGTACTTGTGTCCAGAACTGGCAAGATGCGCGTTCCCGAGTGGATCGACATCGTGAAATCGGCGCGTTTCAAGGAGCTCGCCCCCTACGATCCCGACTGGTACTACATCCGTTGCGCGGCGCTCGTCCGTCACATTTACATCAGGAGTCCGATCGGCGTAGGTGCGGTGACGAAAATTTTCGGCGGTCGCAAACGCAACGGCACTCATCCGAGTCACTTTTGCCGCTCGGCCGGTGGCGTCGCGCGCAAGGCCCTCCAAAGCTTGGAACAATTGAAGCTCATCGAGAAGGCCCCGCTCGGCGGCCGCAAGCTCACCAGCCAAGGTCGCCGGGATCTCGATCGCATCGCCGCCCAGGTCAAGGCCAAGAGCAAAAAACAACTGAAACTCCAGGAGACCCTCGTTCTTTAAGGATTGTATCTCGATAATAATAATAACAACGAAAAAGAGGAAAACTACGTGGGATAATTGTGGAGGCTTTTTTCTTACGCGTTACACCGCGTGGCGTACGGGTCTGAAGAGAAAAGGGTCTAAATTAATTTTACCCACAGCTGATCTGATCGATGTTTACTCATGTTGATTATTCGTATTGTCGATTATTGTGTGCCAAATGTGGTAAATGATGAATTTATTGCACGTGGAAAAATGAAAACTGAAAAATTAGACTGCCAACGACTCGGCAGTAATCTTCGTAATAACAATATTCACGTATCCACCATAAGAACGAACTAAAAAGACAACAAAAAAAAATCAGCCGGAAACCTATTAAAAGAGGCTTGAATTGCGACGTGCGACACGTATTTTTAGAATGCAAAGTTATAGAAATATCGATATTTGCAAAGTGCGCATCTAAGTTCCCGAGTTTTTGTTTTATCAATGATAAATGGAAAATTTCAAGAGAAGTACGAAAAACGGTTTATTCAGAGTATTGTTCCTCGCTCGCATTTTTGCCATTTTTCTGGTAACGAATACCGCGACGATAAAACGACGCGTCCGGACCGCAACCATTCGTCCAACCAATTTTGAACGTCAATTTGGCCAAGTGTAGCCGAGCCAGGCGCCAAGGAGACTAGAGGTAAGGAGTGGACATACAGTGCTTACGAAACGTCCGCAAAAATGCAGCAAGTGAGAACGAGAGAGAAACACGATCCCCCGAGTTTTGTGATCGGTCGTTGAGGCAGAGCTCGGACCTTGTGCAGTTTTGTATTACTATATGATATCGTTTCCCAAGAACACTAGCGACGCCTGCGGCGGAACTGAGCACTACACCTCTGCGACCGCTTGAAAGAACTTCGTACATACAGGCTAGGATAGGGAGTTTCGACTCCTTTAGTCTCCTTGCCGCGCATGTTCGCGGCAATAAAAGTAGAAGTGCGCAGGCGCAGGCTATGGGCCTAGAGGCCGGCGGCTGTCGTGTATTGCTCCATCTCAAACTCAAGGCTTGGATAGGAGTTCGGTCTCCTTGCCTCAACGTAAACAATTTGTTGTTCCTTTCCTGCCTGTTGGCTATTGGATTTATTTCCGAGGTGATTTGCAAAGATGCTACTGCAGTGAATAATTTATTTTCTGCTCTGCCTGCTCTGCATTTAGATTCTCTAAGGTTATGAGAATCACTCGCAGGTTTCCGGAAGGGGCGATGCTATTTTTCAAATCATACTTGCAAGAGACGTCTGAGGTTATATTTTTACATTGTATATAACGGAAATAACTTTTGATATTGCTCGATTTATTATTTATGAAGATACAAACTCGAAAAGAAAATCCGAATCCACACAGTTACAACAAACGTGCTTTGACGGCATACAGGGAGTCATTTTCGGAGCCCACGACCACTTTTAAAAGTTCTAAAAAAAAGTAAGTCCAGTTTTTCTCGTCGACCGAGCGCGTTAAATTTCCGCGGTCAAATGACCGACCACTTACCGTCGAGGAGAATGCAGTAGGGGCGTTCGCCGTGCGTCGGCGCTGCGATCGCCAAGCGGAAATGCCCGATCGCGGTTTTGATCTCGGTCGGGAATGCGCGAGTCGATCACAACAAACCCTACGGCGCAAGCGGGAGGCGAGCTAATAAATATATATATATATATGTATACATGAGCATATACATCCATACGTGTTACGGGATGAAAGAGTAGAGGGAGATAGACAGAGGCAGAGCGAGGATAAAAGAAAAAACTACGCTCGAGTCTGATTCAGTGGTCGTGCGTGTGCACCTCGGACGAGTGTCTCTCGTTCCCTCGCGTCAAACACTTTTTCTCTCCTCCGCCGTCTCGTCCGTCTCTTGCCGGAGTGTCAAAAACTAAAAAGAGTACCGAAAAAGCACGCAGCCTCGAGGTAACAAATGCTCGGTCAAAAATACCGCGAGACCGAAGCCATCGAGGTGTTAGGATCGCGCGACACCGGAAGTGGCGAGTCCTGCGGGTCCGTCGAAAAGGCAATTCGTCGGGGGGCGACGACATCCTCGTAGCTTCGGCCGCACGAGAGCCTGACACTTGGCGAGCCTCGTACAAAGCGGGGCGGCGGCGGCGAAATATTTCGCGCGACGGAAGAAGAGAACGGAAGGGAAAAAAAAGAGCGGCCGAGCGCGCGAATCGATCGAGTGCGATGAATCGAAGGGGGGCGGGGAGGGGGGGCCGGGCGAGCTGTGTTTCGACTGCGAGCGAGGTACGACGATTTTGAGAGAGCGCGAAATAGAGATACCGTGATTCGAGTCTCAGTGTTGCAGCAACGAAAAAAAAAGGCTATTGCACCTCTCGATGTCGTCGGTGCGCGACAAGTGAGACGCGCGTTTTCCGGAAGTTCCGGGGGCGTTCGCGGCCCATCGAAACAAAATCGAGCGCTCTGTGTTTATCTTTTCTTTCCTTACCCCATTTTCTTGCTTAATGATTTTTTTCCGAGCCTACGAGCTACACAAGTGCGCGAGTGTTTCGCCTCTGCCTGCCGGCTTGCGCTCGTTACTTTTTACTTTCGTTGATTCTTTCCATGGCCCCAAACTCCCGCAAGTAGCGTGACGCGAGCGACGACGTGTTGAAATAGAGTGATAGAAGGGGAGAATTTTAATCGTCGAGTATTCGCTTTTCGGTGACGTTCGTGACGAAAAAAAAAAAAAAAAAAAAACGTGAAGAAAAAATGCCGGGTCTTATAGCCGTGAGCGAGTTTGTCGAGGAAACGAGGGAGGACTACAATTCGCCGACTACGTCGACGTTTGTTTCACGAATGCCACAATGCCGGCAAACGATCGCGGCCCTCGAAGAGGTGAGATACACACACACATATAATATGTATGTGTGAAAATCGATATAAAATGTATATATATATATATAATGCCAAAAAATCGCGACCGAGCGAAATCTCCGCAAGCCCGAATCGGAAAAAAACGAAAATGTAAAAGAAGAAAAAATGCACGAGGTTGCGGTAAAAAAAAACTAGAAGAACGAACGATTCTAACCTCTCGCGTCGCCCCCCTCTCTTTCTCTCTCTCACTCGTCTCCATGTATGGGCCGTTCCGCGCAGAGTCGATCGTCATTTCGAAGGTCGTATTGAGTTTTTTTTTAAGGGGCTGCTATATCGAAAAGGTGATACAAGCGAATAAAAAGACTTTTGTAAAATGCAATTTTCCACCCTCCTAGGTAGATGTAGCCTGTTAAATTGTTGTCACTATTTTTGCATTGAAAATTCTTTTTTGCATCGCGCGTAATCTCGGTGGGTAGATCGTTCGAGAGAGTCCGAACAGCGCCTCATCCCAATCCTCTCTTCCTCCTTCCTTCGTTTTTCACAAGCGCACCTGCAGTACTTTCACCACGTTCTAAACGATTGCGTCGTACTTATGACGCAATGCCTATTATTATTTGTATATATTTCTTCAAAATATTTGTATACATTATTGTTAGTATCGTCATTATTATTTGCATATTATAATTATTGTATTGTAATACATTATTCATTAATTATTTTTTGTTATTGACAATTATTAGCACACACAAATAGCAACGATGATGATGGTTCGGATAATAACAATAATAATCATGATGCGTATTATCATTATCATATTACTATTTAAAAAATCCGATACCATGGTAATTGCGATAACAATAATAATGTTTATTCTTCCTTACTAGCTATAAGTTATAAGCTAACTTTGAAAAACTTTTCAAAAGCCCAGCGACGACATTCATTGGAAATGAATCCATCGATGGATCATAATAATTAATATCATTACTATCATATTATTATAAAAAAATAATTTCTGTAGAATAGTGATTATGATAATAATGCAAATTATAGAAACTGAAGAAGTGCGGTGACAGGTGCAACAAAATTTATTGAAAAAAAGTTTTTTATGACAATACTAATTACGATACTAACATTAATAGTAATTGTTATTGTTTTAACTATTTTCGTAAAGAATTTTTTGCTTTTTATATTCTTCTCTATTTCTATTCATCTATGAAATTGTTATTGCTGCTATTTTGATAATTTTTATAACCGCAGTTTCCACGTTTATAATAATGGGGAAGAAGCGATTAAGGGGTACCTTTAGGCAAGGGAAACTTGCGCCTTTTTTTTTTGTTCGTTTTTTTTTTATTCTGGTGTTGCTTTTTTGTCATCTTTATTGTTTTTCTTCGTTTTTTTTGTTGCTTTTTTTCGTTTTCGTTGTTGCTTTTTGACATTTTTCTTTTTTTTCTTCTTTCGTTTGTTATTTTGTTTTAGGGTACCTTTAGGCAATGAAAACGTTGCGTTCTTCTGTTTTTGTCGTCGCTTTTTGTCATTTTTTTGTTTTTGTTGCTTTTTTGTCGTTTTTGTTGTTGCTTTTTTGTCGTTTTTGTTGCTTCTTGTCATTTTTGTTTTTCCTTTCGTTTGTTATTTTGTCTTTTGTTCGTCTTTTGTTTTTGCTGTTGCTTTTTCACATTTTTGTTTTTATTTTTCGTTTGTTATTTTTGTTTTTTTTAAACTTTTTTCGTTTGTTTTTTTTTTGTTTTTTTTTGTTCGAGGAGAGCTTCTTTTACCATTTCCGAAGATTTTTCTTTGCATTAACACTAATACGAAGAAAATGAACTAAAAAGAAGACAGAAATGTTGAAAATCGATGAAATGCTACGCTTTGAAACAACAACAACAACAACAACAACAACAACAATAACAATAACGATACTAATAAACAACAACAACAATGATAAACAATGTTAAAAATGATATACTTATGATGATAATAGATAAAAAATAACGACAATAATAACAACAATTGACGTAACATTGTAATTACTATCTCGTTGGGCTAATTGTTGAAACTATTGTTGTTGTTCTCCTAGTGATGAAGGAAATGAAAGCTCTAACGTTAACAACAATTAAATCGTAAAACTATCGTTGTTTATGTGGTCCCTGTAGTTATTATTATTCTCGTTTTTGTACCCGAGCGGCACCAACAAAAGCAACATTAATTGAGACATCAACAGCACTGATAACGATTACTAGATAATTATTATCGATTTTGTTATTAATGTGATAATTATTGTGTGTGTTTGTTGTCGTTGTTGTTGTTGTTGTTGTTGTTGTTCGAGTGACGAAAGTAATAATAATGACGCTCATGACAACAACAACAACAATAATTATCACATTGGTACAATAATAAAAATAACAATGAAAATGACAATAATTATTTTATCATCCTCCTTTTTATCGTTATCTTAACAACAATAAGAACGTAGTGTATATAATAATAGTAATAATAAAATACGAGTACAAATAATACCAGGAATAATAAAGTAACAATAATAACGGTGAAAAAAAAAACAATTTGTGCAAACTCTCCTGCCAAGATCGTACAGTTTGAAGCGTTTGAACGTCAGCCATGCGAAAATTTCGTCAGAGCTTTTTGACGTGGTCAATTTGCTCGGCATGACGCGCACACATGCACACACACACTGTAGTTTCACCCGACACTTTCCCTCCTCATCGGTCCAGATTTTACTCGAGACTCTTGATCCCGATCGGTAATCCGCCAGGCACTCTAGCAGGGCGACGACCTATACGTCGAGACTTTTGAGTCCTCATCTAGTCTCACGCTCGAATAATCACGTACAGAGAGAGAGAGAGAGAGAGAGAGAGAGAGAGAGAGAGAGAGAGAGAGAGAGAGAGAGAGAGGTCTGTGCTCGCGGCGCGGTGTCGGATCAGCAAATTTTCAAGGAGCACGCTGGCTG